>OZ014506.1:0-1200000 GCA_963966075.1 Aphodius sticticus | reverse complement strand
TCTGCTTAAAGAAGAAGTCCCCGAGCAGGTAGTACATCGAACGCGTTTTTAGCGGAAAATTTATCGGTTCGGGGAGAGTTTCCGACGTTCCGTGGACGAATTCGGTGACTTTTGGTACCAGGTGTTGCGGGTTGCATTCCGGAGGGACTAGGCAGGAGATACGTTGGAGGAGTTGTTCTAGTTCGGCGGAGATTGAGATGGATTTGTAGGAGTCGAATTCGGGAAGAACGTCTGGGCTGAAGAATTCGTATACTTGTTGCGCTTTGTCCCAGGTTAGTTGTAAGGGGTTTACGTTGTGGTCTGCTAAATGACGGGATACCTGTAATTTTTTTTATTATAGTTCGGTAATACTTTAATTTTTGGAAATGGATTAGAATTTACCTTGTTTTTCTTGCTTGGATGTTGGTATAAACAGAAGAACGCTTGTTCGAGGTGGATGTCGATTTTTTCTCGTAACGTCTCGAAAATGGGAGTGTCTAATCGGTCGATTACGGTATCTAGTATGAAATGTAGTAATTCTCCTTGGTCCGTAAGACACCAACTTTTACTCCCTAAAAATAAGAATTAGTATTGATATCACTAATTGTTATGCCTGTATGTTCTATTGGTCTGATTGCTCATGACACGTTCAGCCAAGGAGAATTGTGTACATGCAATTTGACTTATAGGGTCAAGTGATATAAAAACTAGCCATTCTATTTATTTTTCAGTAACAAAAGTATTCATAGTTTACAATTGATAATTTTTTTAACTATTAAATATATGTTTAATAAAACCCCAACTTATTGCTGTCTCGTCTTTACATCAATTATTGACCCTACAGCTAAAAGATCATAAATTTAAGAGTGAACCTATTTTTCCGCATAGCATAAATTCTTTTAATAATATGGTAATGTATTTATTTTAATAATAATAATAATGTAATATTTCCGATTGTGGATAAATCCGAAATCAGTATTCACTAAAATAATACGGAAAAATAGAAATAAATTATATCTACCTAGAAACTCGTGGCCAGAAAACAATACAGCGATGGAAGCTGGAACTTCTTCTTCTAGATCTGCGTTTTCCGAACCATCGGATCTGCTTTTGTCTTCATCTTTCTTGACATGCCTAACCACTTTTTTCGCCTGCAATCTATGTTCCTCCCTGTATATTTACAAAAATTATTCAAATAAATTATTTTTTTTCATATCATAACTGGTAAACTTATGATAAAATCTTAAAATTATATTAAATAAATAACCCAAAAAAAAATAATATCTCTAAGTCACCTGACTAGAACGTAATGCAACAAAATCCACGGCGAGACCGTCCCCAAAGGTATCTTAGCAACGTTCTCCGTGTTGATTTGTCGGCAACAAACAAGCGCCAAAGATTCGACCAATCGAGCGCGTTTCTCCACAGTCAAACTGTCAACTAAAAACATAACCAAAAAACCAAAAAAAATAGCCCGTTAATTTCTAAATTTTTAACACAAACTCACCGACACTTATAGTCTCCTTCTTAATAATTTCGATCATTATCAAAATACACTTGTTCAAAATCATCTCCCACTTGTCGACTTCGGATGTGGGTCTCAGAAAATGCTTCACCGATTCCTTTAGGCATTCCTCGGTCCACACAAAGCAATCGGCCATATCCGTATACCAGAGCGAATGCAGCAGCATGCCCAATTGAGCTGGACGACCCATCCTTCCGTAAGTTGGCGGGTTCGACATCGGAAAGGTAAGTTTTAAGATTTCCGCGACTTCGGCGTATTTTTGAGTGTCGTAGAGTTTCTCGAGTTGACTCAAGGAGTCAATCCTTTAGAATATTACAAAAACAAGTTTAGAGTGGAATGTGGAAACTTAGTAATTTGGTCAGAAAAAGCTGCATTATTGAAGTTTGATAAGGAAACTTTGTTGTTTAATAACTTAGGTAATTAATGATGGATTTGGATGATTTTTTTGACATGTTGTAAACAAATTTGTCAAGATTATCACCAGCCTTTGCAATTTTGAAAAAGAAATTTAAAACGCTTTGTACAACGGAAGAATCAATGTGACGTTTTGGCGGGCTAAGTTTGAAACACCTCGTGGAGTAATTATAGACAACTTAGTCAGTTTCTCAGGTAGTCCGTTAGAAAACTATATCAATTCCCAATATTTTAGTTTTTCATTCATCCCACAATATGAATTTTTTAAAAAGATGCATATGTATTTGCAAATCTGCTCACACAAGTAAAAGAACGCAATTTTAGCTTTAATATTCCATAACTTTTGTAAACTTTAACTGACTTTCATTATTTTTTCAGCACATAAACAAATTTATTATAAGTAGAACACATTCTAATTTAATCTTAGAACTAAAAAATGTAAAAGTATACAGGTGTTCTATTTGAAAAAGGAAAAGATATCAAATTTCCATAATTAGCATAATTTTTTACTTTTAAGCAATTAATTAATCAAACCTATTGGAATACCAACCAATACCAATTCAATAATTTACCAACTGTATAAAAATTTTAAAAAAATCAAACAAAATTTTTTTGGGTGTACATAAGCTCATTTAAATATGTTATCAACATATTACGGAAATTTTGTACTCTTTCCTTTTTCTAATAGAACAGCATGTATATTTTTATTTTTTTCAATTCTAAGAACTTTTTTTTGTAGGAATAGTTTTTTTATAAAATGCATAATTTATTAATATTAATATTATTAATCGATTATTCAATCAATTATTAGCAATTAATCAAAACTCCTCAACTTCCATTCGGAATATTTTCCCACATGCGTACACATTAGGGTGGTTCAAATTGGCTATTTTTATTTAGAAAGCAACGCTCCCCCCAAATCGTCTCCAAATCCAAAAAAAGTGGACACGTAATTTTTTTTTCGAAATTTTGATTCTTAATGGTGCCTGTCGAGGCCTCAAATTTACATAAGAAAATGCATGGGAAAAAGACATTTTTTGGTATTTTTCGAATAATTGTTCGGGGTTTGGGAAAATTTAAGACTAAAGTTATAGGACTTGTAGAGGACTTTCCAAGGAAGAATTTGACCTATCATACATATGGATTTGATGCCCTCAACCCACCCCCACAGTGCCCTGAAAACTACCCTTAAATGAAAAAATGTAGATTCTTCAGAAAATTGACCCTTCTAATTATTTCATTCTCTTTTTTTCTCATACAAGTCATTATTATAAGTCTAGTGGGATGCGTATAAACATTTGTCAGTTAATTTCCATTTGTTAAACAAATTTTTAGGTGTTTAAATAATTCGTTTTTCTTGAAAATCCGTCTGAATTCTGTTTTCTGAGTTCGAAATGGCAGTTTATTATCCTAGAGTGACATTATTCATTAAAAAAATTCCTCCTATTGTTCAAACAATAAATTATTATTCATTTTCAACTTTTTGCTAATTATGGTAGAAAACTTAATATTTATAAAAGAAATGTAACTCCCCAATTTCCCGAAAAAAGGATTTTAAATAAATGCAATTTTTTTTGAATAAATGATATTGAAAACGAATAATATTTTACTTAATAATGATTTGAACCAGGTCCCAGGTCCCTGGTTCAAATCCAGGTTGTGGCTGTAATTTTTAATTTATTTTAAAATTTACATACCACCTGTATATCACCATTATGCATTGGAATAATCTATTATTATTTAAACAATGGAAATTATCCCAAAATATAAATAATGTCACTTGAGAATAACAGTTGACCAGACCGATCTAAGAAAATGAATGTTGAAAGGAATTTGTGATGAATTTGAACAAATACGGGTTTATTAGCTAAAACATAGCTAATAACGCATTTTATTAGAAAATTGTGATCCCTACAAAACATTCTTAGAATTAATCTTGGAACTAAAAAAATGTAAAAGGAGGGTGTTTTATATGAAAAAGGAAAGGTTATCCAATTTCCATAATAAACAGAACAGCCTGTATATAACAATATATTTTAACAGCAGCTTGCTTAAAACCAAAAAAATATTGTTTGAAAATTTTTTAGGGTTGGAGAATTATTTAGTAATTTTGACTATAGTTAAAGAAGTGACCCGAAAGATTTGCTACGTATGAAGAATACCTAACAAACTAACTTTAAAAGCTAAAATATTTTTATACCAAATGATAACAGAAGCATATTTTATTTATTGCAGCAGTATTATATTTTTGTGTACAGAATTATATTACACTGCTTAAGGTTAAGTAGTATTGAGCAGGGTTGTTATGTTTTAAAACATTGTTTTAAAACAAATATTTTGTTTAAAATCATTTTATCTTAAACATGTTTAAAACAGTTTGTTTTAAATGTATAAAACACTTTGCTTTAAAACACTGTTTTAAATGTTTTCAAACAAATATTTTGTTTTAAATATGTTTAAATGTTTTAAATGTTTGAAGATATTAACAGCCTACCAAGTGATATTAAATACAGTAGTTTGCTAAGTGTTTTTAACTAAATTTATTATAACTACTAGTTTCTTTTAATTAAATAAACTTTATTATAAGAATGTACCCTTAAATTTAATTTTGAATATTAGATTAATTCATATATAACACGTAAAAAAGTCACATTGTAAAAATTCCAAAGAAAAAGGAATGACAGTTCTTATAAAATGAATTTTGACAAAAATCATACACAAACTTTTTTGATATGCAAGGATTAAATATTCTTACATTGTCCTTATTACTTTGCAAACTATAAAATGCTGAAAACATTTAAAACATGCTAAAATTATATTTTTTTTGCAAAATTACAAAGAAGAGAGAGAAATTACAAACTTAAATTTGCATAAGTCCTAAAAAAAGAATGTCAAATCAAGTCTCAAACTTGAGCTACTTTTTAGTTCTCTACATGAGAACCTCCCCTTAATAAATAAATAATTTTACTTACATCTCCAAATTTTTTAGAAGCTTCTGCGTAACTTGCTCAATAATATAACCGTACTTCACACAATTCGGTAGATGGATCCGTAATTTATTCCCTGTCCCTATAGTATTTACAACATCTTGAATCTAATGATAAAACCAAAAACAATAAAATTTATTAATTATAATCCAAAAAAATTTAAACCAAAAATAACTCATACCAACTGCAACGAATTTATAGCTAGAATATTCTGGTTATCCTTCCGGTACGTGTGGGCTTTCAACCAGTTCACCCGGCACCAATAACTCTGATAATCGTCACCCCATCGCTCCTCCATTGTGGCTACGGTTTCCAAAAAATATAAAGAAGCGTAGTGAACTTTTAAGAAATTCGTATTCCCAATTTCACTAAAAAGTAATCCATTAGTTTTACTTCCTGTAAATCATATTCTATTAAAAACTTACTTGTACGTTGTTAATTCCCCGTAGACCAGGGTAGCCAACGCGTCATTCCTGAAATCTTCAAACGTGGTGTCCGAGCAGTGAAATTTCGGATGCTCAATGTGCTCCCTGCAGAAAAATCAAACTTGACAATGACGGAACAATTTTACAGGACAAAAAGAATTATTTTAGACAAAAAAAAATCACTTCCGGAAAAACCGGAAGTGGTGTCAAATCAAAAAAATTTCGAAATTTTTTATGAGGAATATTTACCTGAACATATTGTAAGTTTCCGCGTATATGGGTATCAATTCCCTGGGCCATCGGACACCCCATAATTTCGATACGGCGTAAACATAACCCTCTATTAAATTTACTGCGTCGCAGCAGATCCACTTTTGCGTCCAAAATTTTAGCACGTCGTCCTTTTCGGCTTCAGAGCCAAAGTAGGGACTGCGCACAAAATTATATTTTGCAATATTAGTAAATTTGTAAATTTGTAGAAAAAAACATGAATAAATTCAGTTAAACATGATTTTATTAGGCTTCATATTTAATTTTATTTTTCTTTAATTCAATTTAATTGTCTGTCTCTAGGTTTTGCAATAATGCCCTTTAGAATATTTAGAATAGAATATAACACAAATAATCTTTAATTATAATTTTTGCAAATACTGGAAACAGTTAATGTTGTGTTTTGTATCAGTTTAAAACAGTAAAAATTATGGAAACATTACAAAATTTCAATAAGTTTGTGATGCAACCTTTACAATGAAACAACCTGTTTTTTTTTTAAACAGACATGTTGATATTCAAACATTTATGTATAACGACTGTGAGCTGTTGATTTTTCTGCTACAATAAAAGATTTATTTTTTATTTACTTATTAAATTTTATATTTGTTCTCATGTTGATAAAAGAAAACTATTTTTATGATATTGCCTTGTAGTATTTCAATAGGGTATTTGACTATTATTGGAAAACCATCTTAGTGAGTTTTTCCTTCACTCTACATTGTAAATGCATTATTTTTCATAATTATTTCCTCAATATTTCATAAAAATCAGCGTTAAATATTGAATCACAAAAAGTCCCGCCAAAACGATACTTTCTGTTGTGTGATGTCACCCGATAGTAGATGTCAAATCGGCCCATATGGTCTGTCAGCATCGGCATCGTCGCCGTTTGGTAATTGTGTTGTATGATGTGTTGTTTTCACAATTTCTACATAAAAATGGGTTATAAATGGTGTATAAATCCACAATGCAGAGATACGTCAAGAAAAACTCCGGATAAACTATTTGTAGCTGTTCCGCAAGATTTGAAACTGCGAAGAAAGTGGTTGGCTCGTAGAAATTCAAATGAAATAAATAGCGGCCGATACAAGTGCTTTTTGTTGTGAAGATTACTTCGACATAAGTAAAACTGACTAGAATAAGTTATCTATCGTATTTTCGAACCAGGTATTATCTGATCTGACAGCTTAAGGTTAGGGCTATCCTAACCTACAAAGTTATGCTTACATGGCACTTTAGTGCTATTAAATTCAAACAGGAGAAGCATAAGAGCGCCTTCGGATAATCGGGTAGGGTACGGTGAGAGTGACGCGCTGCATAATAGGCGGACTAACGTCATACGGCGTTTATCTGCATATAAGAGAGACAGCCAACCCAGGTTATCTGCGCATTGGTCTCCCCATACCCTACCCTGACAAACCACACCCGCTTTAAGCGTAATAACGAATGACGTCACTGGAGACTGAGCCAATTACAGAGCGTTTTCAATCACGTGATAGGACGTGAACAAAATTCAATTTTAATTTTGGTTTTTAATAGAAATAAAGCATTTTTTTTTGAAAATTAATAACAAATAGTGTTCTTAAACTATAATCTGATGACTGTAATACAAGCCATATTTTTAATACAGTCAAATACCCTATTGTTTGTCTCTAGGTTTTGCAATAATGCCCTTTAGAATATTTAGAATAGAATATAATACAAATAATCATTATTTATAGTTTTTACAAATACTGAAAACAGTTAATGCTGTGTTTTGTATCTGGATTTTTGGTTTAAAACAGTAAAAATTAAGGAAACGTTACAAAATTTCAATAAGCTTGTGATGCAACCTTTACAATGAAACAGCCTGTTTTTTTTTTTTTAAACAGACGTGTTGATATTCAAACATTTATGTATGACGACTGTGAGTTGTTGATTTTTCTGCTACAATAAAAGATTTATTTATTATTTACTTATTAAATTTTATATTTGTGCTCTCATGTTGATAAAAGAAAACAATTTTATGATATTGCCTTGTAGTATTTCAATTGTACATGCAAATTAAAAATTTCAGACAATATTTTAGAGCCGATTGATACCAAGGTAAGAATTTTAATCGTGCCACAAAACTGGTAGATTGGAGTTTATAAAATCAATATCCTTATTATTTCACAGTGTGTATAAAAAAAAACGTAACAAGTCCATATTTTTCTTTCTAAAAAGTTGACAAGAAAAAGATTCCAATAAAAGTTTTAGGAAGTTGCGTCAGCTAAAAATTTGAAATACCTAATTTGAAATAATTGAATCACACTGTATATTCCAAATTATTTAGTATTTGTAGCTCAAATCATTTTCAAAAACATTTATTTAACTTGTTTCTTGTAAACCTGTCAGAGCTATTGACATGGTAGAAATCCTTTTAACATTTTGCGATAGCTCTCTTTTAACTTTTAATCGTCTTGTAACATTTAAATGACTGATCTCAGGACAATTGGTTTTTGCACTAAAACATTATAAAATAAAAAAATACGTACTCCGGATCTAGTTTTTTCGGTGACGGTGGAGACATAGAATCCACAGATTCAATATCAATGTGCTTCATGTAGATATCAATGGTATTCATGGAATCATCAAAGGGATTGTATTTTGTCCCATCAATTCCATTCGGTCTGAAAAATGAAAATAAGCGATGAAAACAACTCAAATCGTAAATTACAATTAAACTAACAATAAATAGCTTGGAATAATCCTTTTGAGAGCATCCTCAATCGTAAAATCCCTTTCCGTCTTCCCCTTTTTCGAATAACGTCGTTTACTATGCCATCCCCAAATCTGCAAGTCCGACACCAAATCCCTGCGCCTTTTGGTGCCCCGATTTTGAGACTTCTGCGACTTTTCGATCTTCTGTTCCATATTATCTTCCGCTTCATCCAAATCTTGATCCATCTTATTATTATTTTAAAAAACAAAGAGTAAAAATTGAACTTTTATCGATATATGATATTCAAATTACCTCGTCGTTATCAGTTTGTACTGGCGTAATATTTTCGATATCCGTAGGGTTTCCCGTGTTGGCGTCACTGATTTGCGACAATCTCCTTTCGGTTATTTCACAACCGGCAATTGCCTCCATGTTCTCATTTTCGGTATCATTGACGATATCGTCACTTTTGTTTTCCGTCTCGTCCTGGATTTGTTCCACAATAGCAGGAGAGGTTTCCATTGGTTCCGGAACGTCAACTTTTGTTAATTCCCCATTTTGACTCATGCACTTCTTTAGGTCAACTTGGCAGAAATGACTCTACAAATATTTTAATATTAATCCAAATTTCTAGTTCGCCGTTAAAACAAAAATATAAGAAAACAATTTTCAACAGTTCATTTCATTGGTAAACTAATTTGGTATTAAATACCAAGTGTCCAACAAAATGGACACTTGGTCGCAAAGGATTATAAATTATAGTTTGCATTCTTAGATTTAAAATAAGTAATACCAAAATAACAATATACAAAGTTTTGTTGAACACAAGATGTGCATTGGGATAAAGTTTTGCTATAAGAGATGGCTTTGGCTACTTTGGCTTATTAACATCCAAAACTCTTTATAAAGAATGACATTTTCTTAAATAATGACACTTTTGGAGAACTATAAAAGATTTTTGCATCGAAATGGTTACTGTAGCACAAACAATTAATTCAACGTTCTTATAAAAGCATACGATATTAGATTATTAGGGGATCTTAAAATAGAAACTTTGAACTGCAATTTAGTTATTTTTTGTGTGCCAATAGAACACATTTTAGCATGTTTAGATTGAATATTCTTACCAGGTTATTATCGGAGATATATTTGTGCAATTCTATCAGAGTTTCACCAACTGACACCCAAGAAAATTCCTCTAGTGGCTTAGGTAGGGCAATGCATGGCAATTCCTTAGGAGCTAACGACTTTTCAACATCGTTAACTCTATCGCATAACTTTTGAGCTTCTTCTAGAATTTTTTGTTCGTTTACTTTATCGATTTGCACATCTAAACTAGGCTCATATATGCTGGAAGAAAAAAATAAAATATATCATAACATATCAAAACATATCATAAAAAAATATCTTAGTTTTGTTTCAAATTTGATATGTGAGCAATAAACTATAAATTGAAAACATTGAAGATTGGAGATATAACTAGAAAAAAAATACACTTACTAATCTGGGTTGTACAGTTGGTAATACTCCTTCGTGGCAGGATTACATTCGTAAATATTTTTCCTAAGAACCAGACCTTTAGTATAATCGGGATCTATATATAGCGCTTTTCCAATATACATCAAACAGGCAACAGTGTCACGTAAAGCGAATAAGACTGATATAATATTGTCCAAACATGGTCGATGTGTTTCACTGCACTCCAAACCCTGCAAATATATTTATATTACGAAGAAATCAACCAAAAATATTTATTTATTTTTGTACATAAACAATGTTGCTTCAATAGTTTTGCTATAATTGGGAAATAGAAATTTGGTAAACCCTACACCAGAAATAGTTATCGATACATAATTGTCGAAATAGTGGACATATTTAGGTGTCATATTAGCCGACACGTTGAAGTTTACTAATAATACAGATTATATAGCTAAGTACTGAGTTAGAGAAGATTGACTGTAGTCTTTTTAAATCATTATGAAAGGTTTATGTATCGGCTATTATAATTATTATTATTAAACATACCTTTGCAAAAGCTTCTGACGCTTGTCGAAATTTATCCAACCTAAGCGCTATTCTACCGATTTTAAACCATAACGTAACATCCGTAGAATCCAGCTCAGATGCCTAAAATAATCACAAAAATATATTATACCTAATCTCACACATAATTTAAAAGTTATACCGTAAGATAATTGTGTAATGCCGCAGAAAAATCCTTCTGATTTATCGCTATGGTTCCCAAATTTATATAACACGAATATTTAATAGTCGACATCGTTTTCGGCAGACCCCCTTGCGATTCAAGTTGTGGTATATTTTCCGTAAGTAACGTCTGTAAAATATCATCCGCGGCAAGATATTCACCCATCGATTGTAATCGTAACGCCTTGTTGTACATATCCAACGTAATCTCTTCCTAAAAACCAGCAATTTGAAACAAAATTTTTATATCGAAGTTTTTCTGACATATACCTGAGCCTCTCGTCGAATAGTGGGGCCATCTTCATCAGATAACGATTCCCTGTTCAACGCTCTGATCTTCAACATCTTGAAACGTAACTTACAAATTAACAAATAATTCTAGTATATGTAATCGTACTGAGTATAAAGTAGAAAAAATCGTTCTTATTTAGTTCGTCTGATTCAAAACAAATACATTGTGAGGTTAGGGAGGGTTGTTAGGATCAGTGGTACCACAATCAAAATATAAAATGTCACGCCTTGTCATTATTTTTTAGGTTAGGATTTTAGAGTTAGGTTAGGTTGTTATTGGACCATTTCAGGGTTAGGTTTGATAAATTTGTTCAATTTAGTATAGAAACAACCTTTTTAAAGAAAATATAAATCAATATTTATTTTTCTAACTAAAGCTAAATTACAATTTTACAAACGTTCAACTAAAAAACAAATTTCCATTCTTAATATTTGAGATCTTGAGTGTTAAATACTGCTATAGATGTAGACCGTTTATGATTTAGAGTTGCTTATTTCTCTTTTTTCTGTGCACTAACTGTGGTAAGTTTCACACCTTTCGCCAGAAAATTCCATTGGTTAAACCTAGAAAAAAGTATCTCCGCTTTCTCCTGTGTTAGTTTCAAATCCCGAACTAAATCGTCTAGTTCGTGTTGTTCAAATTTTTGTGGCTTATTTCGATTTTCTGCAGTGTTCTTTTGGATTTCTCGAACCTCCTTCAGTTTTATCCATTTTATCGCTACAAAAACCAACAATTTTCAGTATTAAACTCAAACTTACTTTATTATAAATTAGTTCTCACCGTTCTGTTCTAAAATTCGTCCAATTATTGACACCCAACTCACAAGAAACAACTTTTCAAACTGCGTGTATTGTTCAGGAATGCCAACCTAATTTGACAGACAATTTGACAATTAATTGTCTGTCAAATGCCTGTCAAAGTCAAATAAATAGAAATAAAAACCCTGTCATGTTTATATACGAAACTACTTATGCAGTTTTAAAAATTGTGTAGTCATTTTCCTACAAATTATCAGTTACAACATAAAAAACCATGCCAGAGCTTCTAAACTTCAAAACGCCATGCAATTTAGCAGGATTTACTCTAATAATTCCCAGCGTGTCTGTAGGAAACGTGGGACAACTAACCGTAGATTTGATCATAGCGACTTATAACCTAAGAAAAGTTGCAACGTTATGGCACCCAGGCCTCATACCGTTGGTTGGCAGTGACCCGTTTGATTTGGATGTCAACGAACCATGTACAGCTTGCGAATTGTACGTAAACGAAGTACTAAAATTAGCTGTACTCCAGCTGCGTACAAGTGTCGAAATTAGGCTGGCGTCGAACTTTTTTACGATGTTAAAAGAGAAAATTGTTGAGTTACAATTCGGGAATGTCGTAATACTCACTTCTACGTTTGCTTATGAGTTACGGACAGTTGATGCGAGTCATTTTCGAAATATTGGTTGCGATGTACAGGTTGCTGCGGAATTGCAAGTTCAGACTATGGAGGTCGACGAATACGGGGGTCAAATTCCAGGGACTGGATTTGCGGTTAAGTTGTACGATTTGTTGAAAGATTTGATACCGACTGTTGTATTTTTGAAGTATGTTTCGGAAGGTGATAATCGGCCTGACGCGGTTTCGATGTTAGAGTTGTTAACTAGGTTTAGGAGTAACTTAAATAATAAAGCGGAGTATAGTTTGAAGTTTCCGATATCGTGGAATTATGTATTTGGGAATCCACCGCCTGTTGGGATTTATTAGCTAGGGTTTTTAAAATATACGTATAATATTTTATTTATGTGTTTTATTTTAAAATTGTTTGCTTTCTGTATTACCCGGATGTTTTATGATTTTTAGTACAGTTTTAGAGACAATTTTTACTAATTTTGATCAATTCATAACTGATAGTGTTTGATCAAATTTGATGTTGAATAACTTTTGTAATCTTTGACAAACTTTAATGATTCTTGCAAATTTAGGTTTACTGTTCAATAAGTTCTGTGAACTTTAGGCAATATTAATTCATTCTTCAGCATATAAAAAAATTATTACAAGCATCAAATGCATTTGATGCAAAAGAAATTGCAGTTTTTGTATTGATCCCAAAATATTTGAATGTTTGCGAAAAATAAAAAGCAAATAAAGAAAATACTGCCCTGTCAACTTTTTCCAATTTTACTCCAGCATTTTATTGCTTGTTATATTGCTCACATATAGAAAAATATTTTAGTCGGCATGTGTATCTTTTGCTGTTTACTTGGAAAGTCATTTTATTGCCTTTTAAACGAAGGTCTTCAATTATTAATAGCATATTCAATAGGGTGGTTCTTATATTTATATAAGAACAATAAAAATTTAAATATTTTTCCTACTGAATTTTTTAGATTGATCGATAAAACAATAAAAAAAAATCTGATGTGGCCAGGCACATGACTTTATCATACTATATATAAAATTAATAATTTAGCTGCATGAGATTTTATTTGATCGAGATCGCCTATGTCTGCATTAAAATAAAACTAGTAGAACTAGACAGATATTATGTCGATTAAGCTGCGTTCGGATATTGTACACCGTTGACACCAGGTACACCGTTCAAATGACACTTACGTGTTATTGGGTGTAAAAAGTGACGGTGTACAATATCCGAACGCAGCTTATATTGACAGTAGGTGTTGTCAAAATCATGTCAAAACATTAGCCTGACATTACCTACTGTCATTAGAATCATAATTTCTGACATATCCTGGCTACTAGTTTAAATGCAGTACGACCGATCTCGATGAAATAGAATTTGCTCATGCAACTATACTATTGATTGTACCAAAAAATGTCATAGTCATAAATTATTCAGAATTTCCTCATCTTTAATTTATTATTTAACTATTTCGACGAAATTCCAGAAATGGCGGCTTATATTGCAAAATCTTTCAAAAATGCTAAGACTAAACCTCCAGTTCCTTTGGACCCTTTTCAACAGAAAGCTTTTCAGCTCTAAGTTTGGTTATGAAACTTCTAAATATGAAGTTTCGTCCCGATACCTTTAGTAGTTTCTCCGGAATCGTCGTCACAAAAAACGGGTACACACACAGACATTTTTTTGTACCTTGGTCAAAAATGTTCAGGGGACCCAAAAAGCCATATTTCCGCTAAAATCTAAAAAAAATTTTTTGGCACGATTACAATACTTTACATACTGCGTATGATAAAGTAAAAAGAAAAGCAAGATTCTGTATTGTTTTATCATAATAATTTTACGTACCACTACAGTTATTAGCTTAATTAAAATAAATAATCTATTAAGTTTTGAGTCTAGATCTCAGAGCATGTCACATATTTCCAAGTACTTCATTTATTAAACATACAATAATCTAGGCATGCAATATTTTACAATTTTGTTTCTAAAAAGTAAATGTCATTTCGAGTAAAAAGTACATATCATTATATACCTATATTATTGGTTTTGTTAACATCTCAGACTGCTGTAACTTTTTAATGAATCGAAAAAGCTATTAAGTTATATGAAACTTTTTAGTCAGTATGACATTTACTATCTGACAAAAAAGTTTTGCAGGAAAAAAGTGGTACACCCTGTAGAAAAAAAATGCCAGAAACAGTTATCAGTTGTTAGATGTTCATTATCGGTCGAGATAGTCACGTAGCTTAGATTATTGATTTTTTGATAAAGTAAGTAGACTTGAAAATAGTGAAATGATTCGGAATCGGAACTTGAACTTGCATTGTGCTTTATACTGCCGATCACACAGCCTTTTTATCAATTTAGCCAGACGCATATATTGTGTCATATCTAGACAAGAAAGTAATGATTATTTTTTTTATCAAGTTAAATAATCCTTGATTTCAAAAACAGAATAAAAATAAAGAATCACTTGAATATTATAAACAATAGAAAGGCAACAATATTAATTGGACTTCTAAAATGTTGAAAATAATCGTCAAAATCGAAAATTCTACAAAATCAAATAAAAAAAAATCTGGAATCAAACGAGTAACAAATTAATAAATAAACAATACAGCAATTCAAATATTTATAACTTGATTATTTTGTCTACACAAAATATTTTGGGGCCCCACTAACTGGTTGTTCCCAAGCCCCACAACTTAAAAACGACCAACTTAAGGTAAAGAATATATAGTACGTAGTAAGGAATAAAAAATTTATTCATATAAATATCAATAAATACATCAGTTTTAAACTAATAATATCAAACTGTTATATAAAGTAAGTACTAAAAGTAAGAACAAAACATTAATTAAGTACAAATTAAAATTGACGGAATGTGATTGCCTTAATACTGGACTTTTGCAAGTACTATTCTTTTTACAAAACTTCATTACAAAAATGTCGTTAAATATCCGAATTCAGCTACAAATCACTTTTCACACTAAATCTCTCATTATACAAAACATTATTCCCATCTTGATTATTCTCAGTGTCAACCTTCTTCTTATTTTGAATCTCCTCTAACGTCGTTACCGCATTATTTTCGAAAGACTTCATCTTCACGTTACCAAAATCCATTTCACTTTCCGACATAAAATCTTCTTCGTAATTATCCAACGGTTCCAGATCAAACATTTTCTCCAACTCTTTCTGACTGCTGATATCTTTCAATTCTTTCGTATACAACGGCGGCAACAACATTTCATTCGAACGCGATTTAGATGCATTAATTGGCGGTAAATCATAAGAACTAAGATTACGACCTTTACCTTTTTCTAATTTATGTGCCGATAACTTAAGTTTATCCGAACTCGTGTCAAACTTTGATTGTTTAACAATAGGAGGTGAAATTTCTAATTCCGAGCTACCGCAGTGTTCGGATTTGGAGGTTATATCAAGTTCTAAAGATTTTTCCGTTGAATTTACCGTGGAAATATCTTCGGAAATACTTTTCGCTTCGACTTCTTTAGAGAACATCGGAGAATTAATATCGAAAGTTTCGTTTTTGTTGCGTTCCACCGTAATATTTTGCGTTTTGTCGTTATTCTCGATAACGGAAACACTTTTTTGGTTATTATCGTCATCAGGCGACACTTGAGATCTCGTTGATTTAATTAATTGTAACAAAATCGGACTACTAGGATCCAAATTAGTTATATTTAGGTCTTCCGCTAGGTTGGTTTTATCGTCATCGTCGTATAAACTTGCTAAATTTGATTCTGGCTCGTAAACGGATAACGTAAAGTTAAGGTTGTAATATTCGAGAAAATCACGCACTATTTTGAACATTAATTTACCGTCAGGAGTGTTTAACGCAGTCTTTAATTTATTGTTCAACATAGGCTCTTTTTTCTGTACCTGGGAAAATTGCAAGTGTTAATTTACTAAAAATAAATATCCAGGTAAACTTACTGATTCATTTTCGTCCAAAGCTAAATATATACCCGCACGTAATTGAGCCTAAAATAATAACTGTGTTAATAAAGCACATATTTTGGGGGAATATTACAAAAAACGTACCCTTATTTTTGCAAAACAACCGTTTTCTTCTAAAGTTTGGGCTATCAGGTCCCTAAGTTCTGTGTCTTCGTCAACAGACATTTTTCCTGTAGATTACCATCAAATTCAAAGTTGCTTTTTTAGTTATAAAGTGGGAAATAAATTCAAAATAAACACTAAAGATTGTTATGATGAAGTCTTCCTCTATAAACAAAACACAAGCGCTATAATACGTAAGTGTACGTTGGCAATACTGCTTGTCAATGTCAAAAGAGCCAAAGTATTTTTTTTATTCTTGTTTTTCTTTCAAGGGTTTTTTTTATTTTGAACAAGTTTTAACTGACACAACAGATCAGAGATCATGGAATTTTAAGTCGTAGAAAAAAAAGCATCATTATACACTCGCCTACAGCTCGTGATAAACTTCATGCTAATCACCCAACGAAAGTAATTCATTCAATAACTATATAATACCACGAGATTTCAATACAATATTGTTGGTACGCACTGTATAAAAGATAACGCTTGTATAAGTTTCGAATAAGATATTTACTTCATTGTAAAGATATAAATAAATAGAACAATATGCGCTATGATACAATAAAATTTGAGCTATCGTTAAACACTAAACATTTGAGGAAAAATTTCATCACTTCTGCGTGTTACGTAGACTTTCTGGAAACGCTTTTCATCTTATGGGATTTTCGAACTGCCTTCAGTATTTTATAAATTGCTTCGGGTTCAACCCTCATGTTGAGAAGCTCTATAAAAATGCTAAAAAGAAGATTTCGATATAGAATTTATACGATTGTATCAATTTGTAAAAAGACTTACTTAAAAATAACTGGATTTGCATTGATATCGGCTAATTTTGATAACTGCAGCAATTCTTCTTGATGAGGTCTCAAATTAATATTAAATTTGGTCCAATCGTCTGAGTGCTTCATATTTTGAAATGTGCTTTTTTAAATTTAGCTTGACAGAATCTACAGAGATAAACTGAAAACAAGTTTTTTCTATATTCGGTTGGCGATAGCTTGTTAAAAACCTAACTTCAGACTTATCGTTTGTCAAATAGCGGAGATCCGACCTTGAAACGGGGTTGCCAAGAGAAGTTAGCAGCGGAACTTGGTAACCTAACAATATTAAAAGCGCCATAAGTACCACCAAATTCCCTGTTTTTAAAGAAGAAGAAGTGTATGAAGAAGTGCAAACATACAATAAAAATAAACGAAATTGATGAAACATAACTTCGGCATTTTTTGATAGATTTTTATCGTAAATTCATTGTTGTCTTGGCAAAAGTGTATACTCTATGTAAAAAATAAGAAACTGACCATCTTTCCACGATTTCTACCTTTCACCGGTGATAGAGTAAATGTTCGATTTTCATTTTGGCCACAATTTTTTTAAGTTGTGGCCCATTGCGTTGAAACTACTGAAGCGATTGAAAAACTATGTCCATAACATTTGTTGGTGATAGGATTAGCTTTAATTTGATGTACCGAGTGACCACATTGGACGTTCCTAACTCGAGATATGCACCAAATAGCGAAACTACCTCCGAAAAAAAAACAAAAGAAAAGAAAAAAATCATAATTCGAAAACGTATCCATTCAAAAAGCTTTTAATGCGATTTTTGAGTTTGGCGGACCTAAGTATATAAGAAAAAAATTGCCGCATCCAATGTACTATCGTGGCCATATATTATGTCCCCTCTTTTGATGTCGATTTTCTCGCCAATCTAGGGGTGAAGAAATTTGAAAAAATTCTGGTGCTGTCCTTGATTAATATACTACAACGCATAAAAATTAGAAAGCTCTATATGTTGGCGTTTGTCCGATTTTTCCAAATTAAGAAGAATTGGCGCTGTTTTTGTCTCTTAAATTTCATTCGTTTAACTTTAGCAATTAATTACTCCGGAAATAATCCATAGATTTCAACGAATTAAAAAGTAAAATCACCCGCGGAATGTTAGCTTTCAATATGCATTTTTGTAAAATGATTGGGTGAGTGGTTGACCCACAAAAAGCTATATTATGCAATGCCAGCAATTCCGTTATTAGAAGAGCTAGAATAATGAAGTATAGACTATAGGCTACCCAATAATTCATAGGTTAAGTTTATTACATAATCATTGTTTATCTTGCATTTTCCATACAAAAGATCGTGCTGAAACGCCGCGTGAATTCCGACGCTCTACGGTCTTGGTGTGATGCGGGGAAGGAAGCCGTTAGTGGTGCTGTCGACAGTGAGAGAACGGCGGACA
Organism: Aphodius sticticus; assembly: GCA_963966075.1. Classification (NCBI taxonomy): domain Eukaryota; kingdom Metazoa; phylum Arthropoda; class Insecta; order Coleoptera; family Scarabaeidae; genus Aphodius; species Aphodius sticticus. Next base: position 1,181,496 of record OZ014506.1, on the reverse strand, counting down.
GCTGATTACCAATACACAAAAAGAACGATAACTTGTCAAGGTAGTAATTTTAACTGACATAATTAAATTCTTAATTTTTAAATTCAGAATTTTGATTATAATATGTGACCCCGCTACGAGAGAAATGCCCTAACTCCTAACTGCCATCTCTCGTTTCGATAGTATTGACTCCTGTGTTTGACGTCTCATAACTCTAAAACTTCTGACCAGAAAAAATTGAAATAAAGTGTGTCATACTCCTCAATCATTTCTACATATTATGTTGTAGGACTATCAAAATTTTTTGCCTCTCGGTGTAAACATGAGCGCGAGAGAAGTGAAAAAATGTACCTACCCGATTTTTGCATTTGTAAATTAACTGTCGTCTTTCCGATTATTTTTCTCCTAAACCGCTTACCACAAAAATTTCAATGTTTGTTCAGGTTGCATTCAGAGTCTCTTCTATCGGCGTTTTTGTTTTCTTCAGTTTTTATACAATAAGGTTGTAAACAAGATTTGGATGGAAGCGGATAGATCAGTAAAGAATGTTAACAGCACAACGCAGTTAGCATGCATATAATCCTTATTTACTGCGTCACATGTCGCTTAAATTTAATAGCATTCCGACCATTTATTAATTTTTAAGACCGAAATAAACATGAACAATGTTATGCGCATGACTCCGCCTGAGTCCGTTTTTGTGTTTATTTATTAGTAATACAGGCAAAAACAATATAACATAAATACAACTCTTGATATATTACATATATTACAAATGGCAGCTCTGAGCGTATAAAACTGATAGGTCGTTATATTGTGTCCGTAAACACTGTTCTCGTAGTAACTATTGCACCGTGCGATCCCCCACTACCGGCAGCGTCGCTGTCGATCCCTTCGCCCGCATCACCCCGAAGACCGAAGAGCGCCGCGTCAATTGCGGCGATCATGAGATGCTTCAACACGATCTTTTGTAGGTAAAATGCAAGATAAACAATGATTCTGTAATAAACTTTAAATATATGATTTATTAGGTAGCCTATGATGGACACTTCATCATCCTAGGTCTTCTAATAACGGAATTGCTGGAATTGCATAATATAGCTTTTTGTGGGTTAACCGCTACCCCGATCATTTTACAAAAATGCATATTAAAAGCTAACATTCCGCGGGTGATTTTACTTTTTAATTCGTTGAAATCTATGGATTATTTCCCGAGTAATTAATTGATAAAGTTAAACGAATGAAATTTATGGGACAAAAACAGCGTCAATTCTTCTTAATTTGGAAAAATCGGGCAAACGCCGACATATACAGCTTTCTAATTTTTATGCGTTGTAGTATATTAATCAAGGACAGCACCAGAATTTTTTCAAATTTTTTCGCCCCTACATTGGCGAGAAAATCGACATCAAAAGAGGGGCCACGATAGTAACATTATGACTGTTGACTAGTGTGGTTAATGAACTATGTGCTGATTCGTATAATAACTATAACAGCGATGAATTGTTAGCGAACCGTGCAGAAAATCGTACTATAATAAAATTAATTAGGTTATTTATCTGTGAGTTATGTTTACAACGATATTTACATTTTAAGTCCTCGACTTCTTCTTCTTTAGAAACAGGGTATTTGGTGGTACTTTGGCACTTTTCATTTTATTAGGTTACCAAGTTTCGCCGCTAACATCTTTCGGTAAGAGTTTTTAAAACCCCGTTTCAAGGTCGGAACTCCGCTAATAATCCATAGAGAATTTTCTTGATATTCGGTTGGCGATGCTGCGTTGAAGTGTTGAACAGCTAACTTCAGAGGTTGTCAAATGTCATTTTCTAATTTCCACCTCAGAAATGTCATTATCGATAGTTATATCGCAAGTTATATCGCTGATAATATGCAGGCTGCGTTAAATCGTTTGATATAAACGCAATTAATTCGATATAATCCTAGTTGTTGTCGATTTACCGACATGTGTAAGCGAAAGTGTGCTTAGGTGCGCGGATAAAAATCGTTTATAATTTTCGATTATTCTAATGATCGTCTGTATTAACGCACAAATTCAAAATGAAGAAGTTATTCTCTAAGATCGAGACTAAGATCGAAACCACCGGTAGGGAAGTTAACAATTTCGTGGGCAAAGTCTTTACAGTGGGAAGATTGACAGTAACAGTCGAAGAAGTGCTCGCAGAAGGTAATTTTTCTATTAGATATAATCAAGCCACTTATCTAATAAATTATTTTCTGTTGTGCAGGTGGTTTTGCTATTGTGTTTCTTGTGAAAGCAAACAATGGAACCAAATATGCTCTTAAGCGTATGTATGTCAACAATGAACCTGATCTCAACGTTGCAAAAAGAGAAATTCAAATTGCCGTTCGTTTCCGAAACTTTTCACCCCAACTTAACTTAAATATTGTTGTTTTTTAGAGTAATTTGAGTGGCCACAAGAATATTATTGGGTATATAGATTCAAGTTTGACAGCTACAGGGGGAGGTGTTTATGAAGTGCTGCTGCTGATGCCCTACTGTCAAAATAGCGTGCTAGGGCTTATGAAATCGCGCGGAAAGCCTACTTTTACGGAACAGGAAGTTCTGACCATATTTTGTGACACTTGCGAGGCTGTATCTAGGTTACACCACTGTCAAACTCCGATTATACACAGAGATTTGAAGGTTGGTATTGTTTTTTTAATCAATATTTAGATTAAAGATTTTTATGATTGTTAATTGTTCTAAAATTCTATTTTTATTCTTTAACCTACTTAGAATCGTGTGTTTTGATTTCTTAAGGACACTAATGGGGTTTCCAGTATACAGGATTAGCCAAAATTACCGGATCACCTAAATAATTCTCCAACCGTAAGAAATTTCCACAAATTGTTCAAACAAAAGTTTTTTTGGTTTTAAACAAGCTATCTTTAAAATATATTTTCAATATACAGGTGCTCATTTTATTATAGAAATTTGGTAATATTTCCTTTTTTTTTAAATAGAATACCCTACATATTATTACATTTTTTAATTCTAAGATTAATTCTAAGAATTTTTTATACGAATCAATTTTTTTTTATAAAATGCATTATTTTTTATTTAGAAGCTATTAACTAAAAATTACCGGAACACCTAAATAATTCTCCAGTTTTTGTGCTTAAACAACCTCTTGTTTAAATATAGTTTTAAAATACAGTGTGTTCGTTTTATTATGGAAATTTGCAAACCATTCCATTTTCTAATGGAACTCCCTGTAAATTTTTATTTTTTTAATTTTAAGATTAATCCTAAGAACATTTTATAGAAATAAGTTTTTTTGAAAATGCATTATTTTTAAGTTATGAGTAATTAGACAAAACTACTACCAGTAATTTTGACTATTTTTGGGTAATACCGTATAAATAAAAAATAATGTATTTTATAAAAATATGATTCCTATAAAAAATTCTTAGAATTAATCTTAGAATTAAAAAATGTAATAATATATAGGGTGTTCTATTTAAAGAAAGGATAGGTTACCGAATTTCTATAATAAAATGAGCACTCTGTATATTGAAAATATATTTAGATGATAGCTCGTTTAAAGCCAAAAAATTTTTGTTTGAATAATTTTTTGATATTTCTTACGGTTGGAGAATTATTTAGGTGTTCCGGTCATTTTGGCTAACCCTGTATATACTTTATAACAAAAGTAATTTATGAGCCAGATAAAAACCTCATATTTGACATGCAGATAATGGCCAAAATCTATTTGTTTATACAGCTTACGCTTGTGAATTATAACTTAAATAAGGTGGTCGTCAAATAAATAAGATATAAGTATAATAATTGTCATAAGTAAATGAATAAATACTTTTCCTTTGTTTTGTTTAATTTTAGTACTGTGTTCTGGTACTGGTTTCGTTAATTATGACATCATCGGCCTAATTTTACAATTAGCAGAATGGTGGTAATAAAATAAATAAATAATAATTTAACATGTAACTTACGGTCAGGTAGATAAAAACATAAGCGAAAAACCTTAGAATAGGTGAAATATATAAAAATATATAAAAACCGTTCACTTACAATGACGTCAATTTAAAACTTAACAAAAATTTACCCAAATTTAACATTTATCCTACTTTGAAAAGCAGTAACACCATCTACTATCAAATTTCAAACTATCAAACTATTCAAACCCTAAATAAGTTATAGATGAGTCTGAGCTAACACATATTTTACAGCGTGTTCCATTACTCGTTTTGATAATATTGATTCCGTAAAACGTAAAACCAATAGTAAAAAAATAGTAAAAACAAGTCATCAACCACAGGAGTCAAAATTTTAGTTTTTATATTGTTTTTAAGATATCCCTGCAGTTGTCATTTTTTGGGCAAATAATTGAATACTTTGGAAACTATTTACTTTACACAGGTACAATTTTATAAAAGTATATCATAGCCTTAATTATAGAATTTTAGCTTACGTTGTATCATAATCAGTGACCGGACAAAAATGTATGTCTCGCAGTGCTAGAAGTCGCCCAGCTATGAGTGTGCGTAGCGGGCACGCATGAGTCAATGACGACTTATGCGGTCGATTGGATTGATATCCATAGGCGCGAAGCGCCTGGCGGTCGGTAGTAAACCGAGTGAATTTAATATTCAATGTTTGCTGTAACTATATGCAACACGTGCCCACTGAAACATTTTACTCATTGCTTGGATATGCATTGAACGATTGTATTACTGCATATTTTTCTAAATTATCTTCAGTAAAATTATTTCGCTTAAATGTTAAAATGTCTTTAAACCTTGAAAATGATCTTTCTACATCGCAGCTAGTCACAGGCGCAAAAGAATAAACCAACACCAAATTGGAATATTTTTGAGAAATTCCTTCATCCGTAAATGAATTCGTAGAGATTTGTTTTAAAAATTAAAATCCGGATTTCTATGTACTACCGCATCAATTTTTTTTTGTAATTTTTTACTGATTGGTGCTTCAATGCTTCGTAACCTTTCGTACAGAGATTCAATCCTTTAAAAACTGCTTGCAAGTTCAACATTTTGTTGTTCTAGAAACTTTATGGTTGGCAATACTTGCGCAAAATTTGTATCAATAAATTTTAATTGTTCATGCAAATCTTGTAATGATAGTACTTTTTTGCAGTCTTTAATACTAACTGCTTCATCAGGCAAATTTAGGACGAAGGGTTTGATGATATCAAAGTTTCTTGCATAAAAAATTGCCGCTTCTAACCATGTACCCCATCTCGTAATAACTGGTTGGGGTGGCAAAGGTAGATTAGGGCACTTTTACTTGTAAAGAGACAATCTGGAAGGAGCTTTCAATAAATTTTTTTTTGTATGTGCTTATTAGCGTATTCACGTCTGGAAATTCTTCCCGAATAAATTCACAAATTCTATGAATAGCGTGTGCAAAACATGTCAAATGAAGAATATTTGAAAAATGTTGTTTAAGTAATTTTCCAACTTTTAACATAATCGCAGCAGCGTCAGAAACAAACAGTAATACTTTGGTAGCGTCTGTGATTCCTACTTTTTTTATGGCGTCATTTACTATTGTACATATCTCTTCAGCTTTGACGATACAGCGAAACTGAGTAGATATTAAATAGGGTTTATATAAGTCTTGCGGGTCCAACAATCCGACAACGACGTTGACCACACATCTACCCTTCATATCCGTACTTTCATCTGCAGAAACCCAAATATATTTATCGGATAGTTTTGATTTTATTTTAGAAATTGTTTTGTCATATTGCCCTTGTACGTAATATCTTGTAATTGTGGATTCATCGGGTAAGTCTCGTCCAGTATACTTCTTGATAAATTTTTTAAAAACGGGATTATTAATTTTTGTGAAAGGTATATTAGCAGAAATAAATGTTTCACATAAATCATCAAAGAAGTTTTTAGTTGACGTTCCTGATACATTTTCCATGTGTTTTTTTGTTTTTACATGAGCCCGAAGACATTGTTTACTACGAATAATTAAATTTCGTGAGCAGAAATTGCAAACCACTTCCCCTTTCTTAACGAACGTGAAAGTATTGCCAAACTCAGCTAGCAAACTATTCATTGCAGGATTTTCAAACTAAGTGCAAGTATAAAATAAAAAAATAATTCAACTCTAAGTATAAAACAGAAGAACAAATTCGAAATGGAAAATAAAAACAGATATTCACACAAAATTTCAAGAAACAACACAATTGAAAGAAACTGCTCAAATTATCTATCGACGAAGCGGAAATTTAAACAAGGCAAGCGACTGTACTCGATCAACGCCAAAGCAGGTGTAGTGGTATGTACACCATGAGCCGAAGCCAGACCGGCTACCGCGTCCCCACCGGCACGTGTCCCATGCACGACACTGGAAAATATACATTTTTGTCCGGCCACTGATCATAATTAATTGAATTATAACCTAAATTATGTCCTCATCAAATAAATAAGATAGTATAAAAATTTTCAGGTTGAGAATATACTGATTGGTGATAACGGAAACTATGTGATATGTGATTTCGGCTCTGCAACTGGCCGTATACTGAATCCGACTATACAGGGCGCTTCTGCGGTCGAAGAGGAAATAAAACGGTACACTACGCTCAGTTACAGGGCCCCCGAAATGGTCGACATGTATTCTGGGAAATCGATCACCACCAAATCAGATATCTGGGTAATTATTATTATTATTAAAACAGATTCCAACTTCCTCATTTTATATTTTTGTCTCGCTAATATATTTTATATTTTTCCAGGCCCTAGGATGTTTGTTGTATAAATTGTGTTTTTTCACATTACCGTTTGCCGAGAGCAGCTTGGCCATACAGAGTGGCATCTTTTACATTCCAGACAATTCTAGATACTCTAAAGGCTTGCATCAACTGATAAGTAAGGAATGAATACTTTTTTTCTGTTACTTTGTGTTCAAATGATTCTTTTTTTCGCAGGATTCATGTTGGAACCTGATGGCGAGAAAAGACCTGATATTTATCAAGTTTCGAGCATTGCGTTTCCACTTTTGGGTAGAGAAAATCCTGTCGTGAATCTAATGGTAAGAGATTGCTAATTATTGCTTAAGTATCTTCGTCTTTTTACATGGCATATTAAATTGTAACAAGGAGTAATTCCATATCAAATCAACAACATTTTTGACCTCACCATTCTGAATTTTCATTTCCAAAGTAGTGATTACAAGTTTATAAATAAGCTTTGGAAAATCAGAGAATAGAAAACACGAAAAAACTTAAAAGTAGTTTTTAACAACATTGCAATCACAGGACTTTTATCATTGGAAATAGTAAAGGGGCTCACGGTACACGTAAAAAAAAATAAATGCATGCTATGGGGTGGTATAGTGTTTATTTGGAGGGGTTGAAAGCGGGTGCAAAGTATATTATTGCGTTTTCCGGCAAAACTTGACGTTTTATCCAAAAATCTCCTATACTAAGTACTAGAATATAAAAAAAACTACAACATTCATAAGGGTCACTTTTTATTTGACCTCAAAATATACTGTTCTCGTCAAAACTAAATTATTTATGCGATAATTAAAATAAAAAAATATAAAAAATAGATTTGCGCATTTTTCTCGGAAATTTTGAGGTTATGTTATGTAGCAACCTGTCCAAGAATTGTAATTTTTTTCATGATCTACAACTTTTGTATTGGATACAGCATTAGTGTAGAAATGAGAGACAGTTCTTTTGTATTTTTTTCCGTACAATTGAATGGTGTAACCAGTTTCGCAATTTTCTTAAAAATTTAAACAAATAATGAACAACAGGGTATTTGACTATTATTGGAAAACCATCTTAGTGTGTTTATTCCTTCACTCTACAGTGTAAGTGCATTATTTTTCGTAATTATTTCCTCAATATTTCATAAAAATCAGCGTTAAAAATTGAATAACAAAAAGTCCCGCCAAAACGATACGTTCTGTTGTGTGACGTCACCCGATAGTAGATGTCAAATCGACCCATATGGTCTGTCAGCATCGGCATCGTCGCCGTTTGGTAATTGTGTTGTATGATGTGTTGGTTTCACAATTTCTACCTAAAAAGGGGTTACAATTGGTGTATAAATCCACAATGCAAAAATACGTCAAGAAAAACTCCGGATAAACTATTTGTAGCTGTTCCGCAAGATTTGAAACTGCGAAGAAAGTGGTTGGCTCGTAGAAACCCAAATGAAATAAATAGCGGCCAATACAAGTGTTTTTTGTTGTGAAGATTACTTCGACATAAGTAAAACTGACGAGAATAAGTTATCTATCGTATTTTCGAAACAGGTAATATCTGATCTGACAGCGTAAGGTTAGGGCTATCCTAACCTACAAAGTTATGCTTACATGGCACTTTAGTGCTATTAAATTCAAACGGGAGAAGCATAAGAGCGCGTTCGGATAACCCGGTATTGTACGGCGAGAGTGACGCGCTGCATAATAGGCGGACTAACGTCATACGGCGTTTATCTGCATATAAGAGAGAGACAGCCGACCCAGGTTATCTGAGCATTGGTCTCCCCATACCCTACACTGATAAACCGAACGCGCTCTAAGCGTACTAACGAATGACGTCACTGGAGACTGAGCCAATTGCAGAGCGTTTTCAATCACGTGATGGGACGTGAATAAAATTCAATTTTAATTTTGGTTTTTAATAGAAATAAAGCATATTTTTTTTTAAGAGTAACAACAAATAGTTTTCTTAAACTGTAATCTATTAGGATGACTATAATACAAGCCATATTTTTAATACAGTCAAATACCCTATTACTTTAAAATTCATTGTTGCAAATGTCGTTTTTGAGTTATTTAAATTTTTGAGCATGCTGTTAAATAGGGACTATTATTTTTATTATTGTATCAATAAGTACATGTAAAAGCAACAAAAATGAGCACCAGTAGAACCAGTAGAACTCTGTACAATGATTTTTCATCACAGAATTTCTTTTAGAAAAAAAACTAATTTTGATTGGAGCAACTAGATATCTCAAAAACTTCTTGTTTTTTGCATATAAAAAGAAATGTATGCTGATTTAAGACATAAAATGGCACGCCTTCACAAAATTTCATCAAAATTGAATTATTGTTGCGACAATGAAAAAAAAAACCAGAAAAATCGTTTTGGCGTTGGAATACGCATTTTGCTCGGAAATTTTGAGGTCATATAAAAAGTGACCCGTATGAATGTTGTAGATTTTTTTATGATCTACAACATTTTTAGACAAAACTTGTCTAAAATTACAATTACAAGTCATGTCTACAATTAATACCCTCTCTCAACTTTATTTGCCTGCACTAATTATTTTTTTCTAGAAAACTCCAACACCAACATTGGAAGACCTCCCGCTTCCTTTGTTTGAGTCCGACGCTAAAAAAACCCAGGTAAAAGCGACGACAAAGACCAACGCGGCCCCGGCAGTCGAGGGCACCAGCGTCATGCCCCGTCAGCGCCCTAAGGGCAACACCACGCAACCCTTAACACTCAACAACATCCCCCTAACCCTCAGTCCAAGTCCGACGACCGTAAAAAAATCGCAAAGCCCCACATCGGATACCACCCAACATAACCTCCAAAAAACCACGCCACTTCAAAATTTCGCGCCCAACCCACCACCCAACCACATCAACTTTCCGCAGCAACCCCTATTCCAAAATCCCGAAAATTTCTTTCAGCCTCCTGCTCTTTCTGCCCAAGAATCTTCCTCGAATCACGAGAAAACGTTCGAGAATCTGTTCCACTCTTCGGTTTATCCTGATCCGTTTCGAGATGATAATTTGAATCAGTCGTCGCCGTCTGGTGAGGTTACGCAGGTTATTTCATCGCCGATGTCGCCCGATCATGGGATTTGTGTGAAAGGTGGGCTGCATCAGAAACATGGTTTGATTGAGACTTCTAGCCAGTGCATCGTGAGTTCTGCTTCGGATACGCCTCCGAGTTCGCCCTCGTTGAACGTGCCCAAGGGGCATCGACGTAATATGAGCGATACCACTGCTTTTAACAAGTAAGGATTTTGCCGTAAACGAGTTTAAGAAAGTTTGCAGCATATGGGCAATTTTTTTATTATTGTTTTCACAGAGAATTTTATTCTTTGCGCCATTTTTTTTTTAATTTGAATGAAAGATTTGTAATTCACTAATATGCTATATGCAATAAGTTAGGAAAATATACAGGATGATTCATTTGTATTCTTTTTTATTAGTCAATTCTTTTTAAACGAGACACTTTCAGCCAATAACTCTATACTTTTCAAAGGACGAAATACTGACATTTCTTTTTGTGGACACTGTATTCTGAACTACATGCTATCAGGGCCACCCTAAACACAGGGCTAAATGGGCTATAGCCCTGGGGCGCCAACCTTTTGGGGGCGGCAATTTTTATTGGTGTTATATTTTTTGTTATTATTAGTTATTTTTATTGTAAATCTTTTCATGACAAAATTAAACAAATAACCTGTTCTAAATGAAACGGAGAATTTATGTATTCATGCGTTTAGAATTTCCCAAGTCACTTATACTAGTATACATTCGGGTTTGGTTCGGTTAGCGCCAGTTTTCTATGATGTGCCAGCCTAGGGTTGTCATATTTTACTTATCAAAATATATGAGACGTCTAGTATGAGATCATGAAAAAATATATGAGATACTGATCTACTTCATCACAGTTTCATTGTTGTTCATTGTTAATAATGATAACTGCATCTTTTACTTTGGTGTTCGAAATTTGTTTTGCATTTATTTAATATGGGCTTGTTATGCCATGTTATTTTTTTACAAATGTTAATAAGTACAAAAATTCTTGAACACGTTGATTTTTAAGTATACACATATTTGTAACAAATTCAATTTCCCCCTTCAATTGTTTTGTACTTATGACGTCATCGACACGTTTGGAAATGGCAACTTCATATTTTTCTTTTCTGATTATGATAGATCTGTTGTCTTTAGCCTACAAAGTGTACGACCTTACATTAGAAAATTTTCGAAAAAAGTTTTAAAATTATCGATTTTGTTTGTGAACGAAAAGCGAAACTGGCGTTTTAGGTAGATTTGTTTGCAATAGGAATTGAACCGTCAGCACACTACTCAGGATCGCTGTAAATGGTTCAATTATATTGTGAACAAAATTTCAGGATTTCAGGTAAAAGTACAAAGTTTATGGTTTACTATGAGACCTTTTTGACGTTTCTAGAACATTGGGTTCAGGTTTTTGACATTTTTATCTCACATTTTATCCAAAACGAATTTTCATATTCCATTCAGAATATCCATGTTCCCAAGAGTTAAATATCAACGTGTTCGTGAATTTTGTACAATAACTAACCCTCATTTAGATTTCTCATATTTTCATACTTTAGGCGTTCACTGTATACATACAATAAATATGAAAATAACAACTTGTTGATGTTGAACAGTGTCGGCCTAATACGCAAATGGCTTAAATACAAAATAATAACATTTACAGTAGAGAAAAAGCGGTTCAGATTTGTATAGAACCAGACGAAGACCAGCTTCTTTACTTATTAGGGATGTAAAGACATACTATAAATTATTATGATACTTATTGCATCTTTTAATCGATGCAAAATTTGCTCATCGGATTATGTAACACAAAAGCTATATGGCAAAATTTGAGTATTTGGACTATTTGGACTATTATATGAAGGAATGGTTTAAAAGCCAAATTATTCCCTATACAGGGAATTTATAGGAATTACAGCACTATAGGAACTGCTTATTTATGTTTTTCTAAGATTATTTTATCTTTTATTGCAAATCTAATCAAATGTTTCAACATAAAGATGTTTCGCTTTTGACATTTTTTCAAGGAAAATAATTGACTCAAAAATTGCGTCTACATTTCGTAACGTGGCCACAGCACTACGCACTGCGCATTTTTTAATTTATGCCACTACAAATTGCAGCGGCGAAAGATCTTTTGCAGCACCGAAAAGGATAACAAATTATTTACCACCTTCTTTAGGGTAGAGCAAATGAAATAATTTGAGAGAAAAACAATATCAAAAAAAAAATTGAAAATTTAAAAAAAAAGTTAAAAAAATTGAAATGAAATATACTTTTTAGGGTTTATGCTTCGGAAACATCTCAATTTCTGGCTCCGTTTGAGTCCTCAATGAAACCGAAACAAAGTGCAAGTACTCCGTCGAACGACACTGTTAATATAATGACTATGGTGCCTCCTGGTGTTTCCGCTTCAACTACCGACGTTAGTCATGCTATCGGGGTCGATAGTAGATCCCTATCAGCCGATGTTGCTGATTGGAATCCCTTTGAGGAACCCCCTTTCAGTCAGATGACCGAGGACCACATTTTCGGACAGGAGTTTGACAAGATACGAAGAGGAAGTCAAAGCAGTAAGTATTTTTACTATTTTTAGTTTGCTTTGGGATTAAAAGTGATTTTTAATGTGAGATAAATGTTGGGTTAAAGTATATATCCATGGAAATATTTTTGAAAAATGTAGCTATATGCAAGCGCCAAAAAAAAAATTGTTATTCTTGGATTAAATTGTTAGTTGATATTCCAAAATTATGAACACACTGTATGCAAACTAGTCGTCCTGTGTCTAGAAATCGATAAAACCTTTCATTCTAAATAAAATTTTGATATTTATAACCACATTTTTAAAATTATTATTTCCAATTCAGAGATATTTTCATGGATCAACATTATATAAATTTACTATCACGTTACGCATGTCCCATAGGTATACAGGGTGTGAAATCGCGCGAGAGCCTCGTGATGTCCGTTACGGAAGATCCGTTTGGCAGTGCCCCGTTTAGTCTTCCAACACGACGATCAAAAGCTGGTCTACAGACCTCAGGTAACCAACCTTAATATAATAAAAAAAAAGAAAAAATAAAAAAAATGATTCCTTTGAATAGAATATATTCAAGCTTTACTTTGCTTCTGGTTTACGTGTGTATATAAATATATATGTATCAGAAGAGATTTTAGGAAATTAGTGATAATATCCATCACAAGCAAAATGTCTGCTAACAAGCACGAAAGAAACAAAATACGCTAAAAGAAAAACACTTTGATTGTTGACAATATCGTGTCTTGCATTGTAATTTTAATAGTAAACGTGTGTACGTTCAATATATCAATTTAGTCGAGATTATTATTATTATTATGCAGTGTGTCACACGGAACATGACCTACATGGGGATCTCAGAAACTGTAAAAGCAACTATGGTTAAATGGGGCAAAAGTTGCGTAAATGTGGACCTTTTTCAACACAGTTTTTCGTCCATTATTATATATTATTAAGGCCTTGTAGCGGTAATACTTTATTTATTGCCACTTATATATTAAAAAGTACGTAAGTAATATAATTACTTAACAAAAAAAATCATTAACACAAAGTGTTTGATACACATTTTAAAATTTGGTCATTTTTTTATTCTAAACGTAATTATTATTAGTTCTATTAGGTGTCCCTAAATGCCCTCTCCACTACTCCCTGAAGGTCCTACACTGTATCATAGTTCCTGAGATAGGCTTTCATAAATTCCCATTAAAAAAATATCCATGGGGTTTATGTCAGGTGATCTGGCGGGCCACCTAATGGCAGTCTTTGTGATAATTTCATAAATGCGTCAAACATGGTTGTAAAGCATTTGCAATATTGGACACCCACAATATTCTCTTTAAATCTGTAAAAACTCAATAAGGCGTCCAAAGAAATAAAAGAAAGTTGAGATCCGACATGGGGATCTCGGAAACTGTAAGAGCTACGATGTCGGTTAAATGGGGCAAAAGTTGCGTAAATGTGGACCTTTTTCAACACAGTTTTTCGTCTACTATTAAGGCCTTGTAGTGGTAATACTTTCTAGTACTATCTAGTGATCCATGCAGAATTTTTGAAAAGTAAACACTGTTCTGAAATTGGGCCACAATTACGCAACTTTTGTCAAGCGACATCATAGCTCTTACAGTTTCCGAGATCTCCATGTACATCATGTTCTGTGAGACACCCTGTATAAAATCTATCGTAACGCTGAATGAGATTTTTTTTTCTTTCGTAATATAAGGCGTAAGGCTTCTTCGTGTGCGTATAATAGTGCCCCAAAATGGAAAATAAAAAGAGATACGTGGTGTCATATATTTTGTCATGTCGATGGTACTTAAAGTAATTTTAGTTTTTTAAGAGGTGTCTTTGCAATATTTAAAAGAGATTGTCATTCCATTAATGTAAGCCAAAAGACGATGTAGATTAGCTAGTCATTATGATTTTCTTTTGTTTTCTTTTTTTTTTAATTCTAATTATTACTTGGTCCATGGTTTATTTTTGCTGGAAACTGGTGGTATATAATTTTATTTGGGTGATACTGTCCTATTCTTCTTGTTGATATTTCTCTGGAACATCTGCATTTCCATATTTTTGTAATTTTTGCACACCCTAGTGTTTGATATTTATATATTATGGTACGTAATTTTGTTTATCTATATGAACAATTTTAAACAAAATCTATACTGGATGAGTTGGTTTTTAAACAATTATAAAAATAACATATTTTAAATTTTCAACAATTAAACAACTATTAACTATAAACATTGACAAATACAAAGTGTTTACCAAATGTTTTTAACTTTTAACTTAAATATACTTAAGTTTTCAACATCTGTTGTAGTTACAAGTTTTTAATTAAAAAACTTGACTATTTGTTAATTTTTAAGACCGAAATAAACATGAACAATATTTTTTTTTTAGTTTTTTTAGTGGTATTCTACCCTAAACTAACCTCACTTATCTGAAATCACTCATAACTTCTTTAAATTTTGCATTTAGGTGTTTTGAATGACACTGAGTCTTAATATGGCATTAAATATCAAAATTAAAATGGTACAGCGAGAAATTTGGTACATATATTTACTAATATAACTGGTTATGTGTAAAAAAAAATAATAAAAAATTATCGCTTTAAAAAGATTACTTAAAAACTTGGAAGCGATTCTTTTTGTACAGCCGCATTAAATAAAATATGACGATTGTTTACGTGCATATCCTGTAATCGTGCTAGTATTTGTTACTGAGATATTCGCTTCCATGAAAATCTTGTTTACAACATTTGTAACGTAAAAATTTTAGAAAAAACTACGCCAGTGTAAACAGTATACTGCACCGAGAAAATATTTTAATAGAGTTGATTTTACGATGTTTTTTTTTTTTCGTTGCACAAATGACAATAATATATAAATATCAAACATAATGTACAACGTGCTTGTGATATATAGTAGGTACCATTAGATTATTTTGTGAAAATAAATCGCTAGGATAAAATGTTATGTAATATACGCTCAAATTTATTAACAACATAATATGGACTGTGGTATAGGCAGAAGAAACAAAACCCGTGCTGTATACGTATAACTATATGTATTGTTATTTTTCTTTAATTTGCAAGTAATATAAGTGTGTACCGTTAGCTGTTAGAAATCATTACGCAGACTGCACGACCAGATATTGAAATGACAAGCCTATTTGCGACATAAAACAGCATTTTTTTGCGATTGTTCGAATTTTTAATTTCTACTAACCTAAAAAAATATCCCATTAGCTATTAGGAAACAAGTAGCTAGAAGGCTGTGATTTCTTTAATATACACCAGGCTCTTCATTTCAATATCAAATCATCATCTCCTATCATCATTTTAATATTAGACTAAATAGCTAGTGAACGATTTACACATCCTGTAATTATACTGCTCCAAATTTTGCACCTATACAAATTTCTGTGCTTATATCAAAGTGCTAATTTTGACAACGCAAAAAATTTAAAAGTTCTTCACATTTTTTATTTATAATTTTGTGTTTTTACATTTAATTTTTCAATTCTTCTTTTACAGATTGTTTATTACATTCATTTTCTGTAACACTGCAGATTAGGGTGGTTCAAATTGGCTATTTTTATTTAAAGAGCAACGATCCCCCCAAATCGGTTCAAAATCCAAAAAAGGTGGACACGTATTTATTTTTTCTTCGAAATTTTGATTTTTAATGGTGCCTATCGATGCATCAAGTTTACATAAGAAAATGCATGGGAAAAAGACATTTTTTGGTATTTTTCGAATAATTCTGCGGGGTTTGGGAAAACGTAAGATTAAAATTATAGGACTAGTAGAGGACTTTCCAATGAAGAATTTGAGCTGTTATACATATGGCTTTGACGCCCCCAACCCACCCCCACAGTGCCCTGAAAACTACGCTTAAACGAAAAATGTACATTCTTCAGAAAATTTACCGTTCTAATCACTTCATACTCTTTTTTCTCATAGAAATCATTACTATAAGTCTAGTTGAATGGTTATAAACATTTGTCAGGTAATTTCCATTTGTTTAAACAGATTCCATTTGTTTAAATAATTCGCTTTTCTCGAAACTCCGTCGGACATCTGTTTTCTGAGTTCGAAATGGCAGTTTATTATCTTAGAGTGACATTATTCATTAAACAAATTCTTCCTATTGTTTAAACTATCAATGATTATCAATTTTCAACTGTTGTTCTAATTATGGTAGAAGTCAGGCTTTTTGTGAAATTAACTTATAAATTTCATGTTCGAGGTATCTTGCCTAAGTTATTAGCTAATAAACCCATATTTGTTTAAAATTCCATTTGTTTAAACAATTTTTTTGCAATTCTCCTAACATTTTTTTAGATCGATCTGGTCGTGTTATTGTCAAGTGACATTTATATTTTGGGATAATTTCCATTGTTTAAATAATAATATATTATTCAAATGCATAATGGTGATATATAGGTGGTATGTGAATTTTAAAATAAATTAAAATTTACAACCACAACCTGGATTTGAACCAGGGACCTGGTTCAAATCATTATTAAGTAAAATACTATTCGTTTTCAGTATCATTTATTCGAAAAAATTGAATTTATTTAAAATCCCTTTTTCGGGAAATTGGGGAGTTACATTTGTGTTAAAAATATGAAATTTTCTACCATAATTAGAAAAAAGTTGAAAATGAATAATAGTTTATTGTTTAAACAATAAGAGGAATTTTTTTAATGAATAATGTCACTCTAAGATAATAAACTGCCATTTCGAACTCAGAAAACAGAATTCAGACGGGTTTTCGAAAAAACGTATTATTTAAACACCAAAAATTTGTTTAAACAAATGGAAATTAACTGACAAATGTTTATAGGCATCCCACTAGACTTATAATAATGACTTCTATGAGAAAAAAGATAATTAAATGATTAGAAGGGTCAATTTTCTGAAGAATCTACATTTTTTCATTTAAGGGTAGTTTTTAGGGCACTGTGGGGGTGGGTTGGGGGCATCAAATCCTTATGTATGATAGGTCAAATTCTTCCTTGGAAAGTCCTCTACAAGTCCTATAACTTTAGTCTTAAGATCAGAATTATTAATCAGAATCAATGTATTTAAGAAAAAGTGGAATATACCTTTTTTGTTCAGAATTTTATAAGGATTAATTTTGTATAGGTGCTAAAATTTCTAAATTGTAACCATAAAAAAGTATAAAGTAGGATGAATAAATCGTTCATTAGTTCTTAAGTCGATATCCTTATTTCTTTGTTTTGTTTATAGTTTTCTTTCTTCTTCTGATTTATGTACATTGTTTTTCTTTTCTTTCTTTCTTGTGGAACAGCATTTTTAGAATATTAATTAATTCCCCCCGTACCTCTGCCACATTGTGCGTCATTCGATAATTTTCGTTCGTAATTTCGTATACTCGATAGCTGAAAAATACTTGTGACTCGTCAATCACTATATCTAGTGTTAATTATGGAAGAATTATGGGACTCTCTATCTCTACTTGTATGAATAAAATAATTACCTATTGTACACATCTATCCAGCAATAAAGTTGCTTTACGTTGGAGGAAAAGTCTCTTGTATGATTTTCAACCTTTTCAATTTTATACGCCCATCCTTTTTCTTCTAAAAATGGCTGTTCCATGGAGGTGGTGGGTCTACAAAACTCAAACGGTTATCTTTAATTTCTACGCTTAAATTTCTTTTCACAGCACCGCTTTTTTTATATATACATATCGTAGTATCTAGCCCCACTTTCTATGTTAGCTACAGCCCTTTTTGGAAGCTTTGTATATCGTTTTGGTTACAGGTTACTAACAATATTAACATTTGCAAGTAATATTTGTAAAATAATAGTTGCTTAGGTGTGATTTTGATAGTTTCAGTGATTTTTTTGAAAGAATTTTGAGATAAACCTTTGATAACCTGGAAAGTAAATTGAAATTTTTTTTACAGGTTTATAAATAATTGGTAATATGTATTATACAATATTATAAATATGATAGACATACTGGCAAAATCACGCTGATTGATTGCATGTAAATATACCAAATTAAGTTCTAATTCTTAATACTGAACAAGCAAAGTCAGTAATTATTAATTAAAAGGTAAGTATTGTAATGATTTTTTGAAAGTTGAGCTACCTAAAAACCAACAAAAAGAAGAACTTGTTAGTAGCTAGTTGTCTCGTTATCGCGATATGAATTATCAACAAATCTAATTATTTTATTAACCCTGTATGTAGGTCATTCTTTCACAAATCGTACGGATTTTGCAAAAAAAAATTCACTTTTTACTTTATCATACGCAGTATGTAAAGTATTGCAATCGTGCCAAAAAAAAAATTTTTTGATTTTTGCGGAAATATGTCTTTTTGGGTCCCCTGAACATTTTTGACCAAGGTACAAAAAAATGTCTGTGTGTGTGTGTGTGTGTGTGTGTGCGTGTGCGTGTGCGTGTGTATGTGTATACCAGTTTTTTGTGGCGACGATTCCGGAGAAACTACTAAAGGTATCGGGACGAAACTTCATATTTAGAAGTTTCATAACCAAACTTAGAGCTGAAAAGCTTTCTGTTGAAGAGGGTCCAAAGGAACTGGAGGTTTAGTCTTAGCATTTTTGAAAGATTTTGCAAATAAGCCGCCATTTCTGGAATTTCGTCGAAATAGTTAAATAATAAATTAAAGATGAGGAAGTTCTGAATAATTTATCACTCTGACATTTTTTGGTACAATCAATAGTTTAGCTGCATGAGCAAATTCTATTTCATCGAGATCGGTCGTACTGCATTAAAACTAGTAGCCAGGATATGTCAGATATGATTTTAATGACGGTGTAGATAGTATCAAACGCTAATGCTTTGACAATACTACTGTCAATACAAGCTGCGTTCGGATATTGTACACCGTTACACTTTTTACACCCAGTAACACGTAAGTGTCATTTGGACGGTGGACCCGGTCATAGCCAGTGTCAACCGAGTATAATATCCGAACGCAGCTTGAATCGACATATCTGTCTAGTTCTAGTAGACGCACGAAGTTTATGTACATGCAAACTAATATGTGTCACCATCACAATATGTGAGAAACCCTATAATTTCGTCTGCTACCACCGCCGTTACCAACCATTGCCACTAATCGGAACGCACCTTCACACTTTCTACACCCAATAACACGTGTCATTTGGACGGTGTACCCGGTATCAACGGAGTACAATATCCGAACGCAGCTTTAATCGACATATCTGTCTAGTTCTACTAGTTTTATTTTAATGCAGACATAGCCGATCTCGGTCAAATAATATCTCATGCAGCTAAACTACTAATTTTATATATATAGTATGATAAAGTCATGTGCCTGGCCACATCAGATTTTTTTAATATTTACCCAAAAGCTTAAGTTTGTGGATTTTGCGACAACGCCAGTATTTGGTTCTAATCAGTACCCCCCCCCCCCTTCGCGTATGTCCCGCTTTGCATCAATAAAATTCTGGTCACCTTAAACATGCCCTGTATACAAGAATCCATTCAAACGCCTCTAATTTTTTGTTCTTGCTGAATATATTCTTTCTTATAGCAAATTTTTTAAGTAAAAATATTAATTATATTATAATTTTTGATTAAAAACAACAAAAAAATAAAATACATAATTTTTTACACCAAAAAAAACAGGTAGTGGATCAAAAACTGATAGATTTGACATGGAAAAGCTTGCAATGCATTATACATACAGGGTGACACTAAAATAAAAGAACAATTTTCGAGGCCATGTTCACCACCGAATTTTAAGCAGCATTTAAACACCTTTCAAAATCATCATTTTACACCACTAAAACCAATTCCAATTTTACAATTTTTTAGTTGAAAGTGACAGCCCATCTACCCAAAAACTCCAAAACTACAACCCATTCTTTTTCCAGCATAATCGTCACGAATAACAAAAACACCAGACACCGTATACACCCGATCATCGCTGGACCAAAAACTAGCACTTTTCGAGACTTCACCCGACAACTCGCACCATCTGTATTCCGAAGGCTCCGCCCCACTAATCCTAACAAACGAACCAGAATCAGAAATACCCATATCACCACCATTCATCAAAGCCCCCTTGGAAGACCGATCCAAATACGAAAAACTATCAGCGAACACTTTCGATATAAGCTCAGGTGACAGTTCGAACGACGAGACCGATTTAGTCAAAATCGAAAAACCACGACCGGCGATGCAGAAGATTAAGAATCTACCTGAGAAGCTCCACTCGGTTTACAAGACAGTCGAGTTACCGATCGTTAAAAGTCTTAAGGAAAAAAGCAATCGCGAGGAGAAGAAAAAGAATAAAAAGATAGGAGAGACGGTTGATATCGATTCCGATGACTCAATTGGTTCCGCGAGTGATTTACGTATAGACGAGGAGCATGATTTATCTGCGGTAAAGGAAGATACCATTAGCGAAAGTATCAGAACTTGCGGATCTTCCGCGTATCACGCGGAATGCGAAAGCATGGCCACGCACGAAGACGACGTTACAAGTCGTATCGTTCGTACGAAATTACGAGCCGAAGAGAAGTTAAAAACCACCCAAGCGGAAGATATGATCATAGGACATCAGTACGGAGAAAAACCGTTGCTTTTAGACGACGAGCTAGACTCGGATTGTGAGGTTAAGTTCGATCGGACTTGGAGTATCGAAAAACAGAAAAAACCGTCGGATCTTTGGATTAACCCCCCGAGTTCTTTCGAGGAAACAGACGTCTTCGCGTTAGCACCTTTCGCTAAGAAGAAAATCGACGAACTAAATCAAACTCCGCAACTATCGCGAGAGAATAGCCCGTTGTTTCAAAGCACCCCGAATATGAAAGACGCTTTTTATTATCCAGTCGTAGCGGATATTCCAAAACAAAATCCAGGTAGCTTAAACCCGTTTTTAACCAATATCTTTAACGATAACAACGTTCAGAGTACCTCGGCTTTCGGAACGGTAACCGTAAATTCAAACGTCGTAAAGATCGACGTTATAAATAATGTTCCGAAGTACGTCTCGCAAAACGTCTCGAAGAACGTCCCGAAGAAATTTGACGATAACTTCACGCATTTATACGAAAACGTTTCCCTCCCCCATCTAGGGGATAATTATTCCCCGTTGCAAGATAATTATTCCACGGATAATTATTCCAAATTGCAAGATAATTATTCCGGCGTACAAGAAAATTATCCGACGTCGCAGTTTACGTTCGAACCGGAAGAGAATTTTTCCGACGAATATCACATCGATAAGAACGATAAATACTACAAAAAGGAGCTGAAGAAGGATCGTAAGAAAGATTATAAGTCGAAGTATAGTTTAATCGAAGAGGGTATATCGGACGACAGCCCGATACAAAAAACTAAACCGAAATCTAACAGAAAGGTGAAGAAAATTGCGACTAAGGTAACTACGAAGGCTGGATTTAGTAATATGAGCTTCGAAGATTACCCGTCAGATGACGGTGAGGTGAATAAGAATTCGGTGATGCCTTTCGAGGTGTTGCGTAACGCAGACGAGCCGAAATATGGCAGCTTGAAACGCAGCAAGAGTAAGCCGTTTTCTTGAGGTAAGGTTACGATGTTTAAGTCGTCTTATAAGATCATTAACGAGTAAGACGTTTAGCGTCTTTAAAGTATAAAATGTAGTTGAATTTATTTATGTATTTAACGAAAAGTTTCCATATTCTCGAATTTAATTTACATCCACACGAAAACGATTAATTTTAATTGATAGGCAGAACAAACATGGAACGTGGATTTAGTGAATGAAAAGTTGTTTTCTTTTTGGTTAATTTTTTTGCTGTGATTCAAAACTGACACACACAGAATAGTCCTGTCATACTAGATTTTTGATATATGTTGTATTAAGAAGATTAAATGCAGTCGTAACATATTAAAATATATAGAATCATAGTTAATAGAAAAATATGTGATTAATTAACAGTATAAATTATATGCGTAATAAAAAAAATAAAACGTGTATTTATTGTATTTTAAATGTAATGTATTCCAAAAAAAGTGGACATGTATTTTCTTTTTTCGAAAATTTGATTCTTAATGATGCCTGTCGAGGCCTCAAATCTACATAAGAAAATGCATGGGAAAAAGACATTTTTTGGTATTTTTCGAATAATTGTTCGGGGTTTGGGAAAACTTAAGACTAAAGTTATAGGACTTGTAGAGGACTTTCCAAGGAAGAATTTGACCGATCATACATATGGATTTGATGCCCCCAACCCACCCCCACAGTGCCCTGAAGACTACCCTTAAATGAAAAAATGTAGATTCTTCAGAAAATTGACCCTTCTAATTATTTCATTCTCATTTTTTCTCATAGAAGTCAGTATTATAAGACTAGTGGGATGCCTATGAACATTTGTCAGTTACTTTCCATTTGTTTTTCTCGAAAATCCGTCTGAATTCTGTTTTCTGAGTTCGAAATGGCAGTTTATTATCTTAGAGTGACATTATTCATTAAAAAAATTCCTCCTATTGTTTAAACAATAAATTATTATTCATTTTCAACTTTTTTCTAATTATGGTAGAAAATTTAATATTATTAAAAGAAATATAACTCCAATCGAAAAAAAAGGATTTTAAATAAATTCAATTTTTCGAATAAATGATATTGAAAACGAATAATATTTTACTTAATAATGATTTGAACCAGGTCCCAGGTCCCTGGTTCAAATCCAGGGTGTGGCTGTAATTTTTAATTTATTTTAAAATTTACATACCACCTATATCACCATTATGCATTTGAAAAATATTTATTATTTAAGCAATGGAAATTATCCCAAAATATAAATGATGTCACTTGACAATAACAGTTGACCAGACCGATCTAAAGAAATGAATGTTAGGAGAATTGCAAAAAAATTGTTTAAACAAATAGAATTTGTTTAAACAAATATGGGTTTATTAGCTAATAACATAGGCAAGATACCTCGAACATGAAATTTATAAGTTAATTTCACAAAAAACCTGACTTCTACCATAATTAGAACAACAGTTGAAAATTAATAATCATTGATAGTTTAAACAATAGGAGGAATTTGTTTAATGCATAATGTCACTCTAAGATAATAAACTGCCATTTCGAACTCAGAAAACAGATGTCCGACAGAGTTTCGAGAAAAGCGAATTATTTAAACAAATGGAATTTGTTTAAACAAATGGAAATTACCTGACAAATATTTATAAACATTCAACTAGACTTATAGTAATGATTTCTATGAGAAAAAAGAGTATGAAGTGATTAGAACGGTAAATTTTCTGAAGAATGCACATTTTTCATTTAAGCGTAGATTTCAGGGCACTGTGGGGGTGGGTTGGGGGCGTCAAAGCCATATGTATAATAGCTCAAATTCTTCATTGGAAAGTCCTCTACAAGTCCTATAACTTTAATCTTAAGTTTACCCAAACACCGAAGAATTATTGGAAAAATACCAAAAAATGTCTTTTTCCCATGCATTTTCTTATGTAAATTTGATGCATCGATAGGCACCATTAAAAATCAAAATTTCGAAGAAAAAATAAATACGTGTCCACCTTTTTTGGATTTGGAAACGATTTGGGGGATCGTTGCTTTCGATCAACACAAAAATTTTTGCAATGCATTTTTGAACCATCCTAGTCCGCAAACATTTTTTTTTTCAAGAAAAGAATCGGTTCCTATTAATGGGAATCCATACCCCCTACGTTTTGCTTGCAAAACACGCAAATGTTCTGAGGCTTTTTCTCAGCAATTAGCTCACATAATCGTAAAAGAAATACACCAAATTAAAGATAAAAGATATATAATTTTGTGTCTAGTGGTAGATTTTTGATAGTTCTGTTCGTTTTTGACAAATCCATTTCTGAATATGACATAAAATTGGCTAATTTTGCAATTTTTTTACGAAGAACTCAGGTTAAAATTGAAAAAAGTACCGCATAATAGGTCTAAGTTACACCTTCCTCTATAAGTGTACAAAATTTCACGTAAAAATATCAATATCTTACATGTTTTTTTCACTCAAAACTTTACTTCTTCGAGTACATGAATAACTTATATTTTATCACGTAGCATGGATACAACAACAACAAGTAATACATATACATTACCACAGCAAGTAATCCACCTTTATCTATAATTTGATGTATAACATGAGAGAATTGATACAACATTAAGCTGACTATGGATGCTTATTTTATAGGACGTACCAGCATTACTGATTCCTCTTAAGTATGATTAAAAACGTTTTAATATGTTACTACGGGAACCATAAGCTATCAATTGGTTATCTGGTTCATCGACTGCATTTGAATTTCCGAATCAAAATCTAGAATGACTGCACTTTAAAAAAAAGATATAGAATTGTTCCCGTTCCAGTGTTTGATTTAACAGTATTTACCATATTATGTCATCCCTTGTCATTGGTATACAGGATGTTCATTTATTTTTTTGTGAGAATGGCCATCTCGCTTATTTGAAGGGATAGAAGTAAATATGAAAATGTAAATATAGGTCAAAGTTGCGCATTTTTGTGCCTGTGAATTTACCGAAACTTTTTTTTGTTTTGAGGATTTCCACATAAAATTGAAGTTTTGTTTTTATTTTATTTTTTTATGAAAAAACTAGACGCTTGTAACCGAAACATTCTGCATTCTTTTGGATGCAGAATGTTTTGGATGTGTTAAAAAGTCTGCAGCGGTATTCTTGCAGAATTTTGATTTAAGATACAGGCTGACCAAAAAAAAAGAAATAGTAAAATTTGCTCAAGAATACATTTTACAATTGAACCAGTCAGTGGAAGAACAGAGTAAGTCCAAATCCGGTCTTTTTTTGGGAAACTGAAGAAAAATGTATAATTTGACAGCTGTACATTTTACTGACTTGGTCGGAACAGAAAAGTTGTAGTAAATGTCATTCGTAGCTGTTCTGAAGTGAAATTTTATAACATATTTCAACTGTTTTTGTATATAAAAACACCATCAAGAAATGTTATTTTGGCAAATTTCTGCAGCTTATCTCAATGTCTTAGAATCTTCGGTCCAAAAACAACAGTTTGTCAGTTATAATGGGTCCAGCCCACAAGGGTCTATATTGGGTCCATTCTTGTGAATGAACTATCCAAATAAATAAAGATTTATTACAGAATTAATCAAGAAAAAGAATCGTCTTCTTGTGTTACAAAATCAATTAGAATCAATTTTCAAATGATACAAAAACATATAAAAAATATATATGATAGGACTTTCTTCAACGAGATTGTCCGATTAAAAACTCATCTCTTCAAATAAAGCGAGATTCTGTGTCACAAAAATTGTCACCTGTATATTTTTATAATTCCGATCAGTCAATAAGCAAACTGGTATTCTAAAAAAAAATAAAAAACTGCCTTCATGTTATTTAGAACGATATATTTATTCATCTGTATTAATCTGTCCAATATATAGAACAGTGCCGGTCAAATTTGTGATATGCTATCATGCAAAACCAATCTAGGCAGCCGAAAAAAATATTCTTGAATATGTACTTTGACTATTATTTTGTTCCTATTTATTGTTCGTGTAAATGTAAGCCTACAATGAATACAATATTCCTGTGTTCACGTTAATTTAAAATCACATTATTTTACGAAGATAAATCTTTCGAGGAAATTTTGTTATGTAGTATATAAGCTATACCGTGAAAAATTGTATTGTAAAATTGATCATTGAATATGAATTGTATATGTCTGGCGATTGATTATGTTTTTTAACAGTCGATTAGCATTTCTAACGGCAATTGATTGTTCTATTCAGTTACGATTGACCGTAAAATAATCAAAACCAAAAATATCACACAGTAGTCAATATTAAAGATTATGCACATGGATTTATAGGTGCCTTTATACATAAATAGCATTCATAGTGATTTTAGTGACTGATAATATCGACATACAGAGTGTTTTAGTTCTATAGTTTATTTTGTAATAGAAAGAAAATTACGAGACATTCTGTATGGAGGTGAAAATATTGAAACCAATAATAACGTGTGCCTGGCGAAATTTAGTAACTTTGTCCATTTTGAATTAAATATATCACTCGCCAATTTGAGTGAAGCAAGTGTCCGGCATATAGCTTGAAGCCAAAGTATATATAGGGTGCTAAAACAGCTGATTGATTACGTCTTTTGTTTGTTTTCTTTCCTATCAGAAGTCGCATTTGTTATTTCCTTTACCTATACTTGTTAACAAAGTACACATTAGTATTATAACATAATTTATTTATTAATGGCAACTGTATACATTGTATATTATTCTAGTGTTTTTTTTTTGTTTTGTTAATTATATTCTAATATAAAATTGTTACATTCCTTATGTATGATTTAGCAAGTAGTATTTATATCATTGCACTTTTTACAGATATTTTTTGATGTTGTGCGAACAACAATATTACAGTTATGAATAAAAGTCTTATACAGCAAATATGTTCTTTTATTTTTCTTTCGTCATAACTCAGTATTTAATATACAAACTATTATTAAAAAAAAAACTTAAGTTATTTGTTTTCTGTTCATATAAAATCAGTCTTGCGATTTTATTACGATCTTAAGGTTATACAGGGTGTTTTGCCCGATTCATGATTTATTTTTACTTTAACATACGCAGTATCAATTTTTGGTATTTTTGAATAATTGTTCGGGGTTTGGGAAAACTTAAGACTAAAGTTATAGGACTTGTAGAGGACTTTCCAAGGAAGAATTTGACCTATCAACATATGGATTTGACGCCCCCAACCCACCCCTACAGTGCCCTGAAAACTACCCTTAAATGAAAAAATGTAGATTCTTCAGAAAATTGACCCTTCTAATTATTTCATTCTCTTTTTTTCTCATAGAAGTCATTATTATAAGTCTAGTGGGATGCCTATAAACATTTGTCAGTTAATTTCCATTTGTTTAAACAAATTTTTAGGTGTTTAAATAATTCAATTTTCTCGAAAATCCGTCTGAATTCTGTTTTCTGAGTTCGAAATGGCAGTTTATTATCTTAGAGTGACATTATTCATTAAAAAAATTCCTCCTATTGTTTAAACAATAAATTATTATTCATTTTCAACTTTTTTCTAATTATGGTAGAAAATTTAATATTTTTAAAAGAAATGTAACTCCCCAATGTCCCGAAAAAAAGGCTTTTAAATAAATTCAAGTTTTTCGAATAAATGATATTGAAAACGAATAATATTTTACTTAATAATGATTTGAACCAGGTCCCAGGTCCCTGGTTCAAATCCAGGTTGTGGCTGTAATTTTTAATTTATTTTTAAATTTACATACCACCTGTATATCACCATTATGCATTTGAACAATATTTTATTATTTAAGCAATGGAAATTATCCCAAAATATAAATGATGTCACTTGACAATAATAGTTGACCAAACCGATCTAAAAAATGAATGTTAGGAGAATTGTAAAAAAATTGTTTAAACAAATGGAATTTGTTTAAACAAATATGGGTTTATTAGCTAATAACAGGCAAGATACCTCGAACATGAAACTTATAAGTTAATTTCACAAAAAACTTGACTTCTACCATAATTAGAACAACAGTTGAAAATTAATAATCATTGATAGTTTAAACAATAGGAAGAATTTGTTTAATGAATAATATCACTCTAAGATAATAAACTGCCATTTCGAACTCAGAAAACAGATATCCGACGGAGTTTCGAGAAAAGCGAATTATTTAAACAAATGGAATTTGTTTAAACAAATGGAAATTACCTGACAAATGTTTATAAACATTCAACTAGACTTATAATAACGATTTCTATGAGAAAAAAGAGAATGAAGTGATTAGAACGGTAAATTTTCTGAAGAATGTACATTTTTCATTTAAGCGTAGTTTTCAGGGCATAGTGAGGGTGGGGTTGGGGGCGTCAAAGCCATATGTTTAATAGCTCAAATTCTTCATTGGAAAGTCCTCTAAAAGTCCTATAACTTTAATCTTAAGTTTTCCCAAACCCCGAAGAATTATTCGAAAAATACAAAAAAATGTCTTTCTCCCATGCATTTTCTTATGTAAATTTGATGCATCGATAGGCACCATTAAAAATCAAAATTTCGAAGAAAAAATAAATACGTGTCCCCTTTTTTTGGATTTGGAAACGATTTGGGGGGATCGTTGCTTTCTATCATCACAAAAATTTTTGCAATGCATTTTTGAACCACCCTAGTGTGTACGTGTACCCGTGTTTGTGGCGACGATTCCGGAGAAACTACTAAAGGTATCGGGACGAAACTTCATATTTAGAAGTTTCATAACCAAACTTAGAGCTGAAAAGCTTTCTGTTGAAAAGGGTCCAAAGGAACTGGAGGTTTAGTCTTAGAATTTTTGAAAGAATTTGCAAATATGCCGACATTTCTGGAATTTCGTCGAAATAGTTAAATAATAAATTGAAGTAGAGGAAATTCTGAATAATTTATGACTATGACATTTTCTGGTACAATCAATAGTTTAGCTGCATGAGCAAATACGAACGCAGCTTTAATCGACATATCTGTCTAGTTCTACTAGTTTTATTTTAATGCAGACATAGCCGATCTCTATCAAATAGAATCTCATGCAACTAAACTATTAATTTTATATATAGTACGATAAAGTCATGTGCCTGGCCACATCAGATTTTTTCTATGGTAAAACATAGAAAGTGTTATACCGAAAAGAAAAAATAAATCATGTATCGGACAAAAATATTTTTTTTCCTTGTTAGCTGCTTAACAACAGGTAATTTTTAAACTTATTCCGAACTAAGATTTGATTTTTATAAATTTTAAGCGTTATTGTAGATAGCTGCGTAGCTTATTATATTTATTTATTTATATCTTATATCTAATTACAAATGTCTGAAATCTTTACTCAAGCAGAGCACATTTTAAAAAAATTTCAGAAGTTTAAAACTTTTTGAAGACACTTAAACGATATACGGACGATTTAGACGTACTAAAATAAAATATAACAACGTTTGTACTTTTTATAACCTCAACCCATCCGAAAAAAAAACTAATTCCGTAATTTTCGTGTATAACTTATACACCAAATTGCACAACAGAAAAACAGAATCCAGGCTAAGAACGACGCCATCAGTCCTAAAATCAAATCGGCAGCAGTATTTATAAGTCCAGATCGGTAAGAAAGTGCGTTATTCTGTACTATATAGTCCATAAAATCATAAATAGCGTTACAAGTCAGCCTATTATGAACCACTGGTATAACAGTCCCATGTAAGCCTATTTCCTTCTCCAAAGTTTTTCGATATTCGCTACATGTATGCAAAAATCCATCCATAAAAATTGCAAAATGCACGAGGGAATACACCATTAAAAAGACGGCTATGACTGATTTTGTGATCCAGAATCCTCTTGATAATGGACTGGTGTTGTTCGCTTCAACTGTTTGTAAAACAATTGATTCTCCGGCACTGAAAAGAATTATTATTAAGTTAAAAAATCAGTAATAAGAATATTTAGTGTTTGTTTTTACGAATTTTTTGTTGTTATAGTTCGTTGTGATCCTTTCGAACCGAATAGTACACGAAATCCGTGGAAACAAGCCAATAAGAGGGAGAATAGTATGTAGAGTATTGGGCCAAACGTCACCCAGTTACATATGTGATTGCTACCACCTGTAATATAAATTAAATTATTATACCATACATTAAGCAATATAAGCAATTTTGTTGTATTAACCAATAATCTGTAAAAAAAAAACACAGTGAATTGTTAAAAATTATTTCTACTGTAACAGTACCTTTTCTGTAAAATTGCAAACATATCCTGTAAAATTACTGTGATTACGTGAAAAGAAAAATAAAATAAAAAAAAAAGATATTGTGGAACAATTTGGATTCCTGCTTACACATTGTAGACAATTTTGGAAAACAAGGATAAACCTTTCAAAATAAAAGTGATCATTTGTTTAACGGTAAACAAACAGTCCAATAAGTTTTAAATTAAAGATACCTGATTGTTATTTAATGCAATGTGCAATTCAAAATGAAGAAAAAAAATTGAAAGTTACAGCTGTTCAAATTAAAAAGGAATCAAATTAAAAATTTTATTGATAAATCATCGATTCCTTCAATACTTTTCTATTTTAGAAATTTTACAGTACGTCTACAGATTGAGTTATGAATGTCGTTATCATAAAATAAAAAGAATTTTTTCTTAAAACTTAGGTAAGTTTTATTATTGGTTAAGGTAAGACCTTTAGGACATATGTTCATATGATTTTTTTCCCTCAAAATGGACCGAAGAGTAACCTCCTTAAATATTAGCATGTGATTAAGAAACACGCTGTATAGTATGATAAAGTCATGTGCTTGGCCACATCAG
Organism: Aphodius sticticus; assembly: GCA_963966075.1. Lineage (NCBI taxonomy): Eukaryota > Metazoa > Arthropoda > Insecta > Coleoptera > Scarabaeidae > Aphodius > Aphodius sticticus. Next base: position 1,150,807 of record OZ014506.1, on the reverse strand, counting down.
ATGTTAATAACTGTACCAATATTTGAAAATTTATAACTTATGACAAAAATTAAATGTAACACTAAATATGTACTAAGAAAAAAATACAAAGTTAATTTTGCATTGTCAAGCTTTTATTAGAACTTCGAACACTTCTATTAAATTTAATTATTTCTTTTGTTAAACTAAATGCAAAATTTTGAATACACTTCAAAGTTTCCTGTCTACTAAATTTCTTATTTTTGCTTGAAAAATAATAATTGAACAAAATGTAAGATAAATAATCGGCCTACATATAAAAGAAATGAAAATAATGTCAAAAACTTTGTTAACCATGTGCCAAAGTGTCAAACGCTGTCAATAGAATACAATACCCACTGTCAATAGAATCAAAATATCTGTCAAATCCTGGCTAACTAGTTTTATTTTAATGCAGACATGACCGATCTCGATCAAATAGAATCTCATGCAGCTAAACTATTAATTTTATATATAGTATGATAAAGTCATGTGCCTGGCCATATCAGATTTTTTTTAGTTAAACAAATGATCACCTTGTTTTTCTAAAACTTTGTCCTTGTTTTTCAAAACTGTTGACAATGTGTAAGGGGAGATTCCCAATTGTTCCACAATATCCTTATTTTTCTTTTCAGCATTCTGAATTCTTTACCCCCACAATTAATTTTAATTTCTCACTCACTGTTAAACACTTTAAAATTGCGCTTTGACATGTTTACCGTTATCACTAATACACCATAAAAAAATTCAAACATTGCAAATTTTCAACATTTTGCACATAACATAAGTCACAAAATGTGTCAAAATTATGTATTTTTGATAAAATAAACCTGCATATAAAGCTTGCAGGTATAACAAATAATTTAGAGACTATCCTATAAAAAAAAATGTACATAATTTCTAAATTACCTTGAAAATAATTGATGGTATGTCTTCCGTACAAAATACAACTACAATTTCTCCTTTCTGGTAAGTATCCGCATTGGTCTAACGTGTCCTTCCAGTGACCGTAAGCTATTCCAGCTGTAATAGCAGCGGTGATACCGAAAATAGCACATAACGAATAAGCTATACCCAATTTTTTCTCAGTTGACCGCTGTTGGCTCTCCATTTTCCCACAATTTTTTCTTCAACTTGATAATTAATTCGATCTAGATGTAATTACAAGCAAAAATGTTGGGAACAAACACTATATATTGGAATGCACCTGTAGAGAATTAATAACTACTATTAATTAACATATTTCTGTTATTATTCAAGAGATACAATCATCTGTTATGAAGGTGTGTTACCTACCTTAATAAAAATGCACGCAGTTCTAAATAACGCCGTCAAAATGAGATCTGTTATCTCTTTTATAGATAAGATTAATTCTACTTACTCATAGAATAATCTGGTTGCACATATATCTTGGTTGAAACAGTTATAAGTCGAGTCAAAACAATATTAAAAATCGAATAGGCTTCCTAAGTGAAAGCGTGATGCTTGTTTACTAACAACTTTCCAGTTTGTTTCGGGTCAGGTAACCGTGGTAACTGGCTACACCTGTAAACACCTGCAGAATGGTCATTGTAGGGTTGTACAAACACTTTTTAATCGTGAAGTTGTCAATCGCGTGCTCAAAATTTTATATTTCTTTAATGTACGGTTTCGCTGTTATAAGTTTAGTATAGTTTCAGGGCAAAGAGGCACGCCGTTTACTAAATGTGTTCATATCAATAAATTTTAATTTGTGGCTTGCGATTGTTTGGACAGCCCTGATGAACACTAATGAGCGTAGGTGTATATTTGTCATAGAGAATCCCTCATGTGGATAGGCAACCACCTATCTCATCTTTCACGCGGCGCAAATATACAGGATTAGTCAAAATTACTGGAACACAACATAATAGGGTATTCCGGTCATGTCAAAATTTAAGCAGATATTCGGTTTAACCTATTGTACAATTTATGAGGATTCATAAAGCTAAGCTATGAGCTTTTTGATTTAGTGTTTCTATGATATAATATATATAATTATTGATATAATTGCAATTAAATGTGCATTTCGTTTGAATTCACCGACCACCCTCGGAAATACACGATGATTACCGATCCCTAGTAGCGGTGGCAACACCGGACAGTTCTCGAACAGCTGATCGGCCAAGTTGACGGTTGGCGACCCTGTTGTTTGACTACGAATAAAGGTAACTTTTTTGAGAGATGATTTGTTCATTGAAACTTGAAGCCAAACATCTCTCGTCTCGCTAGTCGGCAATGTAAAGAAAATCTTATCAGGAGTTACTGTTCTACTGCTGTTACAGCTCGGCACAGAACAATGTCGGCGTTGGAGTTTATACATTTTGAACAAGTGTTTGATATAACCTCAATAACCAAAGCAGGTGTCAACAAACGAGCGATTCTAAACGTTGACACAACAGAAGACAAAAATTTACTACGTGCACCCTAGATATAGCAACGTTGGCAAGTCGCTCACTTTGAGCGGTCTTTGTGACGTCACAAAGACCAATCCTAATTCAAACTTCAAAACAACGATTTCTCTTAATTTATACAATGTTTGATATTTTACTCACGAAGTAGCAAACAGTAGCACCCATACTTTGTAAAAAATGACAAAAAAAAACACCGGAATACCCTATTCTCCAAACGTTAAAAAATCAATAATTTTTTCTTTTTTGTGTTTTTTGCAAACGGTTTTTGGCTTTAAACAGGCTACCAATTAAATAGATTTTTATTATTTTCTAGTCATTCTAGATTTCGATTCGGAAATTCAAATGCTAATATGCTAATATTGTTTCAGTAGTACCATATTAAAATGTTTAGTGTCATCAAAAAAATCAGTTGCCAATCCACCGGTTTTGTGCCACGATTAAAATACTCACCTTGGTATCTACCGGCTCTAAAATATAATGTGAAATTTTATAATTTGCATGTAGAATTGAAACACTACAACGCAATATCATAAAAATAGTTTTTTTTTTAAATCAACGGAGTTTTGCTGGTTAGAAAAGCAAGGCTGTGCTAGAAAACGCAACAAAATTTTCGCAAAAAAAGTTATTTAGAACTTCTTTTTCATAGATTTTCTAATTTTTCTAAAATTAAAAATACCAAGTTGGCATCTTGTGATGTCACAATATCTACATATAATAGGGTATTCCGGTCATGTCAAAATTTAAGCAGATATTCGGTTTAACCTATTGTACAATTTATGAGGATTCATATAGTTAAGCTATGAGCTTTTTGATTTAGTTTTTCTATAAGATAATTGCAATTAAAAGTGCACTTCGTTTGAATTCACCGACCACCCTCGGAAATATACGATGATTACCGATCCCTAGTAGCGGTGGCAACAGCGGACAGCTCTCGAACAGCTGATCGGCCAAGTTGACGGTTGGCGACCCTGTTGTTTGACAACGAATAAAGGTACCTTTTTTTGAGAGATGATTTGATCATTGAAACTTGAAGCCAAACATCTCTCATCTCGCTAGTCGGCAATGAAAAGAAAATCTTATCAGAAGTTACTGTTCTACTGCTGTTATTGCCCGGCACAGAACAATGTCGGCGTTGGAGTTTATACATTTTGAACAAGTGTTTGATATAACCTCAATAACCAAAGCAGGTGTCAACAAACGAGCGATTCTAAACGTTGACACAACAGAAGACAAAAATTTACTACGTGCACCCTAGATATAGCAACGTTGTCAAGTCGCTCACTTTGAGCGGTCTTTGTGACGTCACAAAGACCAATCCTAATTCAAACTTCAAACAACGATTTCTCTTAATTTAAAACAATGTTTGATATTTTACTTGTGAAGTAGCAAACAGTAGCACCCATACTTTGTAAAAAATGACAATTTCAAAAACACCGGAATACCCCATTGGGAAACTGTTTGTGTGACATTGTCAGGTAGTACTTTGATTTTAGTACTATATCAGTACTGATATCAGTACTATAACGATACTTATCGTTATTGTTATTAATGTCTTTGGCAAGATTATTGGCTTATTTATATGCTTATTCTAGCTACTACACATGATGCAATCAATATAATAGTGGCTAGCCTAAATTTCACATAAAAACTAGAATTATTTATTAACTTTATTAGAATAGAAACTTTACACTAGGGTGATTCCGCAGGTCGGGCAAGTCAGCGGCGCACTTTTGCAAAATGGAAATCATTATATCCATATTTGTTTGCTATTTTTTTGCTATTTTTTTGCTATTTTTTTTTACCAAAATATCGATTTTTTGCTTTGTTAGTATCCGAGATATAGGGGTGCGCCGCTGACCTGCCAGCAACTCAGCGGCGCACTATGTCAAAACAAATAAATTTGGATAATGTGAGCGCCTATATTTTTTTGCTATTTTTTTACCAAAAAAGATTTTTTTTTACTTTGTTAGTATCCGAGATATACGGGTACGCCGCTGACGTGCTGGCAACTCAGCGGCACACTATGTAAAAACAAATGAATTTGAAAAATGTGAACTGCCTATATTTTTTTGCTAATTTTTTACCAAAAAAGATTTTTTTTACTCTGTTAGTTTTCGAGATATACAGAGTGGCTAGATATAGAAAAGTTGTGGATAATCTTCATTCCACAGAAAGAAAATATTTTCATATATCTGTATATATGAAAATATTGTTATGTCCTACATGATCATAAAGTGTCATTTTACATCTTAGTTACCGGGACGAAAACAGCTACTTTTTGCGCCCTAGGGCGAAAAGATTCTTTATGCGCCCTAGGGCATAAAGGATTGCCATGGTTATATGTCAAATATATCAAATATTTGTCATTCAAATTGTAAATTTTAATCGTCAATTGGCGATTAAGGTTATAAGTTTGACAATTAATTGTCTGTATTGTCACTCAACTCCGAATTGTTTGTATGGTTATTCAACACCGTAGATACGCCGTCACTTGATAACGTCAAAGTATTTATTAATATTATTCAAACGGAGGAACAAAACCATTGTAGGACAAAATTTTGTATGTACCTCGGGCATTACTTGATGTTTATACCCTCGGGCGACTTAAAAAGCGCGAGGGCCGATAGGCCCGAGAGATGGCAGTTAGGGCGATTCTCTCGTGCGTGGTCACATATTTAACGTATTTTGAAACCAAAGCAAATAAATATACTAAATAAATTTATCTCTATGAAGCAAATATTTTGTCGTGCTAAAGACATGTTTTAATCCAAAAAAAATAAATTCAAATAAATATATTTCTAAGAAGTAAAAAAAACTTTCCTATCTGTGCAACCATGATAAATGAGAATGTTTTTTTACCTTACTGGCGCAATCCAAGTCGTCATCACAACTGCACACTCTTGAATTTAGTTCTCAAAGACAGGAGCGCCTCAAAAGAATTCAACGACTGCTTCAACATCAAGATCTATACTCATCGAATGTAATCAATAGGTATATAAGACGACTCTAAGAGCTCCAAAAAAGCTTACGATGTTTTTGACATATCAGCGCATGAAACAAAAGAACAGCAGGTTTAATATACATACCTAATATATTGTAATTTCAAATTTGTTGTGCGATTTTCTTACCCGTGACATTGTTGAATGAATCTTTTTCCTTTCTACTGAAAGAACTTTAGCAGCTATCCTAATATTCAAGGTTATATGTATATTATATATCCACAAACATAAATGATGCACAAAAAATCACATACCTTAAGTGCCATAACCAGGGAATCCACAGAAATGTGAAAAAAATACATATAAACTGAACTTCTATACAATATAAACAACACAAACGTGTTGTTTAAACAAAGCCCGACACGACGACTTTCAACTTAAAGTGTAACATGGAGGATGAAATGAATTCTCCATGCACTTTACTTCAAATTTTGTCGTATATTTAGTGACCTCTTGCGGAGGAAAACGATATCACCTACACGGGAGACCAAGAGTCACTAAAGACCGATAAATCCGCAAATGTGACCACGCACGAGAGAATCGCCCTAACTGCCATCTCTCATTTCGATAATATTGACTCCTGTGTTTGAAGGCGCATAACTCTAAAAATACTGAACAGAAAAAAATTAAATAATCAAAAAAAGTAATCATAAGCGCGAAAGTTAGCCACAAAAATTTCAATTTTTGTTCAGGTTGCATTTAGAGCCTCTTCTATACATTGGCGTTTTTGTTTTCTACAATTTTCGTGTAATAAAGGATGCGAACAAGATTTTCAGCGGATGTCTCAGTACGTAAACAATTTAATTAATGCGTCTGTAGAAAAAGAATGAATTGCATAATAATTTTTAAGTAAGTAAGTTTTTAATTTCGTGCAGCGCACAGTACGTCAATGGTAACGGTAAATGGAAACGTAGCTGGGACAGTGAAATATTGTTTACTATTAGTGCGATACGGTCAGAACAATTTAATTTCGGAGTTTTGAATAGTAGTGCGAGTGAAATATTTTGCAAAAACGGATTCACTAAAAGCGTCAAAACTTCGTATCTCGTTCGACTACCCCGCACCAAAACCCACAAACGAGGGAAGCCAAACTGCGCAAAATATTGTTCATGTTTATTTCGGTCTTAAAAATTAACAAATAGTCGGAATGCTATTAAATTCAAAGGATGTGTATCGCAGTAAATAAGGATTATTTGCAGGTTAACTGCGTTGTCCTGCTAACATTCGTTACTGAGATATCGGCTTCCATCAAAATCTTTTTTCGCAACCTTTATTTCAAAATAAAACTGAAGAAAACAAAAACGCCAATCTATAGAAGAGACTCCAGATGCAACATGAACAAAAACTGAAATTTTTGTGGTAAGTGGTTTAAGAGAAAATAAATCGGAAAGACGAGCGTTAATTTAAAACTGCAAGAATCGGGTACTTTCTTCACTTCTCTCGCGCTCATGTTTACACCGAGAGGCAAAGAATTTTGACAGTCATACAACTTATATGGAAATGATTCAGGAGTATGGCATACTTTATTTAATTTTTTTCTGTTCGGGAGTTTTAGAGTTATGGACCTTCAAACACGGGAGTCAATACCATCGAAACGAGAGATGGCAGTTAGGGTGATTCTCTCGTGCGGGGTCACAAATATAAAATTATTAGATTCTACCTTTTGTCGTCTTCATCACCTCCAGCGATGGCTGGCATCTCTTGAACCTACCTTTAGATGTCTTCACTTATGTCCATCGATGTGGTCCCTCACGCGTCCTGTCCATCGATGTCGTTCCTCACGCTTCCTGTCCATCGATATCGGTCCTCACGTTTGAGCGCCACCTGAAAATTGTATTAATACTTACTACCTATTACCATGGGCGCCGTTAGAAAATGTTCCAGGGGGGGGCAAATTTTTTTTTAGTATTAAATGGTGACGTAATATAAGTACTATGCCATTAACTGTTTTGCAGCATTTTCGTCTTCTGAGAAATCTGTATCGCTTTAAGGTAGTGAAATGTTTTTGTTCATATTTTTGTGTGTTAATAGCCATCCATGGTCGTGATCCCTGTATGCTCGACAACACTAACTTATTATATATTGATATTCATTGAATTTCAAGTCATTTTGCCGTCTTTCTATATCGTTTATTAATGTGGGATTAATATTTTTAATTAATAATTGTTTGTAAAAATATTTTGTTTCTGAATCATTGAACTCTTATTCTAGAATTTAGGATTTTGTATAATTTTCAACCAATATTGTAGCCTTTTTATTACTTTTTAATACGTTAGGAGACATTGTTGTTAATTTCCTATAATAATTACTAGCTCGTGGTCATCGAGAATCTGATACACTATCTTAATAACAAATTGATAAACAATAAAAAGGCAACAATATTATTTAAAAATTTACCCAGTTAACGAGAAATAATGACTAAATGTAGAGAAAAGTGGATTAATTTGAAAATTCTGTGTTTAGGATAATCGACGACGAAATAATATTTTTTTATTTTACTATTATACTTGAACACTTGTAAGGCGACAATGTTAGGTCAACTACTAACTTTTGAACGAACTCATGTACGGAAATGTATTGTGTCAACGCTGGAGGCAGTCAGAAAACGGTACCAATATTACAAATAGCATAGAGAATCAATTGTCATGTATCATAGGATTGCCCTTTTAATACCAAATAACTTTTGTCGCAAATTTTTTATTATTTAACGTTTTTTAAACTCCCTTTTCATTAACCGAAGTTTTGTAATTTTAGTACCAATTTTAGCCAATAATCGGTTATCTATAAATCTTTTTACATTATTTGATTTTAAAATAGTTATTCTATGATACTTTATACAACCTATTTTACTAAAGCAATTTCTAAAGTTGGTACAATATTCCGGCTCTCTGCAGTTCCTAAACGGCGTCTATCTGGACATGAGTTCGTTATCAAAATTTGATCTACTACCAAAAGTTGACTATTATACCTTATCTATATATTCTACGCTTATTAGTTTAACACCCAGTGTAATTATGATAAACTGCTCGGCAGTGCCCAAAATTGCGAAGTAATGGAAACTAATAAGTACGATCAAATAAAAGTGCATACAACAATACTTATTTTGGACTGCAGCGCAAAATTTGGATACCGTATCTTGTCATCTTGTGGCTCTTTCGCGACTGTTACGAGAGGGCAATATCGCAATATCTAATAAAACTGACATTGGTGACAATAGCCGATAATAATCGGAATAGTCATCACTTATCTAGTAATTTTTTTTTCATCCTTCACTATACGTAAATGTCATTTTTGCATCTTTGTGGGGACACGAAAGATGCTAATTGCCCGCTAGGCGTTTAGTTAATAACTTTCAAGCCTAGCCGCGAAAATATTTTACACACAGGCCGGGCGGCGACTGACCTGTCTGTTAAATAAATACATAGCTTTCAATTCGGTTTGATATCCATCTGATGAAAAAGATCAACCTGATCTACGATCAAAAGATCCATCTAATATGATAATAACCGATTTATCGATCAGATCTATTTATCGGTCTTCAATTGTGATCAAACATCTATCACAAATTTCTCGACCACTCCTATCTTTTTCGTTTTTCGCGTAGCGGTAGTTGGGTTCGAAATCCAGCCCTGCCCATATGTAACGGCGCCCATGCCTATTACCTACATAGAAAAATTTTTCGAAAGCGTTAATGGATTTGGAACGGTTTGGAAGTTATAACGTTCCAAGTTATCAAAAACAATGCAAAACAGCAATTTTACTAAATTAGAAACTTTTAACATTCCAATTACCTACAATTTGAGGTATGATAGAAATTTATGCAACAATTTTTTCAAAAGTTTTGATGTTTTTCAAGTAATTGTTCGGGGTTTGGGAAAACTTAAGAGTACTTAAGGACTTGTAGAGGACTTTCCAAGGAAGAATTTGGCCTATTACACATATGGATTTGCCGCCCCAACCCACCCCCATAGTGCCCTGAAAACTTATACCCTTATATGAAAAAATGTCCATTCTTCAGGTAATTGATCCTTCTAATCAATTCAGTTTCTTTTTTCTCATAGAAATTATTACTATAAGTCTAGTGGAATGTTTATAAACATTTTTCAGTTAATTTACATTTGTTTAAAGAAATTCTATTTGTTTAAATAATTCGTTTTTCTCAAAAATCAGTCTCTTTTCGAAAGTCTTGAGTTCGAAATGGCAAATAATTATCTTACAGTGACATTATTCATTAAAAAATTTCTTCCTATTGTTTAAACAATCAATTATTATTTATTTTCAACTTTTTTTCTAATTACAGTAGAAAAGTTAGCTTTCTTGTAAAATGAACTTAAATTTCATGTTCGAGATATCTATTATCTATATTATCTAATAAACCCACATTTGTTTAAACAAATTCCATTTGTTTAAACAATTTTTGTTTGCAATTCACTTAAAATTCATTGTTTTAGATCGGTCTGGCCAACTGTTATTCTCAAGTGACATAATTTATATGTTGGGATGATTTCCATTGTTTAAATAATAAAATATTATTCGATTTCAATATGATTTATTCGACCACTTTGTGTCGCAAGATAATGTTGATTTGTTGCTGTCTTGAAACTGTTCCCTGTACTCTAATTTGATGAAATATTGAAAACGAATATTATTTTATTATTCAAACAATGGAAATCGTCCCAAAATATGAATGATGTCAATTGGGAATAACAGTTATTAGATAATATAGGTAATATAGGATATCTCAAACATGACATTTATAAGTTAATTTCACAAAAAACTGACTTTGCTACCATAATTAGAAAAAAGTTGAAAATGAATTATAATTGATTGTTCAAACAATAGGAAGAATTTTTTTAATGAATAATCTAACTCTAAGATAATAAACTGCCATTTCGAACTCAGAAAACAGAATTCAGATGGATTTTCCAGAAAAACGAATTATTTAAACAAATAGAATTTTTTTAAACAAATGAAAATTAACTGACAAATGTTTATAAACAATCCACTAGACTTATAGTAATGATTTCTATGAGCAAAAGGAGAATGAAATGATTAGAACGGTCAATTTTCTGAAGAATGTAAAATTTTTCATTTGGGTAGTTTTCAGGGCACTGTGGGGTGGGTTGGGGGCGTCAAATTCATATGTAAAGTAGGTCAAATTCTTCCCTGGAACGTTCTCTACAAGTCCTATAACTTTAACATAAGTTTTCCCAAACCCCGAACAATTATTCGAAAAATACCAAAAAATGTCTTTTTCCCATGTATATTTGAGGCCTCGATAGGCACATTCAAAAAACCAAAATTTCGAAAAAAAAATAGGGATCGATTTGAGGGTTGTTGTTTTCTAAATAAAAATAACTACCCCAGTGTCCATAAGGGAATATTATACAAATTATTATGTATATTATGTAATAAACTAATACCAAAATACGAAAGGGGGGCAGCTTCCCACCCCCTTGCCCCCCCCCCCCCGGATACGCCCATGTGGTCGCTATTTAGGAGTTGTTATCAATTGGGTAAAACGTAAAATTACAATGTAAATTGCAACTGACACTTGTGATAAAAAAAGCCGTTTATTTTTTGATTTTTCTTAAAAAATCGTTTTGTTTTCTAGATTTTTATATATAATGCGATAAAACATGTTGCTAAAGAAGGAATTGTAAATGATTCTTCTAAATTTGAGACTGTAGGCCCCCTGTTTGGGGGCGGGGCCCCGGGGACCCAAAAAGCAAAATATTTGCATAAACTGCTAAATCTAAGAAAAAAATCGGTTTTCTTAAAAATTTGAAAATGTGGGCCCCCTATGGGGGCGAACGGTGGCGCTCCTTGTGGGGTAAGTCTAAGGCCCGACCCGAAAACCCGACATTGCCGCCGCTATACAGCTAAATACCCAACCATCACCAATTTTATCAAAAAAAAATAGTTAAAACTGCATTTCAGAAACGCTTCAGTCTCATAAACCGAGACAGGCTAAAACTAATAAATAAAAAACATACTTTGGGCCCCCTCAATCCTGCGATAACACACCACAACCAACAATTTATTCAAATAACTCAAAATAAACCGAGATAACTACGTTTTTGCACTGCCACGTCATTTCAACCCAAGATGGCCGGCCGCTGGCCATCTTGTTGCGTAATCTTGGGATAAATTATTATAGACATAATAAATAAACTTACCGTGAATCCGGAAGAGCGATCTCTACGACGCCGGACGCACTAACAATGATATTAAACGAGTTGATATATCGTGATTTATTATGTAGTTAAGACACTATGCCGAAAACACCACGTATTGGTTGTGTGCAAAAAAATAACCCGGAGAAACACATCCGCCCCCTTTGAAACCGCAAGACGAACTAATTTGAAATCTTGGCTTGCAAAATTATGCGCTCCCCGCGATTGTTTACCAGCATCTTCGGTCAGCAACAACCAATAAAAAGTCGTATCGCGCGACATTAGCGCCCCTACGAAAAATATGAAACCATTCAAATATTTATCTAGCGGTTATAATCGCTGGGTGAATATATTTTACGAACGGAATTGATTCATTATGGATGTAATAAAATACTGCATTCCTCTCGTCCCTCTCGTCCAAAATTGTATAACGTTTTTTTGAATACCGGCTCTTGTTTGCATCTAACTTCATAACATTCCCTGCATGGCGTACGAAATTATAAAGACCGTTTCCAGTCAAAAACTCGTTTTGGATGTTTAGATTAATCAACCGCGGTAAGTTTTTTGAATTCCTTTACAGTTGTCGCATAAAAATGTACCGTATAAAATAATTTTGTGATAAACGCTACTTTCTGAACGTACCCACTGACGTCCTGCGTTTTTAACATAACGACAACACAACATAACCTCACAAATCTATCTTGTTTTCAAAGTGTTTTTTTGCTTTTTGCGCCCTAGCGATGTCCGGAAAGAGAAAACAGAACGTCAGTTACGATAACAATGATGCCAAGAAGTTTAAAACGAACGGGCATTGGCAAAACGCTCTGCTGAACGCCATGGAAGACCCAGAATTGATTGTACAATCAAACCCGAAACTTGTGGTTATAAAGGACAAATTTCCAAAGGCCGAATTTCATTATCTAATCGTGCCAAGGGAGGACATCAATAGCCTGAAGGCTGTGGGCAAATCTCACCTCGGATTGCTAAAATATATGCACACGATTGCCGAACATCTTGTCAACGAACCGAGACATAAAAGCAGGACGTTTAAAATGGGTTATCATGCGGAAGCAAGCATGGCGAGGTTGCATATGCACGTAATAAGCGACGATATGAATTCGCCTTGTTTGAAGACGAAGAAACATTGGAATAGTTTCACGACGGATTTCTTTGTTGATTCTAAAGGTAATTTGATGATTTGATAGTAGATTTGATACGGTAAGGGTGATACAGTTTTTAGTAGATATAATGTAAGGTAAACGACACAAAGCTCAGACAGGTTGAGGAGTTTTTGGTACTTTTCTACTGTGGAATTTATATTTACGTGGCGCTAATGACTATGTGTACGTTTTTTTAAATTAATATTAACTTAATAGAGTGCGGAATTATAAGCATTTATTTTTGGAAAATAAACGTTTAAAATAAGCACGAACCACTGTATAGTACAAAGTAAAATTCATTTCATTGAATGATTTTAAATAAAATGAAAACTATCTCTATTCTTACTTCTGTTAGTGGTAATGACGTCACAATTCTGGCTGCATTGAGTATGACTTGCATACATGGATATTCCCACATTCAACTTAAGGTAGATTTTAAATCGGAAATGCAGTTATAATTTTTAATCGGCTATTATACATATATTATGCATGTTTAAGTTTATGCATTAAAAATTACGTTAAAGTGAAGTTTGTACTTTTGCTAATAATAAAAAATATATCTGGCTCAATTCTGTCAAGTGTAGGTGACGAAATCTGCGAATATCGGTGTTTTTTTAGTTGATCGCAAGAAGGCTACGACATAGCCACCAATAATCTTAAAATCCGTAACCTATACTCGACAGAATCAGTAACAATTTAAAATCTCTACATATTTTGTTAAATACAAAGAGATGTGATACCCTTGATTATACCATAATATTGTATAATCAAGGGTGATACTTTTGATAAATTTGTTCATGTGCTGAAAAAAATAATCAATTTCGGTTAAACGTTTAAAGTTATCAAACATTATAGCTAAAATTGCAAAGTTTTACTAATAAAACATTATCTTTTACAAACATTCAGATATTGGGACAAATAAAAATAAAAAAGAATGTTGAGAGTTGATAATACGACTGTGATACCATCACGTTGTTTCTTCTGGTACAAAAGCTGTAGGAAACTATTGTCTCCTTTTAAAATTGCAAGGGAATATCATTAAAATACTTTTTGCAATATTTAATGAATTGTTCAGCTGTTCTTTGTGGCCGAACGAATAGGAGCAAATTGTCGTAATTTTGATGAATAAGGAAAACCACACGTTGACGCTTCAGTTTGGAAAGTTTTAATTCGTCTATAAGTATGCATCGAAGTACGATTTTTTTTATTTGTAGATGATCGAGCTATCATAATTAGCATGTTGAAGTTGGTTGTTGGAAATTGGAAATACATAAACTATATATGCGACGCGGCAAGCGGCTCACAATAATCATTTTGCTAATCATCACTCACCACCGACCTGTGTTTTGTAGTTAAATTATATTTACTTTGTAAAAGACCTAATAATATGTTTAGCCCTGCCTTGAAGTACCCCCAAGCTGTTTATTATTTTCACTTGACTCATTTTGTACAATCTTAACCTTTTGTCTCCTGTTTGTTAAACAGTTTTCAAACCATATCAATTCTTTTCGTCTGACTCCGTAAGTTTCCATTTTTTGTAATAATTCTTGACGACAAATATCCTCAAAGGCTCTTTTCAAGTCTACAAAAACTGTATTTAATCCTTAGGTATTCACGATGTTAAAATGTACTATTTCAAGTTTCAATTTTGGAAACGTTTAAAATTGTCAGGCCTATACTATATTATTTTATTTTTTAGATATCGTGGAAGAAATGGAAAAAGACGGTAAAGTGAAGTTATTTTCGTCAGAGTATTGTAAACGTTTAATGGACACGCCGCTAAAGTGTCATAAATGTGATTTTATTCCAAAAACAATGCCAGATTTGAAGAAGCACATAGTGAAGCATATAACTAAGGAGTAACATAATTAAAACGTTCAGTTGTAAGTTTGTTTTATATTAAAGCATTGTCTAAATGATAGGTAATACACAGTTTTCAAAAAAAAAAGAAGTGAATTTTATGTGAATATATTTTGTAGTATGAAATCATTGAAAATAAATTGACCATATCCAAAAGATACTGTTTTATTGAACATGTTTCTATTAGTTTGTAAATGTTAAGAGGAATCACTAGAGGTAGTAGCGTACTACAAAACAACACTACATAAAACCAAACATCCTCAGCTTAATTGTGTGTTAATAATCACGTGTAATACATTAAATTATAGATAAAGGTGTATTACACCGGGTACGAATGCCACTTTTTTTCATTTGCGTTGTTGTTTTGCTTTTTACCCTTGCTAAAGAAGCCAATAATTGGTAATTTTTGTTATTTTTTTTTCCAAATCCGAACCAAACATCAAAAAAGCAATATTACAACATTTTGTATTGAGCCTTCATGAACTTGTGTAAAAGAAATGAGAACAAAATATGAATGTTGTAATGATTTAACCGTTGGTTTTTTGAACATGTGAATGAGACGAGAATAACATATTTTATAGTCGTACGGTGCAGCCATCTGTTGGATAAACACCACATAATTTTCTTCGACCAATCAAATTCAAATGGTACAGTTTGAAGCAGCAGCATGAATAAGTAGCCAGGGGAATCACAAATATTGAGCAATTTCGGCCTAACAAAAATATTGATCGCATGTTGACACGGGAGGTGCAGCGGCGCCGCGCCCGGCAAACGAAAGCCATACGAAAAATAAATTTTACCGTGCTGGTGCTACGTAGATAGCAACGACTCGCTTATAAATTAGGACAGCATGCTCTTGCGGAAGTGTATGTGATCAACATGAATTGTTGAATTTAGACCAAAATAGGCTAGAAACCGAATACGAGAAATAATTTTTTGCCGTCCTGATGGACTCTACACAGACAGCAAAGAGCGAGTTATAAATTAGGAGAATGTTCCCGCGAGGGTTTATAGTGCAGTCCCCGTACGACACACGGAACGAAGAATAATCAACAACCGCAATACCTACTTACAATGTTACAACTACTAAATAATTAATAGGAGTTAAATAAATTATTACTAAGGAAATACAAGTAATTTAATTTTTAATCAGTCATTTATTTTTCGTCATAGAATTTCAAATATATTGGTATTTAGATTTAGAAAATAATATTAATACCAAACACTTGTCGCTTGGCAATGCATTCAGGGCAATCGCAATCTATGTAGGATGGTTGGCTTTACTTCTACTTGTTGTACAACAGACGTAGAACAGACGCTAGAAATATGGGCAAATTAAATAATCAGCTGCCTATATGTGGCCCGCGTTCTAAGAAAACTAATAACTTGCGAGAGTACCTGCGGTAAGTGTATATGTAGATATTATACGTGTAGTGTAATTCTTCGCTAATTAACTTCGCTAGTTAATTTGGGCAATACTCTCTTATAGGCGTAAGCGTGCCGGATTACCATATATGGCAAAAAACTTTTATAAAGGTCTAAAATATTTGAACATGTATCTATATAATATATAATAAATGACTTATACATATACATAAAGCTGCCTGTTTTATCGAAATCGCTATTTTTTCTCATACCTACAATTGAAATTGAAGTACGTATACTACCAAGTCTATACATAGCAATAATAATTTTGAGTAAAATTTCAAAATGCAGTATCCAACTGTATCTAGAATTAAAATAGGAATATTCTATTTACTAACACCTACCTGCGTCACCCGATAAAAATTTGAATTTTTATATGAGGTGTGTTTTACCTGAAAGTATCGTCTCTGCTAAGTACGAACGAGACATTCGAGATTATTGATGCACAAAGAAAACGTTAAATGGATTAAAATAAGTATCTGAAGAATGCTTTCACGGCCAGAGTCATTTAAATTTAGATGATAAATAGTTACCGGTTTATGCCGTGAGTAAAAATTCATAATTACTGTCTTCTCGAACCATGCTGTTCGCTTCTTCGGAGCTAACTGATAATTAGTTACTAATTCTAATAATAAATGTAAAGCAATAAATGATTTATGTAAGAAAACCTGTCTGTTTTACCAAAACTACAATTTTTTTCAACATACAAAAGGTAAAATGTTCAACCATAGTTAGTAGTAAAATAGGAATGTTATAATAAAGCAATTAATTAATTTGTATCACTGTAGTGTTTTGTGGAATTGTATTTGTATTTAAAATATACAAGAAAAGCATTTCAGAACATGCGATAGTCACATACACAAAATTATTAGGAAACGGTTCGACGCCAGTCGACACCGCACGGCCCCTTTGATCTTCGCCGCCAAAGACCGATACCGCTGTTCCCCTCATCTAATCAGTGCGTTGCTTGCATTTTCTGCGGAGTGTACAGCGGCTTGTTCCCTCCTCTCGCGCCTCAGTTTCGTCGAACTTTTGAGGTCGGTGACTAACATTTACTCTTAAGAACAAAATTAATTACATTTAAACATTTTAATTGTTTTAAATTGACTGTCTTGTTTTTGGTCAATTTCCACTGGTTTTGTGGCACGATTAAAATACTCACCTTGGTATCAATCGGCTCTAAAATATAATCGGAAATTTTATAATTTGCGTGTAGAATTGAAATACTACAAGGCAATATCATAAAAATAGTTTTTTTTAAATCATCATGAGATGTCACAAAATAACGTAAAACCCCATTAAAAAGTTCAGTAATGTATGAGTTTTTATTCCATGGCGTAGTTTTAACTTCGGAGTTTTGCTGTTTGAAAAAGCAAGGCTGTGCTAGAAAAACTACCATCAAAATTTTGGCAAAAAAGTTATTTAGCACTTCTTTTTCATAGATTTTGATATTTCGCTAAAATCAAAAATACCAAGTTGGCATCTTGTGATGGCACAATATCTACATATAATTAGGAAAATGTTTGTGTGACATTGTCTGGTAGTACTTTGATTTTAACTCCCATTATTGTTATTAATGTCTTTGACAAGATAATTGGCTTATTTATATGCTTATTCTAGCTACTACACATGATGCAATCAATATAATAGTAGCTAGCCTAAATTTCACATAAAAACTACAATTATTTATTAACTTTATTAGAATAGAAACTTTACACTACGGTCATTCCGCAAGTTTTTAATTTTAGGTTACCAAAAGCAAGAGATTGCTGTGCTGGTAACGACCGTCACGGCTATTTAAAAAAGGTTTTTCATAGAACTTATTAGTTTGAACATCTATCTACGACAATTCTAAAAGATAAGTCGCCTTATTGTTATATTGTTGCATCAAAATAATAATAAAATCCCCCATTGCTTATGTATAGTAGGGTGTATCGAAAAAAAGTTTTTTTCGAAATTCAAAACTGTTGATAAAAAGTTGTGCATATGGACCTACATATACTACAAAAAAAATGGGCGCAATTGAAAAATATTTAGGTCTCCCGCAGAAGGCCTAAAGTTTATAATTTTCTTTAAGAATTAGAATTTTTTTTTTCAATGAAAGATTAAGTGATTTTTCTTTTTAAAATACATAAAGTTTAACAATAAGGTGTGAAATCACCGTATGCAAAAATATATTACTCTAATGCAACATTTATATCGCCCGCAGTTTATTTAGATTTGATACAATTTTTATTATGTACGGACATGTGGGCTTTGAAAAAGAAAAACTACTTACTTCATTAAAAAAGAATAAAAAAACATTCGAATATTTAAAGAAAATCATAAACTTTAAGCCTCCTGCGGGAGACGTAAATCTTATTCAATTGGACCAATTTTTTTTTGTGGTATATGAGGGTCCACAGGGATAACTTTTTATCAACTTGAAATTTTGAATTTCGAAAGAAACGTTTTTTGGATGTATAGTCGTTAAACGGGCGTGACGGGTGTGACACGTTACTTCGGAATAACCCACATTAGGAGTTTGGAATTTTATTAAAAATCTCAATAAAAATTTGTTTCCCCTGTGTACCTCAATCCGTGGAGATATAATGTATATTTATTTATAAGGAACACATCCAGCTTTAATTTCTAAAATATCTCTGGTAGTTTATCATTTTTATTTGACTGTGCAATCGCCTTTTCATCTGAAATAATTGCCCTGACTATTCTATTTTTCCTGGTCTGAGAAGAAGAACTGCGCTCATATACGTGGTGCAAATTGACAATTGATTTTTAATATAAAGACAATCTAACAAGCTAATTTTTAAGATCTCTTGGTCTGGGGTTTTTAGTACCAATTTTGTATATTTGAACTCAGTTTATAGTTTAAACTGGCATTGTATGAATATGAAACTTTGTTTTCGGTAGAATTTATTGCACTGAAAACCAATCTAATATTTTTATGTAACATCTTAATAATTATTGAATGCTCAATATGTATTACATATTTTAATGCACAAGCTATCCTACACCAATAACTCAAAATAAATTAAATTTATATGTTTGATTATCCATACTGTGTACGTTTTTCTTTAGAAATAATTACGAAATTTGTTGCTCGTACACTTTTTTATTTTTTAATAACTAGAGGGTGACCGGTTTCGCTAATAGCATCATCAGACCCTCGTGTCAAAGATATAAAATATACAGTTAGTTGATTATGTGTGTATTCAGTATTGTGCTAAGTGAAAGTCCCGTATACAGTTTTAATTAATTTATATATATTTATTATTTTATATCTACAATTTCATGTCATATTTTAAAATGTTTGTGAGTGCGTCTAACTGTATATTTTATATCTTTGACACGAGGGTCTGATGATGCTATTAGCGAAACCGGTCACCCTCTAGTTATTAAAAAATAAAAAAGTGTACGAGAAACAAATTTCGTAATTATTTCTAAATTAAATTTAATTAGAAAGTACCATTATTGTTCTTCTTTTTATGACTCTTTTCTGTACAGAATTTTGAACAAATCTATTTCTATCCATTCAAGGGCACAATATGAATAAAATATTGCTCATAACAACATTTTGTATGTAACAATCAAAGTATTTATTGTAACGCGCATATCTATTTACATAATGCACGCTTGAAATCGCACCCATTTATTTTCTACATGATTTTCTAGAAAAGCTAAAATTCGCCAAAACAAAGAAGAGTCGCCCTCTCGTGGAAGAAAATTGAATTTCTCACCGCAGTGAAAAAGTTTATTTGGTTGCATAAATTTCCTTATTTATTTATCTATTTGTGCAATTTTGAACCACCTTATCAATAACTAAATCAAAGTGATTGAAGTGAAACTAAACGTTTAGAATTCTAATTCTAACTAGACATGTGTTTAGTCAACAATATGGATTATAATACATAACCTGTACATAGGCAGAAAATCAATAAAATACCATAATGGCTGGGCTAGCAGGTTATATTTTGCTAAACCACATCGTTTTACTGTTACTAATACATAATTTATTGTAGATTTACCACTGATTGAATGCACGATACTTGTAGTATTGATAATAATTGCTAGGTTTATGTTCGTCATGCATAAAGTAACGACAGGACATAGCAGGATAGCGGAAAACAAAAGAAGTACTCCCGTAAAAACCCTAATATGTGTCGGATCTGGGGGCCACACAACAGAAATGCTGCTCTTGATAAACGGAATAGATCTTACGAGATATTCGCCGAGATATTACGTTATGGCAAAAACTGACACCACAAGTTTATCGAAAATTACTAAATTCGAAGGCGATTCCGACAAATTAGACTATAAAGTTTATAAAATCCCGCGGAGTAGAGAAGTTCATCAGTCGTACATTTCGTCGATGTTCTCAACAATTTATTCGATTGTTTATAGCCTGCCGTTAGTTGTAAAAATACGACCGGATTTGATTCTTTGCAATGGACCGGGGATTTGCATACCCATTTGCGTGATAGCGTTTGTTTTAAAAGTTTGCTTCGTTTGTGATACTCGGATAGTGTTTTTTGAAAGTTTTTGTCGGACTGAAACATTTTCTTTGACTGGGAAAATTCTTATGTACTTTGCCGATAATATTATTGTTCAGTGGCAGTCGTTGAAACAGAAGCTTAAAAGATCTGATTATATTGGACAACTTTTGTGAACTTTAAGAGAAATAAATAAATAAAGTATAAAGAAATCGTTTTTTTTTTTTGTGCTTTTTAAGTGTTCATTATTTAAATAGATTTGTGCATTAAATCAAATAGCTTGAGCATTAGATTTAATAATTTGAGCAGTAAAATAATAAATATTGTCCATTAAATAAATATCTTGCATACAAAATTACATATTGTGCCCTAAAATGAATAACTTGTGCATTAAAATAATAAATATTAAGCACTAAATCTATTGCGCATAAAAATTAATGCTGATCTGACGATTCTTATGTTAATGATAGCGCGTACTCTCAATAAATTGCGATTTTATTAATGAATTCAAATTGTACACCCTACATATTATTCTAAATAAAAATTTAACTGTTTTCGACTTATGATGATATCGACACTTTTTTTAATAGCGACCCCATATTTCTTTTACTGATATTGACAGATCTATAACTTTTTTTTCAGGTAATATACAGTATCAGCCTTACATGAGACAATTTTTTAGAAGAAGAGTTAAAAATTAAGGTAGTATTGATAACTTATTTGTTTATGGACTGCGAATAGGCGTTTTCGATTGATTTATTTGCGCTGAGTACGAATCTGAGCCTGAAAATTGCATATCACGCGAGGACAATGGTGAAATAATTTTGTAAAAATTACCAAAATTGCTTTTTTTACATTTTTACCCAACTTGGTTCAAAAACCTTGCGCGATATACAAAATTAAATTATTTTATTAGATTGGTTTTCAGGGTACTTAATTCTACCAAAAACGTATTTTTATATTCAATTTACAAAATCCACTTTCCCTAATCTTATCACGATTTTTCAACTTTCTATTGTCTTTTTCTCAAAAATTGTCTGACATGAGGTCATAAAATGTTTCCGCTGCTATTTACACAAGTAGACGATCTACAAAACTCAGTAAGAAAAAAATTGGCTATTTAAAAAACGGTCAATGAAGTTTCAAGTCAAAAAAATGTGTATTTTAATAATTAAAGTCAACGTCTTCAAGGATTATTTAAAATGACAAAACGTCTCAGAGATTTTTTCTTGTTTCCATACTTTACGTGCTTAATGTATGTGCGCTTAATGCTTAATGTGCTTAATGCACATTATATACTTTCTAGGGCGCATTATAATTTTCTCATGGTACAATTTAAATTATTGAATGCGCTTGTAATATTTTCAAATACTGATTTATTTAAACTATTGGAAGTATATTTTTTTCAAACGAGAATTTTTTAAGCTGCTCATTATATTTTTATAGAGGTAAAGACTGTATTGCACATTTATTTATTTAAGTGTACAAATATATTATGAAAGGAACATTCAAATAGGTATATAAATCCACAAATATTTATGCGGATGTACATTTATATTTAATTCATTGCTCAAATATTTTTTGAATTAGACAAATATTTTTGGTATTGGGCAAATATTTTATCAAATGCTGACAATAATTGCACGTTTTATTTTATTTATTACGCATATTTTTTGTAGTATATTTTTGTTTCAATATTGCCCACAAAATTTGGCGTATGTTTAGTTGCATATATGCAAGGCATATCTTCGATTTTTATCTCATTCTTTACAGTTTACTGTAGGTAAACAAGCATGGTATAACTTCTGCAATCTGTACTTTGCACTTGTACTGACTTGTACCTTACACCATAAGGCAAAGGTCCACCTCAAAATACTATTATTAAATCTTTAAAACTTTATGTTATAAGAATATACCATTTAAACCATGTTAAAGGTACGTAAAAACCAATATAATTTCACTCTAACCAAGCTTCTGAATCTCCCGTTTTCTAGGGAGGAGTTTCTTTAGTTACGGGAGGTGCCTCGGGCTTAGGTAAGGCAACCGTACAGCGACTAATCCAGCAAGGAAGCCGCGTAGTCCTCTGCGATCTCCCAACCTCAAAAGGGCAAGAAATCGCCAAGGAATTCGGAGGCGAGGATAAGGTTATCTTCGCACCAGTCGACGTTACATCGGAAGCCGACGTTAAGGCAGCTTTAGACTTAACGAAGCAACGATTCGGAAGGTTAGACAACTGCATAAGTTGCGCAGGCATCGGCGTCGCATTTAAAGTTTATAATTTCAATAAAAATGCCGCACACTCGTTAGAAGATTACACAAAAGTTATAAAGGTGAGCGTTTTTTTGATATCTGATATTTGAATAACCTCTAAAAGCACAAACAAGAGAGACATAACCTTAAATTTATTTTTTAGGTTAATACGATAGGTACGTTTAACGTTATTAGGTTATCTGTTGGTTTGATAGGACAAAATGAGCCTAATGAAAGCGGGCAACGTGGTGTCGTTGTTAATACTGCAAGTATAGCGGCGTACGATGGTCAAATGGGTCAAGCTGCTTACGCTGCGAGTAAAGGAGCTATTGTTGGAATGACTTTGCCGTTAGCTAGGGATTTATCTGGTCAAGGAATTAGAGTTGTTACAATTGCACCAGGTAAATCATAATAGTATATTATAATACAAGTTTTATAAGACAAAAATTGGCGCACGAGTTGTTAATGGCTAAGAAGCGACAAAATATAACAAAATAGGCCTAAAGTCAAACAACCATTACCATTGATAAGCAATTTATTTTACTCTGTCGATGAATTTTTGAGCAGGACATTCTGAATCTTGTTTTTTATTATTGTTTTCTGCTGATTTTTGACTTGCCTTATATCATTGTATGTGATCTTTTTTGGGTTAATAAAGTTATTATAACTGCATACATGTGCCAAGAAACTGCAATTCCAGCAGCAATCGACAAGAAATAGAGGAATTTCCCCAAATATTCGAGTTAGGTTTGGCTACGCATAACAAGATAGTTCGAATGAGAACAATTTGAGAAATAGAAATTTGATATATTTTTAGTTAAGATTGTTAAATTTTAACAGCAAAAATTTCTCTAGCAAGCTAATTCTCCTTTCTCAATAAATGGGAAGTTATTACTGAATCTGAATCCCTGAATCTCCATCTATTCCAAATATTTTGGTTGGTGATTCGATAAAAAAATTTAATATTTGTATAAGATATACAGATTTATGTAAACCTTTGTACAAACTAAAAACCTGACCGTATTTTAAAATAAATATATTCTTTTAGGTTTGTTCATGACGCCATTATTAGCAGCACTACCAGAAAAAGTGATCAACTTCCTGAGCAAATCTGTACCTTTCCCGCAGAGGTTAGGAAAACCTGAAGAATTCGCACATATGGTACAGTCGATCATTGAAAACCCCATGCTCAACGGTGAAGTCATCAGATTAGACGGCGCCTTAAGAATGCAATAAATATCGTAACAAGAAAAATAAAACCATTGTCGAATGTAACTTGTTTATTCTTAATATATATTTATACGAAAAACCAACAAATCAATTATATTTTTTGAAAATTCAGTTATCAAAACCAGACATCTCCAACGTCGTCGTCATCAGGCATATGCTGCGGCATATGCGGATTTTGACCTTCGTCGTCACTTTCGCTGACCGCAAGATCGTCTTGTATCTTCATTTCCAATTCCATACCTTCTGGGATATCTTGATCTTCTTCTTTGATAGCTTCCAACTGATTGCGTGGCGGCAGACCGACCATTAAGAAATCTGACGGGTCGTAGTTTGGATCCACATCCAAACTTTCATCTAAAATTATGACGTGAAATTAAAAATTATTCCAGATAATATACTAATATAATATTAATTAATAATAATAATGTTTATCTAGTTAAAAAAGAAACTAATAACTACAAATAAAAAAGTTTTGCTTAGTACTTAACTTATCAACTACTTAAAATTAGCCAATACATAAAACCAAACATGATGATTTAAAAACACTAGATTTCACATAGATTTGAATATCTATTGTGATGTTTAATAATCGGTGACTTAATAGGTAAAAAAGCATTTTAGGTATACATATTTTACACAAAGTTGATCTCAAATTTTCAATTCATAATAAGGGTTACCATTTGAAAAAAACGACCTTTACTACCTTTCTAGAGTTCAAGTTTGGTCTTATAATTTGAACACGATGTATAATGTGTATAATTTTTCGAAAAACTCTGCCGATGTGTCGATAATATGTTACCTTCCCATCAATTTTGCCATACAACTTTTATCCAAAGGTCACAGCGGATAATTTATAAATAATTGAATGTTCTTTTTGAAATATGAAAATTGACACCATTTCCGGTGGAACCGGAAGTTTCCAAAAACAGAGAGAAAACAGAGACAAAAGTAAATTTTTACTGAATTACTAAACAAAAATAAACTTTTTTTCAAATCGTTCATTAACATTCTTATAGTTTGAAAACAATATTGTGGGGTCGAAACCGGTTTTCCAAATTAGTATTTTTTACAAAAAATTATGAATTGCCAATTGTGTCTAATGGTGGAATTTGATATATTTGTACGTTTATGAATAATATTAATTGTTATGTGCATAAGGAATATATGGATGTTTGTATTTTTTTCACAAAATTGAATTGATTTAGACAACCAACCTTGCTGGAATCAATCACTTTTGTATTCTTTGACCAATTTCCACTATTTGTTCAGAACATGTAAAGTAAACTTACCTACTTTTGAAAGATAAAGAAAATAATGTCCCAGCTTATTTAAAAAAATGGTGTTCTTCGACTAAGTTTGAGACATCCTGTGGGGTAACTAACAAAGTAGTTCTCTCGCATGTTCTCAAGTGCTCAGTTACAAAAACCATATCAATTCTCAACATCTTATTTTGTAATTCATCCCAATATCCGAATTTTTATAGGAGATACACATTTGTAAGTAAAATATTGTTTTTGGACCAGAAATACTGGCAAATCTGGCAGGCTGAATATGCTGCAAGGACCAAACCGAACTTTGAAACATATCATTTAGATTCCATGTCGACTTGCTGTTATTTCATCACACATTATTAAAGTATCACATACACGTTGAGTTTTGCTTAGTATAATGTAGTATTTTATCCATTTGTTTATCTGTAAGTTTCTGGTCATTATCTTTAAATTAATTCGATGTTGGTACTAAAAACAATAGTAAAAACACTTTTAATCACGTAACATTCGCTGCAAGGTTGAACAGCATTTTAAATTGCAATGGTACACTTTAAATTATGTATCTTTAAATTAAATATTAAAAAATGCAGATATGGGAAAGAACCAAAAACAAAATGTTGAGAATATCGATCAGATCAAAACTATCCTTATAGTTTACTCGGTGTAATCGGATGTAAAATATGAATAAAAAATTATGAAAGTCGTCAAAGATTACAAAAGCTACTTAACATCAAAGTTTAACAAAATAGGCATTCCTGTAATATAGGCTGGTAAGTTTCTCGCAAAAACGTACTCCTAAATTTGGAATATTTTGTTGTATTGTACAGGGTCGTTAGATTAGAACATTTGTTTGGTATCTTCTTTGACCGTAAGATTTCTTTTATTAACCATAAGAATGTAATTAATCTTTCTTAGTCTTCTTAATATTATTTTTGATTGATGAAAATCTATTTATTTCGTACAAAATGCATATTTTCAAAATCTATGTTAAACAGTTAATATTTACTTCAATTCCAATCAGAAACGATAACAAAGTACACTTTTTCTTGTTCCAAACTATAAAATATTTATTTATTTTAAATGCGTATAGCAAAACAATTAATCACTAATAATGCAAATAATATTGAGTACCTATGCAATGAAGTACATATATTTTGTTTAAACAAGTATGTTTTGATCAAAAGTACAACAATTTAAAGGAATATGTGATTGCGAAAAAAATCTGTATAAAAAAACTATAATTTTTGTGTTAAATTTTTCGTTTTGCGTCTTTTGCAAAGACGAATACACTAGTTAGTTTATTAGATATTGTTCCTAAGTAGCTAATCTTTCGGTTTACCTTTTTAACTTTATGTCTTTTACTAGTAATTTTCAATGTGTTGTCTAATATGACATCTAGATATTTAAATTTGTCCACTATCTCAACAACTGTGTTATTGATAACTATTTCTGATGTAGAGTTTACCGAACTTCTATTTCCCAATATCATAACTTTCATTTCGTTTGCAACACATACAAACATAACTTATTTGCTTTATACCAATTTAATATCGATACTATATAGTTCAGAATTCAATGTCGCCATTACATCAAGTAAGTGATCTCCTGCAAATTGATATTAGTGTATCGTCTGCAAATAGGTGCATCTTATTATTATTGATTTCAGTAATAGGCGGGTTCAGAATCCGATGAGACTACTGAGTCTTTTGGAGGAGACAAGATTTAACTACTGAAGCAACATCGTTTACGTAAAAATTAATTTAAAAAAAACAGGTCCCAAAACAGAACCTTGTGGTACCACCAAGCTGTTTATTAATTCACTTGTCTCATTTCTCTCCAATCCTAACCTTTAGTCTCCTGTTTGTGCAATATTTTCAAACCATTTCAATTCTTTTCCTTTGATTCCGTTAGATTCAATTTTTTTTGTAATTATATTTATGATATAAGAAATGTTGGAAAAAGCGTTCGAGTTTCGAAAAATAAAAAATGCTAATGAAAAATTGAGTCTTTTATCCCTATGATAAGAAATGTACCTTTAAACGTGAAATGTTCATCCCCTTCCGTCGGATGATAATACCCCATAGTTCCGAGTTGCACCATAGCTTCGGCAACCTGTTGACTGTCGTCGTCCGCACCAGGTATATCGATAAGAATTCCATCCTTATTATCTTCGAATTCGGTAAGCGGGACTTCGTCTAACTCCTCCTCGCTCGAAAACTGCAAATCTTTTCGAAACAAACCAAAAATAATTATTTCAACAAATATCTTTAGGTGTCTTTAGGTTAGTAAAAGTTAGGTTAGATTATTTTGACAGGTATGTGAAATGTCATATATGCTGCAGTCTTTGTAGTTTGTAACAGTTTTCTTCCAGAATGTTGAAGCTAAAAAGTCATTATCTGGTATTTACTAAATAATTAATTGTCTTTAGACCATTTGGAAAGTAAACTGTCATAAAATTCAATCGTTCGTGAAGGGATAAACACCCAATTATTGCAAAAGGCGATAAAATATGAAGAAAAAATCGTGCAAATAAAAATTAAACATTAATATCTAGTCTGAATTTTTTTTTCTGTTGGCTTAAATGGCGTAAAAATATGTCAAAAATAATGTCTGACACTATCCATTGTTGAAAAAACATTAAGAGTTCGTAAAAGACGAATTTTCGAAGCAAATCCGAGCGCTACATAGTTTCTAAATGAGGTACAGATGGCGTTAACGATAAAAATGTTACCCTCTTCCAGTGTGGCTGTCTTCTTCCTGGGCCTTCCACGCCCCCTCCTAATTTTCGACGGTATAATTTCACCGTCTTCGCCCGTATTCATCATTCCTTCGACGTCGACAAAATCTATGTCTTCGTGGTGCAACTTGGAAAGATCCGGTGAGCTGGTCTGACTCGCTCTGTCCGGTTCCGTAATAGTGTAATTATCTTCGTCGACGCCCATCCACGTTTGATCGTCGTCCTGCATATGTCTCTCCTGGGCTAACGATATCTTATTCTCTAGTTGCGTCAGATGTTCGTCGTACTAAAATAAATTATTCCGTTATTTTTTTATTTTCGAATAGATTTGCCAAAAAACAAAAACGGATATCGAGTGGAGGGGGAAAGTGGTGAAGCTCTGTCACCGTTTCTTTGTAATGATTATGTGCTAGATGCCAGAAAACAGGTCTTAAAGTAAACGACTTTTACACCAGTTTTCTGGTATAAAGCACGGATATTACAAAGGTTTACTTAAAACTATGTTTGTTCTACAAAAATTTCGATATTCTTTACGCCATATACTTGGTATTTGCAATACCCAGTTGAAGTGGCTATAGCAAATGCAAAAGCGACAAATATTGGTGCATTTATTTGTACTCGATAAACATTTTAGTACGCTGTTTAATTTTTCCATTTTTTAATTTCGTTTTGTGTGTAGTAGGTCGTATACGAAGATTGACAATAGATTTGTAATTATTAGTAAGATTTTTGATTTTTCTAAAGGGCGAAAACCGCATAAAATTGTAATTTTGTGAAACCGTCAGACAGACAGTTTTCCGGAAACCGTCAGACAGAAGTTAAAAAAAAAATTGTTGTTTTTACCTGTCCACATAAACGCAATCTTGTTTCGTACACCATATACAGAGTGTATCCTAAGTTGATGCTTTTCTATGAACAATATAGATGATACTCATTTATGAGCTTTCAGAATATAATCTTTTTGTTAAATAAAACAGCTACACAAAATTGTCTCTACTATTAAAATATTTTTAATTGTAATCGTTTCTCTTCAAGTAATAAACGTCATAAAAATTTTATAGACAGCATGTCTAAAATAATTTATTTGGAAAATTATACTTTATTTGCTTGTATTTATATATTTGTCGATTTTTATGATGGTTATTATTTGAAGAGAAACGAAAACGGTTAAAAATATTTTAATAGTAGAGACAATTTTGTGTAGCTTTTTTATTCAACAAAAAGGTTATATTTTGAAAGCTCATTTGTTTAAATTTTTGTTTCAGAAGCTAATTGATCTGTATTTCAGACAATATTAGCACATATTTATACAACGAACCTAGTAGTACAATTGGATTTAGTAGAACTTTAAAGATGACGAAGAAACTCATCTAACATTTCTTTTATGGGCAATAACTTCCTAATTTAAATAAAAAAATTTTTTCTCATTTAAATAGATTTGTAATTATTAGTAAGATTTTTGATTTTTCTAAAGGGCGAAAACCGCATAAAGTTGCAATTTTGTGAAACCGTCAGACAGACAGTTATCCGGAAACCGTCAGACAGAAATTAAAAAAAAATTGTTGGTTTTACCTATCCACATAAACGCAATGTTATTTATTTCCAAGAAAATCGTATACCATATACAGAGTGTATCCTAAGTTGATGCTTTTCTATGAACAATATAGATGATACTCACCTATGAGCTTTCAAAATATAACCTTTTTGTTAAATAAAACATCTACACAAAACTGTCTCTACTATTATAATATTTTTAATTGTATTCGTTTCTCTTCAAGTAATAAACGTCATAAAAATTTTATAGACAGCATGTCTATAAAATAATTTATTTGGAAAATTACACTTTATTTGCTTGTATTTATATATTTGTCAATTTTTATGATGTTTATTATTTGAAGAGAAACGAAAGCGGTTAAATATATTTTAATAGTAGAGACAATTTTGTGTAGCTTTTCTATTCAACAAAAAGGTTATATTTTGAAAGCTCATTTGTTTAAACTTTTCTTTCAGAAGCTAATTGATCTGTTTTTCAGACAGTATTAGGACATATTTATACAACAAACCTAATAGTACAATTGGATTTAGTAGAACTTTAAAGATGACGAAGAAACCATATCTAACATTTCTTTTATGGGCAATAACTTCCTAAATTAAATAAAAAATATATATTTTTTCTCACTAAAATAATAATCTATTTAAACTAGTTCACATCAAATGACCAATTGTATTGTTTTACAGTCTGTTAAAATTAGATGCTGCGATTCTATTCTATTCTATTTTAATCTACAAATTTGTTGGTATGTCAGAGATTTTTTTGAGTTTTATAAAAATCAGCCGGTAATCAGGGATGGATGAAAAATATTCGGTAAACGAACTTAAAAGGAAAAATAAATCACTCATGGCATTGTTTAGACCAATCAATAACAAAAATTTTCGATTTGCGTGGCAATTATATTTGCCAAATATTTAACATGTGGCAAATATTTGATATTTGACAAGTATACGAATGTGTAGCCCCGGCTTTACACAACAAAACACCAAATTAACAAAGAAAAAGTCTCACCTCAGCCAACGTAAGTTTACAAATCTTCACAAGTTGTTCGGCCTTTTGAGTGAACGCAGATTCCTTTCCGTTGTAGAGCGTGCAATTTTCCAAAATCTGCTGAACGTCGACCAAAAATTCATGCCTATTGTGATACTTATGCGCTGAAAAATAAAAAGAATTATTAGTATAGGTAAAACCACGAGAGCTGAGAGTGAGTCATCGCTTAAAAACGTAAGAACAGACGCATGAAAAAGCACTCCGTTTCTTTCTAACGCACGGGAACGGTCTGTAACGTATCAGCAAAATGACAGCTGGAATCGATCACTCACTCTCAGCTCTCGTGATTTTACCTATACTGAAAATTCCAAACAAGTTTTATTTTCATAAATTTAATAATAAATAAATACCTGCAACTTTTTTCGATATAGTTTCAAGATCCATCGGTCGCTTAATAATATTATAGTAGTCCTTAACCAATTTTTTATTGACCGGTTTCAAAAACGGCCAAGATTCCTGCATTGCCTTAAGCTTCGTATTAACAACGTTATCCAAAATATACGTAAGAGCAACCTGATCGTTGTCGTCTAATAACGGATTTATAGCTTTTTCTAACCTCATGAGTCGCTCTTCTTTTTCACCAAGTCTCTCAACGCATTTGTTTAGCATCCTCTGAGCGGCAAGTGTAAGCGAACTTTTTGCACCTATAAAAAACGTTTACTCGTAACCTCTCTTAAAAGAACAAATTAAACTGTAATCAAAAAACCGTTGTATAACGTTGAATTCTCCACGATCTGGTTAACGTCTGCTAAAAACTCCTCCCTGCTTTGGTATTTCTTCTGTCGGAGATTTTCCCGAATGCTCTGCAGGTCCATCGGTCGGTGTACAATTCTATAATAATCCATGACCAACTAAAACAAAGAAATAAATATTTATATTATAAAATCTAATACTCTATTTTAAAACCAGGTGGAATTTTCAAACTTGTCGCTACGATGACTTCACCCATGATTGGCTAAACAAACATTCTAGCAACTCTGAGCGTCGAAGGGCTGCTAGATCTTTTAATTATCTACAATTTGAGGTATGACAGAAATTTATGCAACCATTTTTTCAAGAGTTATAAACATTTTTCTGCAGCAAAAGATTGAAATACGTTTGCTATTCGAATGGACATTGTCGCTATTTAGAGGATTTTGTTGATGGGGCAAAACTCCGAGCGTCGAACGACTACTAGGTCTTTTAATTACCTACAATTTGTGCAACAATTTTTGCAAAAGTTATAAATATTTTTTTGTTGCAATCGAACAATATTTTAAGTTTGAAGCATTACAGTCTTAAGAAGCAGAAAAAAATCGTTATAATTTTAACCATAAGAGATTTATTAGGGTAATTAAATAAGTTTAACCTCAAAATTAGGTCTGGTTTTATTCCTCCCGGTTATTAAACGGACTATATTTATCAAAATAATTTACCTTTGGATTCACTGGGAACAAAAACGGTTGTACGTCGGGCAAATCTCTCAGCTCGTTCAAGATATTCTCGAGAATTGTCGAGAGTACGACTACGGGGTCCGTACGTCTTCTGTTGGCGGGCCTGTTGTGCCTCTTCAAGTAATCGCAGTGCAAATCCGAAGTCCCCCTTCTTCGTTTCCGGTTGCCCATTGCGTCTTTGGGGACCTTAAGTAAGAGAGTTCTTCGTTTCATTTCCTCAGCATGCTAAATCGATAAAAAAACAGCCTTGAGATTTGTAAATACAGTCAAACCTCAATAAGTCAAACTTCGATAACTCGAATTTTTGATAACTCGAATCAAATTGGTTGGCGTTACCGTCAAGAGTGACAATAGACTGTATTAAAAATATGGCTTGTATTATAGTCATCCTAATAGATTACAGTTTAAGAAAACTATTTGTTATTACTTTTCAAAAAAAATATGCTTTATTTCTATTAAAAACGAAAATTAAAATTGAATTTTATTCACGTCCTAGCACGTGATTGAAAACGCTCTGTAATTGACTCAGTCTCCAGTGACGTCGTTCGTTAGTACGCTTAGAGCGCGTTCGGTTTGCCAGGGTAGGGTATGGGGAGAGCAATGCTCAGATAACCTGGGTCGGCTATCTCTCTCTTATATGCAGATAAACGCCGTATGACGTTAGTCCGCCTATTATGCAGCGCGTCACTCTCACCGTACAATACCGGGTTATCCGAACACACTCTTATGCTTCTCCCGTTTGAATTTAATAGCACTAAAGTGCCATGTAAGTATAACTTTGTAGGTTAGGATAGCCCTAACCTTAAGCTGTCAGATCAGATAATACCTGGTTCGAAAATACGATAGATAACTTACTCTAGTCAGTTTTACTTATGTCGAAGTAATCTTCACAACAAAAAAAACACTTGTATTGGCCGGTATTTATTTCATTTG
Organism: Aphodius sticticus; assembly: GCA_963966075.1. Taxonomy (NCBI): domain Eukaryota; kingdom Metazoa; phylum Arthropoda; class Insecta; order Coleoptera; family Scarabaeidae; genus Aphodius; species Aphodius sticticus. The sequence continues at coordinate 1,117,812 of OZ014506.1, read as the reverse complement.
GATTTCTACGAGCCAACCACTTTCTTCGCAGTTTCAAATCTTGCGGAACAGCTACAAATAGTTTATCCGGAGTTTTTGTTGACGTATTTCTGCATTGTGGATTTATACACCATTTATAACCCCTTTTTATGTAGAAATTGTGAAAACAACACGTCATACAACAGAATTACCAAACGGTGACGATGCTGATGCTGACAGACCATATGGGCCGATTTGACATCTACTATCGTGTGACGTCACACAACAGAAAGTATCATTTTGGCGGAACTTTTTGTGATTCAATTTTTAACGCCGATTTTTATGAAATATTGAGGAAATAATTACGAAAAATAATGCATTTACAATGTAGAGTGAAGGAATAAACACACTAAGATGGTTTTCTAATAATAGTCAAATACCCTATTGCTTAATAACAATGAAGTTTTTTTTTAAAATAAAATACAAAGTTCCCTCGTCAGTCAGAAATAACAGACTTTACCCAGAAATAAAAAGTACGTACATATGTACACTTTTCAGCATAGGAAATCCATATCAAACCCTACTTATGGTGTTATTCTTGGGTAAAAGTATACATATGAATAGGTTCATTTTAAAGTGCATATGTAACGCATTTTTACTCTAATAAATGCACACAAATATTATTTTTCTACTTTGCATTCACAATGCACACATTGTAACACTGTTTCCGGTGTTACAATTAACACATTGTAATACCGAAAACAGTAAAATGTTTGTCTAAGATTGGTACACATTGATATCTAATGCCATATGTCAAACGTACAATACATAACCCAACATAACCACACACTGCATCTTCTTAATCGCTTGCAATCGCATAAACTGCGAAATATCAATATTCTATACATATTTAAACATGGGTGTAGCCTGCTATAGTATGGCCGAAGGATTGGGGTTTCTTAGTTTTGCTGTGTTCATCAAAATACGCCAGCATGAAGTTTTCGGTGATGTTTTACGACTCTGGTAAGTGATCGTTATCATTCTTTTAAACTAAACGTCAAATCCCCTTTTCAGATATAATTCAAGGACCACATTTACTTTAATAAGATATTATGCAAAGATCAAACCTACATCGTTGATATGAACAATTTTAATTACTGCTGCGAGATTGTATATGCGCAATAAATGGTTTATCAGCATACACGTACAAAGCTATAGTACATTTAAAGTGTAGAGGATTTCTTAGTTTATGTAACGTATAAGTTTTCGGTAATATTTTGGACGCTTGGATGCTCGGTTCAATTCGTATTCGTTTTTGTCCGTCGCTTTCGACTTCGTCTTAGTTCTGGTTGTGTGCAACGTATTTGTATTACCTCCATCACATGTAATTTTACTAAGTATAATTTATTCTAATAAACTACTTTGCCGAAATTAGAATTGGGTTTCAATTATAAGTGCTTGTAAATATATAAGCCGCAACGGCTACGTAGCGGAATTAGGTAGACACCGCTATTAAACGTTAAGCGCTATAACTTATAACAATTCTTTAGTAAGTTCTTGTTCTTCGAAGTAACTAATCACTAATCAGTCACCGCCAAACACTTCTATTCTGATTATTATACTTATGAAACCACTAATTTAAAGTTGTTAACTTTTTAGGTTAAGTTTCATGTATTTATCACAGTAGGGTTAAAAGTGTTGCCCCAAGCTCCATTATGATCATCGTTGCGACCTCGCTGAATATTTATTCAAACTTGTAGGCTAAAGTAGAGTAAAATTATTCACAATTAGATATTGTCATGATATTATCTCATCGATCTCATCCTTAACAAAGTTGACAGTTACTACAGTGCTGCCACGTGGTACCCGCAAAATACCCTAAATTCTAATTTAGCGCGATATAGTAACCACAGATTCTAAATTTATATAAAATTATTGACGCAAAGTAGAAAAAATAGTAAATTACACTCGTTTTATAAGACGTATTGGCGCACTCGTTCCATTTGGGCACTCCTCGCTACGCTCGTCGTGCCCAAAACAACTCGTGCGCCAATTTGACGTCTTATAAAACTTGTATAATAATATACTAATACATATTATGTCTTCTATTTAATAACTTGAAGTCTTGATAAGTCGAACTTTCTTTGTGTCATGGTTCAAGTTATCGAAGTTCGACTGTAGACACAATTACCGATATAATCAAAATATTTGAACGGTGAGTGGAAAAACAGTAATTCCAAATTGGGTTTTTATCGGAAACTAAAGAAAACTGAATAATTTGACAACAGTACGTTTTACTAATAGAATTATAATTCTATAACATTCGAAAAGATCGAGAATTTTGATAGAAATAAAGAAATTCTTAGTTTGAAACATTAAATTTTGGAGTTGTTCTGTTCTTCCACTCATTGATTCAAATTCTTTAATCATCAACATGATGCTTAGTCCGAAAAAACAAAAGAAAAAAATACCTTTAACAGTTTCGAGGAGAGCTTCACTTTGGTGCCGTCGACATTAACTAAGTCTTCATCGTCAGTGTTCAACTGTTTTTCGATTTCCTCCTCCTGTTCTTCCGTCATTGCCACGTTCAAAGGAACGGTGGAGCCGCTGTTCTGGTACAGCGGGCAAGCCTTGTTCGTCCGCATGTGGCCGACGTTTCCGCACGCGCCGCACTTCAGCTTCAGATCGGGCTTCAGCTTCGTCTTCCGCCTGGACTTTGGAGGTGACAATAACGGCTTACTCGTCGAAGGAGTCTGAGCGCCTGACGATGAACCTGCAAGACAGTTAAGATAACGTTAAAAAAGACATTCCTTTTTTTTTATTTTGTAACTTTCCTATTAAGACCTAAAACAGGTCAAAAGCTAACTTTTGTCTCTTGTCTACAGCCAGACATAAATTGTTTAATAAATTCTATCAAAAAATTCCCTGATAATAAAAAATATTTTTCTTTCGTGCTTTCTAATTTACCTTCTAATGTTAACGGCTTGTCAAGACTGGTACTAGAACCTGGCGTAATGGAACCCATGCTATGCATTCCCATGGCCAACCTCTCCCTTTCTTGATTCCGCTTAATTCGACGCAATTGTTCCTGTATCCGACGTTTCTCCCTTTTCATCTCCTCCTTCTGAGCCTCGTCCAGCGTGGCAAATTGTCTGATAAACTGCTCGTCTTTCGTAGTACGAATTTTAACGTAAGCGTCGATAACGGCCGCCTTTCTAACATATTCGGCTCTCGTAAATTCTTTACCTTCTTGATTTCTAAACGTACGGACAATCTTCAACACTCGACCTATGTGGAAAAATATTTGTATAAGTTCTAAGACAAAATTTGACGATTTTTTTTTCTCGTTTACCTTGTTGGGCGTAATTCATACTATCCTGATTGTCGTCTTCTTCTTTACTCTTCTTATCTTTTCCTTTCTTTTCGTCGCCTCCTTCCATTATCATTTTTCTCAATTCTTGACGTTCCTGTTCCTCCCTTTCTCTTGATAACTAAATAATGATATATTTTTACGTAATATTTTCCTACATTAGAAATAAAATTTGTTTAATTTTGGACATACAAATGTATGTCACTACAAAAAAAAATTTTTGTAATGAAAACTAAACGAAACAAGTAAAAGATAAAAAATTATGAATATGATCCAGCTTACTCTCTTGTGTGTGCGCATTGACAACTATAGAGGGTGTTTCACGGAACGTTAAAATCTTCATAAAAAAATGGTATTTTGTATGTCAACATTTATAACAAAATTCATGTAAAAATTGACCAAATTATACAGGCTCAGAAAATAATATACAGAGAGTTCCATTTAAAAAATTCAAGAAAAAGACATTAAAAAAAATAAATTTTTTTTTTGTTATTTTGCATATTGCAAACACTGCGATAGTTCATCCTTAAATACGCCATCGTCACTATCTATGTCCTGTCCTCTGGATATGTACTTATTAAATTTGTAATGCAGTTTTCATAGTCCTTTTGTGATGTTTCTTTTAATAAACTGTAATTTCCTCTTTCTTTTGCTAACATAGTCGGTTTCATAACCTTTATTCTTATTTAACGCATATTTTTCCTATCGAAAAAGCGCTGAGATCAGTTGTTTACATGATACAAGATGATTAAATGTAAAAAGAAAGCTATTACAAATTGTTAAAACTATTTCTACCATGCCAAGCCGTCAGAGAAGTTTACAAGAAAAAAACTAAATAAATGTTTTTGAAAATGATTTAAGATATAAATGCAAAATACTTTTGAATATATACCGAGTGATCCACGGCATAGGTACTCCCGTTTATATTTTTTGTTTATAAAGCTGGACGAATGAAATTTGGGAAAGTGCTAATAGACAAAAAATGCCATTCTTTGGGATACTTTTGAGGTTAATATGTCTTCCGTTTTTTCCGGAAATGACATCATTGAAAGTTTAAATGGCACCCTATATTCTTTGTGTGATATTTTCAATCAGGATTACATTCTGAACACAAAAACATATCGATGGTCAATTTTTATCACCAAGGCAACGCCAAAATAACTTTTTTGTGTATTAATCTACGTGGCTATGAATTGGTAAAAATAATCGAAAATTGTATAATATATAGTATAATTGGAGAGACAATTCACTTCGCAATCATAATATATAATAATATACAGGGCATTCCATTTAAAAAAAGTACATTTCTGTTCTGCCACGGTAAATGCAACACACAGTATAAAGGAAAATATTTTAAGTTGTAGAAAATTGTAGGCCAAACAACTTTTCTGTTAAAAATTTTGCGTAGTGTGTAAAACCCATCCTTTTTCAAACCCCTACCACTCACTCCATACCTGAGTACTCGTCTTCTTATTGGCCAGCATATTCTCGATATTCTTCCCCATCTCCTCTATATCTTCGTCACTATCCTCCTCCGAGCTCTCGCCTTCGTCCGTACTCAAAACCTCCGCACTCGCTAGCACGCGATTCTGCAGATCGAAGATCCTCTGGCACTCCTCCTTGTACCGTTCCTGATGTTCCGCTATCGAAAAACGATTTCCTCTCGAAAATTTGTCCATGCCCTCTTCGCCAGCCTTCGCCTTCTCGGTCGACAACGTCCTCACGACGTCGATGACCTCCCATCTCGATAATTTCTTAATCTCCTCCTCGGGAACGCCGAATTTCCGCAGGAGGGTCTTGGCGTTATTGAGCGATAGCCGGCGAAGATCAGCATCGGTACCGGTGACGGTCCTTTTCGGTTGGGACTCTTGTTCTTCTTTGCTTTGCTGTAGAAGAAAAAATAATTGAATTTAGTTTTTTAATAGCCTGCAGTCAAATTAGACGAAAAAAGCAAGCAGAAAAAGACCTAATATCCCTATGACATTCAGAGTTTTGCCCGTAATATCCCTATGACATTCAGAGTTTTGCCCCCCCTAAATCGCGATAATATTCGTTCGTATAGCTAACGTATCTCAATCAGTTTCCGCAGAAAAATGTTTATAACTTCTGCAGAAATGTTTGCATAAATTTCTATCATACCTCAAAATGTAGGTAATCAAGGGACCTAATATCCCTAGGACATTCAGAGTTTTGCCCCCCCCTAAATCGCGATAATATTCGTTCGTATAGCTAACGTATTTCAATCACTTTCCGCAGAAAAATGTTTATAACTTCTGCAGAAATGTTTGCATAAATTTCTATCATACCTCAAATTGTAGGTAATTAAGCGACCTAATATCCCTATGACATTCAGAGTTTTGCCCCCCCTAAATCGCGATAATATTCGTTCGTATAGCTAACGTATTTCAATCAGTTTCCGCAGAAAAATGTTTATAACTTCTGCAGAAATGTTTGCATAAATTTCTATCATACCTCAAATTGTAGGTAATTAAGAGACCTAATATCCCTATGACATTCAGAGTTTTGCCCCCCCTAAATCGCGATAATATTCGTTCGTATAGCTAACGTATTTCAATCAGTTTCCGCAGAAAAATGTTTATAACTTCTGCAGAAATGTTTGCATAAATTTCTATCATACCTCAAATTGTAGGTAATTAAGAGACCTAATATCCCTAGGACATTCAGAGTTTTGCCCCCCCTAAATTGCGATAATATTCGTTCGTATAGCTAACGTATTTCAATCAGTTTCCGCAGAAAAATGTTTATAACTTCTGCAGAAATGTTTGCATAAATTTCTATCATACCTCAAATTGTAGGTAATTAAGAGACCTAATATCCCTATGACATTCAGAGTTTTGCCCCCCCTAAATCGCGATAATATTCGTTCGTATAGCTAACGTATTTCAATCAGTTTCCGCAGAAAAATGTTTATAACTTCTGCAGAAATGTTTGCATAAATTTCTATCATACCTCAAATTGTAGGTAATTAAGAGACCTAATATCCCTATGACATTCAGAGTTTTGCCCCCCCTAAATCGCGATAATATTCGTTCGTATAGCTAACGTATTTCAATCAGTTTCTGCAGAAAAATGTTTATAACTTCTGCAGAAATGTTTGCATAAATTTCTATCATACCTCAAATTGTAGGTAATTAAGAGACCTAATATCCCTAGGACATTCAGAGTTTTGCCCCCTCTAAATTGCGATAATATTCGTTCGTATAGCTAACGTATTTCAATCAGTTTCCGCAGAAAAATGTTTATAACTTCTGCAGAAATGTTTGCATAAATTTCTATCATACCTCAAATTGTAGGTAATTAAGAGACCTAATATCCCTATGACATTCAGAGTTTTGCCCCCCCTAAATCGCGATAATATTCGTTCGTATAGCTAACGTATTTCAATCAGTTTCCGCAGAAAAATGTTTATAACTTCTGCAGAAATGTTTGCATAAATTTCTATCATACCTCAAATTGTAGGTAATTAAGAGACCTAATATCCCTAGGACATTCAGAGTTTTGCCCCCCCTAAATTGCGATAATATTCGTTCGTATAGCTAACGTATTTCAATCAGTTTCCGCAGAAAAATGTTTATAACTTCTGCAGAAATGTTTGCATAAATTTCTATCATACCTCAAATTGTAGGTAATTAAGAGACCTAATATCCCTAGGACATTCAGAGTTTTGCCCCCCCTAAATTGCGATAATATTCGTTCGTATAGCTAACGTATTTCAATCAGTTTCCGCAGAAAAATGTTTATAACTTCTGCAGAAATGTTTGCATAAATTTCTATCATACCTCAAATTGTAGGTAATTAAGACACCTAATATCCCTAGGACATTCAGAGTTTTGCCCCCCCTAAATTGCGATAATATTCGTTCGTATAGCTAACGTATTTCAATCAGTTTCCGCAGAAAAATGTTTATAACTTCTGCAGAAATGTTTGCATAAATTTCTATCATACCTCAAATTGTAGGTAATTAAGAGACCTAATATCCCTAGGACATTCAGAGTTTCCCCCCCCCTAAATCGCGATAATATTCGTTCGTATAGCTAACGTATTTCAATCAGTTTCCGCAGAAAAATTTTTATAACTTCTGCAGAAATGTTTGCATAAATTTCTATCATACCTCAAATTGTAGGTAATTAAGAGACCTAATATCCCTAGGACATTCAGAGTTTCCCCCCCCCTAAATTGCGATAATATTCGTCCGTATAGCTAACGTATTCCAATCAGGTTCCACAAAAAAATGTTTATAACTTCTGCAGAAATGTTTGCCTAAATTTCTATCATACCTCAAATTGTAGGTAATTAAGTGACCTAATATCCCTAGCACAGTCAGAGTTTTGCCCCCCCCTAAATCGCGATAATATTCGTTCGTATAGCTAACTTATTTCAATCATTTTCCACAGAAAAATGTTTATAACTACTGCAAAAATGCTTGCATAAATTTCTATCATACCTCAAATTGTAGGTAATTAAGAGACCTACCGTCGGTTTATTAGGAACACGAACGTAGCTGAAGCCCTCCCCGCAACCAGTCGGATCAGCGGGACCCGTCAATTGCAGCAAACACTTCCCTTTCATCGCTTGAATGTACGCCCTCGTTGTATTCCACGGTGCCACCTTAACCTCATCGTCCATCTTCAATTGCATTTCTTCGTCGTCGTCTTCGGCAGGAGTGAACAAAAACTTCTCTCCGTAACCGGCATCCTAAAAACATAACCGCAAAAATTATCAAAAAAATAAAAAACAGCACAAAAAAACGCAACTTTTAATCTCTGTTCGGCCGACACCATACTAAAATAAGCGCAGCACTGCTCCGGAGAGACCATGGCTCGAATTTCTTCTTCCGTAGGCAACCGGAACTCCGGTTTGATGACCCACCAGTTCGAATCCATGCCCGTTCGTTTAAAATCCGCGCACAACTTTAGACGTTTTCTTATGCTGCTTTCCGAATGCGAGGGGAATGCCTTTTTGATGTCGTCCATTCGGATGCGACGCGGCGTGTCTCTGCTCTTCCAGAATAATCTGTAGATGAAGACCTACAAGTAATAAATAGTTTTCTGTGATTTTTTTAAATAAAATTTTTGTTTTCGAGGGGAGAAAAAATACTTACTTGTAGGAAATCACGAACAAAATTGTTGGCGCGTTTGGAATTCGGTCCCGGGACCTCGTAGAGGGGACATTCCTGTCCCGCGACGTATATTCCGTCGATTTCTCTGATGTAATACTGTTGTCGCGTGCGGATTATCAGGAAATCGGTTTCCGGTATTTTGTGTTCGTATATCGGAGCCCTAAATTGTAAGAAAAATTTAAATATTTTAATAAGCATTAATTTATAAGAAAAACAGGATAAATTATCAATATTATTAAAACACATACAGTGCGTTCCACTTGAGAATGTGACACACATATCTTTTTTAGTTTTTATCAGAATTCAACCATTTCTTTTTCAAATATTGTACACATAATGGTCTACTCATTATCATAACTCTATTTGCCCTTTTCACAAATAATTCTACTCAAAATGCAATTTTCATATTCAATTCACAAAATCCATGTTCCCTAGAATTGTCAATATTAAGAAGTTTAAGTTTCAATTGTGCATTTCTACAAAATATTACTATACAGGGGTGTTCCTAAATATCATGTAAAAGGGGTAATTCTTTGGCTTATTTAATGACTAGGAATTCATATAAACATAGGTCCGCAAACGCTTCGTTGCCGATCTACAGGGTCTTGAAATTTCAAGATTTTTTTAGTTTTTTCTTTATAGCTCTTGTAGCTTTTGAGATATTTAGCTCTAATTTGGAATTATAGGTTACGCTGTAGGACTTTTATTAGGTATCATTGGGCATACCAAATGGTTTTAAGAATCTACAGGGAGATATTTTTTCAGGGGTCGTGCCCCCTTTTCCCCCAATGAACTTTTTTTCGGTGCGCCACTGGTGGATTCTAAAATACAAAATGCATTTTTTGTTTTGTTCTAAAGCATTTTAATCTTTTGTAGTTTTTTAGTATTTACCACCGTTATCGAGAAAAAAAAATAAAAGCTTTTCTGCTAGATGAAATTAATTTTTTTAAATAATTGGGCTAGTATGCCTTGGCTTGATTTAGATAACCTTTTGTTTGTATTTATTTTGACATTTAATTCGCCACCAACTGTTAAAAATTAAAACTAGGATACAAGAGCTATAAAGAAAAAACTAAAAAAATCAATGAAATTTCAACACCCTGTAGATCGGCAACGAAGCGTTTGCAGACCTATGTTTATATGAATTTTTAGTCGTTAAATAAGCCAAAGAATTACCCCTTTTCGTATTTACATGACATTCAAGAACACCGTGTATAGACAATTAAAAGTACCAAATCGGTAAGAAAAAAATGGGTTGCAATTTAAAAAAAAGTGCAGATGGTGTCATTGCCTGCGAGATGGCGAGCAATGAAGGTGTGTCGCTAGTTAGTGAACTAAGTAAACGTTGGGTCCTTTATTTTTTCTTATATTCATTAATGACCTTAACATATCAGTTCCAGACTCTACCTTAATATTATTTGCGGATGATACTACATCTATAAATGTTGGCAGGCACATTGATGACGTACTGTTACAAACTGAAAGAGTGAAAGAGGAACTGACCAAATGGTTCGATGCAAACATGTTACAATTGAATGAAAATAAGACCCAACATATGATTTTTACGACAAGGCCATTAAATCATTTTGAAAACTGTAGTAATGCAAAACTTTTAGGCATTGTTTTTGATCCACAGCTGACTTTTTTTGATCATTGTGATTACACAGCTAACAAGTTATCATCTCTGGCCTATCTGTTCCGTAACATGGTAGGAAAGGTATCAAGATCTGTGCTAATGAGGGTATATTACAGTCTGTTTCAGTCTGTTCTATCGTATGGAATTCTTTTATGGGGACATGCCCCATCAGCGGATCGACTTTTTGCTGTCCAGCGGAGGGTTATAAGAATCCTGGCTGGTGTACACTATCGAGACAATACCAAGCCACTGTTCAAAAGCTTGAATATTCTGACGCTTCCGGCACTCTACATATTCCATTGCCTGCTATATATTAAACAAAATCCGTCACAGTATGCAACAGTTGACACTGTCCATGATTACAATACGCGAAACATTTTAAATTTGTACCAGCCCTTTTGTCGCCTACATAAAACAAAAAACAGTATCAATTATTATGCCATAACTTTTTTTAACAATCTACCCCATTCGGTGCGTCTGTATCCTGCAGTTAAATTTAAAGTATTTATCCGCGAAAGTCTTATTTCTCTAGCGCCATTTAATTTTAATGAATATTTAAATTCCAATCTAGAAATTAGTTAATTCCTTTCTGTAATTCTTTCTTGTGTTGACTAGTGTAAGAATATTGTAATGTATGTTTTCCACAATAAATATTATATTATATTAAGTCATTAAGAGGAATCAGTACTGCTGGTACGTCCTATAAAATAAGCATCCATAGTCAGCTTAATGTTGTATCAATTCTCTCATGTTATACATCAAATTATAGATAAAGATGTATTACTTGCTGTGGTAATGTATATGTAGTACTAGTTGTTGTTGTATCCACTCTACGTGATAAAATATAACTTATTCATGTACTCGAAGATTGTACACTTATAGAGGAAGGTGTAACTTAGACCTATTATGTGGTACATTTTTCAATTTTAACCTGAGTTCTTCGTAAAAAATTGCAAAATCAGCCAATTTTATGTCATATTCAGAAATATATTTGTCAAAAACGAACAGAACTCTCAAAAATCTGCCACTAGACGCAAAATTATATATCTTTTATCTTTAATTTGGTGTATTTATTTTACGATTGTGTGAACCAATTGCTGAGAAAAAGCCTCAGAACTTTTGCGTGTTTTGCAAGTAAAACGTAGGGGGTATGGATTCCCCTTAACAATTATTGGTGATAGGAAATTGAATTTTTCACAAAAGGGTGTATTTTAGTAATTAAAATTGAGGATTTTTCAAATAAACAAATCTTCTCTAAGGTTTGGTTATGTTTCCACACTTTCCACACAAAAATTATAGAAATTTCAGATTGTAAGTGCATTTGCATTTTCAATCTATAACAAAAAAAATAAAGATCTACACCCAAGAACAAAAAGAAAATGAAATAATACATGAAAGTTAATTTTGTGACTTGTCTAGAATAAGAAATATCATCATTACCTACTAAATGTCATTCTGAATAATTTCTATACGGACTTCAATCATACAGAAACTGTCATAATAAAACACTGAACTGTCGTTAATATTACTAGTATATTATGCCTAGGAATTATATCTCCCTAGATACATACATAATGGCTGTATTATTGGTGAGTAGTAGATAAAAGTAAATAAAAATATCAAATTTAGTGGAAAATGTAATAGAGTTATGTTTTCTAAAATGTTTGATATTTGTATGTAAATTCGAATACATCCAATAATTTTTTGTATATTTATACTACTGTGCTTTGTCAGAATTAACATTTCTGAGAAAAAGTATTCAATAATTATTTTTATCTCAATAACTTATCTAGCAGGGAAACAGAAATTTTAAAGAATTCTCTTACAACTTTTGCATTAAATTGAACTCAATTATAACCAAATAACCTAAATGTAACGCACTGAAATTAAAAAATTACCTATACATGTTGTTCTCCACGGCTTGTATCGACTGGCCGGGATACAAAATTCCCAAAAACGGAGACGTATGTGCATAAGCCGTTTCTCCGTATTTATAACTGGGGGGCCCCGAGTCTTTCCCAGCTTTCCGTTTATAGTAGTTTTTAATTTTTGAGCACATTCCAACCTATAAACACAAAAGATATAAAAATAAACACTAAAAATAAAAAAAAAACAACTTAAAACTAAAAATCACAAATAATACGTACTTGATTTATAAGTGGCGGGTGCTCCTCACAAAATTCAATCAATATAAGGTCCCCGTCTCGACCGGTCAAGTCTTCGGCAGTACGCATAAAGAAGACGTCTCCGCCACCAGATGCAAGACGCTCCGCTTCCCTTGTCTAAAAAAAAAAAATTATAACAGACATTTTTCTTTTCGTAAATTTAATTTTTTTCAGGACAAATTTTACGTACTTTTGCTTTCTTTTTGATGTGTTTCAAGAGCGGCATAACCGGATGCGGGATGGGAGCAGCCAAAGCCCCGTGAGAAAATCTCCGCATCGGCGGCCTATGGAAATTACGGAGCCTCATTGGCCCCATATGAGTCTGTATAAACGGAGCCCTCAATTCTACGACAGGCGTCGAATGTTGAATCAAATTACCGCCGCCAACTTTTAGTCTAAGTGTCGTTTCGGAAGATTTTGGCATGTAGAAGCTGAAAAAAAATATATATATATTCTTAGTTTAAACCCAGAGAAAACATGGAAAGTTTTAAAAACCATAACAATAAGTCCAAATAGAGCGCAGTATACATACAACAACTACAGTTTACGAAAACTAATCAACATCTTTATTACGTCGTAAATAAAAAAAAATATTGCAAAATTTTAGCGTGTACAGAAAAATATTTACTTACATGTCATTAGAAATATTAAACGGGTCCTTATCGGGAGACTTTGGAGGGGGAGGGGGAGTATCCTCCTGCAGGACATTGATAACTCCGGCTTTTCCCAAAAGAATTTTCGACTTCTTCACGTGGGGATGTGGAATTTTGACTTTGGCCGGAGTGGGCTGGCCCGCAATTTGCTTTGACGGGTCTATATCGTCGGGAATACCCAAAATAATGTTCTCGTCGTTCGGATCTAAGGTTAGAATGGACGGCTTCGGGATCTGAGTCATGTTTTCCGCGTCCCAAATGACGTCGTCCTCCCACCTGCCGTAGACGAGGTCCTCGTTTTCCACGGGAAAGATTGAGTACCAAGTATCGTCAGTTTCTTGCTCTTGACGCTGTTTGTTCGGAAGCAGCCTAAAGAAAAATAATAATAATAATAATTGCTTTAGTTATAAAGAAATATCATACAGAAAAAAAACTTACAACTGCGATTTTGAAGGTTTGGCGCCAGGTAACGGGGGCGCTGGCAGCGGAGGAATTCTCGCGGAACTACCCGGCATCGCGCCACCTTTACCCGGCTGGCTAAACGCCTGCGCAGTTCTATTTCCGCTACTGGGTACCCAACCGGCGGCGTTTGTTTTCGAATTCAACTTCTGGAGGACCTAAAAATTAAAGAAAAAACAATTATAATTGTTATATATTTGGATGTGGTGCGCTACCACTTAACAAAATAATCAAAACTGAAGACAGCAGGGAAAGGAAAAACAAACATAACGGCATAGCTGAAATTTTCCAAACACCGCCAAAATCCCGATTTTTTTAAAAAGAAAACCGTTTTTAGGTACTTGCACGTGTATAAAAATTCATAACTCTGCCATTTTCTATTCGATTCCAAAAATAAAAAATGTACATAAAAGAGGAAGCATAGACCGTTATAAATATGTACTGTTCGGTCAGATCCAATAACAAATCGAAAAGTTATGGACGTTCAAGTTCAGAAGTTTCCAATTATTTTCATACTTTTTCAACTTTAACAACAATTTGATGACCTGTTTGAATCCGTAATATTTTTTTGCTATTTTTTTATTGAAAGCCCATTTAAATTTGCGTCTAGTACGCGTTTGTTTATTAGAATCGGTTGAAATTTAACAGAATTATCAAATTTTATTGACCGGCTGTTTTTCTTCTTTTCCTTTTTGTTGTTACCTGCCAGACTATCACAATATGTTACTAAGTACATTAGAGTTTACGTTCATTACATTTCCAGGTATATTTGGGTTCAAAATAAATTGCACCAATAGTAAAATTTTCACTCGTTTATTGAAACAGTACTGAGTTACTATCGTGATTTATGAAAAATAGAAAAAAAAACAAGAAATACAACAAAATTTAAAATGTTTACTCGATCTCCGTCGTTTATACAAAGCATCATCTGTTTCGCGTTTAAGTGACCAGCAGTAGTCTGCGATCATTTTGATGGTGTTTTTTCCTTGAAAACGTTTTTCAATAGCTTCCATTTCCTGGTGAAATCGTTCACCTTGTTCGTCACTGAGTTGGCCAAGACTGTCCGGAAAGAAATTCAAATGAGAACGCAAAAAGTAAATTTTGATAGACATGTTGCAGCCCATTTCACCGTAGGCACTCAAAAACTCTTGTACAACATTTGCGTAGTATTTGCATTTTCCGCATTTGTGGCGTTTTAAAATGATGGCCTTTAATGTGCGATTCATAAAAATAACAGTCCTCCACCTTATGATAAGTTTGATGATGCCATATCATCGGAGTAGAAAAGGCCATTCCAGTTCTTGAGTTATCATCATTTTTTGATTTCCATAACTTCAATTTTGACGAACAAACTACACACACGTATTCTGGTTCATACCAGCGACTTCCGCTATAAACACGATCAAAAAAATTTGTTGTATGCCTCAACCACTGATTTATTTTTTACTAATTCTAGCCGATGCTGTTTGTCCACAAACAAACGTCCATAATTTTTCGACTTTTTATTGGAACTGACCAAACAGTACATCCTCCTAATGGTCTGTGTTCTCTCTTTCAATGGCATTATTTTATTTTTTTTTATTTTTATTTTGGAAATCGAATGGTAAGTGACGGAAAAGTATATTTTCACTGTAACAGTGTAAATATTTCTAAAATATTGTCTAAAAATTTCAGGGAGAACTTTGAAGGGGATTTCAGGGAATTTCTTGAAAACCCATTTTACTTAGCTGAAAAAAAAAACAATGCCGTGTAATAAAATGAGTTTTGCGTATTGCTTTCTGTATATTCTGGTAAACTGAAGTGGTCCTTTTACCACTTTGTTAAATAGTTAAATAGTTTTAAAAGCATTTCAATTCTTTTCTAATTTACCTAACTTTTCTAAACTATCAATTCAAGAACATAATATTAACTTACTTTAATTTTAATATCATTTCCATCCCAGACCACATCGTCTTCCCAATGCAACTGCGTTACCATTAGGAACGCGTCTTCGGGAAATGGCTCCGCCTCTACTGGATGTTTATCCATATCCTCTCGAACCTGAAATATACAGTATGATATTTTTTTAACAGAAAAAATCAAATGTACAGCTTTTAAACAAAAATTGACGTTTTATAAAAGAAAGTACATCTTTAGGTGCCAAGATTGAAAGAAAAGAAATAATAAGAACATACCTCATTTTCACTGGTCTTAATCTCTTCGAATTTTCTCTGTTTGCAAGAAACTGCCGACTCCTCCTACAAAAAATAAACATAAAATTTATTTATTTATTACTTAATCATTATTTATTCATAACTTATGCATTATTTATTCATTACTTATTCATTACTTATTTATTCTTTATTTATACTTATTCATTACTTATTTATTATTTAGTCATTACTTATTCATTATCTATTCATTACTTATGCATTATTTATTCATTACTCATATATTACTTATTCATTACTTATTTATTATTTATTCATTATTTACTCAATATTTATTCATTAGATATTTATTATTTATTCATTATTTCTTCATAATTTCTCCATTATTTATTCATTATTTATGCATTACTTTTTCATTATTTATTCATTATTTAATTATTATTTATTCATTATTTCTCCAATATTTATTCATTATTCATTGTTTATGTATTATTTATTCATTACTTATTCATTACTTATTTATTATTTATTCATTATTTATTCATTATTTATTCATTACTTATTTATTATTTATTCATTATTTACTCAATATTTATTCATTATTTATTTATTCATTATTTCTCCATTATTTATTCATTGCTTATTCATTAGTTATTTATTACATATTTATTACTTATTCATTACTAATTTATTACTTATTTATTATTTATTCATTATTTATTCATTATTTACTCAATTATATTCATTATTTACTCAATATTTATTGATTATTTCTCCATAATTTATTCATTACTTATTCATTACTTATTTATTACTTATTCATTACTCATGCATTATTTATTTATTATTTATTCATTATTTATTCATTATTTACTAGATATTTATTCATTATTTATTTATTATTTATTCATTTTTTCTCCATTATTTATTTATTATTCAATTTTTATTCATTATTTATTCATTATTTATTGATTATTTCTTCGTTATTACTCCATTATTTATTCATTATTTATTCATTACTTATGCAGTACTTATTCATTACTTATTAATTACCAATTCATTACTTATTTATTATTTATTCCTTATTTACTCAATATTTATTTATTATTTATTCATTATTTCTTCATTATTTCTCCATTATTTATTCATTATTTATTCATTAGTTATTAATTACTTATGCATTATTTATTCATTACTTATTCATTACTTATTTATTACTTACTCATTACTTATTCATTACTTATTTATTATTTATTCATTATTTATTCATTATTTACTCAATATTTATTTATTATTTATTCATTATTTCTTCATTATTTCTACATTATTTATTCATTACTTTTTCATTATTTATACATTATTCATTCATTATTTATTTTTAACAATCTCACCTGACTACTCTTCAACTTAAACCCGTAATTAAACCCATCCCCCGTCTCCGGCACCTCGAGCATGTCGTACCAGACCTGCGCGGGGCCGAATCGCCAATCGGCCACCTTGGGCCCAGTGTCGTCTTTGGACGAGTCCTTCTCCGCCTTATTGTCGTTGGTCGAAGCCTCGATGGGCTTGAGCAGGCGTTCTTCGTCGTCGCTCTTGCACTGCTCGGGTGGCGGAACAGGCGCGTAGTCAAACTGCCAACCCCTATGGCGGGGTTTGTCCTCTTCCGCGGAAGAATCTGAATCCTGCTGCGCGCTGCTATGATCCCTGCTCTTCTTCTTCTTTTTCCTCTTGCGGACGTTACGCCAGATATTCGGCAGGCTGCTGGGTTTGCCCGGACCGAAAACCCTCGAGAAACGGAGAACCTACGAGGTGAGACATAATGGAATCGGTTAGGTGCTTTTTTGGTACTTTTTTGGAGAAATTTTGTAGAAAAGTTTAAGGATAAAAGTAACGTTTGGCTCTTTTTGAATGTAATGTTATCTTTACAGTGATTTAGACTTGTTTTTTAAGGTTAATAATGATTTGAGACAATAACCAGAACCAGAACCATTAATAGAACAACGGACAAAAAAATTGTTTAACCATTTTTAAAGAAATAGTATAAGTAGTATTAGTATTAGTAAGTACTTAGTCTTCTTGAGTCTGCCCTCTCTGCCTGATGTGTATTTTAATTTTTCTTACATCTCGGATTCTTTGTGTTTTTGTTTTTCTTGGCGCAAATTTTTATTCTGTTGTTTTTTTTTGGTTCCTTCTTTTTTATTAATAAATATTTTCTCTAAGCATCAGAGATAGCTATACAAGAACAGTTTCTTTTTAATTTTTTTGGGTGTTTCAGGCCAGAATAATGACTTTTCTTTTAATGGAGATGGCATGAGTTCAACTGTTATCTCCAAAGGTGGTGTATTAATGCCAAAATCGCTACTCTCTGCTGCTAGTGTTGCAACATTCTGTCTTATTTCATTATTTCCTATGATGCTTGTCGATTTTAATGATGGAATTAGGAATAAGTTGTAATACAATTCTGAATGCTCAATTTTGTTACACTTGAATTATTTTAATTTCTTTGTTTGTATCCAAAAATATACTGCTGCAATATATAAAATATGGTTCTATTATCATATGGTGTAAAGATATTCTTGCCTTTAATGTTACTTTTCCTAAGTAGCTAGCCTCACCTTTTTAACTATACAATCTGTATTACTACTAAATTTCAATATGTTGTCTAATATGCGGGATTGTTAACTTACGGTAATTAACTTCTTTCGTAAGTTACCGTTGAAATTAAAATTATCAAGTAAAGAAATTCAAAATGGTAAATTAAGCTGGTTTAAATTACTGGGTAATTAAAAATTTAAAATGGTAAATTTTATATTGACTAATTATCGGGTAATTCAAAATCACAAATTACCGATGACAGTAACAACAGATAGCTACCTATGTGAATAAAAATTTAGGAACAACCTTAAAACTCATTATTTTGTGGATAACCACCAATCTCCGACGGTTTTTCTGATTTAGTAGTAATTCAATATTAAATTAAACACAATGACTACAGAAAAATACTATTTAAACCAGCAATTTATAAAAGAACAGTCTAACAGCATAATTACAGTATAAAATACTTTAATTCATTGCCGACTCACAAAACAACAACAGTTTCACAAAAAATGTTTTCTTTTTATGCGGATCACAGGAACATTTCTTTAAATCGTGAGTTCGATAGTAGGTAAATGGCTATCGATTTAAACGTCGCGTTCTCTATTCATTCAATAAAAAAAGATTAGCTATATTTTCACAAATAATATCATTCAGCAGGGGATTTGAGTAGGGGAAAGGCACTTTGAAAACAAAAAAAAATATCCAGATTAAATTATTATTGTTTGTGAAACCAGGACAAAACTAATAAAATTCAAATAGATAAAAGACACAACATTTTTTTTTAAATAGTTAATCATTTTTCAGACTTTTGAAATTATTATAAATATTGGTAAATTACCAACAGTAATATATGCTGACGGTAAAATACCTTCGGTAATTTAAGCCTATGACACCTAGATATTAAAATTTGTCCACTATCTCAACATAGTGTTATTGAAAAATATTTCCGAAGCAGAATTTACTGAACTTTCACCTTTAAGCTGACAATATTTATCATGCATTTGAAAAACTACAGCTGCAGAACTTCACACAAAACTTGTATACCACAAAAATCCTAATACAGAATAAACAATTTCAACAGTGCAATACAATATAGGTGTATTATTTAAAACATGAAACATAACAAAACTTAAACAACCAGAAGTAAATGAAACTTGGAAATATTTAATTTGAAAAGTGCATTTGAGACTATTTGTCGTCGAAAATTAATACAAAAAATGGAAACTTACATCAGAGGAAAAGAAATGAAATGGTTTGAAAAGTATTTAATAAACAGCAGACAAAAGGCTAGAATTGGAGAAAATGAGTCAAATGAATTAATACATAGCTAGGGGGTACCACAAGGTTCGGTTTTGGGACCCGTTTTATTTAATTTGTACAATGTTGCTTCAGTAGTTAAATTATGTGATGTGCACCTATTTGAACGATACGATAAACTAATATCAACTGCAAAAGATCACGAATAAACTAACATTAAAAGCTAATAATCTTTATACCCTACAATAATAGAACCATATTTTAATTATCGCAGCTGTATAATAGTTTTGGGTAAAGACAAAGTCCAAATTGAACATTCAAGTGAACCAAATTTTTAATAATTATTAGTTTCTTTTAACTAAATAATCATTATTATTATTATTATTACTATTATTAATGTAAACTTACCTGTCCATGTCTAAAATCTGGAAATAACTCGGTAACATCGATATTTGCATATTTCGAAGGCAACATAGCAGCGAGAGGCGTTTCGAGCTTCTTTTTCGAATCATCGCCAAATTTATCGTCGTTCAAATACTCCGATTTAACAGGCAAAGGCGGTGGTGGCATCAGCTCTTTGTCATCAGCCATTTTCTCGTCATCACCATCGTAATCTTCAGATTTAATCGGCATTGGTACTGCTTCGTCTTCGGCCAATTCATTGATATCGGAATAATCCACTGCCGTTTCAGATTTAATTATAACTAAAATAATAAATTATATTTATGGTCAAACCAGGAGAGAGATGTTTTGGTACTTTAAACGTATTTTTGAGAAAAAGTTAATAATTCTTGTTAATGTCGTGGAATCACCCTTATAGTGAATGTACCAAAAAAAAAACAAGATTACCTTCATGATGAAGCGAGTTTTCGCTCTCGCACCGAACTTTCACAACGTCTGATTCAAAATCGCTATCCGAATCATGTTCTTGTTCTTCGTCGATCATCTCTTTTAGCATAGAACCTAACCCCAACCTACAAAAAAATATTTCTTAGTACAATAATAACGCCAAAATTGAACGATAATTTACTTTCCGAGCGACGCAAGTTGCTTCCTTGTATCACGATCGAACACATCCCCTTCCAGTTCCCCCGATTCATCGATATTTCCGAAGAGAAACCCCGTAAGGTTAACACTATCCTCTTGCCCATCGTTATCATCATCGCTATCCCCCATTTTTCAGCTATTTCAACAATTATTCCGTAATTTTAACCTCAATGACGGATATAAACCTGTAAATTATTTCTAGTTTATCGCTATTTATTATAAATCAGAAAATTATGACACAAAAAAACACTTACGGAAGTTTCTTTTCCGAGGTGTAAACAATCCGATGAGCAACAACAATACGTAGACGCAGTGCCGCCAACATAGATTTTAGTTCCGACTGAGGGAAATTTGGTGCAGATGGCGCGTCGATCGCGTAAACATTTCCCGCAAAGATGCGATTTTTATTAAAATAAGTTCTAACATCGATTCATTGACCCACAAAATAACTTATCCTTATCAAATAAACCACTAAAAATAAAATATTTTCTAATCAAAATCCATCAAATCTTTACCTAACTTCTCGGTTACCTCGGATAAGCGGCTAACTTCAAGCAAATGCGGGGATAACCTATCAATTTTCGTCCATAACCTTAATCCAAAATTTCAATTTACTTCAATCAAAATGGATTCGCTACCTGCTGGGTTGTCTAGTTCGCAGAAAGACGAATTGATGGACCAAGTAAAGCAACAAATAGCGGTGGCGAACGCGCAGGAACTCCTAACGGTAAAATCGGCGTTTTACTAATTGCAATTTCTCTAATCACATTGTATTTTATTTGCAGAAAATGACAGAGAAATGCTTCAAAAAGTGCATAAACAAACCAGGCACATCGTTAGATAGTTCCGAACAGGTTTGAGCGACGATATTTAGTGTGATTTGAGGATATTTACTTGTGATTTTAGAAATGTGTCGCGATGTGCATGGACAGATATATGGACTCGTGGAACCTGATCTCTAGAACGTATAGCCAAAGAATTGAAAAGGAAAGACATCGGATGTAACGAGTCGAAGTTTATTAAGTTTGCAGTAGAGAAACTTTGTTCAAGTGTGGCATTTATAGAGAATCGCGTTATGTAATTATCTGCGTTGTGTACATAAACGTTAAATAAAAAATGTGTGATTATTGACATTCTTATTACATTGTCAGTTAGGCACTTTTTTGTAATAAAAAATTACAAGTTTTATATATATATTTTTTAAATTCCTATCCTTTATTTAGATCGAGTTATAAATATTGGTCAAATAAGCAAAAGGCAGCTTAAAAGTCAGTGTTTATTTTAGCCCCCACATTATAAACCTAAAAAAATGCTGATATCAATACTAAATACATAATTAAGTTATTATTTGTTTACAATTAAATATAAGTACATATAAGAAATTTGGTTTGATATACAGGGTGTATCATAGAGGCTGCACAGCTTTAGATATACAAATGAGAACCTAGGTCGTATGCGGTATCATTGGACAGGTATTTTGAAAAGAAACAAGTTTTACTCAAGACATTTTTTTCTAAAGCATTTGGTTTAGAAAATGAACGGTTAATTTTATATAATTGATTGAAGTATTTCTTGCAATTTCACGTCAACCGGTCAGATGACCCGTTCTAATCGATTGCTATCAGTTTCATCGACTGTATACAACGTATACAGGGTTAGCCAAAATTACCGAAATAATTCAAAAACGGTAAGAAATTTAAAAAAGAGTCAAAAAAGTTTTTTGATTTTAAACAAGCTATCGTTCAAATATATTTTTAATATACAGGCTGTTCATTTTATTATAGAACTTCGTACATTTTTTTTTCAAATGGAACACCTTGTATTTTTTTACGTTTTGTAATTCTAAGACTAAATCAAAACATTTTTATTGAAATAATATTCTTATAGAATGCATCAATTTTGAGTTATAAGCAATTAATTAAAATAGTCAAAATTACCGGAACACCTACAACATAATTCTCCAACCGTAAAAAACATTTTTTAAAACAAGCTTAAATATATTTTTCATATACAAGGTGTTTATTTTATTATGGAAGTATGGAAAACTTTTCCTTTTTCTCATCAAACGTCCTGGACATTTTATTTTTTTAATACCAAGAATTTTTTGTTTTTTTTTTTTGTTTGATTAATTGCTTATAACTATAAAATTATGAAATTTTTAATAAAATTATTCCAATAAAAAGTGTTTAGAATTAGTCTGAATTATAAAATGTAAAATTGTATAGGGTATTCCATTTGAAAAAGAAAAGTTTACCAAATTTCTATGATAAAATGAACATCCTGTATATTAAAAATATACTTTAATGATAGCTTGTTTAATGTCAAAAAAGTTTGTTAGAATGTTTTTGTGAAATTTTTTACGATTGGAGAATTATGTAGGTGTTCTGGTAATTTTGATTAATTTTAATTAATTGCTTAAAACTCAAAAATGATGCATTTTATAAAAAGATCATTTTAATAAAAAATGTTTAGAATTAGTCCTAAAATTACAAAATGTAAAAATATACAGGGTGTTCCATTTGAAAAGAAAAAGTTTACGAAATTTCTGCAATAAAATGAACATCCTGTATATTAAAAATATATTTAAACGATGGATTGTTTAAAGCCAAAAAACTTTTATTTGATTTTTTTTTAAATTTCTTACTGTCAGAGAATAATTTAGGTGTTCCGGTAATTTTGGCTAATCCTGTATAACAAATCTAGAATGACTGGAGACTGGACAATAACGTCTATAAGCCATAATTTATTTTTTAAAGTTGCAAATGCGTGAAATAATTTTTATGGCTTTATTGAAAATACATTGAAGAAATCATATAAATGCGTCATTAATTATTATTAATTAAAAAACTTATTGAAAATCAAAATTGACCAAAATCTAAACTTCTATTCACTATTTTGACGGTCAAACAAGAATGGTGTAACATCGGGAAACCACAAGCGACTTGCTTACGTGGCTTACGCAATGTCCGCTAGCGCCATCTATGAATGACATAACCTTAAAACACGTCGACGATCTGTCAGATTGTCAGGCAAAATTTTACGGTGAATTATTTTGAAGAACTGGAGAGCCATTGCGCGGATTTAACAGCAAAAATTTTACTTACGTGAGCCGTAAAACCAAAATTTACAACAGCTAAACGTGATGTTTGGCCCAAACTACGATTTCTGCGAACAAACATGGTTCGGAAGTGGCGAACAAATATCGCAGTATCAGATTCAGAGTAACGATAGAGGCAGTGAGTCCTTAAATTTGGTCGTTTGTGATAATGGCTCATACCCTCAATATGAATTACTGCCTATGGAGTTTAAACACGAGAAGATGTCGGAAATTGGTTACTTAGATCCATATAAGAAGAAAAAGAAAAGAAAGAAGCATAGTGGTAATTACTAATTAGAACTACTATGTCTGGCAGAAACTTGGACATATAGGAAACATTATTATCGATTTCTCGTAAAATTTTATTCTTCATAAAAGTTTCTGGATTGTCTGAAACTTGAAATGCAAATATTAGAATGTAAGTATCTGATTGCATGTACCGGGTGATACCAAAACTATGCTTTAAAAGATTTGCATAGTGTTTTATGAAAAAACAAATCAATTCAAATTTTTACTCCAGGCATTATTCTGCATTATTCAACGTGCAGTTAACACAATAGTCCTGTCATTCTAGATTTTTGATATACGATTTATGTATATATTTGGAAGTTTAATTGCAGTGCATTATTGATAGCTTACTGTTTCAGTAGTAACATATTAGAATGTTTAATGTCATAGTTAATAGCAAAATATGTTATTAATCAAAAACCATTAAAAGAATCTGATGTGGCCAGGCACACGACTTTATCATTCTACATATAAAATTAATAGTTTACCTGCATGAGATTCTATTTGATCGGGATCGATCATGTCTGCATTAAAATAAAATTAGTTAGCCAGGAGTAGACAGATATATCGATTCTATTGACAGTAGGTATTGTCAAAACATCAGCATTTGACACTACTTACTGTCATTAGAATCAAAATATTTGACATATCCTGGCTACTAGTTTTAATGCAGTACGACCGATCTCGATGAAATAGAATTTGCTGATGCAGCTAAACTATTCATTGTACACAAAAAATTTCATAGTCATAAATTATTCAGAATTTCCTCTACTTTAATTTATTATTTAACTATTTCGACGAAATCCCCGAAATGGCGGCTTATTTACAAAATCTTTCAAAAATGCTAAGACTAAACCTCCAGTTCCTTTGGACCCATTTCAACAGAAAGCTTTTCAGCTCCAAGTTTGGTCATGAAACTTCTAAATATGAACTTTACTTTATCATCCCGCTAAACAAACAATATCGCGACAACTTTCTGTAATATTGTAAGAAGGTAACTTCTGTAAATGTATTTATGTTATGTTATTACTCTGTTTGTCTAACATTATCAATACAATATTTCAATAACAACATTTTAGATCTATAAATGCATCATATTTCTACAAGCTTGAGGCAACATTTCATTGACAACATTTTATCTACATAAATGTATCATATTCATACAATATCGAGACCAAATTGTATTGACAATATTTTATCTACATATTTTTACAAACTCGAGACAACATTTCATTGACAACATTTTATCTACATAAATGCATCATATGTTTACAATATGGAGATAAATATTACATTGAAACATTTTATCTACATAAATGTTTGCATAATCTCTAGACAACATTGTAACTTTGATGTTTCAGTAACATTGACTGTATCCGCGGTAAGACATAAGCGGTTGCCTAGATATAACAATTATATTAAATAATACATAAAATTACAAATTACAAAATTACAGAAATATATTGTAGAAATGTTGCGGCAATATGTTTTTGTTTAGCGGGATACGCAGTATGATAAAGTAAAAATAGTGAATTGTTATCGAAAAAATTTGAAAAAAAATACAGCGAACGAATTTGAATTTGGTATTTTGATGAAATGAAATTGCTGGTTTGAATATTATTTACAATAATGACATGTGAATGTTTTTTTTGCTTTTTTGGAAATTAACCTCATTTAAAGTTTTTATTATTACGAAAACTAAGAAACAGAGGGTGATATGAATAGAAATGCTTAATGCTCAGTTTATTGACAGTGATCAAATTTTTATTCCTATGAATTTGTATGCATTTGTAAACAATATATTGAGCATAAAGTACATACACAAATTGCAAAGTATGTATATTCATTTTTGAACAAAACTTGGTGTGTTGTTAAATAGGTTTTTCCTTTGACGCTAATATAAAAATCTCATATTTTTTTAAAAAAATTCATACTATTTAAATATTTTCAAAATTATTTTATAATTGTGCCGTGCGAAAAAATCCTTAGAATAATGCCTGCTTCGCTCTTAAGTTATTTTCATCTTTTTGGCAACACCCAGTACATGCAACGACAATGGAGATTATAATTTCGTATTTAATGCCCTCTACTTCACACTTTTTACAAATAACATTTTTACATAGCTTTTAAAATTTAAAAAGTGTTTTTCATAGTTTTGGTAACACCCGGTACATGCAAGCAGATAATTACTTTCTAACATTTGCAATTTAGGTTTATGATAATCCAGAAACTTTTATTAAGAATAAAATTTCTTGAAAAATTAATAACACAAAATTTATGACATGTTTCTGCTGGACACGGTATACAAGATGTTTTTTTAATAACATGCTAATATTTAAGGAGGTTATTCTTTGGTCCAATTTGAGGAAAGAAATTCATATGAACATATGTCCTAAAGGTCTTAACCTTTGAACTACAGGGTGCTAAAGTTTTAAGAAAAAAAACCTTTTTTTTTATGATAACTTTGGTACAACTCTAGATATTTTTGTGAAACGTAGTACGCATCTTCTGTGCATCAAAAGGCATTTTCTGTTGTATAACCTATTTTTTATTTTTGCCAGTGGCGTTCGTGCGGGGTTTCGTACTGAATCATTTCAAAGAGAAAAGTGGTACGCCACTACTTTTTTCTTAAAGTAGAATTATTTTTGAAATCCTCGTTCCTTTCTTACCAAATCTGGTCTCTTGATATTTTTTTAGTTAACATATGGTTTTCGCATAAAAAAATAAAATTCATTCATTTGCATCTCTACACCTTTTACGAAAAGAAAGCAATTTAAATAAAATACGACTTTAAACAAATATTTATTTAAGAGAATAATTTTTAAACGGTAAAATTATAAAATCGAGACATTTGTTCATATGAATTTTGTTCCTTAAATATTAGCATGTTAATAAGCAACACTCTGCTGTATAAACTAAAACTAATGTTTTAATTTTTTGTGTCGATTATAGTAAAGAAACAAATATTGCAAGACGAAGCTATTTTATCCGGACTACAAACCGTAATCGACCTATGCGGCTTATTGGACAGGTGCGAATTAAAAACAGGGCAAGACAAAATACTCTGTACGCCAACAAACTCAAACAACGTCGACGCTGACATTGACTGCAAACTGAGCGAATCCAAATCACGTTTGAGTTGCGACAGCACCAGTCGTAGGAACGTCTCCATAAAAATAAAAAAGCTAAGCCCGTATCACGCGGTCTTAGCCCACGTCTCGGAAAATAGCAAAAACCAGAAATCGGAACAGATTTTACCCGCAAATAAGCACAAATCAAACATTCCGAAGCTTATTAACCGACCGACTGCGTCAACAAAACAATCGACGATCAATTATGGCCTTGGCGTTGATAGTTATTCGCCGTATTTTCAAGACATAACCGTAAACCCTTGCGCGCCGTGCTGTAAAAAAGATAGCAAGAGCAGCGTTGGTTCGAAAGGGTCTAAGGAAAAAATGGATAAGGGAAACTCGGATAGGGAAATCAAGCCGAAAGGTAGCAAGGATAAAAGCAAGAAGAGTTCGGGATCAAATTTATCGATTAGCTGTATCCCGCCTGTGCAAGTTCCGGCTTGCGGTGCGACGTCGTGCGAAGAATGCAAGAAATTTGAGAAGTTGCTGCAAAAATTCGAGAAGAAGAACAAGGCGTGCGAGTGTCGCATTCTCAGATCGAGAAACAGTTAAGTAACGCGTAAATTTACTGCGTATATTAATGTTATTGAAAATACAAGTAAATACAAACTTGTAGCGAATTTTTTGCCCACCGTGTAATTCTAAACGTCTGTACGTAAATGGAAAAGCACAAGAAATGATGTTAGGAACACTTTTTGGAAGATACTACAGTTCTTCAGAATTCCCTAAACTCCTTAAGTTCAAAGTTATAAGGAACACATTAAAAGTTAAAATACTATCGTTGAAAAAGAAAATATAAATTGTGCGAAGCTTAAAATGGTAAAAAATAAAATGTACATTGAAATAAAAGGTAGCATCAACTAAAGAAGCGAATGATAATTAATCCAGGTGAGGATAATTATCCTCACCTGGATTAATTATCATTCGCTTCTTTAGTTGATTCTACATTACTGACGAGTTTACGTAAATAAAAGGTAGCCACCAACAAACAAATTAAAAAAAACAGTAAAAAATTTTGCTAAACTGTAAATAAACATGAAATAAAATTAAATGTATGTATTAGTAATAAAAAAAATGCATTTCTTTCCGTGCGTTATATATACAAAGTGATTCTTAACTCGAGCCGAAAATAAAATGATAGATTCAAAGTGAAAATCGTAGATCTTACATCGCATACTGTCATGCTAATTAGTTTAAAAAAAATACTTATAGCGCACTAAAACCCACTTAAACCTATATAATGTATCGGGTTGTCAATTTGACGTTATATGGGACTAACGGACGGTATGATTTGACATAAAGTGGTCCCAATTTTAAGCTTATATGACTCCTCCTCTTTTATACTATCTCGATGGGATTACCCCTATAACAATTACCGTCGAAGTTTGTATAAAAATAATTTCCGCAAATTAAATATGTCTTATTGTTTCTAGCTGGTGCAAAATCGGAGTGCATGGGAGGTAAGGAATATATTGGCCAATATTTTGCTAAATTTTGGTGTTTTTTAGCTACAAAAGTTATGACAGCAATTTTTTTTTTTTTTTTTAGAAAACCAAACAAAATTATTTGTGCCCGAGAGATCGTGTTCGGAACAGCAAGGTGTTATTATGAGACGGAGACACATGAACTGCAAGCACAGCAGACATTCCATACCGTTGGTGCAACCTGTTCTCGGCATGTGTACTGAAGGTAATTTCTAGTCCAATAATTCTAGGTCGGTTATATATTGAGTGCGAATTCTAAGCATTTTATAAAATATTTGGCGCTATTTTTATTTTGCTTATTTTGCTTTTTTTCCTAGATTTTGCTGATATGCGCTTATTTTGCCATATTCCTGCTTATTTTAAATTTTTACGGATTTTTTGGGGTGTTTATACCCCGTTCATAGGGGGTTTAGGTCGTAGGTCTGGGTAGTGAGCTAATTAAAAGCCTTGTCTTAGTTGACCTTTTTTTTATTAAATCCAATATTTCACTAACGATTGCTAGGTTTATCAAGGAAGCTTAAAATTTTTTCGAGGTTAGAACACATGAAAAATTAATATAAGTCTACTTACAATAAATAGTCTAGGCTACATGGATAATGAAGTGATGTTTAACTAATGATGACATTCGTAATGATGTGATTAAGATGGATTAAAATTCTTAAAATTAAATAGCAATGCGTTTGTGACAGCAAACTGAATAAACCGCTCCAACACCACAGGCTATAAAATGGCGGGAAACATTTAACATTTGAAATTTGAATTTTTTGAATACTGGACAACAAATTTATTTCTATTGTTAAGTATCAATTTCCTCAGTTATACCAATGTTTTGTGTGTATTCTTATAAAGCTTTTTTGTGTGCTTTTTTTCTCATTTTTCGTGCTTATTTTAAGCGCTTATTTTCCAAAAATAAATGCTTGTAATTCCGCACTCTAGTTATATACGTTGTATTAAGAAGATTAAATGCAGTTGATGAAACTGATACCAACTGATAGCTTATGGTTCCAGTAGTAACATATTAAAATGTTAAGAATCGTAGTTAATAGGAAAATTATTAATTTACGAAAAACCATTGAAAAATTGTGCCCGTCAAACTTTAATCCTTCATTCCACGAATCTCACTCACTTAATTGCAAAACTAAAAATACCAAATTGTAGCCGACAAAATTTACTATCAAAATGATTCTGGAACCTACACTAGAAAATCAACGGTTTATAGGATATTTGATTGTATTAAAAATATGGCTTGTATTATAGTCATCCTAATAGATTACAGTTTAAGAAAACTATTTGTTATTACTTTTCAAAAAAAAAATGCTTTATTCCTATTAAAAACCAAAATTAAAATTGAATTTATTCACGTCCTATCACGTGATTGAAAACGCTCTGTAATTGGCTCAGTCTCCAGTGACGTCATTCGTTAGTACGCTTAGAGCGCGTTTGGTTTGTCAGGGTAGGGTATGGGGAGAGTGATGCTCAGATAACCTGGGTCGGCTGTCGCTCTCTAATATGCAGATAAACGCCGTATGACGTTAGTCCGCCTATTATGCAGCGCGTCACTCTCACCCGTACAATACCGAGTTATCCGAACGCGCTCTTATGCTTCTCCCGTTTGATTTTAATAGCACTAAAGTGCCATGTAAGCATAACTTTGTAGGTTAGGATAGCCCTAACCTTAAGCTGTCAGATCAGATAATACCTGGTTCGAAAATACGATAGATAACTTATTCTAGTCAGTTTTACTTATGTCGAAGTAATCTTCACGACAAAAAACACTTGTATTGGCCGCTATTTATTTCATTTGGATTTCTATGGGCCAACCACTTTCTTCGCAGTTTCAAATCTTGCGGAACAGCTACAAATAGTTGATCCGGAGTTTCTCTTGACGTATTTCTGCATTGTGGATTTATACACCATTTATAACCCATTTTTATGTAGAAATTGCGAAAACAACATTTCATACAACACAATTACCAAACGGCGACGATGCCGATGCTGATAGACATGGGCCGATTTGACATCTATCGGGTGACGTCACACGACAAAGTATCCTTTTGGCGGGACTTTTTGTGATTCAATTTTTAACACTGATTTTTATGAAATATTGAGGAAATAATTACGAAAAGGGAAGCATTTACAATGTAAAGTGAAGGAATAAACACAGTAAGATGGTTTTTCGTTAATTAAAAATGTTCTATTAACTATGATTCTAAATATTTTAATATGTTACTACGGGAACCATACGCTATCGATTGGTATCAGTTTCATCAACTGCATTTGAATTCCTCTTAGGTCAATGTAACATATTCGGCAAGGAGGAAGAAGTTCGCAGTGTATCATACGCCTACGTAAAAATCACCGAATTTACTACGTATATGACCTACGAAGTTATGAAAGGATCTCCGAAGAAACCAAGTTATATGCCATCACTGATCAAAGAGCTCTTCGTCACGAGAAAGGAGGAATACCTTAACGAACAGGCGCGTAATGCTAAAAAGAAGAAGAGCAAGTGTTGTGCCAGAAAGAAGAGGTCGTCGGAAAGTAACGCTCAAACTGACCGACATCCGCAAGCGAGGCCTTCAACTTCTTCCATGAGCAACAAATCAAACAAAGGTGTTACATTCTCTAAGGATGTTTGCGTTCAAGCGAAAGATTCAAAATCGAAACGGTAGCAAAAGAAAAAAAATATTGTACTAAGAATTTGTATTGTAGAAGTATTGTTTATATTGTGGAGTTTGAAAATATACTGAATTTATATTGTATCTGTGTTGTTTATGATTGCATGCAAAGAAATTTGTCCAACTAAAATGTATGTTAAGTTTAAAGTTAGGTATATTTTGAACCAATTGTTCAATTTTTACGATATAATAATATTTTTGCGGGAGAAAATGTACAAAACAAGGTGTCTTTTCATTTTACTGATTGTTACATTTTTAATTATACGCTATAAACCAAAAATAGTCAAAATTACCTGAACACCTAAATAATTCTCCAGCTGCAAAAGAAATCAAAATATTTTTCAAATAATTTTATTTATTATTTTATTATGGAAATGTGCAAACCACTCCTTTTTCTATCAGAAGACCCTGTATATTTTACATTGTTTAATGCTAAGATTAATTCTCTGAATTTTATGTAGGAATTATTTTTTTATAAAATGTGTTATTTTTTAGTTATGATCAATTAATCTGACTCCTGAACTTGAACTGTTTAGATAAAGTAAAAGTTCATGAGTTCTGATTAATTGCTTATTACTAAAAAAAATCTGATGTGACCAGGCACATGACTTTAGTATACTATATATAAAATTAATAGTTTAGCTGCAAACTATTTGATCGAGATCGGTCGTGTCTGCATTAAAATAAAACTAGTTAGCCAGGATTTGACAGATATTTTTATTCTAATGACAGTAGGTAGTGTCAAATGCTGATGTTTTGACAATACCTACTGTCAATAGTATCAAAATATCTCTCAAATCCTGGCTAATTAGTTTTATTTTATTGCAGATACGACCAATCTCAATCAAATAGAATCTCATTTACTATTAATTTTATACAGGCTGTTCCTAAATATCATGTAAATACGAAAAGGAGTAATTGTTTGGCTTATTTAATGACTAAAAATTCATATAAACATAGGTCCGCAAACGCTTCGTTGCCGATCTACAGGGTGTTGAAATTTCAAGATTTTTTTAGTTTTTTCTTTATAGCTCTTGTATCCTAGTTTTAATTTTTAACAGTTGATGGCGAATAAAATGTCAAAATAAATACAAACAAAAGGTTATCTAAATCAAGCCAAGGCATACTAGACCAATTATTTAAAAAATTTTAATTTCATCTAGTGAAACACAGAAAAGCTTTTATTTTTTTTTCTCGATAACGGTGGTAAATACGAAAAAACTACCTAAGATTAAAATGCTTTAGAACAAAACAAAAAATGCATTTTGTATTTTAGAACCCACCAGCGGCGCACCGAAAAAAAGTTCATGGGGAGAAAAGGGGGCATGACCCCTGAAAAAATATCTCCCTGTAGATGCTTAAAACCATTTGGTATGCCCAATGATGTAAGTCCTACAGCGTAACCCATATTCCAAATTAGAGCTAAATATCTCAAAAACTACACGAGCTATAAAGAAAAAACTAATAGAATCTTGAAATTTCAACACCTTGGAAATCGGCAACGAAGCGTTTGCGGACCTATGCTTATATGAATTTTTAGTCATTAAATAAGCCAAAGAATTACCCCTTTTCGTATTTACATGATATTTAGGAACACCTGTATATAGTATGATAAAGTCATGTGTCTGGCCACATCAGATTTTTGTACCTTGGTCAAAAATGTTCAGGGGACCCAATAGGACACAATTCCGCTAAAATCTAAATCTTTTTTTTTTCGGCACAATTGTAATACCTACTTTATCATACTGTGTATGATAAAGTAAAAATACAGGGTTCTGGTAGAAAAAGGAAATTTGCAAATTTCCATAATAAAATAAATATCTCTATATTAAAAATATATTTGAACAAGAGGTTGTTTAAACTCATAAAACTTTTACTTGAAAACATTTTTGAAATTTTTTGCAGTTGAAGCATTATTTCGGTGTTCTGGTAATTTTGACTATTTTTGGTTAATAGCTTATAATTAAAAAATAACGCATTTTATAAAAAAAAAGATTCCTATAAAAAAATTATTAAAATTAGCCTAGTTAAAAGAGAAAAGGTTACCCAATTTCTATAATAAAAAGACCACTCTTTATATTGAAAATATATTTAAACGATACCTTGTTTAAATCCAAAAAACTTTTGCTTGAACAATTTTTTGAAATTTCTTACGGTTGGAGAATTATTTAGGCGTTCCGGTAATTTTGGCTAACCCTGTATAGTCCATATTGCTAACAAAACAAATGTCAAACATGTGTCAAACACTAATGTTCAGTTTCATGATTTAATGATTGATAAAATGGTTTAAAATTGTATAAATAGATTGTAGAATAAATTACCATAGTCGGCGCGGTTACCATGACAACTGTCGATAAACATTTTCAAATTTTTCCGCGACAATTCCTAAATGGTTCCCTTTGGAACCATTCAAAAATTGCAGCGCCGTCTACGGCATTATTTCACTACTTGGAACTAACTCAAATTCAAATTTCCGCGGGAAGATACACGTTTTCGTTAAAAACACTTACACCATCGAAGCTAATTTTAATTTTTACCCGTGGAGCAACACAAATAATTTGAAAATGCCCAAACAAACGCTAGTTTTTTGCTGGGAAGAGAGCTAATATAATTTTTTAGTTCAACAAATCTCCGCCTCTGTCTGCGATCATGTCAAGACCCGTCATTTCATCATTCAGCGTCTCCGTAACAACGAGACGAACCAGACGGTGAACGGACCGTTTCGTTGTTCGTCGGGAATTTCCGGCTTATGCCTGTCTGCCGTGCCGCCAATAGCAATGCCGGTCTCCGATCTCGACTTCGACGAGAAGCCGGCAACCGCTATTTGGTTCAGTTTGCCGCGCGCTTGACGTGGGCGCTCTTGTCGCGCCGGTTGTGTGTGTAAACAAACTGTTTCATGCTGAGTTTGTTAAATAAAACTCCGATTAGAACGTACCAAATATGTGATAAACTATCGTGCGAGAGACCCGACGCCAGTTATTTATTGTGAGGTGTTTTTTGCGGATGGATTTACAGCCATTATGTTTGGAATTCGAGTGACTCTCACGTTGATATTTGCAGGTGAGTGAGTTGTATTCCATACACCGCGATTCGTTTGTTATAGCGTTTATAAAGAGTATAAGTAATGAATTGTAACAAAGGATGAATATGATTTTGATGCTTTTGTTATTATATGCAAAGTTTGTGGGATAGAATTGTCTGGCTCACAGAAAGATTGGGTAATTAATTAATTCTCAAAGCTACATTTTCTTACCTGCTCCAGTTTTTTACTGTAGAGATTTTTTTTTTATTTACAGTTTAGCAGTTGCTGGTTTGGTTTAGTCGGAATGTTTTTGTTTTTAATATCGAGTTTAGCTATCAGTTGAGGTTGAAATTTTGATTCATGAATCATTTGGCAAAGTTGGGATAGTATTTCGTGTTTTTATCATGTGTTTCGCTCGTAGATTGAAATATTTGTAATATTATTATTGTTATGTTTTCAGTATTGGCTGTCGCTGCACAGGAGGACTTGTATTTTTCGAAACATCCCGAAGACCATGATGTTGTTTTTGGAAAATCTGTCACCCTGCAATGTGCAACAACACCAAGTGAGGGAATTGCGTACTATTGGGAATTGAACAGTAAGTTATTTATTTTTTTGTTGATAATAATGAATAAGAATGATAATAAACACAAAGTAATATGTGCTAAGTTAGTTGGTAGTTGTAACGACTGAGAGATTTTTATATAGGTATGTAGAGTAGATGTAGAAATAACAGTTGTTTGAACATGTTTGAAGTAAAATTGTTGTCATACTGCATTATGCACTTCTTGATTTTAATTAAAGAACACAAGGATTTTGGAGTATTTATAAAAAATAACAATCGGTATAAAACTGAAAATGACCAAACCTACTGGCGATGGCACAAATAATTTGTTTAGTCTCCAAGCAGAATTGTATGTAGGTATCAAGAGACAATTTATGGTTAAATAGAAAGAAGGGGTACAAAAATTTAACAGCAGAGTTATCTTCTGTAATATTGTGATCCTACTAGAACATAGTAATAAACTAGTATTGCAAGTTAGTGCTGAAATAGAGTTGTGACATTATAATACATTATAATTGTGATTACTTCGTCAACTAACGGTAAAAGACGTAAATTAAAATGTGTTTAACGCATTGTGATGTCTTCTGAATTGCTCAAATTATTTTTTTAGAGCTCTAACCATTCATTTGTGTCCTTTTGTATTTTAGCAGTAGGAACATGAAATGTTTGGAATCATAGTTAGTAGGGAAATATGTAATTATTAAAAACCTATACAAAATTGTGCATGAACGGTTAACTTTGTATCTTCAATTATAATTTACTCAACTAATTTTAAGCGATTCCACGTCAACCGATCGTTTGAAATTAGAATGGGCATTTCTATTGTCAATCGACATTCATCAAACAATCGTTTGACATTAGAATGGGCATTTCTAATGTCATCCGACCGGTTGACGTGAAATTCTTCTTCTTCTGAATAAATGATACTACATTGAACTACGAGTCCCATATTTATGACATCCTCTTATAATACGGCCTCTTGGTATATATGTACTGTATATTTCAGTTTATTGCTGGAGATATATCCGAATATTGTGCCCTATTATCTCTTATTTTCTTGACTAAATACCGATATGTGCCGCGACCGCTCAAAATACCAAAGAACGTTGTCTAAATATTGTCTCTGACAACCAAATATAGGTCTATAAAGTATACACACCTCAAGCTGAAAGATGAAAGTAAATTTCCTCATTTTATTTGAACAGGTCCGACCCGCCGGAGGTAAACGTAAAATCCTGTATACAGGATGGTTAAGGTCTTCAAGCTTTTGACAAAAAGCATTGATCTTTTAAAGATATCGCCAGCGATGTACGATTTCTTGTAATGAAACTTTGGACATTGATTCCAAAATTTAGCAAACCAGATTTTCGAAAACTTCAGGGAATTACCAGTATTACATAGTATACAGGATGAATAACAATGACAGGAAATACTTCAAACGTATACAGTAAGGGACATAATATACCGAACGTTTGCTAACAAAAATATTAAGTGAGGGGTTATAAAAAATATGGGGGTGATATATATTATTTTAGTAACATCGAAATTATATTACATTAAGGTATATCTATTTTATTTACATCTAACATTTTGTTTGTTGCTCAAACGTAAATACATTACTTGGGAAATTCATTTTTGAGTTATATGCTCTATGCGTGTGTGTGACTGGCAGTTATTTAGTGTAGAAGAATTTCACAATCCTCCAAGCAGTATGCCAAGCGATGCAAATCCCTTTCACGCACAATTTTTTGTTGAACATTTTTTTAGCTAAATACATTGGTGGACTATGGATTTTGTGAATGTATAATAGAATAGTTGTTTTCATAGATTTTTATTGCGTTGGTTTAGGGAAAATGACGTCAAAATGACAAACAATTTTTGCGAATTTATTATGGATGCACTGAATATATGTGTGCGTGGATGTGAAAAGGGACCAGTTGTCCGTTTCTAGTTACGCAGATAATCGCAAATAAAGTTAAACGGGTGCAAAATACACATTTTTGTTTTATTGGTTAATTACTCTCATTATTGTGTTTTTTATCAGATGTGTTCGTCTGTAACCCGTCTGCGGTTGGAAAAGCATGAAAAAATGCGTTTTTATTGCGAACGAAAAAGGGACCAGTTGTCTATATCACGCTACGCTCTAGTGCATTACGGTGTTGCCGCATACAGTGGCAGAAACAAATATCCGTATGATATCAGTTTATAAACTTGTTTGTATAAAATATAATTATGTACATAGTTATATAATATTCCGGGACAATTACTACGCTTATATTAACTGCACTTTTTGTTTGTTTGTTTGTCTATTTGATTGTTTGTCTGTTTGTTATGTACAAATCTTGTAATCGATATTATTTCTACTTCCCAGTGTCCAATCAAGTTAAAATTTTGCATGTGTACAGATTTCCGGTGACAATACAAGAAGCAATAAAGAAAATATGGAAACTTCCAAAATTTGAAAAAAAAATCAAAATTTGGAAAATTTGAGCATTTGAGTTGAAATTTTGCCTGTGGACGGATTTCCGGTGACAAAAAATTTGAAAAATTTTGAAAAAAATTTTGAATTTGGAAAATATGTCCAATCGGGTTAAAATTTTATATGTGGACAGATTGCCGGCGACAATGCTCGAAAAAAATAAAATGACAAAAAAATGGAAAATTTGAAGAAAATTTTAAAAAATGCACTTTTTATAGAAATTTATTATGATTGTATTTCCATGTTTGTGTCCCTAGTTATGTTTATTTCTTATCATTAAACGTTTAAAATAATTTGATATTATCTGATTTATTTGAACTCCCAATTTGGATTTTTAACTGACATAAGTGTTGACATCAGACAGCTGCATAATTATGTAACAGGAAATAGGATGACAAAAATTGCAAATTCACGTTAATTTATTATAGTTGCCACATTACATTCGGTGCCATTTTGAATTATAAACTTCTAACATCAGATATTTGTTTTCTTCTGAATCCGACAGTTAATTGCATGTTTAGTCGCCATATTGGATCCGCCATTTTGAATTTTATACATCTGACAACAGATTAGGAATCCGTAACTTTCATATATAACATAGTTTAATTTTTGTATAAATAAATCCGACACTTAATTACATTTAATTACAATTACATTTTTTTGCGGAATACACCAATCACTTAATTACATGTTTGGTCGCCATATTAGATCCGCCATTTTGAATTCTAAAAATCTAAAAATAAATAAGATTTGGAATCAGAGGTCCCCATAAACCCCTTACGAGAATGCTTAAGTCTTCTTAAGACTCGAGAGATGAAGATACCTAGCTTACACTATACATATTGTAGACCCAGGCCAATGACGCTATAGATTAAAAACCCTATAAAACCCAAACGGAATAATGAAATAATAAATTCTACTAAAAATCTTGAAACTAATATCGAAATTGTTCCAAAAATGTTGGAGTCAGCGTAACTTCCAAAAATGCGGGAAGTTATTAACTTTTAACCTTTGCAAAAGTTTGAAGCGTCATAGCGCAAAAGTTTAATTTTTGCACCAGCAACTTAAATATTTTTTTTTTCAATTACTCTCTATGGTAATCGGCTTAAAATGTTGGAGTACCTTTGCCATAACTTATTCTATCTAAAAACACTCATAACTCAATTTCGGTCAACTGGTCCCTTTTCATATCCAGGCACACATATTATAAATCTTTTACTAAAGTCTTAAAAAATTCCTTAAAAAAAGCAAAATAGCAAAAGCAGCGTAAAGAAATCAATCGACAAAAAAAACACGTACTTACAAAATTAAAAAATCCCCCTGTATTATCAATATTTGCTAATAATTGTTAATTACATTTTTTTTCTATCCTTCAAAAACAAATGAAATCGGTAATTGAATTTTGTATAAAAATATATTGTAATCAAAGAAAATAAATTTGTTATAATGTCAAGCAGTTTCAAATTGAATTAATTAATTCCATACTTTTTCCACAAACTCTACGTAATTTATAACATTTTTATTATTATTGATTGTATTTGCTTTGGTTTAATTAAATGCATAAAGCTATATCTATGCTTTAAAAGACAGCACATGCCTATTTTTAGATTTATTAAGTTCGGGGTTGCTAACATAAAATAAACTCATTTATTAACCTACAGAAAATTAATTCAAAATCATTGAAAATGCATGTCTAGTAGATTTTTTGCGATTTTCTCGAAATTCATTTTAAAGGTCATGTCGCATTTTGCATACACATCCCTCATATCATACCCGTATAAATATTTACCTATACATTTGTTTGGTTGCAGGTTCGAAAATTACAAATACTACAAGACGGCATCAACGTGGCTCTAATCTGCACATCACGAGAGTGGACAGAGAACGAGATTCCGGCCAGTTTAGGTGTATTGCTCAAGATCCTTCAGGAATTTCAGTAAGCAGTTCGCCAGCCAACCTGAATATCCAATGTGAGTTATTTTCAATTGTTTTTACACATAGAAATTTAAGAAAAATAACATTTTACGACTTAAAAATAATAAACAATAGATAAAGCTATATTGCCCTCCTGTAACAAAACGACCTATCGGCATTTGAAGGTCGTACATTTAAAATTATTTTACGTCAATAATCGTTAATAATCAACATTAATAATTTCCTGTGATATTATAATTTGCGCTGATTACAATAACTGATTTCCAAACTTATTCCTATAGCTTGCTAAAATATTAACACGTTACGGAGAGGCCAAAAAACTAATAAAAACGGTTTTATTTTAAGAGGGTAGTATAATAAAGTCTAGGACGCAGTTTTTTCATTCGAAAATAGTTTTATACATAAATAAACCGCGTGCGCTCGAAAGGTGAATGAAACATGAATTAATAATTACGGTTAAAAATAACGCAAATAGAGACTGTCTATCTGTCTGTCGCTTAAATGTAGTTGAATCGTGGAATTTTAGATGTGATTGGATTTTTTTGCGACTTGGCAAACATCAATTAATACTGTCAATCAGGGCTGGCTCTGATTCGTTTTATTTTTTTAAGCTAGGTGCACTTTGTCCCATTTCTATTGATCCTTTTAAACTTTTTATGCTCTGGCTATTGTATTTCTTCTTTAGATCAATCAAAATGCAATTTTATGTAGTTAGGTCCATCATTTTTTAATTCTTCATTATGTTCTTATATCATTTAGCTTTAATAGACCAACAAAAAATCATTCATCTAAATTCTACAATATTGAAGTATATTTTAGGACACCCGGTTTGTTGATTTGTCATTAGTCATTACACTTAGCAACCCGCAATCGTTTCTTATTCTACCAATGTTCTAACGGTCAGAATATAACCTAGAAGTTTGACCCATCTTGATAATTGAGTGTTATGCTAAAAGTTGATTTTTTCCTTATAAGGTAACTGCAATGGGGTATTCCGGTGTTTTTGAAATTGTCATTTTTTACAAAGTATGGGTGCTACTGTTTGCTACTTCACAAGTAAAATATCAAACATTGTTTTAAATTAAGAGAAATCGTTGTTTGAATTAGGATTGGTCTTTGTGACGTCACAAAGACCGCTCAAAGTGAGCGACTTGAAAACGTTGCTACATCTAGGGTGCACGTAGTAAATTTTTGTCTTCTGTTGTGTCAACGTTTAGAATCGCTCGTTTGTTGACACCTGCTTTGGTTATTGAGGTTATATATCAAACACTTGTTCAAAATGTATAAACTCCAACGCCGACATTGTTCTGTGCCGGGCTGTAACAGCTGTAGAACAGTAACTCCTGATAAGATTTTCTTTACATTGCCGACTAGCGAGATGAGAGATGTTTGGCTTCAAGTTTCAATGATCAAACCATCTCTCAAAAAAGTTACCTTTATTCGTTGTCAAACACAGGGTCGCCAACCGTCAACTTGGCCGATCAGCTGTTCGAGAGCTGTCCGCTGTTGCCACCGCTACTAGGGATCGGTAATCATCGTGTATTTCCGAGGGTGGTCGGTGAATTCAAACGAAATGCACTTTTAATTGCAATTATCTTATAGAAAAACTAAATCAAAAAGCTCATAGCTTAACTATATGAATCCTCATAAATTATACAATAGGTTAAACCGAATATATGCTTAAATTTTGACATAACTGAAATACCCTATTCGAATTTTTTCTACATCGCTACAGGATAACAGTAATTAAGAAAATTCTAATAATATCTATTTAGGCTGACTAAAAATGATTTATATTTTCGAAATAATACGGCGTACTACTCTTTTAACCACTATTATTTACCAATTTAGTGGTGTAGGAATAGGGTATTTGACTGTATTAAAAATATGGCTTGTATTATAGTCATCATAATAGATAACAGTTTAAAAAAACTATTTGTTATTACTTTTCAAAAAAAAAAATGCTTTATTTCTATTAAAAACCAAAATTAAAATTGAATTTTATTCACGTCCTATCACGTGATTGAAAACGCTCTGTAATTGGCTCAGTCTCCAGTGACGTCATTCGTTAGTACGCTTAGAGCGCGTTCGGTTTGTCAGGGTAGGGTATGGGGAGAGCGATGCTCAGATAACCTGGGTCGGCTGTCTCTCTCTTATATGCAGATAAACGCCGTATGACGTTAGTCCGCCTATTATGCAGCGCGTCACTCTCGCCGTACGATACCGGGTTATCCGAACGCGCTCTTATTCTTCTCCCGTTTGAATTTAATAGCACTAAAGTGCCATGTAAGCATAACTTTGTAGGTTAGGTTAGCCCTAACTTTAACCTGTCAGATCAGATAATACCTGGTTCGAAAATACGATAGATAACTTATTCTAGTCAGTTTTACTTATGTCGAAGTAAGCTTCACAACAAAAAACACTTGTATTGGCCGCTATTTATTTCATTTGGATTTCTACGAGCCAACACTTACTTCGCAGTTTCAAATATTGCGGAACAGCTACAAATAGTTTATCCGGAGTTTTTCTTGGCGTATTTCTGCATTGTGGATTTATACACCATTTATAACCCATTTTTATGTAGAAATTGTGAAAACAACACATCATACAACGCAATTACCAAACGGCGACGATGCCGATGCTGACAGACCATATGGGCCGCTTTGACATCTACTATCGGGTGACGTCACGCAACAGAAACTATCGTTTTGGCGAGACTTTTTGTGATTCAATTTTTAACGCTGATTTTTATGAAATATTGAGGAAATAATTACGATAAACAATGCATTTACAATGTAGAGTGAAGGAATAAACACACTAAGATGGTTATCCAATAATA
Organism: Aphodius sticticus; assembly: GCA_963966075.1. Lineage (NCBI taxonomy): Eukaryota > Metazoa > Arthropoda > Insecta > Coleoptera > Scarabaeidae > Aphodius > Aphodius sticticus. The sequence goes on along the minus strand of OZ014506.1, from coordinate 1,075,861 downwards.
GTCGAATACCCTATTCATTGTACGCATTCTAGGAAATGATAAGACCAGACAGAATGTTGCAACGCTAGTAGCAGAGAATAGCGATTTTGACAATATGCATGTAAAGGACCGGAAAGACTCTTTGGGAAAAGTTGAGACGAATGTTGTTATATGTATTTATGATACGTAATAATTGTAATAATCGTGGTATAAGATTTCCGTAGTGCCTTTTCACCTTTCAGTTCCCACGAAGTACACACTATATAGCGATTCAATTATGCCTCTACTATAACATCTTGCCGACGAAGAGGAACATCAAGTAAACTCTGTAGACCCGCGCTGTAAGTTCAAGGACGGCGGTTCTTGTACTCGGTTATTTTAAGATTCCACATCTAGATAGACATTGCCGCTTTTAATTTGCAATTTTTTATTGTGGATGGAAATACATACGCATATAAATGCATACATCATCATTTGCCACATGTTAAATACTCGGCAAATATATATTTGCCACGCAAATCGAAAATTTTTGTTATTGATTGGTCTAAACAATGCCATGAGTGATTTATTTTTCCTTTTAAGTTCGTTCACCGAATATTTTTCATCCATTCTTGATTACCGGCTGATTTTTATAAAACTCAAAAAAATCTATGACATACCAACAAATTTGTACAGTATTCGTTTGTGATTTCGGACCGTCCGAGTTGCACTGCAACAGTAAATGCATCGGACATTGATGCATCGACATATAGCATTTTCTAATATGTGAAAATCTTCTTTGAGGACTTGCTACATGTGCGTACCGAATGGGCACTAGCTATTTTTTTGATTAGTTCGCCGTATTTGCACATTAGCTTTTTCAAATCAAACTGATAATTTGATTACGAACAAGCAAGGTTTTATTTTATAATGCCGACATATTTTTAATTACATAAGTGCAGAATTCACTGTGTACTAACAAGGGCATTCTTGTGGAAATTTACAAAACAAATCGTGACGAAACTGTTTGTTTCATTTTAATGATTTTTTGTTTAATTCATCAGCCTTCTGTATTATTAATTCGCAGCATCTAATTTTAACAGACTGTAAAACACAATTGGTCATTTGATCTGAACTAGTTTAAATAAATTATTATTTTAATGAGAAAAAATATATATTTTTTTATTTAAATTAGGAAACTATTGCCCATAAAAGAAATGTTAGATATGGTTTCTTCGTCATCTTTAAAGTTCTACTAAATGCAATTGTACTACTAGGTTCGTTGTATAAATATGTCCTAATATAATCTGAAATACAGATTAATTAGCTTCTGAAACAAAAATTTAAACAAATGAGCTTTCAAAATATAACCGTCTTATTGAATAAGAAAAGCTACACAAAATTGTCTCTACTATTAAAATATTTTTAACCGCTTTCGTTTCTCTTCAAATAATAAACATCATAAAAATTGACAAATATATAAATACAAGCAAATAAGGTATAATTTTCGAAATATATTATTTTATAGACATGCTGCCTATAAAATTTTCATGATGTTTATTACTTTACTTTATTTTATTTTTTGAAAGCTCATAAATGAGTATCATCTATATTGTTCATAGAAAAACATCAACTTAGGATACACTCTGTATATGGTGTACGTTTTTCTTGGAAACAAATACCATTGCGTTTATGTGGACAGGTAAAAACAACAATATATTTTTTTTTAATTTCTGTCTGACGGTTTCCGTAAAACTGTCTGTCTGACGGTTTCACAAAATTTCAATTTTATGCGGTTTTCGCCCTTTAGAAAAATCAAAAATCTTACTAATAATTACAAATCTATTGTCAATCTTCGTATACGACCTACTACACACAAAACGAATTTAAAAAATGGAAAAATTAAACAGCGTACTAAAATGTTCATTCAGTACAAATAAGTGCACCAATATTTGTCGCCTTTGCATTTGCTATACCGACTTCAACTGGGTATTGCAAATACCAAGTATATGGCGTAAAAAAACTCGTCCGCACAGCCGAACGTCGAATATATAAATTTATTTTAGAGGTGGACTCGCTACGAATTGAATAGAGCAGGTTTTAAAACTTGACAAATACTCATATACTTGGCAAATATTTGATATTTCGCAAGTACCTATACGAAGTGTAGCCCCGGGTTAATAAGTATGCGGGGTGTTTTGTCTTTGGTAAAAATTTGACTGTTGCTCGAAATCTATAGCCGAAGTTGGTAGAAGAGACATCTATTGATCGAACGAACCAAATGGGCGAAACAAAACTGGCTGCATACGTGATCGGATTCGGTAAAATGTTACATCTATAGCTATAGACCCATCTTCCATTCTCGCAGGATTTTTTATCATCAAACCCGATCCTCAATCGAAACAATTTAGAAAGACTTTTTGTGAATTGTGGCATTACAAGTTACAACCACGTTGTAGTCCTTGCAAATGGTCTACTTTAGACTGTAAAATTTTGTGGGATTTCGTACTTAATTAAGTTTAAAATTGTTTGCTTGACATTCTTCTTCATTGTTTTATCTTTGAGAATTGTAGTCGCATATTAAGTTATCAGTGTTATCACTGTTAGTTGCGTTATAGGTTATAGGAGAGATCTTTTTTTTTATTTCTCCCTTTCCCAGCCTAAGTAGTAGAGTTCCTTGTGCAATAAAAAGCCTAGTAACACTCTATGTGGCCATTAGTGAGATTGTAGGGTGTCGCCCTACAAGAGGCATTTGTTGAGGAGTGCATATCTGCGGATACCCACTTTGTTGTGTGTAGTACGCCTACTTACGTCAAGAAATTACGTGTTTTCTGCAAATATACCCCCCTTCTGAGTGCTTGTAATGCTGCTTATTTTTGATTTCTACCTAACAACTGTTTTTATAGCAATATTCTGATTCTAATTGTTAATTAAAGCATTATTACGTGATACATTATCATCATTTAGTGGTGAAACATTTTCCGAGAACAACTAATAGCCTTTAAGAATAGCTGCCTAGTTAGTTATAAATTGACGTATACAACAAAGTTATGCAACATTTTTCTTTGTTAAAGAGATCATTAAGATTGATAACAGTATCTACACTTCGGTGCACAAACCCCCGGGCATCTAATGTTTTGCTAAAAATTAATGATGGATTAAGATTTTTTTTTCAATGTGTTGTAAACAAATTCATTCAAGATTATCACACGCAATTGCAAGTTTGAGAAATAAATTCATAGAACTTATTATACCGGGAGAAACAACATGATGTTTTGGTGTTCTAAAGTCGTATCAATTCTTAAAATTGTGTTTTTCGATTCGTCCGAATATCTGAATATGTATAAAAGATGCAGATTTATACACATATCTTTCCAATTGTAGCTTTAATGTTCAATAACTTATATAAACTTTATCTGACAATAACGTGAATTTCAACTGAATTGATTAGTTTTTTAACAGTGGTCCATCTTTGATACAACTTGTGCAGAAATTAAGGATTTTACTGAGGTTCTGAGGATAGATGTCAGATACATCAAATATCTGACATTCAAATTGTAAATTTTAAATCATCAATGTCAATTATTGGCGAATATTTGTCTGCATTGTCACTCAACTCCGAATTGTTTGTATTGTTATTCAACTCCGTAGATACGCACGTCACTTGATAACGTCAAAATATTTATCAATATTATTCAAACGGAGGAACAAAACGATTGTAGGACAAAATTTTATATACCACGGGCATTATAGGTAAAACTACGAGAGCTGAAGGCGAGTCATCGATTCCAGCTGTTATTTTGCTGATACGTTACAGACCATTCCCGTGCGTTAGAAAGAAACAGAGTGCATTTTCATGCGCCTGTTTTTAGGTGATGACTCACCTTCAGCTCTCGTAGTTTTACCTATACTTGATGTTTATACCCTCGGGCAAGCGGTCACCGTCGGGGCATATCCGTTTAATGTCCTTGGTACATAAATAACTATTTCAAATAATTTTTTTTATAGTTTTGAACATAAAGGTTTAAGAGTTTTTCATAGTTTTTGTAACACCCGGTACATGCAACCAGATAATTACATTCTAATATTTGCACTTCAGGTTTAAGACAATCCAGAAGCTTTTATGAAGAATAAAATTTTCTGAAAAGTTATAATAAATTTTCACAGGCAATTATCGAATAAGCCAAACAAAGCCAATGTTTTTTTTTTGTTTTTATAACTCAAATTTTAACATTTCCTGTTAAAACCTTGTGAGTTAAAACCAAAATAATTTAATCAAAACTATTTAGTCAAAACTACAAACAGTTGCAGATTTGAAAACATTTGTATACCCATGGTTTATCACGTTTTTTTTTTATGATTGATTGTAATCCATTAATCCACGTATTCGCTTCAACTTAAGTGACATTTTTATCGATTATTTGCCTCGCCAATCTCAGTAATAATTTAATCCGTTTACTTAACGATACTAACCGCTTATTGTTCATGTTATGCCTATTCAGGAAGATAGAAAACTTCCTAAAACACACATCAACAACAAAAATTCTAAATTCTGAATATTGCGCCATTGTGTCGACATACAACTTTTTAAGTTGCAGAAAAGTGATACAATGCCAAAACAATGTCAATGTCTTTGACTCGTGTTTTTTTTTTTGTGAATTGCTGTTAAAAATTCAAGAATAGTGTTTAACAACTTTAATTAATATATGAACAGGAAAACACAAAATATGACGTTTTTCTTGAAACAAACTATTGCAAGGACTTGCTTATCAAAGAACTAAATCTAAATGTGACGTTTTTTTTTATGATCTTTGACAACCAGTCTATGAGTTGATCGACACAACTAAAGATGAGTCATTTTCCCTGATTGGAACCCTTAAATTAGCGATGGTTAGCGCCCACAGACAAAGTGACACTTCTTCTTTCTACCGGTTCTCTTATGCACTATCTTTATGACGGTTTTTTCCTGATCTGTTTCATAACTAGTATTCACTTCTAATGACTGTTTCCAAAAAATACGGTCTCAAGATTCACTCCTAAAATGATTGCACAACAAAAGGTCGACAACGATTATGAAACTCATCAAGATACCTCTTTTATTCACCACTATCAACAACGAATCAAGTGTACCCTGTCAATATAGTCAATAAGCGTTCAACGAAAGAACAACAGCAACTATGGGAACTCCTCGATCTCGAAATGGCATATCGTATATAGACAAGTAGCAGGGCAGGGGTGAGTTTTTCCGACCGAACGGTGGTTGGGTGGTGCACTAAGCCAAGCTATCCGATCCGATAAAGAAAGGTTCTCTCTCGTCGAGCAGCCGAATTTAACAGGGGGGTGCTCGTGCCACCCCATCCAATAATTTTAAGGCTTGACGTTTATGGGCTGCATTATTCGGCCCTGACACTGGTCGTCACACACCGTAGTGCCTGCCGCGCCGCGCCGAGCCGTCCAATTTATGCTACCGTGAGTTCTGCCGACAATGCGATGCCAGACCTCGGTTCACTCAGTGCTCACTGCCGACCATCACGACCTCCCCTTATCAGATGGACAAGTTTAGTCACCTCTATAATGTGATGTTTAAACTTAAAAGTACCATGGTACCAGAAATATTCTTCTTTATAACGAAAATTCTATTGAAACAAACAAAAACAAAGCTTAATGTAGGTGAATTTGACAATTTATAGCAGTGGATGTCCTAGTAACGTCAAAAAGGTATCTTAAAAAAGAAATTTCAAACTTTGTTCTTTGAATTCTGAAAATATGTGGAAGATGTCCCTGAAACACTGACAGCAATATAGGGGTCTTGCACTATGTCTCAAAATTAAAAATTAATACGCTCTATTAGTACCAAACGTATACCAGAACCGTCCGCAAACGTTTTTGTTTAAGAAAATAATCGGTTCTTACTAGTGATGTAAAGTTTCGTTACTTTCGAGTACTTGTAGCTACCCGTTACTATTCGGTACAGTACCCGTTACTTAGTACCCGTTAGTTACTTTGCACCCGTTACTTAATTACAGTTACTTTTTACCCGTTACTTTGTTCAAGTAGTACCCATTGAATACTCAGTACTGTTTGATTTTGAGTACTCGCACTATCGTTTACTTACCTATACGAGTACACGTATATCGTATTTGTAAAAAAATAGCTGTGTTGTCTTAAGCTTGAAATGCAAATATTAGAATGTAATCTGCTGCATGTACAGGGTGTTACCAAAACTATGAAAACATTGAAGAGTAAAATACCTTGATGTTCAAAGCTATGCAAAAATATTAGTTGAAAAAAGTATTTGGAAATATTAGATGTCTTTAAATACGAAATTATAATCGCATTCTCCGTTGCATACACCGCGTGTTGCCAAAGAAATGTAAATGATATTAGTGTAAAGTACCTTCATCTTCAAACCTATGCCAAGTAATTATTTCAATATATTAGAAGGCATTAAATATGAAATTATAATCACCTTCGACGTTCCATATACCGGGTGTTCATACAACGACGAAGCAGTTTATAACTTTTTATTTAATACCCTCTAATGTGTCTAAACACACGTTTCAAATAACATTTTTGCATAGCTTTTAAAATAAAGATAGTTTACTCTTTTTGAGTTTCTCATAGTTTGTGTAACACCATGTACATGCAAGTAGATAATTATATTCTAATATTTGCATTTTAGGTAAGACAAATCAGAAAGAAGCTTTATAAAGAATAAAATTTTCTGTAAAATTGATATTAAAAATGTTTCCCATTTCTATCCAGGTTAGTGCCGGACCGAGCATAAATATACGCCAACTGTGAACTTGACAAATAAAAAACCTAAAATTACATGATGTAAAAACTAGCTGTACCACTTTTTTTGCGAGCATAGTACATACTACATATTATATTAAGTGACAACAAACAAACAAAAAAATCATACAGAAATTACCTTTTGATGTTGTTGGTTGTTTTGATCCAGTCCGTGATATTTCTTTAAGAATTGTGGGATGTTTTGAAATTAAATGTTTTCTCAAATTGGTTGAGTTTCCCCCTCTATACGAATACTTATTTTTAGACATATTGCAGACGGCTTTTTCATTTTCTGTCGCAGTAAAATGAAGCCAAATTTCGCTTCTTTTTTGTGTTTCTTGCTCCGCGGACATGGTATGTCTAAGAATTAATTTATTTGTTTAGTTAAACTACCTGTTCTATGTCTAATTTGTCAGATTTATTTATTATTAAACCACAAAATGTTTGAACGCTCACTGACTTACTACGTACTACAACAACTTGTCAAGGGTTGAACTAAATGGAGTCACGAGTTATGATTTACGATACAATGTTTTGGGATTCACATAAATGTTCAGTAGCTTTTACCCGACGACGGCAAAGCCAGAACGAATTCCTATTAACTGAACCGTCCTATTTCCTAATAGATGGCGCAGGTTCAGTATCTATAACTTTATATTTTTCAATGGACCAAGTTTTACAATCAAACAATCTAAAGGGGAACAGATAATTACGTTTAAAAAGTTATACCCGGAAAATTTTACATAAACACTTTATTCTAATGTTCCTATCTGGTATTTACACCAAGAGGTGACGGGGTATGCTTGGTTGCATAGCGGAAAGTTGACGTTCAGTTGTTATTGTGCAGGTAGTATCGGTGGTATGTTATGTAGTGACTAGTGACTCTAGTGAGTGCAGAGCCGAGTGGAACAGGCGACCGGCAGAACAGTGAACACGCGAAACCAGTACCGATAGTAAAAGTAACGGGTATACGTTCATATCGGTACCCGTTACTTTGAATCTCGCCGAGTACCCGTTACAAAGTAACTAATAGTTACTTTTTTACATCCTAGTTCTTACACAATAGGGTATTTAACTATTATTGGAAAACCATCTTAGTGTGTTTATTCCGTCACTCTACATTGTAAATGCATATTTTTCGTAATTATTTCCTCAACATTTCATAAAAATCAGCGTTAAAAATTGTCCCGACAAAACGATACTTTCTGTTGTGTAACGTCACCCGATAGTAGATGTCAAATCGGCCCATATGGTCTGTCAGCATCGGCATCGTCGCCGTTTGGCAATTGTGTTGTATGATGTGTTGTTTTTACAATTTCTACATAAAAATGGGTTATAAATGGTGTCCTAACCTTAACCTAAGCCCTAACCTTAAGCTGTCAGATCAGATAATACCTGGTTCGAAAATACGATAGATAACTTATTCTAGTCAGTTTGACGTATGTCGAAGTAATCTTCACAACAAAAAACACTTGTATTGGCTGCTATTTATTTCATTTGGATTTCTACGAGCCAACCACTTTCTTCGCAGTTTCAAATCTTGCGGAACAGCTGCAAATAGTTTATCCGGAGTTTTTCTTGACGTATTTCTGCATTGTGGATTTATACACCATTTATAATCCATTTTTATGTAGAAATTGTGAAAACAACACATCATACAACACAATTACCAAACGGCGACGATGCCGATGCTGACAGACCATATGGGCCGATTTGACATCTACTATCGGGTGACGTCACACAACAGAAAGTATCGTTTTGGCGGGACTTTTTGTGATTCAATTTTTAACGCTGATTTTTATGAAATATTGAGGAAATAATTACGAAAAATAATGCATTTACAATGTAGAGTGAAGGAATAAATACACTAAGATGGTTTTCTAATAATAGTCAAATACCCTATTGGCCTGAATGTCCGTTCGAATAGCAAACGTAAATGGTGTTGGAAATGGATATGGTTTTAGTTGTTATGATACAACTAAGTTCATACCTAAAAAGTAGTACATCAACTGATTTATCCCAGATCAGTGCCCAAAGTTCATCATAAGTAACAAACAAATAGTAGAATAGTTTGCTGACTTTGTTTACTCTTTAACATTCTTGATACTGCAAAAAAAACATGTAAACATCTATTTGAACTGGTATTCCTTGCTGTCAAACGTGGATATTACTGTAACATTTTTTAACATACTTGTACGCATACAACATAAAGATAAAAATTTTAAACAAAAATCTAAAAATATCCATTATTTCTATTACACATCCCGAAATCAGCAGCCTACGTTAACACATTCAAACAAATTCATGGTATTTTTTTATTACTTTCGGGTAGCGCTTCCGAATGCGAATGGGTAGTAAAGTACAGAGGAGAGGACGGGACAGGCGGCCCCCGACAGGGTACAGTCGGCGGAGAATTGACGCGGAGCACGTGCTCGACGTCGGCACGGTGTCGTATACTATACTGTTACTGTACACGTGCGCGTTGCCTAGGCGACGGGTCGATGTTTCGGTCGTAAAGTTTTATGGTTGAGACTCCCGGTGCAGAGGCACAAGCCGACCGACGCTGCCGCCGGGACGCTTTCCGCGCGATGCCGGCGAACGCTTTGATTCAACGACCGACGCGCGTTGGTGCGACGGCGAGAGCCTCACAGCAGACGCCGCCGACGAGTCTACGGCGGAGTCGTAAAAAGCAGTGGCGTCCGTTGCACGAGGGTTGCACGAACCTGACGTTAAAATCGGGGATGTATGTAGATACGGTAGCGTCTATACTAAAAATATGCGTAGTTTATGTTTACCAGGACTCAGGAGGTACATTTTCTGAAAAAAAAATAAGATTCTGCTTTAAAAATGTGCACACAGCGAAACGTCTCAATTCAAAGCAACTTTTGACAATCCAAAACAACGGTTGTTTTATATACAGTGTGTCCAGGAAAGTCCGCATCATATGGATTTTTTTTATTATCCATTTCTCAGAAAATTTTATTCTTTATAAAAATTGGCGGCTTGTATGAAACCAAAACGGCAACAGTCAAATATGTACATTTTGCTTCCATATCAGGGCTGTGGAGTCGAAGTAGGGATGTCCGATTCGCCTTGCTGTACCGGTATCGCGTATCGTATTGTATCGTATCAAATGTACCGGTTCTGTACCATACCGGAGCACAAAGTACCGGTACATCGGTACCGGTAAATTTTTTCAAGACGTGTTTCCGAATAAAAGAAAAATATTTTGCGTAGCGGCAGATACCTACACACATTGAAATAAAATAATATACAGTAGAATAAATAGGTACGTATTTTTATTTTAAAATAGCATATACAATATGTAGGTATACCTACATAAAGTCCCAACAGAATGTAGTAGACATGCACAGATAGAAATTTTTGTTTAACTCACACATAAATGCGTGTTTGAATAGAGCCAAAAATATATTTATTTGCTAGAAAGAATGTTTAATAGAGTCAAATATCACTTGCTTGGAGTAAAGTAATGTACAAATAAAAATTCTTTGTAGCAAATAAATATATGTTTGCCTCTCGTCAAACAAATATTCATTCGAGTTGAAACAAAAATTCTGTCTGTGTGCTGTTTTTATTAAATATTTGCAAGTTTCTTTATCTGTGTGCTTAAGGTAGATTTTCTATTGCATTGGTCGCATTGGCTGCTTTTTTGCCTCCTACACAAAACGTAACAAAATAGTTTGTATAGGTAAAACTACGAGAGCTGAAGTTGAGTCATCGCCTAAAAACGTAAGAACAGACGCATGAAAAAGCACTCTGTTTCTTTCTAACGCACGGGAATGGTCTGTAACGTATCAGCAAAATAACAGCTGGAATCGATGACTCACCTTCAGCTCTCGTAGCTATATGGTCGCAATGCAAGTGCAGCACCGATTATCCGAGGTCTATCATCTAATTTTATTATTTTTTTTGCAATAGGGTATTTGACTATTTTTGGAAAACCATCTTAATGTGTTTATTCCTTCACTCTACATTGTAAATGCATTATTTTTTGTAATTATTTCCTCAATATTTCATAAAAATCAGCGTTCAAAATTGAATCACAAAAAGTCCCGCCAAAACGATACTTTCTGTTGTGTGACGTCACCGGTTAGTGATGTCAAGATGTCAAGATGATGTGATGTCAAGATGTCAAATCGGCCCATATATGGCCCATATGGTCTGTCTGTCAGCATCGGCATCGTCGCCGTTTGGTAATAGGGTATTCCGGTCATGTCAAAATTTAAGCAGATATTCGGTTTAACCTATTGTACAATTTATGAGGATTCATAAAGTTAAGCTATGAGCTTTTTGATTTAGTTTTTCTATGAGATAATTGCAATTAAAAGTGCATTTCGTTTGAATTCACCGACCACCCTCGGAAATACACGATGATTACCGATCCCTAGTAGCGGTGGCAACAGCGGACAGCTCTCGAACAGCTGATCGGCCAAGTTGACGGTTGGCGATCCTGTTGTTTGACAACGAATAAAGGTAACTTTTTTTAGAGATGATTTGATCATTGAAACTTGAAGCCAAACATCTCTCATCTCGCTAGCCGGCAATGTAAAGAAAATCTTATCAGGAGTTACTCTACCTCTACTGCTGTTACAGCCCGGCACAGAACAATGTCGGCGTTGGTGTTTATACATTTTGAACAAGTGTTTGATATAACCTCAATAACCAAAGCAGGTGTCAACAAACGAGCGATTCTAAACGTTGACACAACAGAAGACAAAAATTTACTACGTGCACCCTAGATATAGCAACGTTGTCAAGTCGCTTACTTTGAGCGGTCTTTGTGACGTCACAAAGACCAATCCCAATTCAAACTTCAAACAACGATATCTCTTAATTTAAAACAATGTTTGATATTTTACTAGTGAAGTAGCAAACAGTAGCACCCATACTTTATAAAAAATGCCAATTTAAAAAACACCGGAATACCCCATTGTGTTGTATGATGTGTTGTTTTCACAATTTTTACATAAAAATGGGTTATAAATGGTGTATAAATCCACAATGCAGAGATACGTCAAGAAAAACTCCGGATAAACTATTTGTAGCTGTTCCGCAAGATTTGAAACTGCGAAGAAAGTGATTGGCTCGTAGAAATCCAAATGAAATAAATAGCCGCCAATACAAGTGTTTTCTGTTGTGAAGATTACTTCGACATAAGTAAAATTGACTAGAATAAGTTATCTATCGTATTTTCGAAAGGTATTATCTGATCTGACAGCTGAAGGTTAGGGCTATCCTAACCTACAAAGTTATGCTTACATGACGCTTTCGTGCTATTAAATTCAAACGGGAAAAGCATAAAAGCGCGTTCGGATAACCCGGTATTTTACGGTGAGAGTGACGCGCTGCATAATAGGCGGACTAACGTCATACGGCGTTTATCTGCATATAAGAGAGAGACAGCCGACCCAAGTTATCTGAGCATTGCTCTCCCCATACCATACCCTGACAAACCGAACGCGCTCTAAGGCGGACTAACGAATGACATCACTGGAGACTGGCCCAATTACAGAGCGTTTTCAATCACGTGATAAGACGTGAATAAAATTCAATTTTAATTTTGGTTTTTCATAGAAATAAAGCATTTTCTTTTTGAAAAGTAATAACAAATAGTTTTCTTAAACTGTAATCTATTAGGATGACTAAAATACATGCCATATTTTTAATACAGTCAAATACCCTATTGTATAAAAGAATTACAAATGTTCAAAAAGGAGATCATTCATTATACTGTATTTTCAGCCAGAGTTGGCATGTGCATTTACATTCAATAGAATGTTCATAATACATGTCAACTGAAAAATGTAATTTTGAAATACGTCAAAAAACCGAAAAAATTTAACAATTGCCAAAATAACACTGGACAACTCTCGCCTAAGAATGTATGAATATGTAAAATGTCGTACCACCTATGGTATAGGTACCACCAGTGTTTTCCAGCAATTAATGGACTTTTTAATTATGATTTTGTACAAAATATATAAATGCATTATGAATGTATTTTTCCGAAGAAAATATCAAACACTGCTATATTATCACATACAGAACTACTTGTTTCACTATGGTACCACCCACAGAATCATCAGTGTTTTCGTTGTTTTCGTTCTACATGTTGGATGCCAACGGTGAGGGTTTTTTTTCAAGTTTGTCGTAAATTACGTAATTTTAACATCCTTGTTACAAAGTTCGCATTTTCTACACAACTTGTTTTAATGAACACTTTCCATACGCTACTCGACAAACGTGGCATGTTTGTATGTATGTTGCCTGTAAAAAGCACTATGAATAATGATTTAATGCCTTTCGCACTCAAAGATTTGCACACCAAAGTTAGGTTAAATTTTAGTCGGAATTTTCCTGGTCGTTTACTGATACTGTAAAATAACACAAATACAAATTCCTTCGTTGTAATCAGTGTCACTTGTAAAATAAACTTATATTGGTTTGCCGCTAGAGCAAGAGTACGCTAGTTGTTCGCAACAACCAATACCGCGATACAATATCGTCCAAAAACGTATCGTATCATATCGTATCGTATGCTATAATACCGGTACAAAATATCGGGTATCGGAATGTAAAGTACCGGTACTTAAAAATATCGTATCGTATCGAACATCCCTACAGGTACACTTTCGGAAAAAAGGGAAGATTGTGTTTTAAAAATTGGTACATTTTTTTAAAATTAAACTAAGCATAAAGAGAATAAATGTTATCTTGTTTATCACAAGTAAAATATACAACCTGACAATTGAAAGTAGTGAAAATTATACACTGCTCAAAAAAATTAGGGGAACACTTTTTTCGAAACCTGTAACTTCTTAAATAATAGTTCTAAACAAATCAAATTTGTTACTTCATCGGCATATATGTAACTAAAGAAAAATTCAAAAACTATGTTACAATTAGTTACTTAGTTACTTCTAACAAGATCAGTTCTGTTGTCTATACTGATGCCAGCCCAAACCATCACAGATCCACGACCAAATCTATCCACTTCCTGTATAGTAGCGGCTGCGTAGCGTTCACCAGGACGTCTATATACACGTACTCGACCGTCGCAACGAGTTAAACGAAATCTGGACTCGTCTGTAAACAGTACAGGCATCCAGTGACGAAGTTGCCAATCTCTGTGATCCAGAGCAAACTTCATTCGCGTTGCTTTGTGATGCTGCGTGGTGCGCGGACAGGTCTTCTCGGTTTCAAATTCGCTTTCTTTAATCTGTTTTTAAACAGTTTGATCAGAAATTTATATACCATGTGCTCGGCTTAGGTCGTTTAGTAGGTCTCGTGCTGTGGCAGTACGCTGACGTAGAGAGGAAAGGACAAGAAATCGGTCTTGATTTTGAGTAGTTTTTCGATTTTGACCTTGTACTGCTCTTCCAACATATTGGCCAATTTCCCGAAACCGATTCCATAAACGCTGGATAACAGAAGGGGGAACTCGAAGATCCCTGCTAACATGTCGAATGGAGTGGCCATGGTGAATAAGGGCGACAGCACGAGCAACTTGCACTTCACTAAGATGCGTCATTTTACTTCTAATAACGTTTCTTATCAACGAAAATTGACAACTGAATTCATTTGTCATCTTTAATTTTTTAATTTACATTTTAAGTGTAACTTAGAAGTAACTAAGAGTTGTAACATTGTTTTTGTAATTTTCCTATTACTATTATTTAAAAAGCTACAGGTTTCGAAAAAAGTGTTCCCCTAACGAATCTTCAATAATAGTCATTAGCACATGTTAATTTGTGCATTTATTTACGTAATTAAAATGTGTATTAGATGTGATAAATTTATATAATATATACCGATCTTTGATAGTTGTATTATGCAAAATCTTAAAATGAGTTTTTTTTTGGGTTGATTATTGTATCTTTTATTATTAATAGATAAATTATTTTATATTTATTCAAATGTATTACCTATTCGTAAACTTAACTTTTTTCGACAGAATTGCATTGCAATGAAAGTATCCATGTATTACCATTACCATTATTAGTAAACCAACTGGAAATATAGTTTGAAAATAAACTAAAACCATTGTTTCAGTGCGGCCGAGAACTGAACAAAAACTAGTACACAAATATATACAACCACATGCTCGTTTAAAATTCTGAAATAGCATGAGGAAGATATTATTTTTCCCCTGACACACAAGACGCGTAAATTACAACGCTTGTTTTTGACCAAATCGAAATAATTGTTTTAAAAATGTGTTTTACATATATTCAGGCCAATTCTCTAACGCAGTTGTTACGTAACAATTTGTCACGTAGCAAATTGCTACGTAGCAACTACGTTAACAACTTTCGCATTCTATATTGAAAAAATTAACCACTTGTTAAGAATCATGCGGTTAACAACAATGGTTAACTGCTGGTGGTCATGCGCATTCAGTACAAAGCCTTCAATCAGCTGATCAGTACCCTTCGATGTGCTGTGTACATACACAGAACTTAAAAATATGCAAATTAATAATGAATAGGAGTATCTGCGAGAGTAGAACTACACAAAATCCATATTTATGCCGTCATGGTTGATTTTATTCACAAAAACAAAGTTCTTTTGCGACGCACTCAACTCCGTTTACGGAAGCTCGTAACGTCGAAGAATATTGTGAAAACAATTTACGCAAAAATTAAATTTGTGCAAAGGTCCACAGAAGATATCTGCGCAGTAACATCGCGTAAACTGAGTTATTCTTATTGTTATTCTTGGTCTTCTGAGACTTCGCGTCTGAGTGCAATTGTGAATTGTGAGGTTAGGTTATTCGGATATGTATAACCACAAGTTTCAATTGAACGGGTTCATTAATACGACAACTGGTTAAATTCTAGTAGTTGTGGTTTAAAGGTTTTCTCGTTTATTGGATACTAATTTAATTCTTTAACAATGATCATTTAATTTAACTGTGGTAATCTTTTCACTGTACATTTAATAAAGTTAACAAACTTGTTTTAATAGTCGACGAATACAAAATTGTATTTGACTATAACATTATTTTTTTACTTGTATACATCCTAGGCAAAAGCCAAAGGGAGTATCCCCTAAGTTCCTTCTGGCAATTGTTAGGTAACCTCTAAAATAAAAATATAAATTAAATTAAAATAAATACCTATCATACTTATTTAATAGTAAAAACAAAATCAATCACCTTTCATGTTAATCTTCTATGTCATTTACCACTTGTTTATTTACGATACATATACCATAAACCAAACAATTCGTTTTTATATTAAGGTTAAAGACTTGAAGAGTCTTTAGCAGCACGCCCCCCTCCCTATCGGTTGCTACGTAGTTCGCAACAACTGCGTTACAGAATTGGCCTGAATGTACATGTATTAATTGTTGTTGTATCCACGCTACGTGGTTAAATATTTTTGATTCATGTAGTCAAAGAAGTAGTTTTTGGTGAAAAAAAGCATGTAAGATATTGATATTTTAATATGAAATTTTGTACACTTATAATTTATAAATGAAGGTGTAATTTAGATTTATTATGGGGTATTTCTTCCAATTTTAACCTGTTCTCCGTAAAAAAATCGCAAAATCCGCTATTTTCACGTCAGATTTAGAAACGCATTTGTCAAAAGCGAACAAAAATATCAAAAATCTATCCCCAAACGGAAAATTATATACCTTTTATCTCTAATTTGGTGTACTGCAAACATTAATTGCTGTAATAAATGCATACAAATATTTCAAAGATTAGTATGATACAATGATACATTCATACAAAATACATACTCCATTTTTCTTAATTTAAATTTGAAACACTAAGCTTTATTATAAACCAACTGGAAATGATCGGACACTGAAAATAAACTAAAAATTCCGTGTTTTATTCATTGCAAACAACCACGTGACGGATCATTTTTTGCAAAGCGGCCGAACACTGAATAACAAACCAGTACACGAATATAGAGATATACCAACCTGCACGTTTAAAATTCTGAAATAGCATTAGGAAGATATATACATGTCCATGAGCACACAAGACGCGTAGAATACAACATTTCTTCTTCTTCTAATTGCGCAGGTAATAAATGGTGTTTAAGCCAAATCAGGCTCCTATCTGACACCAGTCACATTCTTTTTAATAGAATTTAGAATTTAAATAATATGTCGTAGGTTCTCTCAATAATAGCAGACCACGCGTGATGGGAATTCACTCGCGGACACAGTAATTGTCAGGTAAAATTATGGAGTAACCTCCAGTCAGTCTTTATGATTTTTCGAAAAAGAAAAAGGTTCTACGTATTTGGATAATGCGTAGACAACATCTAGTTTTGTTGAATACAACACTTGATTTTGAACAAATTTAAACCATTGTTTTTAAAACGTGTTCTACACATAATAATATTACAGAATACGAATAAATTTCGCATTCTCATCGCAATGGCCGACCCGAGACACACATACTTTACAACAATTCCGTGAGAGGGTTATTATCACGTTGCGGGAAAGCACTTGGGATTTTCGCAGCCAGACGGGCAACGATCTCATAACTTCGGGGCGCACACTTCGGGAAAGTCATTTCCCGCCGAGTTGCAACGCAACCCTATAGTCAAACCTCCGAAAATCACATCAGAATATTGACAACTCTGTCTTGTACGTACGTGAAAATCGGAAGTAGCACCGACGAAGGTGGTGCGTCAAAAGAATAACGAATTTTGTTCTACGGAGGCATCGGTTGATTTTCCTTTCCGGAAGAAATTGGGTCACGTGTCCTGGGAAATACGATTTCGTGGGACGAACCCTCCGAAGAAGAAAAACGAATTATTCGTAGGCGTTATTTATTTATTTCCATCTTTTCTTATACGCGCATTTTCTTCTATTAAAGGAATGACACTGTACACAGCGAAACGTTGTCTCTATGTAGAAACAGAATTGCATAATAATTTTTAACTAATTTTTAAAGCGATTTAATATGAATGATATAAATTTCGTGCAGCGCGCACTACGTCAATCGTAACGGTAAATGGAAACGTAGCTGGGACAGTGGAAGATTATTTACTATTAGTACGATACGATCAGAACAATATAATTTCGGAATTTTGAATAGTAGTGCGAGTTAAATATAAATAAATGAATTTAGATGTACAATTAATTGTACCCAACAATATTGTACAAACACGGATTCAAGCGGATTTACTGATCGCGTAGAAACTTCGCATATCGTTCGACTGCCTCGCACCAAAACCCACAAGCGAGGGAATCCGAACTGCGCAAAATATTGTTCATATTGTTCATTCGTATACTTGCCAAATATCAAAAATTTGCCAAGCATACGATTATTTGTGAAAATAAAAACCAGTTCTATTCAATTCGTATCGAGTCCACCTCAAAAATAAATTTATATATTCGACGGTCGGCTGTGTGGACGGGTTTTTCTACGACGAATATTTTGTATTTGCAATATCCAGTTGAAGTGGATATAGCAAGTGCCTAGGCGACAAATATTGGTTTCATTTATTTGCACTCGATGGACATTTTAGTACGCTGTTTAATTTTTCCATTTTTAATTTCGTTTTGTGTGTAGTAGGTCGTATACGAGGATTGACAATAGATTTGTAATTATTAGTAAGATTTTTGATTTTTCTAAAGGGCGAAAACCGCATAAAATTGTAATTTTGTGAAACCGTCAGACAGACAGTTTTCCTTCCGGAAACCGACAGACAGAAATTAAAAAAAAAATATTGTTGTTTTTACCTGTCCACATAAACGCAATGGTATTTCTTTCCAAGAAAAACGTACACCATATACACAGTGTATCATAAGTTGATGCTTTTCTATGAACAATATAGATGATACTCATTTATGAGCTTTCAAAATATAACGTTTTTGTTAAACAACAAAATTGTC
The DNA here is from genome assembly GCA_963966075.1 of Aphodius sticticus. Taxonomy (NCBI): domain Eukaryota; kingdom Metazoa; phylum Arthropoda; class Insecta; order Coleoptera; family Scarabaeidae; genus Aphodius; species Aphodius sticticus. The sequence goes on along the minus strand of OZ014506.1, from coordinate 1,057,219 downwards.
TCTACTATTAAAATATTTTTAATCGTTTTCGTTTCTTTTGAAGAAATAAACATCATAAAAATTTTATAGACAGCATGTCTATAAAATAATTTATTTGGAAAATTAGGCTTTATTTGCTTGTACATATAATATTTGTCGATTCTTATGATGTTTATTATTTGAAGAAAAACGAAAGCGGTTAAAAATATTTTAATAGTAGAGACAATTTGGTGTAGCTTTTTTATTCAACAAAAAGGTTATATTTTGAAAGCTCATTTGTTTAACTTTCTGTTTCAGAAGCTAATTGATCTGTATTTCAGACACTATTAGGACATATTTATACAACGAACCTAGTAGTACAATTGGATTTAGTAGAAGTTTAAAGATGACGAAGAAACCATATATCTAACATTTCTTTTATGGTCAATAACGTCCTAATTTAAATAAAAAAATATATTTTTTCTCATTAAAATAATAATTTATTTAAACTAGTTCACATCAAATGACCAATTGTATTGTTTTACAGTCTGTTAAAATTAGATGCTGCGAATTAATAATACAGAAAGCTAATGAATTAAACAAAAAATCATTAAAATTAAACAGTTTCGTCAAGATTTGTTTTATAAATTTCGACAAGAATACCCTTGTTAGTACGCAGTGAATTCTGCACTTATGTAATTAAAAATGTGTCGGCATTATAAAATAAAACCTTGCTTGTTCGTAATCAAATTATCAGATTGATTAGAAAAAGCTAATGTGCACATAAGGCGAACTAATCAAAAAAATAGCTAGTGCCCATTCGGTACGCACATGTAGCAAGTCCTCAAAGAAGATTTTCACTCATTAGAAAATGCTATGTGGCGATGCATGAATGTCCGATGCATTTACTGTTGCAGTGCAACTCTGACGGTCCGAAATCACAAACTAATATTGTACAAATTTGTTGGTATGTCATAGGTTTTTTTGAGTTGTATAAAAATCAGCCGGTAATCAAGGATGGATGAAAAATATTCGGTGAACGAACTTAAAAGGAAAAAGAAATCACTCATGGCATCGTTTAGACCAATCAATAACAAAAATTTTCGATTTACGTGGCAAATATATTTGCCAAATATTTAACATGTGGCAAATATTTGATATTTGGCAAGTATACGAATGTGTAGGCCCGGCTACACCGGATATGTATTTTCAGTAAATAAGGATTATTTGCATGATAACTGCGTTGTCCTGCTATTTACCAGATATCGGCTTCCATCAAAATCTTGTTCGCAACCTTTATTACATAAAAACCGAAGAGAGCAAAAACGCCAATCTATAGAAGAGACTCTAAATGCAACCTGAACAAAAACTGAAATTTTTGTGGTAAGTGGTTTAAGAGGAATCACTAGAGGTAGTAGCGTACTACAAAACAACACTACATAAAACCAAACATCCTGAGCTTAATTGTGTGTTAATAATCACGTGTAATACATTAAATTATAGATAAAGGTGTATTACACCGGGTACGAATGCCACTTTTTTTCATTTGCGTTGTTGTTTTGTTTTTCACCCTTGCTAAAGAAGCCAATAATTGGTAATTTTTGTTATTTTTTTTTTCCAAATCCGAACCAAACATCAAAAAAGCAATATTACAACATTTTGTATTGAGCCTTCATGAACTTGTGTAAAAAAAATGACAACAAAATATGAATGTTGTAATGATTTAACCGTTGGTTTTTTGAACATGTGAATGGGACGAGAATAACATATTTTATAGTCGTACGGTGCAGCCATCTGTTGGATAAACACCACATCATTTTCTTCGACCAATCAGATTCAAATGGTACAGTCTGAAGCAGCAGCATGAATACGTAGCCAGGGGAATCACAAATATTGAGCAATTTCGGCCTAACAAAAATATTGATCGCATGTTGACACGTGAGGTGTAGCGGCGCCGCGCCCGGCAAACGAAAGCTATACGAAAAATAAATTTTACCGTGCTGGTGCTACGTAGATAACAACGACTCGCTTATAAATTAGGACAGCATGTTCTTGCGGAAGTGTATGTGATCAACATGAATTGTTGAATTTCGACCAAAATAGGCTAGAAACCGAATCCGAGAAATAATTTTTTGCCGTCCTGATGGACTACGCAGACAGCAAAGAGCGAGTTGTAAATTAGGAGCGCATGTTCCCGCGGGGGTTTATAGTGCAGTCCCCGTACGACACACGGAACGAAGAATAATCAACAACCGCAATACCTACATACAATGTTACAACTACTAAATAATTAATAGGAGTTAAATAAATTATTACTAAGGAAATACAAGTAATTTAATTTTTAATCAGTCATTTATTTTTCGTCATAGAATTTCAAATATATTGGTATTTAGATTTAGAAAATAATATTAATACCAAACACTTGTCGCTTGGCAATGTATTCAGGGCAATCGCAATCTATGTCGGATGGTTGGCTTTAGTTCTACTTGTTGTACAACAGACGTAGAACAGACGCTAGAAATATGGGCAAATTAAAAAATCAGCTGCCTTTATGTGGCCCGCGTTCTAAGAAAACTAATAACTTGCGAGAGTACCTGCGGTAAGTGTATATGTAGATATTATACGTGTAGTGTAATTCTTCGCTAATTAACTTCGCTAGTTAATTTGGGCAATACTCTCTTATAGGCGTAAGCGTGCCGGATTACCATATATGGCAAAAAACTTTTATAAAGGTGTAAAATATTTGAACATGTATCTATATAATATATAATAAATGACTTATACATATACATAAAGCTGCCTGTTTTATCGAAAACGCTATTTTTTCTCATACCTACAATTGAAATTGAAGTACGTATACTACCAAGTCTATACATAGCAATAATAATTTAGAGTAAAATTTCAAAATGCAGTATCCAACTGTATCTAGAATTAAAATAGGAATATTCTATTCACTAACACCTACCTGCGTCAGCCGATAAACATTTGAATTTTTATATGAGGTGTGTTTTACCTGAAAGTATCGATCTCTGCTAAGTACGAATGAGACATTCGAGATTATTGATGCGCAAAGAAAACGTTAAATGGATTTAAATAAGTATCTGAGTACGAATGCTTTCACGGCCAGAGTCATTTAAATTTAGATGATAAATAGTTACCGGTTTATGCCGTGAGTAAAAACTCATAATTACTGTCTTCGCGAACCATGCTGTTCGCTTCTTCGGAGCTAACTGATAATTAGTTACTAATTCTAATAATAAATGTAAAGCAATAAATGATTTATGTAAGAAAAGCTGTCTGTTTTACCAAAACTACAATTTTTTTCAACATACAAAAGGTAAAATGTTCAACCATAGTTAGTAGTAAAATAGGAATGTTATAATAAAGCAATTAATTAATTTGTATCACTGTATTGTTTTGTGGAATTGTATTTGTATTTAAAATATCCAGGAAAAGCATTTCAGAACATGCGATAGTCACATACACAAAATTATTAGGAAACGGTTCGGCGCCAGTCGACACCGCACGGCCCCGTTGATCTTCGCCGCCAAAGAACGATACCACCGTTCCCCTCATCTAATCAGTGCGTTGCTTGCATTTTCTGCGGAGTGTACAGTGGGCGCGGCTTGTTCCCTCCCCTCTCGCGCCTCAGTTTCGTCGAACTTTTGAGGCCGGTGACTAACATTTACTCTTAAGAGAAAATAAATCGGAAAGACGAGAGTTAATTTAAACTGCAAAAATCGGGTACTTTTTTTCACTTCTCTCGCGCTCATCTTTACACCGAGAGGCAAAGAATTTTGACAGTCACACAACTTATGTAGAAATGATTCAGGAGTATGATATACTTTATTTAAATTTTTTTCTGTTCAGTTGATTTAGAGCTATGGGTCTTTAAACATAGAAGTCACTACTATCGAAACGGGAGATGGCAGTTAGGGCGATTCTCTCATACGAGGTCACCTATCCTAGAATTTAGATCATACAGTTCGACGCTGGTGTTCCTTTTTTCCCACATCAGTCGATCTTTTAATGCCTAGGTTTTGTCCAGGCGCAAGACGTATAAACACGAGAAAATGTAAATAAATTTCTTTGGCAGTGTAAACATTTAAAGCGAGGCCCCGGCTGGATCAAAGAGGCGACGTGTACAGATGCGTTGTCAGGACGTTGAAATTGACGGAAACCAGCAGGAGATGGTAAAATGTACCTCCTGGGTGTAAAGTTCACAACTTCGTTTGAGGCACCCCTAAATGTGTTTAGATAACGATTTAATAAAATTTACTTGTGAGCAGAGATAAAAATTTAACAGTGATGTATGTTTTGAGGAAACGGCTATTTATTTTCAGACTGGAGTTTATAAGAAGATTATTTCCAAGTTTTTAATCGAACAGGATTGGATTATCAATTCGATACTCCTGTTATTTCTCTTCAAAGTTGATTCAAACTTGAAAGTGTTGTACAACTTTTTACTGTTAAAAACTTGGTACGCCTAGCCCCTTTCACATTATATGTGTACTATGTCCTATGTTGAAAGACAAACAAAATGCAGATTGTGCCAGACTGACAAACTAAACGCAGTTTGTAAAATGCAGTTTGTAAAATGCAGTTTGTCCAACAAATATGCGAGTTTACTGCGGAAAATATCAAAGGTAGATTTTGGCATCTGGACATAAAAATTATAAAATGTTTTAGTTACATTTTTGTCAAAATTACATTCTTGATAAATTTAACCACCAACTTGTAATAGTTTTGCTCTGTTTGTGAAAATTTCATATTTTGGACAAATGCATAACAAATGTTCTTTAAAAGATAAACTTGTTTTATAAAAATATCTGGGTTGTTATTACATAAAATACTTCTTATCTTAAACTTTCTGAATGACCCTGAATGCTTCTGAATCTCAGAAATGGTCAAGTTTTAACTGCATGTTATTTTTTTTTCTTATAACATATGATGCTCAATCATATTTTCAAATACTTGGGACGTGGAATGGATCACCCAGAGATAAATGAGTTGTTACTCTTACATGCGTTTGACGTATTTTCAGATTTATAACTTGAAAACGCCAACGCGTACTTAAACGACATATGTCACCCCGCACGAGAGAATCGTCCTAACTGCCATCTCTCGTTTTGATAGTACTGACACCTGCGTTTGAAGGCGCATAACTCTAAAACTACGAACAGAAAAAATTTAAATGAGAGAAATGAGAAAAGGTTCCCGATTTTTGCACTTTTAAATTAACGCTCGTCTTTCCATTTTTTTCCTCGTAAACCGTTTGTCACAAAAATTTCTATTTTTGGTCAGGTTGCATTTAGGGTCTCTTCTATAGATTGGCGTTTTTGTTTTCTTCAGTTTTTTGTATAATAAAGGTTACGAACAAGATTTCCTTGGAAGCGGATATCTCAGTAATGAATATTAGCACGATATCGGGATATGCACGTAGTCAATCGTCATATTTTATTTAATGCTACTGTAGAAACAGCATTGCGTTATAATTGTGGAAGATTATTTACTATTAGTACGATACGATCAGAACAATTTAATTTCGGAATTTTGAATAGTAGTGCGAGTTAAATATAAATAATGAATGCCATATTTAAAAAGGACGCTTTTTATATTTTCAAAATATCTCTGAAATCATTAGAACTTCAACTGTTTTCTCATTAGAGAGCACATAATTCTGAACTACTTTGTCACTTGAACCGACGTTTTATCTTTAATAATAACTAAAGTAATGACAAACCACTGTATAGTACAAAGTAAAATTCATTTCAATGAATACATACTTATGTGCAAACTAAAATGAAAATAATCTCAACTCTTACTTCTGTTAGTGGCAATGACGTCACAATTCTGGTTGCAACGAGTATGACTTGCATACATGGATATTCCTACATTCAACTTAAGGTAGAGTTTAAATCGGAAATGCAGTTATAATTTTTAATCGGCTATTATACATATATTATACATGTTTAAGTTTATGCATTAAAAATTACGTTAGAGTGAAGTTTGTACCTTTGCTAATAATAAAAAATATATCTGGCTCAATTCTGTCAAGAGTAGGTGACGAAATCTGCGAATATCGGTGTTTTTTAGTTGATCGCAAGAAGCCTACGACATAGCCACCAATAATCTTAAAATCTGTAACCTACACTCGACAGAATCAGTAACAATTTAAAATCTCTACATATTTTGTTAAATACGAAGAGGTGTGATACCCTTGATTATACCATAATTTTGTATAATCAAGGATACTTTTGATAAATTTGTTCATGTGCCGAAAAAAATAATCAATTTCGGTTAAACGTTTAAGTTATCAAACATTAAAGCTAAAATTGCAAAGTTTTACTAATAAAGCATTATCTTTTACAAACATTCAGATATTGGGACAAATAAAAATAAAAAAAATGTTGAGAGTTGATAATACGACTGTGATACCATCACGTTGTTTCTTCTGGTACAAAACCTGTAGGAAACTATTGTTTCTTTTTAAAATTGCTGCAAGGGAATATCACTAAAATACTTTTTGCAATATTTAATGAATTGTTCAGCTGTTCTTCTGTTCCGAACGAATAGGAGCAAATTCTCGATATTTTGATGAATAAGGAAAACCACACGTTGACGCTTCACTTTGGAAAGTTATAATTCGTCTATAAGTATGCATCGAAGTCCGATTTTTTTTTTATTTGTAGATGATCGAGCAATCATAATTAGCATATTGAAGTTGGTTGTTGGAAATTGGAAATACATAAACTATATATGCGACACGGCAAGCGACTCACAATAGTCATTTTGCTTATCATCACTCGCCACCGACCTGTGTTTTGTAGTTAAACTATATTTACTTTGTAAGAGACCTAATAATATGTTTAGTTAATCGTTTACTATCTATTGAGGCAACGGCCATCTCGCATGTCTTTTTCTACATTATTTAAACATGGAGTCGGAGTCGGTACATTTTTTCCGACTCCGACTCCTCTGAAATTTGTCTGAACTCCGACTCCACGACTCCGACTCCACGACTCCGACTCCACAGCCCTGGTTTCAAGAACTTATTTTTTTCAGGGATCGAGGAACCATCTGTTCAAATCCAATCGCCCGAATCCGCATCCTACATAACTGCTGGCGGCGAAGTCATACTTAGGTGCCATCTGGAGGCATCAGGCGACATTCACGTCGAGTGGTTTAGGTAACTTTCCCACTTATATTATTTTCTTCCAAGCATCAAAAACATCCAATAAAGATTAAATATAATAATATTTATTTATTATTGGATATTTATTATTTTTATATTTATTTAATAATTTCTTTATTAAGTACCTCTACATGTACTTGCGTCTCACATGTATAATAACAAAACATTGATTTCCAGAAATGCCGAAAGACTAGTTAAATCCTCAAGGGTCGAAATGAAAAAGCGTCGTCTACATTTGAAATCCGTAGCACCCTCGGATAACGGCATCTACAAATGTACCGCCCAGAACGAAGCCGGAAGTAAACACAGTTCGAGGAATTTCGCTTTGGCTGTAGCGGGTTTGTACTTCGACTTTAAAAAAATAAATACCAACCTTTTTTTTTCGATAACCGAAAATAATTTTTAGGCAACCAAACAGCCCTCATTGAAAAAGTCCCGAACAACCAGCTTGTCAAGAAAGGTGGTACGGCTATCTTTGAATGTTCCTATAAGGACGCTGACGTGATAGAGTGGTATTTCAAAGATGTCGGACCGTTAGAAACAAATAATAGGTATTATTATTCCTTCTACTAACAAATTAGTCCGTCTAAAATAATTTTTTGATGGTTTTCGTTTAAGAATTACGATATACAACAACGGCACGCTTCATATCAACGACGTGGAGTCGTCGGACCAAGGTCTTTACAACTGTGTCGGCGTAAAAAGTGAATCTTCCGAAGTGCCTCAAAGTTATACAGCCGAATTACATCTTGCCTGTAAGTGGTCTATATTTGTTTTTGTTTGTGTATTTCGTCTAAAATTCAATAAAATATTTGTTCTAGATATACATAAATTTATACCAGCTTCTTTTGAGCCACATCTAGCTGAGGATGACACGTATATTGTAGCGGAGGGGTCAGAGTTTCAGTTGACCTGTTTGGAACCAAAAAGTTCTCCGCAAGCGAAAAAATGGTGGATAAATAATGAAGGACATACAGTAAGTTGGAGATTGCCCTTTTTTGTATACAAACACATAAAAATAAGAAGAACTATTTAGAGCACCTGGTATACCATATTTGATTAAATTACCTGGTAATTAAATATTCAAAATGGTAAATTACGCTGGTTTAAATTACCGGGTAATTAAAAATTCAAGATAGTAAATTACGCCTGTTTAAATTACCGGGTAATTAAAAATGCAAAATGTTAAATTACGCTGATTTAAATTACCGGGTAATTACAAATTCAAAATGTTAAATTAAACAGATCACTGTAAGTTATATATACTACTAATGTTAATAAAAATGTTTGGTAAAACCTTAAATTATCATTTTGTGGATAACTAGCTATCTCTGATCTTTTGCCTGATTTGATAGTACTAAAACCAAAGCAAGACTACATAGAAATACTATTTTATACCACTACTACAAAAACAGGAAAATCAAACAAAATAATAATAGTAGAAAATAAACAATTTAATTCTGTTCACACCACATTCACAAAATAACTCTCCGGGTCACAGAGGGTTTTTGTCATTTGTCATTTTTCTAACACTGGCATATTTATTAAAAAGTGAATTCTGACAATAAATGGCTTCTGATTTCAAAGCTGCATTACCGGATTTGTTGGATTGGTCGCCATTGGCGAAGGGGTTTCCACTTTTCTATTCATTAAATACAAAATATTAGTTCTGTATTTTCTCCAGTGATGTCGGATTATTTGGAATAGTAAAAATATAACGTTTACGGGCAATGGGACTGTCATTGGATGTGTTAACTTTACCCATAGACCCATTTCCATTGGCAAAATGACACCTTGAATAACATTGTCACGCACGAGTCCGACCATGCACCACGCGGATTGTTAGGTACTTCCCAGGCAAACGCAAACAACAATGCACTTGTCGGCTGCTTAGGAGGGGTGGGGCGCATTCATGCGTCTACTGATGGAAGGTCCTTGAAATTAATTTATAAATTCCGGTAAATTACCAACGGTAATTAAAATTGTCGGTAAATTACCAACGGTAATTTAAATTGACGGTAAATTACCATCGGGTAATTTACGCCGTAAATTACGGTAATTAAAAATCGGTAAATTACCATTAATTACGGTAATTAATTCGGTAATTTACGCGGTAAATTATGCTTTTACATCCCTGGTAAAGTACCTTTGTTTATAGCTGTGCAAAAATACTATTTGAAAAAAGTGTTCAGAAATATTAGAGGGTATTAAATACGACATTATAATCTCCTTTATCATTGCATTAACTCCTAGTATATGGAACGCTGAAGGTAACTGTAATTCTATATTTAATGTTTTTTGATATTTTGAAATACTTTTTCATTATAATATTTTTACGTACTTTATTCTTCAGTCATTTTCATCTTTTTGACAACACACAGTATATGCTACTAAGAAAGTGATTATAATTTCGTATTTAAAGACCTTTTTCTGTCTAATTCAAATTTTTCCAATTAGTGTCCAACTTCCTGCCGGACACGGTATACCTACATTAGGGTGCTTCTTATTTTTTAACTTTAATTTTTACTTTATCATACGTAGTATGTAAAGTAACTATGCCAAAAAAAAAAAAAATTGCAATTTTAGCGGAAATATGTCTTTTTGGGTCCCCTGAACATTTTTGACCAAGGTACAAAAAAATGTCTGTGTGTGTACGCGTGTTTTGTGGCGACGATTCCGGAGAAACTACTAAAGGTATCGGGACGAAACTTCATATTTAGAAGCTTCATGGCATTTTTGAAAGATTTTGCAAATAAGCCGCCATTTCTGGAATTTAATCAAAATAGTTAAATAATAAATTAAAGTACAGGAAATTCTGAATAATTTATGACTATGACATTTTTTGGTAAAATTAATAGTTTACCTGCATGAGCAAATTCAATTTCATCGAGATCGGTCGTAGTGCATTAAAACTAGTTAGCCAGAATTTGTCAGATATTTTGATTTTACTGACAGTAGGTAGTGTAAAAACGCTAATGTTTTGACAATACCAACTGTCAATATAATCTACATATCTGTCTAGTTCTACTAGTTTTTTTTATGCAGACATGGCCGATCTCGATCAAATAGAATTTCATGCAGTTAAACTATTAATTTTATATATATATGTAGTATGATAAAGTCATGTGCCTGGCCACATCAGATTTTTTTATGCTGAACTCTCTGAGTTTGTTCCTGTGAAATTTGAAATGCCTCAAAATTGAGAAGAAGTTTAACTTAATAATAGGTATTTAAAAAAATTATAAATATAACAAAATATTTTTATTTTGTTACAATACATTTCCATAGGAATAGAAAAGAGAGTATGCTTTTCTGTAAAGTCTGAATCTGATGGCAGAACTTTATTAATTGAACTTAGTTTTTGGGAAAAATCAGTGACAAAAGCGCTCTAAGAACAACAAAAAAGCATTTTTTTCTCAATTGATTATTGTATTTTTGACAAATTAAGTACTACGTGTAAATATGTATGTGAAATGCTCTGATATCTAGATTCTAGGGTTTTTTTTTTAAGTTAATAATTGTTTTGTTAAATGGAAAGAAATTACGTTTTAGAAAATATTGGGTCAACTTTTGAATGAAGAATTTTTTTCTGTTTAAACTCGCCTTTTATAGTTTTTGAAAAATATCTTTGTTTATGAAAAATTTTGCAGCCCTATGTTATTTAACTATTTTTTGCATATATTTTGTCAGTTTTTAATTTCATCCCTAATGTTATACTCTAAAATAAATGCTCTTTATTTATTGGTGCAGATATCAGATTCGGGACAAGTGAAAGTTGACGACGACGGAAGATTAATTATCGAAAAGCTTCAAGCAAATAACGCAGGAAACTACACGTGCGTAGCCGAAAATATCGCTGGAAACGTTGACAAAACAATTACCCTAATTGTTACAAGTAAGTAAAATTTAAAACTTTTATAACAATTATCAATTCAAATACTTATATTATAGCAAAACCAGTCATCGTTAAACATCCAATCAGCGTCACCGTAGAAGAAAACGATGACTCCGTGTTAACCTGCGAATTTGAATCACAATCAGAAATGTATACTAACGTAAAATGGAAAAAAGATGGAAAACCAATTAAAATACATGATCTTGACGACGGTACGTTTTATTATCATTCGAAAAATAAGTACATAAAACACAACTTTTTATATAGGAAGCACAAACCCGCAACGTATTAAAGTATTCAAGCACAACGGAACACTACTAATTCAATCGTCAAAAACTTCCGATAGAGGCGAATATATCTGCGAAGTTATCACTGCAGGATTCAAGCCAGTTGTGTCAAAAACTGCTACGATATCAGTCGTGGGTAAGAATTTTTCTAATTTACATTTTTTTTAAACATAACCTAATTTTTTTTAAACATAACCTAATTTTTTTTAACATAACCTAAAAATTTTTTACCCGTAGAAATACTAAAGTTTGCTCCACCGCCCGTTAGTAAGAAATTGGAATTGGGTACGGTAGCGAAAATACACTGCAAGGCGCAGGGGACCCCACCACCTATAATACGTTGGGAAAAAGCAGGCGCGGGTCCAGATAATTTTCCGAATCACATCACGGATATGAACGGGACGTTGCATTTTAATGGCGTATTAGCGGAAGATAAAGGGAAATATACGTGTACTGCTAGTAACAGTCAAGGAATTGTTAACGCTACCGTTGTTATCGACGTAGTCGGTAAGTTTGTTAATTATAACCTAAAATATGCGTCTGTCAAATAACACTTGTCGATAAATTTGAATATTTTTTTGGTACTGATTTCGAATATGGCTATTGTTTTATTTTTAGTGTCGCCAAAATTCAGCTTGTTACCTAAAAATCCAACCGAAGTTATAGAGGGCAGTTCCGTGCTTCTGAATTGTGTCGTTGAAGGTGATCCAAAGCCAACTATTCAGTGGGATAAGAATTCCAAAATGAACGATTTCGACCATTCAAGGTATAGAAAAAAATTTCGATAAAACGCGCGGATATTAAAATTTTTTTTATGCTTTTTCCGTAGGTTTATCGTTCTTGAGAACGGTACTTTATTTATTAACGAGGTCCACAAGGAGGACGAGAATCATTACGGTTGTACGGGTGGTAGCAGTGCTGGACTAAACAGAAAGGAAGTCCGATTAATTGTCCATGGTAAGTAAATTTGATTTATTGGATAAAATTTGTTCTTAGATGCATTGTTATAAAACGAGTTTTTCAAGTAATTAAATTAATTAGTAATAGTACAGTAGAACATCAAAAATCCGAATGAGTTTTAAAAGAGTTTAAATACATAATTATGTAATAGTTTGTTTAATATATGTATATTTAATCGATTAAAGTATATTTTTAGGCATGTTTTAGGCCTAAAGTGTCATTTTCTAGGTTATTTTCGAAAATCCGAACAATTTGATAATCCGAACCACCTTCGGTCCCAATTAGTTCAGATTATCGACGCTCTACTGTCTTTTCTTTTTTTTGTCAAAAAAATAAATAAAAAAATTAGTGAATTGCTATTAAAACAAATTTGAAAAAAAAGGACAAACAAATTTGATATAATATTGGTGTTTTGATAAAATGAATTTGCCAGTTCGAATATTTTTTTGAAATAATGAGATATGAATGTTTTTTGCAAGAAAGTAATTACAAATTTGTATTTACATGTTGGAAATCTAATTTTATTTAAAGTTTTTATTGTTAATAAAGTAAAGAAACACAGGGTGATAAATAGAAATGTTTAATTTACCGAAATTTATAAATTTATTTCAAAGATCTTCCATCAGTAGACTTATGAATGCGCCCCACCCCTCCTAAGCAGTCGACAAATGCACTGTTGTTTGCGTTTGCCTGGGAAGTATCTAACAACCCGCGTGGTGCATGGTCGGACTCGTGCGTGACGATGTTATTCAAGGTGTCATTTAGCCAATGGAAATTGGTCTATGGGTAAAGTTAACACATCCAATGACAGTCCCATTGCCCGTAAACGTTATAATTTTACTATTCCAAATCATCCGACATTACTTGAGAAAATACAGAACTAATATTTTGTATTTAATGAATAGAGAAGTGGAAAGCCCCTTCGCCAATAGCGACCAATCCAACAAATCCGATAATGCAGCTCTGAAATCAGAAGCCATTTATTATCAGAATTCTCTTTTTAATAAATATACCAGTGTTAGAAAAATGACAAATGACAAAAAACCTTCTGTGAACCGGAGAGTTATTTTATGAATATGGACAGAATTAAATTTTCTACTATTATTATTCTGTTTGATTTTCCTGTTTTTGTAGTAGTGCTATAAATAGTATTTCTACGTAGTCTTTGCTTTGGTTTTAGTACTATCAAATCAGGCAAAAGATCAGAGATAGCTAGTTATCCACAAAATAATGATTTAAGGTTTTACCAAACATTAGTAGTAATCATCACTTATAGTGATCTGTTTAATTTAACATTTTGAATTTTTAATTACCCAGTAATTTAAATCAGCGTAATTTAACATTTTGAATTTTAAATTTCCCGGTAATTTAAACAGGTGTAATTTACCATTTAGAATTTTTAATTACCTGGCAATTTAAACAGGCGTAATTTACCATTTTGAATTATTAATTACCCGGTAATTTAAACCAGCGTAATTTGCCATTTTGAATTTTTAATTACCTGGTAATTTATGTCATTGTAATTTACCATTTTTAATTTTTAATTACGTGGTAATTTAATATTTTAAGTTAATAATTTTAATTTCAACGGTAATTTACAAAACAAGTTAATTACCGTAATTTAACATCCCTGAATATGATCATTATTTAAATATTATCATTTTATTATGGAAATTTCCTTAACTTTTTTTTCAAATGGAATACCTTGTATATTTTTACATTTTGTAATGCTGAGACTAAATCAAAACATTTTTTATTGAAATAATTTTCTTATAGAATGCATGATTTTTGAGTTATAAGCAATTAATTAAAAGTCAAAATTACCGGAACACCTACATAATTCTCCAACCTTAAAAGACATTTTTTAAAGCGAGCTCTCGCTTAAATATACATATTTTTAATATACAGGGGTTTATTTCATTATGGAAGTATGGAAAACTTTTCCTTTTTCTCATCAAACGTCTTGGACATTTTTATTTTTTAATTCTAAGAATTTTTTGTAAGTTTGATTAATTGCTTATAACTAAAAAATGATGGAATTTATAAAAAACAAATATTCCAATCAAAGATGTTTAGAATTAGTCTTAGAATTATAAAATGTAAAAATATGCAGGGTATTCCATTTGAAAAAGATAAGTTTACCAGATTTCCATAATAAAATGAACATCCTGTATATTAAAAATATATTTTAATGATAGCTTGTTTAGTGTCTAAAACGTTTGTTTGAATGGTTTTTTGAAATTTTCTACTGTTGGAGAGTTATGTAGGTGTTCCGGTAATTTTGACTAAATTTAATTAATTGCTGAAAACTCAAAAATGATGCATTTTATAAAGAGATTATTTTAATAAATAATGTTTAGAATTAAGTATCGTTTACATCCACTTAACTTAACTTAACGTATGAAAAATTATACTTAGCGTACGAAATTTAGATCCGTTCCATTTACATTCACTTACGTTGGGGTGCTTGATATGCGCATTTGACAGTGACACAATATGAAGTCAATATTAAATCTATCGCTTTTATTATACAAATATGTTTATGTACATGCAAGTTGGATCAAGGATCAATCATCCGTGTTAATAATCCGCTAATCGAGCTAAAAATATTGCAAAATCACATAGAGATAACAAAGTTCAAGTCGCACGAGTTAATTTTTAGGTTATGTTACTGTCACCCGCTGTCACCATCATCCAAATTGTCAAAATCGAGAGCTTGTGATTGGTGCACTTAGTGCACGAATTCTGTTAAGTTGAAGTTGAGTGAACAAATCCGTACGTTACGTTAAGTTTTTCTACTTTAAGTGAATGTAAACGAACACATATAATTCAATGGAGTTCAACTATCTCTAATGTTTAATTGTTCGTACGTTAAGTGGATGTAAACGAGGCTTTAGTCCTAAAATTACAAAATGTAAAAATATACAGGCTGTTCTATTAGAAAAATTACGAAATTTCTATAATAAAATGAACACTCCGTATATAAAAATATATTTGAATGATGGATTGTTTAAAATCAAAAAACTTTTATTTGAATTTTTTTTTTAAATTTTTTGTAAAATAAGAATGACCCTGATATTATATTCCTTAGTTAAAGTTCAAGAAATTTATTTTGCTCGACATTGTCTCAATATTAGTGAATGTTGTTAGTGTTCAATTTTGTTGTACTTATATTTCTTAATGTCTTGGTACCCAAAAATATTATACTGCTGCAAATGTTAAAATATGTTTCTATTATTATATAGAATACAGATATTCTAGCTTTAAATGTTAGTTTATTAGATATTCTTCATAAGTAGCTAATCGTTCGGATCACTTTTTTAACTATTTGATATGCAGTACTAGTAAATTTCAACGTGTTGTCTAATATGACACTTGTCCACTATTTCGACAACTGTGTTATCGATTACTTATTTATTTCTGGGTTTACCGAATTTATTTCCCTATATCATAGCAATTGTTTTCATGACACTCAAACAACAATTTAATTGATATCGTTTACAATAAATGAACATCACAAGATTTAGTTGCTGAAGCAACAATGTTTATGTACAAATTTTGTGGTACCTCCAAGTCCTTTATGACTTATTTTAATGACTCAAAATTATTTTTATTATATTATATTATTTTTAGGCCGTGACCATCAACTAGAAAACTCAAACGAGGGCTCCGCAGTCACAAAAGCAGTCCTAATAACAATGTCGGTAGCGGCCGCTTATATAATATTAGTCGTCGGATTAATGATCTGGTGCCGATATCGAAGGAAATCTAGGAAGTTACCGGCAACCGACGGTAAGTTCCCAAAAAAAAATTTTTTAGGTTATGTGAGAATTTTTTTTTTTTTACTAAAATAGCAATTATTGTTTAGCGAAAACCGAAAACGGGGACGTGGAACACACCGAACTGAAAGAAGGCACCAACGGCCACCTACCGGGAACCTCAAAAACAAGCGACGAGACCGAAACGAAGCACAAAGACGGGCAGAAAAGCGACGGGGCCGAAACAACGCACTCGCAGAGCTCAAACCAATCGAAAAAATCGAAAAACACCTACGATAAACTAGCGTTATCCAGGACGCACTTAAAAGAAACAAAACTCATCGGACGCGGAGAATTCGGCGATATTTTAATCGCGAAAATCTCCCAGGTTGTCACGATGGATAAACGAAACTCTACGAACATGCAAAACGGGATTTCCGAAGACAAAGACGTGCACGTTCTGGTGAAAGCGTTATCGCAAACGAAAGACGAAAATAGTTTGACGGAGTTCAAACGGGAGATCGATATGTTCTCGAAATTGACGAACGATAACGTGACGAGGTTGTTGGGGTTGTGTAGGGAGGCGGAGCCGCATTATATGATTTTGGAGTATACGGATTGGGGAGATTTGAAGCAGTTTTTGACGGCTACGAGGAAGGGAGATCCGCCCCCGTTGACTTCGGTGCAGTGCGTGGCGATAAGTTTGCAGTTGGTGAAGGGGATGGAGCAGTTGTCGTCGACGAGGATGATCCATAAGGATTTGGCGGCGAGGAATTGCGTTATAACCTCGAAATTGGTCGCTAAGATCGGGATGTCTCGGATGACGAGGGACCCGTACAGTATGGAGTACTGCAAGCATGTGAATCAGGTGAGTTGTGGGAAGATGATTGAATTGTTGTTTGAGGTTTTTAGGTTAAGATTGATATAATTTAAGTTTATCTTAGGGATTTAGATTCTCAAAAGTAAGGGTTGGTTTAGTATTGAAAATTGCAGCCAAACACAACAATTGGTTAAAAGTGGTTTCCAATTATATTACAAAAAAAATTAATATAACGTGCCCCAAATTCAGACAGGTTGAGGAATTTTTGTTACATTTATAAATGTAGGATTTATATTTATGTATGTGGAGCCAATGACTGTTCACTTTTTTAAATTAATATTTCCTCTCGGTCTTCTTCAGTTTGCCCTCTCTACCTCATCTGAATTTTAATTTTTTGTGCATCTTGGATTTTTTGTGTTTTCTTTTTCTTGATGCAGCTTTTTATTGCTACTTTTTTTGCTTCCTTTCTTATTTTTCTAAAATGTTTTTTTTTGTGCTTCTTTCTTTTTTTATTAACAAATATTCTCTCCAAGCATCAGAGATAGTTATAGAAGAACAGTTTCTTTTTACTTTTTTTGGGCATTTCAGATTCCAGAATAATGATTTTTTTTTGTAAAGAAAGCAATAGAGCCATATGTATTACTTCTAACCATGTACACTAGGGTGGTTCAAAAATGCATTGCAAAAAGTTTTGTGATGATAGAAAGCAGCGATCCCCCCAAATCGTTTCCAAATCGAAAAAAAAAAAGCGGACACGTATTTTTGTTCTTCGAAATTTTGATTCTTAATGGTGCGGTGCCTGTCGAGGCCTCAAATTTACATAAGAAAATGCATGGAAAAAAGAAATTTTTTGGTATTTTTCGAGTAATTGTTCGGGGTTTGGGAAAACTTTAGATTAAAGTTATAGGACTTGTAGAGGACTTTCCAATGAAGACCTTGAGGTATTATACATATGGCTTTGACGCCCCTAACCCACCCCCACATTGCCCTGAAAACTACCATTAAATGAAAAATGTACATTCTTCAGAAAAAGTACGCTTCTAATCACTTCATTCTCTTTTTTCTCATAGAAATCATTACTATAAGTCTAGTTGAATGTTTATAAACATTTGTCAGGTAATTTCCATTTGTTTAAACAAATTCCATTTGCTTAAATAATTCGCTATTCTCGAAACTCCGTCGGACATCTGTTTTCTGAGTTCGAAATGGCAGTTTATTATCTTAGAGTGACATTATTCATTAAACAAATTCTTCCTATTGTTTAAACTATCAATGATTATTAATTTTCAACTGGTGTTCTAATTATGGTAGAAGGCAGGTTTTTTGTGAAATTAACTTATAAATTTCATGTTCGAAGCATCTTGCCTATGTTATTAGCTAATAAACCCATATTTGTTTAAACAATGTCCATTTGTTTAAATTTTTTTTTGTCATTCTCTTAACATTAAGTTTTTTAGATCGGTTTGGTCAACTGTTTGTCAAGTGACATCATTTATATTTTGGGATAATTTCCATTGTTTAAATAATAAAATATTATTCAAATGCATAATGGTGATATACAGGTGGTATGTAAATTTTAAAATAAATTAAAAATTACAGCCATAACCTGGATTTGAACCAGGGACCTGGGACCTAGTTCAAATCATTATTAAGTAAAATATTCGTTTTCAATATCATTTGTTCGAAAAAATTGAAATATTTAAAATCCTTTTTTCGGGAAATTGGGGAGTTACATTTCTTTTAAAAATATTAAATTTTTTACCATAATTAGAAAAAAGTTGAAAATGAATAATAATTTATTGTTTAAACAAAAGGAGGAATTTTTTAATGAATAATGTCACTCTAAGATAATAAACTGCCATTTCGAACTCAGAAAACAGAATTCAGATGGATTCTCAAGAAAAACGAATTATTTAAACACCTAAGAATATGTTTAAACAAATGGAAATTAACTGACAAATGTTTATAGGCATCCCACTAGACTTATAATAATGGCTTCTATGAGAAAAAAATAGAATGAAATAATTAGAAGGGTCAATTTTCTGAACAATCTACATTTTTTCATTTAAGGGTAGTTTTCAGGGCACTGTGGGGGTGGTTTGGGGGCATCAAATCCATATGTATGATAGGTCAAATTCTTTCTTGGAAAGTCCTTTACAAGTCCTATAACTTTAGTCTTAAGTTTTCCCAAACCCCGAACAATTATTCGAAAAATACCAAAGATTGTCTTTTTCCCATGCATTTTCTTATGTAAATTTGAGGCCTCGACAGGCACCATTAAGAATCAAAATTTCGAAAAGGAAAAAATACGTGTCCACTTTTTTTGGATTTGGAAACGATTTGGGGGGAATCGTTGCTTTCTAAATAAAAATAGACAATTTGAACCACCCTAGTACCACCCTGTGTACCTATTTATAATACTTTTAGTTAATAATATTCTGTGACTATCTAACACATCTTGATCGAAACTATGTTTTACTAAACTAGAAAATATATTTGATGCGATTTGGTGATGTTCTATCTATACATATATCAGTAAAATGCTTCCAACAAACAACACTGGACTTTGTCGGCTTCCAGTTACATCGGTCTACAAACTGTATCCATAATTCCTGCTGGGCAGGAATCTTAGGAAACCTACATTTAATTGTTAGGTAAACCAAAAATTAAGTCAAATTTTATTGAATGGGCCTGTTCATTGTCATTTGACTGACATCTAACGTCACTTACCAATGAAACGTAATTCCCGCTGATTTATTGCAGCCAGGACCCTTTCTGCTGCGACAGCTTCTTACATCACATACTGTCGTGCTAATTAGTTATAAAAAAATTCTTATAGCGCACTAGAAACCACGTAAACCTATATAATGTATCGGCTCGTCAATTTGACGTTATGGGACTAACGAACGGTATGATTTGACATAAAGTGCTCCCAATTTTAAGCTCGTATGACTCTTCCTCTTTTATACCATCTCGATGAATAATCCGAACAATTTGATAATCCGAACCACCTTCGGTCCCAATTAGTTCAGATTGTCGATGCTCCACTGTACTTAGTTTGTCAAAAATACAATAATCTAAGCACATGACTATCCTGACCAACTATGAACAGAATCTAAAAAATGATAACTGTTAAAACATTGCCTTTTCTCATCGGCTGGCAGAAAATTTTGTTGAAGATTGTTGATTATTTTGTCATAAACAAATGATTAACTAGTAACTTTTACATTAGCCTACTACTAGTTTTTTTCCTGATTTATACCCTATCTTCCCAAATCAATTTATTTAGTGTTTATTAACTATATTTTTGACTATATGTTTTAATCAACTCATATCTTAATAGATTAATAAATAAAACTATTCCTTCAATTTGTAGATAATTCCACTACGTTGGATGCCTTACGAAGCAGTCTACGAAGATGAATTTTCGACAAAAAGTGACGTCTACTCGTTTGGTGTCGTCCTCTGGGAGATTTTCCAACAGGGCGAATTACCGTTCCCAAAAATGAACGACAACAGTTTCCTTACGAAACTAAAAGAGAAATCTCTCGAGTGGAAATACCACAAAGATACGCCAGAAGCATTACAGAAATTACAAGTATGCATTTTTTTTTTATTTCTCTCTTGTTTAATATCGTAATATTTTGTACCTACTTTTTCAGGAGACTTGCTTGGATACAAATCCTATGAATAGGCCTACATTTTCATCGTTAGTCAAAGACATTGAAGAAGTGTTAAAGTCACTGTAAACCAAATATTTATTACTACAGGAGATGCGGAATCTAGGAAGGCTTTCTTAGCTATGTAAATGATTTTTTTCCTTTATATAATTTGTGATTTTCTGATTTCCAAAATTTACTTAGGACTATTTTTAATATTGATCTCTCATCAATCTTAATTTTCGTGTTTTATATGTATAAATTTATTAATTAACGATATTTATGAATAGCTTTAACGTGTGCGCTCTACGCGCAGTCCATTTATTAGTATTGCTAGTCCCTTTAAAACAAAAGAAAAGATCATTGTATAAATGTGTATATATATTTTTTAGTTTATCGATGATAATCATATCACTTCTTTTTTAAGGATTAACTTTTATATACAGTTGAGCCTTTAGGCTGGCAGTATTTTCATCGAAACTTTTGAAATTGTAATTTTCATTAAAAAGTATTACTTCTACTTACGTAAAGTTGTTGAAATCCATACTAAAGGAACACCTGTATATACAATACCATTTCTTAAAAACATATCATGGTTTTTGTGTTATCTGTCATTTTCATCCATGTTCTATATGTGACCCCACACGAGAGAATCACCCTAACTGCCATCTCTCGTTTCGATAATATTGACTCCTATGTTTGAAGGCGCATAACGTTCAGCGTTCAGGTTGCATTTAGAGCCTATTCTATAGATTGGCGTTTTTGTTTTCTTCATTTTTTTGTGTAATAAAGGTTGGGTACAAGATTTTCATGGAAGCGGATATCTCAGTAACTAATATTAGCACTAGGGTGGTTCAAATTGGCTATTTTTATTTAGAAAGCAACGATCCCCCCAAATCGTTTCCAAATCCATAAAAAGTGGACACGTATTTTTTTCTTCGAAATTTTGGTTCTTAATGGTGCCTGTCGAGGCCTCAAATTTACATAAGAAATAGCATGCGAAAAAAACAATTTTTGGTATTTTTCGAATAATTGTTCGGGGTTTGGGAAAACTTAAGACTAAAGTTATAGGACTTGTAGAGGACTTTCCAAGGAAGAATTTGACCTATCATACATATGGATTTGATGCCCCCAACCCACCCCCACAGTGCCCTGAAAACTACCCTTAAATGAAAAAATGTAGATTCTTCAGAAAATTGGCCCTTCTAATTATTTCATTCTCTTTTTTCTCATAGAAGTCATTATTACAAGTCTAGTGGGATGCCTATAAACATTTGTCAGTTAATTTCCATTTGTTTAAACAAATTTTTAGGTGTTTAAATAATTCGTTTTTCTCGAAAATCCGTCTGAATTCTGTTTTCTGAGTTCGAAATGGCAGTTTATTATCTTAGAGTGACATTATTCATTAAAAAAGTTCCTCCTATTGTTTAAACAATAAATTATTATTCATTTTCAACTTTTTTCTTATTATGGTAGGAAATTTAATATTTCTAAAAGAAATGTAACTCCCCAATTTCCCAAAAAAAGGATTTTAAATAAATTCAAGTTTTTCGAATAAATGATATTGAACACGAATAATATTTTACTTAATAATGATTTGAACCAGGTCCCAGGTCCCTGGTTCAAATCCAGGTTGTGGCTGTAATTTTTAATTTATTTTAAAATTTACATACCACCTGTATATCACCGTTATGCATTTGAATAATATTTTATTATCTTAACAATGGGAATTATCCCAAAATATAAATGATGTCACTTGACAATAAGAGTTGACCAGACCGATCTAAAAAAAGAATTGCAAAAAAAATTGTTTAAACAAATGGAATTTGTTTAAACAAATATGGGTTTATTAGCTAATAACATAGGCAAGGTACATCGAACATGAAATTTATAAGTTAATTCCACAAAAAACCTGACTTCTACCATAATTAGAACAACAGTTGAAAATTAATAATCATTGATAGTTTAAACAATAGGAAGAATTTGTTTAATGAATAATGTCACTCTAAGATAATAAACTGCCATTTCGAACTCAGAAAACAGATGTCCGACGGAGTTTCGAGAAAAGCGAATTATTTAAACAAATGGAATTTGTTTAAACAAATGTTAATTACCTGACAAATGTTTATAAACATTCAACTAGACTTATAGTAACGATTTCTATGAGAAAAAAGAGAATGACCTGATTAGAACGGTACATTTTCTGAAGAATGTACATTTTTCATTTAAGCGTAGTTTTCAGGGCACTGTTGGGGTGGGTTGGGGGCGTCAAAGCCATATGTATAATAGCTCAAATTCGTCATTGGAAAGTCCTCTACAAGTCCTATAACTTTAATCTTAAGTTTTCCCCAACCCCGAACAATAGGGTATTCCGGTCATGTCAAAATTTAAGCAGATATTCGGTTTAACCTATTGTACAATTTATGAAGATTCATAAAGTTAAGCTATGAGCTTTTTTATTTAGTTTTTCTATGAGATAATTGCAATTAAAAGTGCATTTCGTTTGAATTCACCGACCACCCTCGGAAATACACGATGATTACCGATCCCTAGTAGCGGTGGCAACAGCGAACAGCTCTCGAACAGCTGATCGGCCAAGTTGACGGTTGGCGACCCTGTTGTTTGACAACGAATATAAAGGTAACTTTTTTGAGAGATGATTTGATCATTGAAACTTGAAGCCAAACATCTCTCATCTCGCTAGTCGGCAATGTAAAGAAAATCTTATCAGGAGTTACTGTTCTACTACTGTTACAGCCCGGCACAAAACAATGTCGGCGTTGGAGTTTATACATTTTGAACAAGTGTTTGATATAACCTCAATAACCAAAGCAGGTGTCAACAAACGAGCGATTCTAAACGTTGACACAACAGAAGACAAAACTTTACTACGTGCACCCTAGATATAGCAACGTTGTCAAGTCGCTCACTTGGAGCGGTCTTTGTGACGTCACAAAGACCAATCCTAATTTAAACTTCAAACAACGATTTCTCTTAATTTAAAACAATGTTTGATATTTTACTTGTGAAGTAGCAAACAGTAGCACCCATACTTTGTAAAAAATGACAATTTCAAAAACACCGGAATACCCCATTATACGAAATATACCAAAAAATGTCTTTTTCCCATGCATTTTCTTATGTAAATTTGATGCATCGATAGGCAGCATTAAAAATCAAAATTTCAAAGAAAAACTAACTACGTTGCTTTCTATCATCACAAAAATTTTTGCAATGCATTTTTGAACCACCCTATTGCGTACGTTTGTTTATTTGGTAAGTTTGGCTGGTTTTTGAGTGGAGTTTGAGACTCTTCCATTGGCCCATAGATGGAGTTACCTTTTTCAATATTTTGTTCTAAAAATTTAATCTTTTCTTTTAATAGTTGGTTATTTTCCCAAAGTATGCCATTTTTCTCTCCTTGTTCGGTCACCAACTGACGCAACAGTGTAACATCTGTGCGTAATAATTTCAATTCCTGGTCTTCATTTTTGTTCCTAACCTCATTTTCTTGAGTTATCTCCGTTGTTTGATTCTTCCTATACGTAGTATAAAACAAATATTTATTGTAGAGAACTGGAAACTACTAAAAGAAATATGTCAATCTACCAGATTTTCCACTATCTACTAGATTCAAAATTTGGCCACCAGATCAATGTTTCATTCTACCAGATTTAGGGCCGATATATTCACCTATCGTGAAACTGTTCGTCATCTAAACGACAAGATAAATGGTAAAAATGTGTCTATTCACCTGTCGTTAACGTTACCGACCGGATAAATACGCTTAACGATCAAATTTATTTAGCGATCGAATGAACCTGCCGTAAACTAATGACGGACACTTTGATTGGTCACGGAGCACGTGCTGAATGTCAAACAAAAAGTCAAACTGACAAATATTTACGTACGTACGTGGTACTGTATTAATTGAAGTTATTATTTAGTTAATATGGCCGAATTTGCTGAATTCGTCTTTCATACAATTTTTTTACTTTTGGTCGTCTTTTTTAATTGATGCGGTTAGAAATGGGTGCGAATGAATTTTCGTTACGTTTTGTCAATGTCTATCAATGTCATTTACGGCGCTACATGTAGCGGCAATTAGTCCAAGTTATGATCCAAGTGTTGATTTAGTACACCTTTTTTACCGACATTTGATACTATACTGCCGAAAAACATTCGTTAGCGATGTTTACGTCCTCGTTGCCTGACGATAACTTACAGATCGGTGAAAAGACAGAATCATTTTTAACGTGAACGTTAGCGTAATCTGTTCGTTGGCTAACGACAACTTTGACGATAGGTGAATATATCGGCCCTTAGAGTTATAGTCACTATTCTATTAATATTATAGTCAAACACAGGAGTCAATGCTATCGAAACGAGAGATGGCAGTTAGGGTGATTCTCTCGTGCGGGGTCACTTATAGAATTCTCCAACAATAAGTAATAAGCAATTTCATTTTTCAACTTGATAAAACTATGTTTGCTCAATTTTCAAAATTGGCATGTGTGATATTACTTTAACTGGGGATATTTATATTCGTTTAGTCGGTTTTAATACTGGTATTGAAATTAACAATTCTGTTTTGGAAAAACTGACCATGATGCGTTTTTATGTGGTTCAGATTTACACTGTTGCAAAAAATTAACGTCACAATTGTAACGTTGATTTTTTCTCAAATTGCTAATAAAATTATTACGATATTTCTATTAAAGAATCTATCAACAATTGAAAAATAAAAAAATTTTAAAATCTTGTTTAATAACTTTGCAATTGTGACGAATTTTTTAGTGAAAAACGGTGTATTATTAATTATATTGTACATAAAATTATAGGGCCACTATACACACTGCCAAATGTCTGACGACTACAATTAAATACATTCTCACTTACCTATGGGCTCGTAGCATAAGCTCGTAATAAAAAATTTACAATTTTCTATTGAGCGTACTTCCAGTATAAAGAAAAATCGATAGCGCGTAAATTTTAAACTATCGACAGCAATATGCCTATTACCACACCGGTTAGCTTTAAATATGTAATTTTGAATAATTTACGGCTGTCAAAGAACTGATTCATCTCCATTTTGACGGTAATTTAAAAGTTTATCATAGCGTAATGTTCTGTTAAGTAACTATTAATTATTATTATAGTTAGCGATAGACATATTCGTAACGTACGTTAAGTATATGTATTATTACTCAATTTTGATATATGTATAAATAAATAAAATAAATAAAATTACGATCTGTCCAGAATAGCAAATCGCGAGTAGTAGAAATGTAGCTTTTTATAATGGTTTTTTTTTGTAAGCGAATGTCCATTTTTATATAATTACGCATCATAATATTTATCTTTGTGATATGTATTCTAAATAAAACTATTTACGGTGCGAGAATTTTTTCCGTTTATAATAGAATTAAACGCAACATCTAATAAAAACTGTTTATTGAATATAGTTAATAGTAACTAATATAATAATTATGACGCACCATTATAATAACGATTCAATTTAATAACGTTTCGACTTTTGCTTTTTATTCTTATTACTAAAACTACCCTTAGCAGGCCTTTTGTTTCCTTTAGACCTAAAATCTGATTTTCCCCCAACAGCTTTTTTGTATCCATGCAACCAAGTGTTCCGTTTTTCTTCCCAAGCGAGTTGCTCTTGATCTGAAAATAAACAAGATTTGTGTTAGTGTTATTTAGTAATAAAATAAAAGGCGTCACAACTTTTATTATACTGGGGGTTTCAAAATCAACACTGTTTAGAGATTATCTATTGTCAACAGCTTGTTTTTTATTCATTTTTCAGGCAAAGACAAGTGCAATACAGAGTAGAGTGAGGCAGGTTTGTGTCAGTTCAAATGTCGTCAATAATTGTAGAGGAGGATTTGATTTAGGAAATAAATTGCTTCCGGGTTATGCTGTGTGTCAAGATTTGTAAATGCTGACATTTCGCGAACCATGTTGCTCGCTTCTTCAGAGCTAAATGAATACTAGAGGAGGATTTGATATCGGTAAGTAAATTTATTCGTTTCAATATCAAAATTTTGGTTGCAAACTAAATATGCTGCGGTCTCTCCAGATCAAATTTTGAATCTTATCTAAGATAGTACTACTCTAACACTTGAAGTTTTTGAGATATTGCTACATTTTAACAGTATTTTAAGAAAGATTGTATTTCCAACTTTGTAAATTTATTTGGTATAAATTTGAAAAATCCACCACTATTTAAATTTGGTTTCCTTAGTACTAAATTTATCAACCACTTAAAATTAGCCACTACCCTATGATGATAATTTAAAAAGGGCAAACTACTGTATTTAATATCACTTGGTAGGCTGTTAAACATCTTCAATGCTTCGTAATCAAATGAATTTTTCGTATTGCTTTTTGTATATTTTGGTAATCGGAAGTGATCCTTTTGCTGAGTATTGTATTCATGCTGCTGACTATTATATGTTAAATAATTGCTCATATAATTTGGCATTTTTTATTTATACATTTATATACCAAAGTGAGTATACGTTCCTTGTTTAATATTCAATAAATTTAATTTACTCAACATTGACTCTACACTGATTATCCTGGAGCGTTGTAATATAATTCTTATAACTTGATTTTGTTGTACTTGCATTTTTTTAATGTCTTTGTCAGTACACAAAAATATTATACTATTGGAATAACTAAAATTGGGTTCTAAAATTGTATGGAATAAAGATATTCTAGTTTTTAATATTAGTTTATTAGGTATTCTTCGTAAGTAGCTAATTTTTCGGCTCACCTTTTCAACTATAGAATCCATATTACTAGTAAATTTCAACGTATTATCTAATATGATTCTCAACAACTTTGTTATCAATAACTATTTCTGGTGTAGGGCTTACGGAATTTTTATTTCCCAATATCATAGCTTTTGTTTTGAAAACTGGTCCCAACACAGAACCTTGTGGTACCCCTAAGCTGTATATTAATTCACTTGACTTATTTTCTCCAATCCTAATCTTTTGTCTTCTGTGTCAAACCATTTCAATTCTTTTCCTCTGATTCCATAAGTTTCCAATTTTTATACCCCCTCATTTACTGTGGTAGGGTATATTGAAATTGTCACAACATTTGTAACACCCTTACGGAAGCATAGCAGGTATAGACTTGTATATATATATTTTTGAACAGCATTGAAAACTGAATCGATTTAGCTATGTCTGTCTGTCTGTGTACACGATAACTGCACTAATTTTGAAGTAATTGATCTGAAATTTGGTATACAAGCTTATTTCTTAAACAGTATAAACAAGTTCGTGAATGGACAAAATCGGTTCACTCAATTTTTTTTATTATATTTTACGGTGGGAGGTACTTTAATTTGCTGAAGATAATTTTCTTACTATAGTTTATTCACTTTTAGAATAAAGCATTGGATAAGATAGGGCTATAATTTGCGGCTTGCGATTGGCTGAAAGTTGAACCAAATTTACACCAGTCAACGCGCCAACAAATGAATTTAAGTCGGTAAAGAAGAAAGTATGTCACTTGAATTTTGAAACATCATGTCATTTGTGTCAGATTTTCGTTGTGTTCGGAATAAATTTCTGTCTTTCGAATTTATTTTCAACAATCAATCAATTCAAATCAAACTCATTTCATTTTAGAACTTCACACAATATTAACATTGTAATAGGTAATCTTAATATTGCCAATAATATTTGTTGTTAATGTTTTACCATATTTAGGGCCGATATATTCACCTATCGTCAAAGTTGTCGTTAGCCAACGAACAGATTACTAGTAGCGAGATATAATTTTTTCTTAAAATGAATTTTTGTTTAGACAAATAAGGCAATAACTTAAAAAGTTTAAGGATTAGGATGGAACTATGTTAGCACGTTGGCACGAAAATTATGCAAGGACATTAAAAATTTAGGCCAGTCCATTTAAAGTTGACCTGAAGTGGTTTTCTTGATACTATCTCCATCAACAACAAAACTATTGTATGAAAATCATTTTGGAGCAAATTTTGACGTTAAGTTTATCAAAAAAGTGGTTAAATTTCTTACAATCAAGGGTAAAAAAATCTCATGTTATAAACATACTGCAAAGTAACCAACAGTTCAAACATCATTTTGGTTCTCCCAATATAAAACCCTTGTATATTATTTATTTTTTCAAAATTCCAAAGGCAATCATTAATTAAGCACTTACCAGCTTTTTCCTTATTGGCAAACGTGCCAGATCCACCAGGAGCTTTACCAGAACATCCTTCATCTTCCAACAAAGACGCAAACTCCTCAGCAGAAGCAAAGACAGAATTAAAATCCCCACCCTTCTTCTTAAACTTCTTCTTAGTCTTCTTATTCTTATCACCTTCATCCTCCTCCTCATCATCAGTATCAAACACCATATCGCTAAGATCGTCATCATCATCGTCCATATTCTTAAACAACTCCTCGTCTCCATCAATCATCAGATTATCCTCATCTCCACTATCGTCTCCTCCCAAACCACCATCATTAATTTCCGATAAATCATCTTCATCTTCATCCATCTCTTCATCATCCACGTCTTCATCATCATGACCACTGTCATCATCATCGTCGTCTTCATCATCTTCACTACCCGCGTCTTCATGTTTACCTTTCTTGCCTTTCTTGTCTTTTCGTAAATTGTCACCGATATCGTTCATGAAGTCAATATCATCGTCTAGCTCTTTATTGCCGTGCATCCTCTGTAACATCTCCTCGAATTCATCGCTGGCTACTGAGTCATTGTCACTTGCTTCGTCTTCGCTGTTTTTATTCGGCCTGACTTCTCTACGGCTTTGTAAGAATCTGGGAAAAGAAAAATGGTTATTTAACAAAATAAACTTAATCAATTTGTGTAACTTAGTATGGAACTTATCAACTCCTTAAAATTAGTTAATTCATGATGATCCGACATGATGATTTAAAAAGACTTAACGAATTAAGAAATTTCTTTTACTCCATATTGTCCCAATACTAGTTAGCTTTACGCGTTGTAATACAATTGAAGATGTTGAAGTAAATAAACGGTATTCGTCTTTGCGAAAGACGCAATTTAAAAAAACGACATATTTAGCACAAAAATTATAGTTTTTTATACAGATTTTTTTTCTTTTCACATTAGCACATATTCCTTTCAATTTTTGTACTTTTGATCAAACCATACTTGTTTAAACAAAATATATGTACTTCATTGCATAGGTACTCGATATTATTTGCATTATTAGTGATTAATTGTTTTGCTATACGCATTTAAAATAAATAAATATTTTATAGTTTGGTACAAGAAAAAGTGTACTTTGTTATCGTTTCTGATTGGAATTGAAGTTGTAAATATTAACTGTTTCCTTTAACATAGATTTTTCAAATAGGGGTATGCCTTTTGCACCAAATAAATAGATTTTCATCAATCAATAAATAATATTAAGAAGACTAAGAAAGATTAATTACATTCTTATGGTTAATAAAACAAATCTTACGGTCAAAGAAGATACCAAACAAATGTTCTAATCTAACGACCCTGTACAATACGACAAAATATTCCAAATTTAGGAGTACGTTTTTGCGAGAAACTTACCAGCCTATATTAAAGGAATGCCTATTTCGTTAAACTTTGATGTTAAGTAGCTTTTGTAATCTTTTACAACTTTCATAATTTTTTATTCATATTTTACATCCGATTACACCAAGTAAACTATAAGGATAGTTTTGATCTGATCGATATTCTCAACATTTTGTTTTTGGTTCGTTCCCATATCTGCATTTTTTAAATATATAATTTAAAGATACATAATTTAAAGTAAACCGTTGCAATTCAAAATGCTGTTCAACCTTGTAGCGAATGTTAATTGATTAAAAGTGTTTTTACTATTGTTTTTAGTATCAACAACGAATTAATTTAAAGATAATGACCAGAAACTTACAGATAAACAGATGGATAAAATACTAAATTATATACTAAGCGAAACTCAACGTGTATGTGATACTTTAATAATGTGTGATGATATAACAGCACTTGTTGAAATAACAGCAAGTCGACATGGAATCTAAATGATACGTTTCAAAGTTCGGTTTTGATCCTTGCAGCATATTCAGCTTACCAGATTTGCCAGTGTTTCTGGTCCAAAAACAATGCAATATTTTACTTACAAATGTGTATCTCCTACAAAAATTCGGATATTGGGATGACTTACAAAATAAGATGTCGAGAATTGATATGGTTTTTATAACTGAGCACTTGAGAACATGCGAGAGAACGAACTACTTCGTTAGTTACCCCACAGGATGTCTCAAACTTAGTCAAAAAGCACCATTTTTAGATAATATTCTGGTGGTATTTTTTAAGAAAAGACTTTTTTATGGCCGATATATTCATCTATCGTCAAAGTTGTCGTTAGCCAACGAACAGATTACGCTAACGTTTGCGTTAAAAATGATTCTGTCTTTTCACCGATCTGTATGTTATCGTCAGGCAACGAGGACGTAAACATCGCTAACAAATGTTTTTCGGCAGTATAGTATCAAATGTCGGTAAAAAAGGTGTACTAAATCAACACTTGGATCATAACTTGGACTAATTGCCACTAGATGTAGCGCCGTAAATGACATTGATAGACATTGACAAAACGTAATCAAAACTCATTCGCACCCATTTCTAACCGCATCAATTAAAAAAGACCACCAAAAGTAAAAAAAAAATGGTATGAAAGACGAATTCTGCAAATTCGCCCATATTAACTAAATAATGACTTCAATTAATACAGTACCACGTACGTACGTAAATATTTGTCAGTTTGACTTTTTGTTTGACATTCAGCACATGCTCTGTGACCAATCAAAGTGTTCGTCATTAGTTAACCGGCAGGTTCATTCGATCACTAAATAAATTCGATCGAAGCGTATTTATCCGGTCGGTAACGTTAACGACAGGTGAATAGACACATTTTTACCATTTATCTTGTCGTTTAGATGACGAACAGTTTCACGATAGGTGAATATACCGGCGCTTAGTCTTTTATAAACGAATCCTTTTTTACTTTAATCGATATAGAATCGCTTTTACACCACTTGACGTTACTTTACTTACTTGTACACAAATAATTCGTCAATAGGAATCTTCTCTTCGCTCTGGTTCAAATATCGGTCCGAATTGACAGCAACGGACCTTAGCCCTTTAGGTATATAGCTCTTTCTCTTTCCGAACATTGGATGCGCACCTTGCTTGTCTTCGTCCAATTTTTTCGGATTCTTAAACACGAATCTGTCCAAAAATCTTATCAACGTAAAATCGTGTAAGGAATCCCCGGAATAAGTGATCGGTTCACCTAAATGAATTAATAAATTAAATGAATTAGTTAATAAATACACAATTAAATTATTGAAATTTGTCAAGAATAACTAGAAATTTTTTTTTTACCTCCTGCAATTTTTGTTGCAAATAACGCAACGGAAGGGTGGTAGTGCTCTTGTAAATACAGCAGTTCTGTATACGCGGTATATTCGCCACCTGCGTATAACGGATTTCTCGTCATCGGATTGTAGATTTTCAAATCTTTCTCTTGTTTTATCGGGGTCTGACGATGTAGCCAACTTCCCGTAATACCAAGTTTTTCGTTTAATTCCTTGACATCGGGTTTTATGTCCTCCTTGTCGTCTTTTTCAAAGACATCCGTGTTTCCGTTTAAAGTATTATCGATTGTTACTTCTTTATCTTCTGTGACGTTAACATTATCCACCGGAGTTGCACCCTATATTTAAAAAAAAAAAAATAAGTATGAGAGAAAAACAGAAAAAAAATAACACAATTTGTACCTCGACATCATCTTCGATTTTGATTACAGATTCGCTATTGACGTCAGCATATTTTTCGTCACCTTCGTCTTCAAATTTGTTCAAAGGCGTGAAATCTTGATCGTGCATTTCAAGTAATAACAAATCCGGTTTCTTGCCCAATAACTGCGATATTAGGTATAATATTCCGCAGGAAAATGCCGGTTGCATCATTAACGCAAGCTAAAACAATACATTTTTATGTGTTTTTTATTAATTAATGATCCAAAAACTATTTTCCATTGTTGTTGAATCTATAGGTTTTGATAAATCATTGAAAGAAAAAGGACTTTTTTATTGCAAAATAGTATGTCTCACGTAAGGTTGTAGGATCTTATATACAGTAGAGCGTCGATAACCTGTACCTCGGTAATCCGAACGATATAATAATAAAATAAATCACTGAGTGATTGAGGGAAAAGCCATTTTTGTCGATACCTGTTTACAAAAAAATATTGTTTGAAAATCTTTTTTTTAATAACTTTTTAGAAAATTTCATTCTTTATTAAAGCTTCTGGAGTTATAACCTAAATTGCAAATATTAGAATGTAATTATCTGCTTGCGTATACCGGGTGTTACCTAAACTATGAAAAACTCTTAAGAGTAAAGTACCTTCATTCCAAAAACTATGCAAAAATGTTATTTGAAAAAAGAGTTTAGAAATATTAGAGGACATAGTTTTTTCAAATAACATTTTTGCATAACTTTCAACATAAAAATACTTTGATGATAATGATAATGTTTTGACAATAACTTCTGTCAATATAAGCTGCGTTCGGATATTGTATTACACTTTTTACACCCAATAACACGTTAAGTCTCATTTGGACGGTGTACCCGGTGTCAACGGAGTACAATATCCGAATGCAGCTTTAATTGACATATCTGTGTAGTTCTAATTTTATTTTAATGCAGATATGGCCGATCTCGATCAAATAGAATCTCCTGCAGCTAAACTATTAATTTTATATATTGTATGATAAAGTCATGTGCCTGGCCACATCAGATTTTTTCTTCACGATTACGAAGAAGAGTGCCTCTTACCTGTAATAACCTCTTAACAAAAGCGATAACCCTCTTAGGTTGGTCATCCTTACTGAGCGCCTTATACACCAAATTCAGAAACATAGCCTGGTGCGAAGAAACGTTTATATTCGGGTCCAATAACTTCTTATACAACGCAGAATAAAATCTAAAAAACGACAACAAAATAGTAACAATCGACCATCGTTAATGGGTTATATCTAGTCTGAAGTAAAAAAAAAAGGTTTTTTGTGAATTTTTTGTGGCTTTTCTAACAAATCGATCAATGTAAAATTTTGAGGGCACATTATTCTTGTCTGGAGGTGCAAAGAAACATTTTCTATTTTAATTTCTATGACAAAACATGGGCTCAGCAGTTTCTAATCCAACGGTTAAAATGTCTACGCACCAACATATGTTCAATATTTGCTTCAAACTACCAACTACACGCCATCTGTACCTCGTTTAGGAACTATATAGTCTACCTTTGCACCGCAGGTAGTCAGTAAAACGGGCGAAACTCATCACGAAACTCAATTTGACATTTTGAAGCGCTCGGACTTGCTTTGAAAATTCGTCTTTTACGAGTACTTAATTTTTTGTTTCAATAATGGATGATATCTAATATTATTCTTGACATCTCTTTACGACATTAGCCAGTAAAAAAAATAAAAAAAAAATTCAAACTAGATATTCGTCTTAATTTAACGGCAACAAAACTCACCTATCGTTCACATTATTCGCGCAATCGGACACCTGATACAACAACGATAACGTATGCAAAGCTACGTTGAAACTGGCCATATGTACCACCCTGTACATAGTATCGATGTGTCCCGCAATGCTACTCATTTCTAATTTCGCGTACGGGTAAGCTCGGTTGACGCCCATGAGTAGAGCGGACATCATTCTACTATCTACGTCACCCTAAAAGAAAAAAATTAAAAAAAAAAAAAAGTTAAAAATGCGCAAAAATTTTTTTTTTAACTTACATTCTTTACGCAGAGATTGAAGAAAGCAAAGTATACTTCAATTAGCTTCTTTGCCACATGGACCGAATCATGATTCAGGCAAAATTGAGACAGGAAACACAAGCCGTAATATTGAGCGCGTTGCTTTTGTTTAGGTCTGAATAGAAGTTTTTCTACTTCCAATAGAACGACTTCTTGCATGTTTGAGTGTTTGTACAATAATTGTCCTAGGCAATAAATAGCTTTTGAAGCCACTTTTTGTGAGGGATCTCCAAGTTTGTTTATAATGTACGAGAGTAGGTTCTAAAATATTAATATATTTTTTATATAACAGTTTTAGATTACAGTCAAAAAGTAAATACAGGCAAACTTCTCTATATCGAATCAAAGTCGATTTTTATTTTGCGCTGCTTGGGGATTCGAGTTGGAGAAGTTCGACTGTATTGCATTGGAAACATTAATTAATTGACTACCTTTTCTTGTTCCGGGTGTCCCGAAAGCAATCTGTACATGCAGGATATCGCTTTTTCCTTATTGGCGTCGACAGTGTCGTGCGCCACCTTATTTAAAGCCAACACAAACGTGGTGTACAACTCTTTCAATTGATCCTCGAAATACCAATACGATAGATATTTCCGTCTAGTGATAGCGTTTCCCGAAGAAATTTCATTTAGCTGTCCTAAAGGTCGCTGATGAAACGCTTTCAATCTTTGATTTGGTTTCAAAAGGTCCGATAAAAACATTTCCGTCAAGGTCTCTGCAGAAAAAGAAAGAAAAATCAATGCTACTAGCTAAAACAGTTTACTTATTTATTATTTAATAATTTAAAATATGGTTCTATTATCGTATGGTATAAAAATACTCTCTTTATAATTGATTAAGATCAATTGATATTAGTGTATCGTCTGCAAATAGGTGCGCATCACAAGATTTAACTCCTGAAGCAACATCGTTTATGTACAAATTTAATAAAATAGGTCCCAAAACAGAACCTTGTGGTACCCCCAACCTGTTTATTAAACCACTTGGCTAATTTTCTCTAATCTTAACCTTTTGTCTCCTGTTTGTTAAATAGTTTTCAAACCATTTCAATTCTTTTCTTCGGATTCCGTAAGATTCAATTTATTCTAATTTCACTCTAATAACTTTACAACTTACCCATTGTCGTAGTGCACTCATTCTTCTTTCCAACTTTGACCGTAGACACTAAAGTCTGCAACATTTCTAAATTTGCGACTGGATTATTTAAAATTAACATTGTTTTCGCAGCAATTTTATCGGAGACTGTTCCTTTCGCGGTCGCTGTTTTCATCCATCGATAGTCCGAGTTACCTTTCGAGTTTTCTATAAACGAAAAATCAACGTATCCACGTTAAAATATATCGAAAGTGTTAAGATATCAAAAACGTTGCACACTTACTTATACTGTAGTTTGCTACCTCTGAAGTGTGACACTTCTTAGCTTCTTCTTTTAGTTCGATTAAAACCTGATCAGTGACAGATCCAACCGCTTTTGGGTCATCTGAAACCTAATACGAACATAAGTTGACTTTATATAAATCTATCACGTTTAAATCTGCTATTTTACCTCTGTATACCATTTCGTAGGCTCTGAATAATTGTTGTAACTATCCTCAATATCATCGTCGTTTGATTCTTTGTGTTGCTTCTTAAATCTTGTATGCTTCATGTTTACAAAAGCGATTTAGAATTGTATAAAAGACAACATGCAGTCAACTTGTACTTTTAGGTTATGTCTAGATGATGTCTAGTGATGTCTAGCATCACCAACACGGTTGCCAACTTACTGCCAGTAGGTGTTGTTCGAAAAAGAAATTATTAATACTATATACAGCAGGAAATCTTCGATAAAATCGTTAATAGTCAATTATTTTTGTCTAATTTGTTGGAAAAGATTCGATTGAT
The DNA here is from genome assembly GCA_963966075.1 of Aphodius sticticus. Classification (NCBI taxonomy): domain Eukaryota; kingdom Metazoa; phylum Arthropoda; class Insecta; order Coleoptera; family Scarabaeidae; genus Aphodius; species Aphodius sticticus. The sequence continues at coordinate 1,020,908 of OZ014506.1, read as the reverse complement.
TCAAAAGGGTGCATTCGTAAATTGTCGCGGGAAAATTTCGAAATTGTTTTAGAGGCGGTTGTCATGGTAACCGCTCCGATCGACATCTTTACCCTAATTTTGCTAGTTGGAACTAAATTCGAATTCAAATAATCGCGGGAAGAAAGGTTTTTAAAATCGTTTGTAGTACCTACAGTATTCTAGATTTTGATATGGCAATTCAAATGCAGTCGATGAAAATGATACCATCGATAGCTTGTGGTTGCCGTAGTAACCTATTAAAATGTTTAGCATCATAGTTATTAAGAAAATGTTTAATTAAGGAAAAATCATAGAAAAATTGTGCTTCATTTTGTCTGCTACGGTGTGGTATTTTTATTTTTGCGATTAAGTGAGTGAGATTCGAGGTATGAAAGATTAATATCTGACAGGCACAATTTTTCAATGGTTTTTTAATTAACTACAAATTCCCTATTAACTATTATTTTAAACATTTTAATATGTATATTTAGTAAATGGTAATATCCAGGTGGGATGCAAATTTTTTAAATAAATCAAAAATTACTTGTCCGTATATTTATATCTAGTTATATTTTAATGTCACTATTGGAACCTTAAGCTATCGATTGATATCGGTGTTGTTGACTGCACTTAATCTACTTAACGTAGACCAAAAATCTAGAATGACGACTATAAATTTTTTGAATGCAATAATACAGAAATTTGAAAACAAATTTTTATTCAGTAAAATAAGAACCCATTCTATAAATATCTCTTTATTAACAAAAAACCTACATATCAGAAATGCCTCTAATAGACGGATCAGCCATATCGAACATACGATAATATTTTGAACTCCTCGTAGCTATTTCTAAAGCTGTTTCTCCGCTGTTATTTTTCAACTCTGGTTTTATATAAGGGTGCATTAATAACAACTGAACACAGTCGTATTTAGTACCGTGTGAAGCCGCAATGTGCAGTGGTGTTTGACCTACAAATTTTTTTACGTTAACTCAAAATTTAACTGAAAAAAAAACGAATTTTATTATGTACCTCCGTCAGATCTTGCGTTTACATCAGCGCCTGCTTGTATAAGGCGTACGGCACAGTCCTTATTATTCCATTGACAACACGAATGGAGCGGTTCCCATTGCATTTGCGTTTTACTTGCAACGTTAGCGCCATTTGCCAGCAAAAATTCGACCATTTCCGTATGATTCCCGTAACATGCTCTGTGCAAGGGGGTGTATCCGTCTTCGTCGGAAGCGTTGACTAATTCTGGATTGCTTCGTACCAATTCTTTTAAATTATCGAGGTTACCTTTCTCGGCTTCCCATAGTATTTGTTTGTTTGGAGTTTCTAATAAGCAGAATTAATGATGGTTTTGTTTTGTTTGATGTGAATAGAATAGAACTTTATTACCATGGGGATTTTGTTCTTCATCTATATCTTGTAAATCGTCTTCCCAACTGCTGACAAGAAAACGTTCATCGTTCATTTTATTGAACTTTTTACAAATATGTAGTTTTGATTGTTGTTTTTTTTTGTGTGCGCCATCTATCGTAGATTGCTGAAGCTTACCAGATGGTGGTGATATGTAACGTGTCTAGGACTATTTCGTTTTCTGCAATTCCACGACAGGTGACAACTTTATCTCTTGCTCACTTCAATACTCACAACACGCTAGTCGCTCGAGCTCTCTTCAAGCTATTATTAAGTTATTAATAGTAAAGTTATGAACAATAATAATTACAATACATCCATACGTATCCATACATAGAAGAATTTCCCATTGATAAAGAAGCAGAAGAATTTCCGGGGTCAGGTTTACCAAAGTAAGAACAAAACAAACACAAGAATACTCAATATTTAGGTATTCGTACTCGCCCCATTATGTTGAGCTGAACAGAAAGAAACTGTAAGAAACCGTCTGTAATTATGAAACATGAAAACGTTCGACTCTGACACTGAATACCATAGCTTCAGCTCTTGCAATGGCAAGGAGGAAGTGACAGATTTTTTAATCGACTCCCAACAACAAGTCGATAACAATAACTTACTACGATGCAACGCTGACTTGGCGAAGAGCTTTAACGTGCTAAAAGCGACCCCGATGGGGCACAAGGGGCGATTCTATCAACGCGTGCTGCTAAAAAACAACGTAACGCAAGATTCGCGGAGCCAAAGTTTACCAAATTCGCTCGACGAGAAAAAGAATTCATCGAATGTCACCATCGAAAGCTGTGATAAGTTTCTACCGGTTTCCGAGAGCCCCCCGGTGTCTCCCGTGCAAGATCTGTGGTTTAAAACGTGGCCTGAACGGAAACCGAATGATCTGGATGTGAATAGCAGCTGTTCCAGTAATTCTAACCCGAATTCGCCGGTTGATAATAATAAGAGCGTTAATAATAATAAGAAAGTGACGTTGAATGAAGCTCTGGAAAATATCTCGTTAGCGTATAGCCCGATTACGAAACAATTGCACCTTATAAAGACGAATAACACGCTTGTATCTCTAAATGAATCTTTTGTTACGGAGGAGGATAATTCTCGGTGTAAAGAAAATAAAACTGTCAAGTCTGGTCATAGTAGATCGAGTACGATCTCTAGCTTGAGTGATTTTTCACCTAGCGGGAGTTTATTGGAGACAGAGGATCGCTTAAGTTTAAAGGACCCCAGCGAAGATAAAACTAAGAAATGGAAAGGATCGTTTTTCAATAAGTGAGTAGAAGATTCTAATTGAATTTTTTTGGCGACATAGCTTTGTAATAAAATGAGTAAAACATATTTCAATCATTTGCCGCAGAAAAATGTTTATAACTTTTGCAAAAATGTTTGCATAAATTTCTATCATACCTCAAATTGTAGGTAATTAAGAGACCTAATATCGCCATGACATTCAAAGTTTTGCCCCTCCTAAATCGCGATAATATTCGTTCGTATAGCTAGCGTATTTCAATCAGTTTCCACAGAAAAATGTTTATAACTTCTGCAGAAATGTTTGCATAAATTTCTATCATACCTCAAATTGTAGGTAATTTAAGAGACCTAATATCCCTATGACATTCAAAGTTTTGCCCCCCTAAATCGCGATAATATTCCTTTGTATAGCTAACCTATTTCGATCAGTTTCCACAGAAAAATGTTTATAACTTCTGCAGAAATGTTTGCATAAATTTCTATCATACCTCAAATTGTAGGTAATTAAGAGACCTAATATCCCTATGACATTCAGAGTTTTACCCCCCCTAAATCGCGATAATATTCGTTCGTATAGCTAACGTATTTCAATCAGTTTTCACAGAAAAATGTTTATAACTTCTGCAGAAATGTTTGCATAAATTTCTATCATACCTCAAATTGTAGGTAATTAAGAGACCTAATATCCCTATGACATTCAGAGTTTTACCCCCCCTAAATCGCGATAATATTCGTTCGTATAGCTAACGTATTTCAATCAGTTTTCACAGAAAAATGTTTATAACTTCTGCAGAAATGTTTGCATAAATTTCTATCATACCTCAAATTGTAGGTAATTAAGGGACCTAATATCCCTAGGACATTCAGAGTTTTGCTCCCCCTAAATCACGGTAATATTCGATCGTATAGCTAACGTATTTCAATCAGGTTCCACAGAAAAATGTTTATAACTTCTGCAGAAATGTTTGCATAAATTTCTATCATACCTCAAATTGTAGGTAATTAAGAGACCTAATATCCCTATGACATTCAGAGTTTTACCCCCCCTAAATCGCGATAATATTCGTTCGTATAGCTAACGTATTTCAATCAGTTTTCACAGAAAAATGTTTATAACTTCTGCAGAAATGTTTGCATAAATTTCTATCATACCTCAAATTGTAGGTAATTAAGGGACCTAATATCCCTAGGACATTCAGAGTTTTGCTCCCCCTAAATCACGGTAATATTCGATCGTATAGCTAACGTATTTCAATCAGGTTCCACAGAAAAATGTTTATAACTTCTGCAGAAATGTTTGCATAAATTTCTATCATACCTCAAATTGTAGGTAATTAAGAGACCTAATATCCCTATGACATTCAGAGTCCCCCCCCCCCTAAATCGCGATGATATTCGTTCGTATAGCTAACGTATTTCAATCAGTTTCCGCAGAAAAATGTTTATAACTTCTGTAAAAATGTTTGCATAAATTTCTATCATACCTCAAATTGTGGGTAATTAAAAGACTTAATATCCCTATGACGTTCAGAATTTTGCCCCCCTTAAATCGCGATAATATTCGTTCGTATAGCTAACGCATTTCAATCAGTTTCCACAGAAAAATGTTTATAACTTCTGCAAATATGTTTGCATAAATTTCTATCATACCTCAAATTGTCGGTAATTAAAAGGCCTAGTAGCCCTTCGAAGCTCAGAGTTTTGCTCCATCGACAAAATCCCCTAAATAGCGACAATGTTCATTCGAATAGCAAACGTATTTCAATCATTTCCTTCAGAACAATGTTTATAACTTTTGAAAAAATGGTTGCATAAATTTCTATTATACCTCAAATTGTAGGTAATTAAGAGACCTAGTAGCCCTTCGACGCTCGGAGTTTTGCTCCATGCACAAAAACACCTAAATGGCAATCGACATCAAGCAATTAATATTTTTTTCTGATTTGTTTTCAGGAATGTTTTCTCGTGGAAGCTCTTTACTAAAGGAAAAGAAGATGCTGCTCTTCAAGCATCTCCACAGCATTGCAGTGTCGTGGCAAGTTCATCAGCGTTAATTCAAAATCCTAGGTAAAAGTTAAAAAATCAATGAAAGAATTTCATTATGAATATTTGTTTATTTTTTTTTAGGCCGTCCACTCTTCCTGCGAAAACTGAAGAAGAAGAACAAAGGCATCGCGAGGAATACAAGGCTATCTTGGCGGCAGCTAAAAAGAAGGAAGCTCAAAATAATGCTACGAAACAACGGCAACAGAAGATCCAGTTACAACTCGAGGAACAATTGGCCAGCGCAACAAAGTATTTTACGCAGAATGTTATACCAAATTGGGATACAATGTAAGTTTTATTATTATTGTTATTATGAAGGAAATTTATTGTGTAAAATTGTTGTTATTATTAGGTATAGAAAGTTGATTAAATGGACAAGTTTGTGTGCTCTCTAACAATTTGTTGGAAAAGCAGTTGAATTCCTAAATGCTTTTACAGAGATACCGTAAACTTGGGTGACTTTGGCCGCCCTGGGTGACTTTGGCCACTATTCGAAAATTTATTTATATTATTTAGATCTTTGTTAATATTTCAAATATTGCGAGTATTTTTAGTTATTTATATTTTAGATACTATATTGAATACAAAGGTGCTTAATGTAAGTTAGATGATAATTTTTTTTTTTTGTGGCAGTGTTCAGAAGATAGCTTTGAGAATTGACCAATTTTGTTACTATGAACAACTTTGTTTGTGTTGAGTAATCTATCAGCATCTATGATTTGCCGCCGATAACATTAGTCCTGTGGTTTGTTAGGAATATCTTTCTTCAATACCCGCGTAGTTAAAGTGCTCGGTGTAGTCAATCGAGGAAAGTAAAGTCGGGCATTCTCAGTGGAAAGGGCCATCAAATGATGACATTTCTGTGGTATGACAAAGATGACATTTTACAAGCAATAAAAACACCTGTCCCGTCCAAAGGAGGTTTCTGCATTATACCAGAAGTACAAAATTATGTCTAGCTATACCGGGTGATTCAATTTCGAGGCTTATTAGATCTCGCTTATTAGTGGAGATAGAGGGTATGTTCAAATTTGGCAAAGTTTCGTATTTTTGTGCTGAACAATTATCTGAAAACAAATTTTAGCTATCATTTTTCATTTTAAAGATATCCGCAAAAAACTGAAATGTTAAGATATCGTTTTTAATTTTTTATTCAAAACCAAACGTAGCTAGACATTTGAAACAAAAACATTCTACAGCGACTTTTTAACAGGGAATGCAGTGTTATTTTTTAATTTGAAATAACATCAAAGATGGCGGCGTAATCATGGCCAACTTTGTTTTTCTTATGGGCGCCATATTGAATTTTGGCATTTTCCGATAGTCGTGTTTTTTCTCATTTCCGCAAATTATAACATGTTAGCATTATTTTTTTAAATAGTCATAAAATAGTTTTGTCATGATCTTATTGCTGCTTTTAACATATTTTGTTCTTGAACACTTTTAAAACATATTTGGTGGCCAAACTCGAGCATACACTAGCTTATCGTTTCATTGGCATGATAAACTGTAGTATGGCCAAAGTGACCCAATAATGAATTCTGACTTTGGCCACCCATGTATATATACATAAAAGAAGTATATCCTGACGTTGGAAATATTAGTGTTTTGAGATTTTTGAAGTACTATCAAAGACCCAAAAAATAGCACAAGTATGAGTAATTATATCTAATCTGTTAAAAGTTACCAGACTTCAAATTTCAAAAGTGGACTAAAGTCACCCAAGTTTACGGTATTTAAAAAAAAAAGAATAACAAAACTAGACAAACACTTTGTAAAACCTTTATAATGAAGTATACTTTATTTTAAGACAACTAACATGTAAAAAATACTAATTAACAAATCCAAAATCAAATAGGAAAAGTACTCGATTCTTCTTAATGTTCTGACGTACTTGTCAGTTTTCTAGCAGCTCACACCTACAACAATATGTAGGGTTGCCAGATTTTACTTTTCAAAATATATATGAGACCATTTGCAAAAATATATGAGATTAATTAAAAAAGTTATGAGATATTTCATTTTATGCTTTATTGTCGTGAAATCCGATAGTGCAATTGGATATAAATCCTTACATAACTGTCAAGATAACTGAAAAATTATGGTGACTATGATGTCTCGAAAATCTTGATAGTGTTTATTATCTATGATTAAAATAAAGGCAAGAATTTAAGATGGTCTTGACATTATATATTAAATCCAGAATTTCAATTTGTTTTAATTTTTACTTTATCATACATAGTATGATTAAGTATTGTAATCGTTTCGAAAAAAAGTTTTGAGATTTTATCGGAAATATGTCCTTTTGGGTCCCCTGAACATTTTTGACCAAGCTACAAAAAAAATGTGTGTGAGTGTATGTGTGTGTGTGTGTGTACCCGTTTTTTAGTTTGCGCCTTTTCCGAAGAAGCTACTAAAGGTATCGGGACGAAACTTCATATTTAGAAGTTTCATGGCCAAACTTATATCTCAAAAGGTTTTCGTTCAAAAGGGTCCAAAGAAACTGGATGTTTACTCTACATTTTTATATATACATTTTTCAAGGATTTTGGAAATGTGCCGTTATTTCTGTAATTTTGTCAAAATAGTTTACTAATAAATTAAAGTAGAGGACATTTTGAGAAATTTATGTCTGACATTTTTTGGTAAAATTAATAATTTAGTTTAGCTGCATCAGCAAGTTCTATTTGATCGAGATTGGTCGTGACTGCATTAATATAAAACTAGTTAGCCAGGATGTGACAGATATTTTCATTGTAATGGCAGTAGGTAGTGTCAAACGCTGATGTTTTGAGAATACCTACTGTCACTAGAATGAGAATATCTGTCAAATCCTGGCTAACTAGTTTTATTTTAATGCAGACACAATCGATCTTGAGCAAATAGAATCTCATGCAGCTAAACTAATTATTTTATATATAGTATGATAAAGTCGTGTACCTGGCAACATCAGATTTTTTATGGAAGTATACAGGCTGTTCAAAATTTTCATTTTGGGAGTACAGTCGTGACCGGATATAACGAACACTCAAGGGGCCATGTCGCTAGTTCGTTATAAGCGGTCGTTCGTTATAAGCAGACATGCGATATTTGATGTTTTTTCTAGGTTAATAAATAAAAACTTTACTAAAATTGAATAAAAATGAAATAAAATCAACAGAATACATAATAAAGAACACAGAATAAACAAAATAAATATAAATTATCTGTGTTTTAAACCATTACATACATTTCTTATAAGTATAGTGGTTTTCATTAAGAGCGACGCATTATGTTTTTTTTCTTCAATTAAAGGACTTGTGGGTTAGTTATGGAAAACATTTTTATTTCAAATGAAAGTATAATCGATGCCATTATTTATGGCATATTTTATTTATGGCAATACGACATCATTCAAATGTCTGCCGCTGAAGCGCTGGACGAGTGAATACGCTGGACCCAATTTTCCATGACTCGAGTACACAAATCGATCGAAATACCAGGAATTTCGCGTTCGATTTTGGCCTGCAGTGTTTTAACGTTTCTGTCTTTAATCCCTTTAGATTTTCTTTGGGGTTACATTAAATAGCTGGTCTATGCCAACAAGCCAGAAACGTTAGAACATCTGCAGGCCAACATCGAATGCAAAATTCCTGGTATTTCGACCGATTTGTGTACTCGAGTTATGGAAAATTGGGTCCAGCGCTGGCACGAGTGAATAGTGCCAGCGCTTCCGCGGCGGACATTTGAATGATGTCGTATTTCATAAATAATAGCATCGATTATACTTTCATTTGAAATAAAAATCATTTCCATAACTAACCCACAAGTCTTTTAATTGAAAAAACGAAATGCGTCGCTCTTAAAGAAATCCCTTGTACATAGCTACATATTTTTTTAAATAAACTTTGTATTAATGCATATATCCAAGCTAAAAGTCTTACGAGATAAGAAAAATAGAGGTGGGAAATAGAGGAGATGTAACCGCGGAATAGAGAAACAAACGGTAGGGGTTCTCCTATTAGTCCTGTTGGCGAAAATAGGTTAAGTTTTGCGGGCAGGAGACATCCGACTAGATTTTGTGCTGAGTGTTCGTTAACTGGTCGTTATAACCGAACTTGTAGAACTAAAAATGGATAAAAACTTGGTCGTAATATCCGGGCGGTCGTTATATACGCGTTCGTTATAAGCGAGCTAAACATACATGTAACTATACGGCGATCTGACGGGACTTTCTTTCTTGGTCGTTACAAGCGGGCGTTCGTTATATCCGGAGTTCGTTATATCTGGTCTCAACTGTATTTTAGTTTTAAAAGTTTAGATAAAGTTTATTTGTGTAAGTTGAAAATATATAATATACAAGGTGTTCCAATTTATATTTATTATTTTGATTGTTTTACTTAAGTTTATTTACATTTATTGTTGTTAAGAGTATTAAAGTGAAATTAGGCACTTATATTCTGAACAATTTTAGTTGTGTAATATTTACTTTGACTGTATTTGTTAACGTATGAAGTCTAACTTTGACAGTATTTGTCAACCTACAAACTTGTTCCGGTTTCAACAATTTTATTCTTTGCGGTATTCTTGCCTATAATTAATTCAGTAGCAATTTCTCGAATGTTGGTTCTATTATGCAGTTTGAATTATTGCCTTCTGAAATACATTCAATTGCGGCATATTGTATTGTACTGTCATGACATAACGAACCCCAGTTTAATTATTGCAAATTTGAGTGTCACTGTTTTTTACGCATTCACGATAGTACCTGTAATTCTAAAACAGATGTCATGATGAAACTATAAGTTTGATTTGCTAGTGAATTGAATCAAAAATTAGGTTCTTAAATCAATTTTATACAAAAACTGCTTTCTTAACATGGCTACAAATAATGAAATTCTAAAAAATTACTGCCACTTGAGATATGGGTAAATAGCATATTGTTTTACAGTTTGTATTTTCCACAGAACCATGCAATTTTCAGAAACTTGCAAAGCAGTAAATTTAGCCATCTGATTGAACTAAACATGTCGCTTGTGCCATATCAAATAAATAAGAAAAAAAATGCTGAACCCAATAGAGCTCTATAAACAAACAGAAATTTTATTTGTTTCTAGCAAATTATAGGGAAAAATATTTCCAACTCACTTCTAAAAAGGTTCTTGGTTTCTTGACACCATTAAGGAAATCACCTGTTTTTTCATCGGATTAATTACAGAGCACAAAAATCTACACTACTTTGTCAATTTAACTGAGTTTCTTTCTCTAATAATATCAAAACTACAGATTTTAAAGACAAAAACGTTCCACTAAACTAACGTCTTTAATTTCAGGCTCACAGCTCGTAAAACAAAAGACCTCTGGTGGCAAGGCCTCCCCTCGAGCGTACGCGGCAAAATCTGGCGCCTCGCCATAGGCAACGACCTGAATCTCACCCCGCAACTCTACGATATCTGCCTGTGCCGCGCGCAAAACCGCCTAAACCGTTCCGAGTCTCCACCATGCGACACGGACATCGACCAAGAGAGCAGCATGGACGTCATCCAGCTCGACATCGCACGCACCTTCCCTAACCTCTGCATCTTCCAAGAAGGGGGCCCCTATTCCGACATACTACACTCTCTACTCGCGGCGTACGTCTGCTACAGACCGGATATCGGCTACGTCCAGGGCATGTCTTACATCGCGGCGATTCTCATTCTAAACATGGATCCGTATGACGCTTTCGTATGTTTTGCGAATCTGCTGAATAAGCCGCTGCACGTCGCGGCGTTCACGTTGAATCAGCAGCAGATGCAGTCGTACTATAAGGCGTTCAACGAGGTGTTTAATTATTACCTTCCGAAGTTGTATATGCATTTCGTGAGGTCGGGATTGACTCCGGATATGTATTTGGTGGATTGGGTGTACACGATCTACGCGAAGGCTATGCCGTTGGACGTCGCTTGCAGAGTTTGGGATGTGTTTCTGCGAGACGGGGACGAGTTTATTTTTCGGACGGCTTTAGGTAGGAAATTTTTTTTTTAGCGGTTGTTTTACTGCAGATTCTTTGTTCGATTTTGTTGAAGGTAATGTGTTTTTATGTATTTGGATATTGTACTTTTGGTGCCTAGAAACTGAGTGATAATCTTTAGGAGTTTACTTAATAAAATAAAATGAAATGTAAAATATGACAATTAAGAGTAAATGTTAGTCACCGGCCTCAAAAGTGCGACGAAACTGAGGCGCGAGAGGAGGGAACAAGCCGCGCCTACTGTACACTCCGCAGAAAATGCAAGCAACGCACGCACTGATTAATTAGGGGAACGGCGCCGGCGGTATCGTTCTTTTGAGGCAAAGATCAAAGGGGCCGTGCGATGTCGACTGGCGCCGAACCGTTTCCTAATAATTGTGTGTATGTGACTATCGCATGTTCTGAAATGCTTTTCTTGTATATTTTAAATGCAAATACAATTCCACAAAACAATACAGTGATACAAATTAATTAATTGCTTTATTGAACTATTTGCTATTATTGGTGGCTGTAATGATACCACATATAAATGAATTTGAATATTTTAGTCATTATACATTTCAGTAGGTACATATTTACTTACGTTTTCTATTTCCATTCCAATACTTTTGTTTTAATAAATAGATGCAACAATGATACTTTTATTGAATAAAAAATTACTATACAAAATCCGAAGTATTCTTATAAGTAAATGCTAAAAGTTTACAAGAAAAAACATATTTTGGGTATATTTTTTCTAGAAAATTGATATTTATTTATTTTATTGTATTATTTTTATATAAATACAATTGCGCATACAGTAAACTCTCCTATAACGCGGTTCCTACAACGCGAATTTCTACCAACTCGATCAAAATTTTGCGACTACATCTTCATATAACGCGATTATCGTACAATGCGCATGCGTCTAAATTTGCGATCCTCAAATTCCTATAACGCGTTTTCATAAAACGCGTAATATTAAACCGCGTTGTAGGACAGTGTACTGCGTACATACGTTGTGCAATTTAAATTTTACTCTTCAAATATGTTGAAGTATCTTGTGAATAAAGCCTGATTTAGTCAATCGGATGTCAGATTTGGGTTCAGCGCATAAAAATACTTTGGAAATGATGTACCGCAAGCAATCAATCAATACTGTGTAGTCGTTTTTGTCACATTTACATACTTACTACATGACATGACGTATTAGGCGCAAGAGTTTCGGTTAACGGATGTGTAACACCTTTATAAACGTTTTTTGCCATATATGGTAATCCGGCACACTTACGCCTATAAGAGAGTATTGCCCAAATTAACTACCGAAGTTAATTAGTGAAGAATTACACTACACATATAATATCTACATGTTGTACAACAAGTCGAACTAAACCCAACCATCCTACATAGATTGCGATTGCCCTGAATGCATTGCCAAGCGACAAGTGTTTGGTATTAAGATTATTTTCTAAATCTAAATACCAATATATTTGAAATTCTATGACGAAAAATAAATGACTGATTAAAAATTAAATTACTTGTATGTCCTTTTTAATAATTTATTTAACTCCTATTAATTATTTAGTAGTTGTAACATTGTAAGTAGGTATTGCGGTTGTTGATTATTCTTCGTTCCGTGTGTCGTACGGGGACTGCACTATAAATCCTCGCGGGAACATGCGCTCCTAATTTATAACTCGCTCTTTGCTGTCTTCGTAGAGTCCATCTGTCCATCAGGACGGCAAAAAATTATTTCTCGTATTCGGTTTATAGCCTATTTTGGTCGAAATTCAACAATTCATGTTGCTCACATACACTTCCGCAAGAACATGCTGTCCTAATTTATAAGCGAGTGGCTGCTATCTACGTAGCACCAGCACGGTAAAATTTATTTTTCGTATGGCTTTCGTTTGTCGGGCGCGGCGCCCCTACACCTCCCGTGTCAACATGCGATCAATATCTTTGTTAGGCCGAAATTGCTCAATATTTGTGATTCCCCTGGCTGACGTATTCATGCTGCTGCTTCAGACTGTACCATTTGAATTTGATTGGTTGAAGAAAATGATGTGGTGTTTATCCAACAGATGGCTGCACCGTACGACGATAAAATATGTTATTCTCGTCTCATTCACATGTTCAAAAAACCAAAGGTTAAATCATTACAACATTCATATTTTGTTGTCATTTTTTTTACACAAGTTCATGAAGGCTCAATACAAAATGTTGTAATATTGCTTTTTTGATATTTGGTTCTGATTTGGAAAAAAAAATAGCAAAAATTACCAATTATTGGCTTCTTTAGCAAGGGTAAAAAACAAAACAACAACGCAAATGAAAAAAAGTGGCGTTCGTACCCGGTGTAATACACCTTTATCTATAATTTAATGTATTACACGTGAGTATTAACACATAATTAAGCTCAGTATGTTTGGTTTTATGTAGTGTTGTTTTGTAGTACGCTACTACCTCTAGTGATTCCTCTTAAGAGAACGTAGAAGGTTTTTTTTAAGATGTTAATTTGAATCGACAATTAAATTTTTTAATGTCAACTTGATTTTATTTGTCAACGTGATTTTGATTAGTGCCAATTTATATTCGTTAAATAAAACAACTGTTTATTTGTGAATGTTAAACTTTTGTATTTACAAGCGATCGATTTCGGTCAGTAGACCATCATCAGGCTAATCTAAAAGGCAAAACATAGACAATATAATTTATATAAGCTTATGGTACAACCAAGTCACTTACAGCCGAGCAGGTTAAAATTGTCAAAAACGGTGTCTGTGAACGTTTTTGACAATTTTAACCTGCTCGACTGTAAGTGACTTGGTTGTACCATAAGCTTATATAAATTATATTGTCTATGTTCATGATATACACGAGTATAGCTATAGAAGTACACATGGAAATTCAGAAATATTGAGTTTTGCTAATTTGGGTACACTTTGAAGAAAAAAAAACTATTTTTCGACTAACAAATCGGCCTTCATTTGTCTATAAAAATCGTAAATGTTTATCAAACGCAAAAATCGTGTGTACTTCTATAGATAGTCAAACCAAGAAGGTACAGCCAAAATCATGAATCATTTCTACATAAGTTGTACGACTGTCGAAATTGGTTTCCTCTCGGTGTAAACATAAGCGCGAAAGAAGTGAAAAAAAGTGTCCAATTTTTGCATTTTTAAATTAACGCTCGTATTTCTGATTTATTTTCTCTTAAACCACTTACAACAAAAATTTCAGTTTTTGTTCAGGTTTAATCTAGAGTATCTTCTACAGATTGGCGTTTTTGTTGTCTTCAGTTGTTATGTAATAAAGCTTGCGAACAAGATTTTGATGGAAGCCGATATCTCAGGAACGAACGTTAGCAGGACAACGCAGTTATCATGCAAATAATCCTTATTTACTGCGATATATATCCCTTGAATTTAATAACATTCCGACTATTTGTTAATTTTTGAGACGGAAATAAACATGAACAAAATTTTGCGCAGTTCGGCTTCCCTCGCTTGTGGGTTTTGGTGCGAGGCAGTCGAACGAGATGTGAAGTTTTTACACGATCAGTAAATCCGTTGGAATCCGTATTTGTAAAATATTGTTGGGTATAATTAATTGTACATCTAAGTTCATTATTTATATTTAATCCGCACTACTATTCAAAATTCCGAAATTAAATTGTCCTGATCGTATCGTACGAATAGTAAATAATCTCCACTGTCCCAGCTACGTTTCCATTTACCGTTACGATTGACGTAGCACTGCACGTAATTTATATCATTCATATTAAATCGCTTTAAGCATGTAAATAATGTCTCATATAAATAATTAACTAAAGCACTATAAATGTGTTAACATAATTTTTTCTTACAGGTATATTAAATCTACACCAAGAGGCACTCATCCAGATGGATTTTCTGCACGGAGCTCAGTTTCTCACCAAACTTCCAGATGATCTGTCACCCGATCAGTTGTTTAAGAGCATCCAAGTGGTAAGCACGCACATTGGCAAGCAATCGTTCAGTCAGATAGTCGAACGTTGCAATCTATCGACCGACGATACGTAACATGTGAAATTACATTTTCGATTTTTAACCATATTTATTATTAAAAAAGAAGAAGTTAAAAAAAGAAAACGACTGATATTTTCTCCATGGATTTGCTAAAACTGTACATTTATTTGAATCTATCGGTTATATATTTATAGAATACGCGTGGGCGTGAACTTTTTTTTCATCGTAAAATTTGTTCGAGATCACTGCCACTTTACTGTCTTTTATAGAGTGTAGGGAGTGAGCAAATAATTCGTCCATTTTGAGAAATTCGTGAAGGAATGTGATATTATGCTTATCGAGGTAGCAATCGAAAAAATTATTTCACTCTAGCGTTGGCTTTGATATTCTGACCCCCTAAGTAATAAAATAAAAACTAGCAAAATTGGTATTAGACGTATTGTTTATGTTTATGGCAGATTACTAATTTATAAATGAATAGATAATATAAATGAATTTGTATACAATTTATCTCATTTTTACACCCATAGAGTCTAGACATTTCTCATCAGTAATCTGTCAATGTGTATTTCATTAATTAATTTCAGCTGTTGTTTTGAAAAAATGTGCGAAATACTATAGTAGCCTTAACGATATTTTAACTTATTTTAATTATATGGGTAGCGTAGATCATTATCTTTAAAAGAAAAACGGATACTGAATTATTTTTATACATATGTTAGTCGTATAATAAATTTCACCCTAGTGTGTTAATTTCGAAAACAAATGGATCTGCGAATTAATAGAAATAGGTACGTGTATATTAAAAGTAGCAATAGTTTTGTATCTAATTTATTTATTAATAACGATATTTCAAATATAATTTAAAATTTGCACTCGCACTACAGGTCGTCTCACAGATATGTTCCATTAGAAGTTTTTGATGTTCCACTATTTCTATATATTTGGAAGTTTGGAATCAGAACTTTTATGAGGTTTTTCTGTACCTAAATCTTTACCACAATTTTTAACTATTTTCTTTTGTTTTGCAGTATCATTTTAAATTCAATATCTTGGTTATTATTGAAGATGACATAAAATGGTCAAACTAAATAATAATAATAATGTTTATTAAACGAAATAATGTTATAATGTTCAGTATATCATTATATCTAATACAGGGTGTTAAGAAAAAGACGAGAGACAAAAAATGTTGACTGTCATACAACTTATGTAGGAATGGCATATTTTATACTTTATTTAAGTTTTTTCTGTCCAGTAGTTTTGAAGTTATGCGCCTTCAAACACAGGAGTCAATATTATCGAAACGAGAGATGGAGATAGGTCTTCTCTTGCTACTCTTTTTATCTCCTCTATATGGTATGACTCACTCTGTCTAAAAATAGTGGAACATCAAAAATTTCTAAAGGAACAGTTCCATGGTACACCCTGTATATAGGATTGTGTTGATTGATATTGAAGAATCTCTTATCATGTTCATTTTTTTTTTTAAAACAGTGCCAATAATAGTAAGTTTTGTTTCAATTTAAACATTACCCTTTAATTTATAATTTATTACTTTCCTATGTCTGAGATCTACAAAATTTGTATTATTAATAATATTGATGGCTGTGTATAAGCAAACATCTGATCATATTGGTATTTTTTACCTTGACGAGTTGTTAATTGAATAAAAACTGTCCATAACTTAGTATATTAACCTACAATTTTTGCGCTTTTCAATTTAGTTAACTTTTAACGACACTTGAACGTTGCGGTGCATTATTTTGTATTTTCCGAGAACAAATTACGTATTTATCTTACCAGCCACTACTCATTATATTGAATGCACTCTCCTCTACGATATTATTAAGTTGACTATTATGTGATCAAAGTTTATGCAATATATAGACCGTCATACTGAATAAAGAAATCTCTATTTTATTATTGCGTAGTGATTAAAGTAGGTAACGTAGAATTCCATTATATATTATATCGCCTGTTTATATATCATTGTTATGTATTCATGTATGCAATAAAATGATCTTTGATACATCATCTGTTTCTTGTTTGTAGAAATTAATCAAGTAAATCAAATAGCAGCGACTTGAAATTGGGGGAAGCCCCAAAATTTTGTGTTAGCTACGAGCAGGGCCGGCAGGAGGCGTGTGCGAAGTGTGCAGGGCACACAGGCGCTGTAATAAAAGGGCGCTAAAGGCTAGATTTTTCAATGCCAGTTTAACCATAAACTGAGTTCAAATATACAAAATCGGCATTAAGCACCTCTGTCCGAGAGATCTTAAAAGTAAGTGAGAAATGTATTTATATTAAAAATCAATGATGATGCTTAATTCAGACTTGTACTGACTTTGCCTGTTTTCGTAGCTACTTTTTATCGCTGCGTATAAAAATTTACACAACGTATATGGCCGCAGTTTTTTTACAAACCGTGTGTTTCATAACGGCGGATAAAAATTTTTTGTATGGCAAAAGACAAGTGGCACCTGGGCTAAGAGCAATAGAAACTTTTCCAAATTTAAAAATGACGTAAATGGACCAGGAAAAATAGAATACTTAGGGCAATTATTTCGGTTGAAAAGGCGATTCCACAGTCAAATAAAAATGACAAACCACCAGAGAAATTTTAAAAATGAAAGCTGGTTGTGTTCCTTACAAATAAATATACTGTATATTACTGTATCTCCACGTATTGAGGTATACAGAGGAAACAAATCTTTATTGTGATTTTTTAAAAATGCCAAACTCCTAGTTGTGGGTTATTCCGCAGTAACGTGTCACACCCGTCACGCCCGTTTAACGACTATACAAAAGCAATGGGGGCTTTTATTATTATTTTGATGCAACATCATAACAAAAAGATGACTCATCTTTTAGAATTGTCGTAGGTAGATGTTCAAACTGATAAGTTATACAGAAAACGTTTTTAAATAGCCGTGACGGTCGTTACCAGCACAGCGATCTCTTGGTTTTGGTAACCTAAAATTAAAAATTCACGGAATGACCCTTGTGTAAAGTTTCTATTCTAATAAATTTAATAAATAATTCTAGTTTTTATGTGAAATGTAGGCTAGCTACTATTATATTGATTGCATCATGTGTAGTAGCTAGAATAAGCATATAAATAAGCCAATAATCTTGGCAAAGACATTAATAACAATAATGGGAGTTAAAATCAAAGTACTACCTGACTATGTCACACAAACATTTTCCTACACTGAAAAAAATTTTGATGTGAATTTACAGCAGGAATAGTAGGTTTTTTTGCCTTGCGACATTCAGTGTAATTTTACATCTCAATTGTATTTTTACATTGTCATTGTATATTTACACTGTGATTTAACAAGAATTTTGCTGAAATATTACACCGATTTTAATGTAATTTTAAGTGATATATGGGGCAATGCGTAATATTTGTACATCAATTTAAATGTAATTTTAAATGAAATATGAGGTAATGCCTAATAATTTTACATCTATTTCAGTGTAATATTCAATGAAATATGTAGTATTTTTTATTTGTATTATTTTATTCTGATCTTGAGTAGATATTAACATTATCTATCATATAATACAAAAAAAAAACAGTAACATCATGCTCACGGTCAAACGTTACAATAGTACGGTCAAACAAAATGGTATAGATAAAATTACTTGTAAAAAAATAAATATGTAGACGTACATACAAGTATAAAGTAGTTTGAGGGACATAAAAATACATTAAAACTACACATAAATACTTGGCGTATGCAAATACTTAAACATATAAAACACACGGATAAATATATAAATGTACTTCGGTCAACCATGAACACACATACTCGTTCACTCTTTTTCTAACAAATACACTTGGTGCAAGATGTTCCGCATCTGTATCCAGTGGCGGACTGGGTCCAAAACTATTGGTTGCCAGGAGGGGGCCCACATTTTTTTTTTGTTCATGCTGCCGGTATATACATATACAGATGTCCCACTTTTTTCCCCGCAAAATTATTTTTAGAAAGCAAATGTCATTCTGAATTGTTTTCTCAATTCCTTGAAAAGTTTCAGCCATTTGAACACACCCACTACACCTTACAACGATAGAAAGTAAATAAATTTAAATAAAAATATTTAAAAGAAAATCGACATAAATTGAATAAAAATGAACCAAAAAATTCATATGAAGCTTTCTATTATTTTTTTTCTAGAAAACAAATGTCATTTTGAGTAAAAAGTATCATATGGACTTATTGGTTTTGCTTAAGAAGTTAGAGCCGGTTAAAATACGGTTTTGTTAATAACTAAAACGGTTGTAACTTTGTTATAAATTGAAAAAATAATAAGTCGATATGAAACGTTTTACACAGTATCTCATTTACTATACAGGAGAAAAAAGTGAAAAATGAAAGAGTTACAAAAGAAAACTTACAAAAATATTATGAAATAAAATGTTCGACTAAATATTATGGAGGTAAAGTAAAACTGTGTTTGGTGTACAATAGTTTTAATAATATAAAAAAAATAATATTCAAAGAAAATAAATAGTATTCTTACAAATAAACAAACATAAAAATATTAAAAATATATCATAAATGTATATTTATCGATCTTATATATCTTTCAGCTTTCCTAAAATGTCTAACTCGGTGGTCTATCGTCAACAGCTAAAAATATATTAAGCATCTAATGTTACATTTGTAACTTATGCACAATATTCCCAAATTACTATTAAATATCCGATTGTTCGATGAAATCCAACAATCTCTCAATTATAATAATTCTTCTTTTCATGCAGCAGCTTTTGGTAATAGCATTTTGCAAGTTTGATTTATACAAACATATAATTTTTGATATTTATTTTCTTCAAAGATTAAGAATTAGTAATTTATGTATCAATCTAAAATTGTTTAAATAATACTTATCAAAGACATTAAATTGTTCATGGTGGTCCAACGCATTGGAAAACTAGACGCCTGATTTAATCGGGTTTGATTTGTGACTCTGAAGACATATTGAGGAAAACATTTATGGGAATATTACAACTACCTACGATAGCAAACATGAAGAATAGAAATAAGGAGGCGTCAAAATGTTTTTGTGGAAACCATGGAAAATTTATATATATTTCCACCAAGGATTTCCACCGAGAATTTGAAGCAAGACTGAAACGCATTGACCTGAGAGGGTTGATATGTGCACTATTGACAATCGTACTGAAATAATAATTATTTATTCAGTTTACAATTATCCATTTATTTAGTTATTTATTCTTATGAGAGTACAGAAATGTTTGGATGTCTGAAGAACACCACATTGCTACCAAAGCACTCCTTGTTTTTGTTATCAGTAGTAACTGGAACATCCCTATAAACTTATTCCTTAACATGTCCCGAAATAAATAAATTGAACAGGCGATTTAGCTGGCTAAGGCGTTAGACCACTACAACCAACCCAAGGATCCATTAAAATTCTTTAAATAATTTAGAAGATTACGTAAATAAATAATAAAAATTTTAAATAAGTTTCGACTGGTACTAATAAACTAATTCTTGGATGATCATAAATTGTTCGTTTGTGTAACTCATAGTAGCAGTTTTCAATGACTAAATGTTGCTGCAGAAGAATCTTTACATTTGTGCGATTGCTGAATTTCGTCGTGACAACTAGATATTTTATATTAATTTATGAAATATTTTGCATGCGTATAAATGTTATATTAGATGCTTAATAACTTTTAGCTGTTGACGATAGACTTACCGAGTTAGACATTTTAGGAAAGTTGATTTATCGATCTTTCGATGTCAAGATATACAGGGCTGTTCCATTTAAAATTCTTAAGTTATTTGACATTTAGCAAATCTCCAGTTATTCAGGATAAGTCATATTTGAATCGCAAATGAATAATAACTGTAAAAAAATGCGATACTTTTACTATGCAAAATGAGTTCTTTTATTTCTTTATTCTTGTTAGTTACCTTAGAATAATTTTTTGAAAATGCTCATTTTTGACAAACATTTCTCAATATCTCAGAAACAGTTGATAATAGCCTAATACAAATTGATGTCATAACAATTAGGCTAAAAATGTTCATCAAAAATTGCAATAATATACCTAGTGTTCATTTAAACAAACATAAGTTTGTTGGTACGTTATTGTGGGACACCCTGTAACCATGCCAATATTTTCTGGCTGTAGGGCGAATGATTATCTATAACTTTTATAACACCCTGTACATCAATTTTATGATATCTTCGAAAGTGAAAAAGATATATTACTTTTTATATCATTGATCAACACAAAAATGCGCAACTTTGTTTCTAATATTTTTTTCTATATTCATGTTTTTTTTTTTAAATTTATTTTGTTTTAAATTACATATTGTATTTTATAAATAAATTTTATTTTATTTTTATTGCATGTATAAAAGAACATTCTGTACAAGTGATTCATTTTTATACCCAAGTAAAATTTTATTTATTTGATTTATTTTGGTCCCTTTATATGTTCAGCCAATATTCCATAATGTTTTCCTATATCAATTATCCGATTAAGTTTTAATTTTGTTCATCATAGCATTGATTTTTCTATTTTTAATGTTTCTTGGTAATAACTACCACATCATGCCATAATAATTCTGTACTTTGTGACGTATTGGTATTTCAATTTCGGATGAATAATATTTTTGCCAGAAACTGGTCAATAAAATTTTTAAAAAACTTGTGTTTTTATGAAATTTAAACGTCTATTAAAAAATATCAAGTTCAATTAGTAATAGATTTTAAGTTCTCTTAACAAGGGCCTTTTGGAAAATTTTCATTGTTTCCCAAAGTGGGTTTCTTAAAACTCACCATGCAGTTTTCTTATGGGGTTCATATTGCCAAACATAAATACAAATTCTTACCGAATTTATTGCAAATAGGTGGGGCCCTCTTATTGCCTGATATCTTTTCGTGGGGCGGTCCAGTGATAATTTCAGTATAAATAAATGTATTATTAATATTATCAACATATTGTCTTAAGGGGGGCCCACTTAAGGGGGGGCCCACTTGCCATCGGGCAACCTGGCATTATGGCCAGTCCGCCACTGTCTGTATCTGTAAGAACAAGGAAACATATTAGACACAAAAAAGTTAACCTAAAAAGAGGATTGCACATTATCTTTCCGTTGGTATAAAACCCTTCAATCTTAAAGCAAATTTTCACAAAGAAACGTAGAAGACTGTACTTACAGCTTTTATCCAGGTATGGCGTTAACGTTAAGACTAATGGCTAATTGTCGTCGTTGGTGATCTACAAAGGCAATGCAATTGTTCTGCAGTGTGACATGATATTTTAACCTACACCTACATGGTATCTAGATAAGTTTTAGTTCACTGTATCGAGGTTACTTACTGGAGAAGGAAATACAACGCGCCCAACTACATATTCCACTCGATGGTATGCGTGCCGGCGTTCGTTTGCAAAACAGCTGATCAAACGTAACGCATGCGTCTGGGCGTTACAATATCAACAAACCCACTATTATAATAGTAAAATGACAAGATACGTTGCAATTTTACGAATTTAAGGTATATTTTCATTGTATTTTTACTAAACAATCATTGTAATTGAAATAAAGCAGCAATATCGCTGTAATAGTACACAGACTTGTAAAAATAATTGGAATTACGTGCAATTTTTATACTTACATTTCTATTGTAATTTTTAGTAGATTTTTAGGGGTACCAAAAATAGAACAACACGATTAATACAAATATAAAATTTATTAAACAATTTGAAGACACAACCGTGGAATGAGTAAGTAACGTTACAACTATACAGAAATTTCGCAATAAATACACACAACAATTATCCGGTTTTTTTTTGAGGTATGTATACGACAAATGAACGGAAATGTTATTAAATTAATTAATTAACATACAAATCGAAAATTGCACACACAAAAAAACTGCGGAGAAGAACATAGCTTACGGCAGTTGTATTATTGTCATAAAATTATTTATATTATACATATTTATTTATAAATTTGCACGAGATTAATAGAAAGAAAACCCATTTTAGTGGAGAGAGAGGAAAGACACTCGGTGGTGCATTAAATTAAACATTCGGGAATTACAATTTTAATTTGTTATTATTTATATTTATATAATAAAAAAAAACCTGTGCATGTAAAAAACATCTAGATAATAATAAATACTTCTGAGGTTTTATAGAAGAAAAAAAAAACAAAGATGTGACAAAACCTCACATAGCAGCATCAAAGCAGTCTCCTAGATATTTATCAATCAAAGGAACAAAATTATTGGTACACCGTTGTTTTTTTTTTCGACCGTTCAATCCTTTCTTGGTTTACGCTTCTTTACCCTAGGGCTGTTTGGATTACTTTTTTTACCATCGGCTTCCGACTGGGAATTATTTTCCTCTTTTTCACCATCGTCGAGCAAATCATCCTTTATATCTTCATCCGGAAGCTCATCGCCGCTATTTTTATCAGTTTTCTTGTTAGTCTTCGATTTGGAATCCGTAACTTTTCCAGAACCTTTCGGCGGATATATGAAGTCGATGCAACAGACCAACAGCAAGCCTAGTAGGGCCCCCAATAAGATTGTTCCGACGGCAAAGATGAGGTAGGATCCCCATGTTGGTAGACCGAAATCTTCCATGAGTTGGTTATGGATGAGCTGTAAGATGGAGTTAGAAGTTTAGAATTGAACTTTTTTTATGTTTTCGAAGTACGTACTCTTAAGATTTGCGATAACCGGAAGAATCCGGATACCACGGACATCTGTATGGAAGCTGGTGACTTCCATGCTGGGACTGGTTCGACGGATTTCCATTTCCTGTCTTCGATGAACGATATGAAGGCGTCCTTGTCTCTTGTGCCTTTGTACTGCCTGAATTCTCCATCTGTCACGCTAGAATTTTTAAGATATATTTGATTTTGATTTCATAACTGATTAATTAAGATGAAGAATCTTTGCTTCACGTTATTACAGCAAAATAATAGACAGCACTAGACACAGTGACAACTTAACTCGTGTCAATTTTCGACTTTTAATTTGACAAAGGGCTGTTTATACAATAGTGGTATAACTGGAATAACACTATTCCGAGAATAAGTTTGAAATATCCATATTACATCAATGGACACCCGAATAGCGTATACTCAGTATATAGTTGGAGTATCTTATACCGATGAAATTATTAGCACTGGAAAAACGGCCCTATATATGACAAATAAATATGAAAGTTGTCCAAATATAAACTCTTTACAGAACACCTTTTGATTTTTAAAAATTTTGGATGAATCACTATATAGAAATGCCCTTATACATTTTTGATTTGACTATTTATAAATTATCAACATTTTAGTATTGCGCAAATAGTTATTTTGCTTTTTAAAACAGCATATTGGCGACACTGTTGTCTGTAGAACTCATTTGTTTTGATCCTGTTTATAAAGTACCGTGAAAGGTGTTATTTTTGTCCGTACTCTGTTGACTGCATTCCTAAACTTAATTATAAACCGTAGAAATAACTTACTGGAAAATCGTAGGTAGAGCGGTGACCATAAACCTTCCGCTCAGTCCCGGTGAAATCGTGACATCTACTTTGGCAACTCTAATGCTGAGATCATCGGACCATGACCCGAAGTCCTTCCATACCGTTTCCAAGGCTTTACAAGCCGGACACCAGGGCGCATAGCTAATAACAAGAAAGAAAAATCATATTTCTAACCTAACATCCAATAAACACAGAAATACACTATTACAAACAACGATTACTAGATTTTCCGGCAACACAATCGAATTAGGTACACGTTTAGTTGACACATTCAAAATTCTTACAAATATGACAACTCACAATTCTACCATCCATTCGCCCTGCAGCATCTGCGTCCAGTTGGTCTCGTCCAAATTTACGACGGCATTTTTCTGCCCGTTTACGAGTAATAGAGTGCAAGCGAATACGAAAATCGAAAATGTCACTTTGCCGAACGCCATGATATTCAATTTGTCATCACTACGCCCGGCGCTTTGCGGTGTGGCACGGAGTGCCAACTGTTCATCGCCGCCAACAACAAGGCGAAAATAACTGATTAAATCACCAACATTAGACAGCGTTGCCAATAGTGAAACGTAAAACGAGACGAAGGAAACTTTATTACCGACGGGACTGATTAGTCTAAACGAGCAAATGTAGATGGCGCTGTGAAAAATTGCTCTGTTGCTATCACGGTCCACCCAATAGGAATTGCGTATATTATTGTTGTGTTGAACTAAACGAGAATGATGTTTGGATCGTGTGAAATAGACACAAATGGTTTTAGCAGCTAAGTAAAGCAACGAGAATTGAGAAACAAGTGCGTATTTTACTCCAGATGTAGGTTAGGTTATGTCCGTAATGTCCGTATGCAATTCCGTATGGTTATGATGTTTGTAGGGTCTAAATGGAATGCTCAAACTAATAATACTTTTCGATTTATAGCTTGTCGATCGAGGATTGGAGCCCTATGAGCCCATAAAGGAAAAAGCAAACGTAATAATGTTTGTCAGCATGTAAGGTTCCGGAAAAACGACCACGTGTTGCTTATCACTACTTGAAAATGAACTGGAAATCTGCCCTGATTTGCGCTGACACGTTTAGAGCTGGCGCTTACGATCAGGTGAAACAAAATTGTACAAAGGCTAGGATTCCATTTTATGGCAGGTGAGTTTTACTGTTATTTTCGTAATCATGTATTGGAAACCCCATTTATTTTCTAATTCTCGATTTTTTTACTAATTACGCTAAATTATAGTTACACGGAAGTCGATCCAGTAGTTATCGTGCAAGATGGCGTTGAAATATTTTGGAAGGAAGGCTTTGAGATTATTATTGTAGATACTGGCGGTTGACACAAGCAAGAGGAATTGTTATTCAAAGAGATGTTGGCAGTGTCCCAACCGCTGTGGTACGTATTTTTTTATTATATCTCACTTAAATTAGGTAAATAAAGCTATTTAAATTCAAACAGCTGGATTTTTATAGACACGTTTGGTTGGGTATTACAAATAACGTGTAAAATGTCTCCATTGATATCGTTTCATGGTACAGAAATACAATGGAACTAATAGCAAAAAAATCATTCTTCAAAAGAAAAAAATGTGTTATAAAAATACCTCCCTTGTTTTTTTCGGAATTTTTGAGTACGTAGTACAGATTGTTTTTCTTATTATAAACTATGATGCTCTATCACAGCGTTTCTCAACCGGGGTTCCGCGAAATGTCGTCAGGGGTTCCGCGGGAAAATAGTAACAAATAGCGGTGGCCATCGCCGGTTCATGGGCACAATATTAGTTATTTTTATGTATTATTTTAGCTTGAGATTATTATTTGAAATATTGGATTAATAATCCAAGGTCAATCCATGAATAATTTTGATTTGGAGCCCTTCTAACCCAATGAACCACTGTTATTTCGATATTACATCCAACGGGCAACATTCTAGACTATTCATTAACTTCAATTGACAATATTACTTACAATTATCTGTTACATAAAAACAAAATAACCTCTAGAAAACAACAATCTGGCAGAGCTAGTGGTCAAACTCTTAACATTATTTGTTTTCAATATTTTTGCCTTTCCAAATGTGTGTCAAAATAATCCTATAATTTGAATCTGCTGCTCATAATGGTACGTTAGGAGAAGAACAGAGTTGTAGGTGGTGGATTTCAATATGATCTTACATTCCAGATAAGATAACTACCTAACCTATCGGCAGACAAGTTCTGAGCTTCTATGACGAAAGTTATGTCGGTCCCATTCATAGAAAATCAATAAATATACAAGGTAATTTGCAATTATAGTCGAAAATTTATGCGGACAGGAAGCTAAAGTGGAATTTCTAATTTCGTGACTGTATTTAATTAAACATAAAATAATTAAATTAAATTGAAGTGCTAATTTTGACAATGAAACAAATTTAAAAGTGCTTCACATATTTTTATTTATAATTTGGTATGTTTTTGCATTTAATTTTCACCTCGAGTTATAAATTACCTCGTATCAGTTCAGTTTTCAACATTGTGTATGTATTAGCAAGCTTTTTCTTATTTAAAGAACTTTAAGAGAAAATATAGAGATCATCTGTTATAGATAAAATTAGTGTGTACAAATATTTACTACTTGAGTGTTTATTCCCACACTTTTTTTTGTCAAAACGTAATTATTGTTCTGACTAAAATGTTTCATAAGGACTTATTTATTTTTTCAATACCTTAAAAAATAACAAAATATGTATTAATAAAACAGTATTTTAAATGACTCTAACTTCTTAAGGAATATCAACTTGTTATTAATAGGTCCGTATGAAACTTTTTACTCAGAATAAACGTTTCTTAATTTTTGTATTTTGACCAATGATATTTTTATTTAAATTTTCAATGAATTTATTTATTTATTTGCAAAAGATACTTTTTGTATTATTCGTTTTCACATTGTTTGAATTTTATTTTCTTCTTCCTTCCTTTGGTAATACTTGAAGGAAGTAAAAAGAACAAATAAGTTTATACCTAGAGAGAAATATCTGCAATGTTACAGAAAATTAATGTAAGAAACTACCAAAAAAGCTGTAAAAGAAGAATTAACTGTAACATCGCTGGTTATTAGATAGCTGGTATCCTATAATTCTGTATTGTTTTTACAGAATTCACATATTCCACAAAGATATTGCTGTGAAATTAGAACAGTATCATCTTAATTTTACAGGGCATTTTTTAAATTTTACCGGACAAATACTTTAATTTCACAGTAGTTCAATCATTGAACTTATTTACAGACTTGTATCAGGTTACTTAAATTAAATTAAATACGTTACATGTTTTTCTGTACGCAAAAAAATACTCAATGCCCTGGAAAGGACATTGTATATTTTTTTTGTTGGGGTTCCACCAGGTTCCAACTCTATTTAAAGGGTTCCGCAAGAGTAAAAATGTTGCGAAACGCTGCATTAAACTATAATCGACAGCAAGTATAAATATACTTGCTGTAGATTATATAAAAAAAATTATAAAAATGCACCAGAATTTCATATATCTAATTCTTGTGTGTTACACCCTGTACTGTGCACGTATAATCTATGGAAAATATATACGTTAAAATTAAAACTGCTTGTTATTTTTTAAATTTTCTCAGATTATGATTTCAGATTACGGGAATATTCAATTTCACACCATTTGAATAGCAGCAGCCCCTTATTTTTCTTTTTCTACATAATAAAATGTTTATTGTTTGTATGTTTTAGGCAAGATTCCAGGTTTTAGTCAAGATGTAATGTCAAAGGGCACAGGGCAGGAACCTGTGGCTCGACTGAAAAACTCATGACGATAATGGATAGATAGTATGAGCAACAACGAGCTCGATAGCCGTGATGGAGCAAAGCTGTTCTCCAAACAGAATGACAGGGTGATTCGCGTTGCTCAAGGGTCTGGAGTTCCCGGTACGTTTTTATTTTCAAATTTTGGTATTTTTCTTACCGACTTTTAACCTATTGTAGAACGAGAAGTAAAAGACCTCATCGCGCAGTACACTAAATTTGCCGCGGTAGTGAAGAAAACGGGCGACATAAAAGGACCGTTCAAAGGCCAAGAACGTCGAGCAAGTACAAATGGCCAAGTTGAATCAACAGATGGCGAAAATGATGAACGCTAGAGTGTTGTATCAGATGCAAGGCATGAGCGGCCTGCAGAATATGATGAGGCAATTGCAGAACGGGGCAGCAGGCAGACTTAATGGCTTAGGCAATCTTATGAGCGGTTTTGGTGGTAAATTGTTTAAGTTTTAATTATACAATTTAAAATCATAGCTATTTTAATGATTTCATGTATTTCATCGTATCTTTTTTACTATAGTTTATTGATTTTATAAATTTGTATTGCTGTTGTTATATGTGTCTTTACCGATAGTGCCATTTTGCTATATTGAATTTATTTATATCGTAAGACTTACATAGTGTTTAGGAATTTATTAACCAATTATTGAATAAATGTTTTTAGTAAAATAATGTTACTGTATTCTACCATACTTAACATATTTTCCGCGAGAAATGGGGTGTCTTCCTCTAGTTAGCCCGGGTGGCGCCATCTCTCGGTGAATAGCCGAAGTATGACGAAATAATCGGATGGTTTGCGACCTGGCTAAGTGCTACAAAATTTAGCCGGAGTGGCAGGGGCGCCATCTATTGGCCAATAGTTAAAGCTGTGCTATTTATCCGAATGGTTCGCAACTCGGCTAAGTGCTTCAAAGTCATTTAAATAGCTCAAATTTCTGAAACAGCAATTGAACTGAAGTTTCGTTAAAGCATCATGTGGTTTGTGTCTGAAAATTGACAATTCTTGTGGAAGATCGACGTAAATTTTGAGGTAAGTAGCTCTAGTAGTTCTAGGAAATTTTTGTCGGAAAATCGACACTTTTGGCGGCGGCGCCGGGGATTTTTACCCGGCTTCGCCACCAAAATTGTCGACCGCGATGATGGGAATTTCCGGCTCCTCCGCCAAAACTAAACTGGTTTTCTCGGACAAAATTTTGTCGAAAAATCGACAATTTTGGCGGAGGAGCCGGTTAAAAATTCCCGGCGCCGCCACCAAAATTGTAGACCGCGATGATGGGAATTTCCGGCGCCTCCGCCAAAACTGAACTGGTTTTCCGGCGCCGCCGCCAAAATTTCTCGGACAAAAATTTTGTCTAAAAAAATTCGACAATTTTGGCGGAGGAGCCGGGTAAAAATCCCGGCGCCGCCACCAAAATTGTCGATTTTTCGACCCCAAAATTTTAGTTCACGGGATTCCGCCAGGGAGCGCTACCGTCGAAAAATTTTCACTTAGCCGAGACGCAAACCAAATCTACTTGTCCATTTTAAAAATTTTTGTGGCGCCGGGAAACCCCGTTCACTTTTCGCAAAGGAGCCGCCACCAAAATTTAAATTGCAGGATTAGCCGAGTTGCAAACCATCCGGATTTTGCCGAACTTCGACTATTGGCCAAGAGATGATGGCGCCACTAAAAACAACTTAATGGACATTAAACTCAAGTTGTATAAGGAAACAAGGAGAGGAAGAGGATCCGCTTTTGCAATAATACACCAGTCATATTGTTGGAAATAATTTATTAGAATTTACAAGAGAGGAAGAGTAACATCGTTAAATCTATAGATATAGAATAAGTAATAAATATAAAACATGGGTAATCAATAATAACCCAGTCAAATTAGGATTTCACTACGGAAAATTTGCAAGCCAGCTGGATTTTTGTGTACACCTTTGGGTCCAATTGTTTTTTTTTTTAACAATATCTTGCTTTCTATTGACCGGGGGTCAATGAGCGCAATTAGCGAATCTTTAAATCTTTTAATTATCTACGAAAAATGTCTCTACATGGTTTCAGTACGAGTTGGCGTTTTCAAGTTATAGGTCTCGAAAAACGCCAAAAGCAAGTAAGAAAAACAACGTATTCACTATTCACGTGCTGGGTAAACCTTTCCACTACCCAAGTTGTAAACAAGATTCAGCAACACATTTTATAACAAGAAAAACAACAATGCAATGCAGTTAAAACTGACCATTTCCGAGATGTGTTCTTCAGAAGGTTGGGAAGTGTCGAACAGACATCTTCAGGTGTAGGTAGGTGTAAAGGGTATTTAGTTTTGGAAAAATCTCTTAAAAAACAAGGGAGATATTTATATAAAACCATCTTTTTCTTCTGAAGAATATATATCGAAAACGGCCAACCGTTGACTACATGTAGCAATAGAGATTTTTCCGTGACAAAAATAGTATCAGCAAGCCGACGATCCCAGGTCACGTGGAACAGTCCATAGATGCATTGTGATGTGTTTTCGACTCGCAAATATCATTACCTAATTTGTTATAAACAAAAAACATAAAAAAATGGTCCTTTTTTTCGTTTTTCGCTTGTAAAAACTGAACCGATAGAGCAATCTTGATGCTTTCAACAGACGAATTGTAGAGAATGAAGAGACGAAAAAAATGAACCCTATACGGACCCGATCGGATGAAACGGAGGAAATTCGGAAGAACCGGGAAAATCTGCGTTTTTTTCAAAAATTCATAACTCCGCCATTTTCAAAGCTGTAACGCAGGCTTTTCGCGAGAAAGTAGCGATTGATGATGGGTGCTTTAATTGTGCACAACCCAAGCGTTGTCCCATGATTAGTTTTTGCACAATTGCGATTTGAAATTTTTTTATGCAATATGGTTCGGCGAGCCTGGATGCGTCGGAGGTGGTCCGATTTTAATTTTTTTAACGTATTTCGAAAGTAGAAGTATTGTGCTACAAAACGTATATTCTGATTTTGCGTTAAAATGTTGCGAAATAGCCGAAAAATGCTTGCAAATTTGACCGAAATCTGCCGCGCGCTCCAAAGCTGTCGAGTAGTGGGGTAGGCGGCCGACTCGGGGAAGCGCGCAGCGCGTTGGGATTACTATAGATACGCGCTTCCCCGCGTCGGCCGCCTACCACCACAACTCGACCGGTTTGGAGCGCGCGGCAGATTTCGGTCAAGTTTGCAAGCATTTTTCGCCTATTTCGCAACATTTTAACGAAAAATCAGAATAATAATCAGATTTTTCCAGTTCTTCCGAATTTCCTCCGTTAATATTAATCCGATCTCGGGTCCGTGTAGGGTTCATTTTTTTCGTCTTTTCATTCTCTACAATTCGCCTGTTGAAAGCATGAAGATTGTTCTATCGGTTCAGTTTTTACAATCGAAAAACGAAAAAAGGCACCATTTTTGGTGTCTTTTTGCTTATAACAAATTAAGTAATGATATTTGCGAGTCGAAAACACATCACAATACATCTACGGACTGTTCCACGTGACCTGGAACCGTCGGCTTGCTGATACTATTCTTGTCACGGAAAAATCTCTATTGCCTGGTCCAATGTGCATTGGACTTTTATCACAAAATATGATGCTTCTTAAAATTCCCTTATAAATTTTCGGGACTCGGAAGGTGACATCCGGTATACAACCTGTGCCGTGTTTCTCTTACCTGTAGGTGACGCGTTTCAGCCGTATACGGCAAGAATGGTTGACTTGTACGAAAAAAATGCGTATGACATTTATTGTAGATGAGGTATGCCCGTATGGTGTATACAAAAATCCAGCAGGGTTGCAAATTTTTCCGAAGTATATATTGTTACCGCTAAAATCCGTTTTCAGGCAGAACTAGTTTATCCTATGCCAAACTAGTTTAACCTGGTATGTAAACGCATACTTCAGGTCAAACTGGTATGGCCTAAGCCAAACTGATTTTGATTAACGGGTTTGAAATGTACAACAACGCGCGTTTTCTGTAGAGGATGTTTTCTGACGCGCGTTTTTTAAGTGTCGTGTTTTTTGTTTTTCTTGACGCTGGTCAAAACGCCTCAGAAAACACGCGCATCAGAAAACGCGCGTAAAAAATACGCGATTCAGAAAATACGCGTGTCGAAGAAGCACGCATGTCGGAAAACAAGCTATACAGAAAACGCGCCTAAAAAACACGCGCGTGTTTTCAGAAAAGTTTCAGAAAACTCGCGCGCCACAAAACACGGGCGGTATAAAACACGCGCCTTAAAAAAACACGACCTTTCAAAAACACGCGCGTCGGAAAACACGCTCTACATAAAACGCGGGTAAAAACTTCAAAACCGTTAATCGAAATCAGTTTGGCCTGAAGTATGCGTTTACATACCAAGTTAAACTAGTTCGGCTTATGATAAACTAGTTGTGCCTATCGCGCTTCGGCCGAACTAGTTTGGCCTAGGTCAAACTGGCTCTGCCTGAAAACGGGGTTTTCCGGTAGGTAACATACATATTGTCAAATTTCTTCTTATTTGACCGAGCTATAACAAGTATAATAATATTGAAGTGATACAAAGTCAATTAGAATAAAATACAAAGCCAACATAACAGAACCGATCATGTAGTGAGTTTGTAACATTTAACACCGTTCTCATTTAGAGTACATTTAGATATCTACATACATTA
This sequence comes from Aphodius sticticus, assembly GCA_963966075.1. Classification (NCBI taxonomy): domain Eukaryota; kingdom Metazoa; phylum Arthropoda; class Insecta; order Coleoptera; family Scarabaeidae; genus Aphodius; species Aphodius sticticus. The sequence continues at coordinate 988,190 of OZ014506.1, read as the reverse complement.
ACAACCAGAATAAAATCCAAGTCAAACAAATAACACAGACACTGCTATAAATAAATCAGTATTAGTAACGGTGGCGTATGAAACTAACAATTCGTCAAATTAATATGCAGGTTGGTTTACCTAATAAATTCTGCTGCAATTGTGCCTTCGGTCAAACTGCTATAAAATCAATATCTTGATATACGATTCAGATATCAGCGTATCGCATTTAATGATTTCTCGTTCCGTTTTACCGACGAAATTGACACAAAGCCTATCATCGCAGGGATCAATTTGTTTGCACACGCAATTCAATACGTTTGTATAAATGTCACACAGTGTTATCATAGGGGCTCAGGGCATGATATACGCTTGCGTTCGATACGTCTGCAAATATAAATTAAACAAACAGTATGGGAGAGGACGCGCTTAATATTCTATATATCAGATAAGCAAGGTTTTAATTGATTCTTTTGTATTCTTTCTACAGCTTGTGTATCTGTTAAATAAAGAACTGTATCTTTTGGAACCGATTGTTCAGTGTTTGTTTTAATTGAAGGCGAGACGAATGGATGCCAATTGTATGCGACGAATGGCTAGAATGTGATATAACTTTGATCGGGCGGGACCAGCAGTTGCTGTGTTCAGTCAGTCTGTGTTGGTGTATACATCGGTGTATACACCGAGAAAAATTGCTGTAAAATTACACATAAATCATTGTGAAAATTACAATAGAAATGTGGTAAGTATAAAAATTGCACGTAATTCCAATTATTTTTACAAGTCTGTGTACTATTACAGCGATATTGCTGCTTTATTTCAATTACAATGATCTTTCAGTAAAAATACAATGGAAATGTACCTTAAATTCGTAAAATTACAAACTATGTTGTGATTTTACTATTATAATAGCGGGTTTGTTGATATTGTAACGCCCAAACGCATGCGCTACAATTGATCAGCTGTTTTGCAAACGAACGCCGGCACGCATACCATCGAGTGCAATATGTAGTTGGGCGCGTTGTATTTCTGTCTCCGGTAAGTAACAATGATACAGTGAACTAAAACTTATCTAGATACCATGTAGGTGTAGGTTAAAATACCATGTCACACTGCAGAACAATTGTATTGCCTATGTAGATTAGCAACGACGGCAATTAGCCATTAGAAATTGATGTCTTAACGTTAACGCCATACCTGGATGAAAGCTGTAAGTACAGTCTTCTACGTTTCTTTGTGAAAATTTGCTTTAAGATTGAAGGGTTTTATACCAACAGAAAGATCATGTGCAATCCTCTTTTTAGGTTAACTTTTTTGTGTCTGTCTAATATGTTTCCTTGTTCTTACTGATACAGATGCGGAACATCTTGCCCCAAGTGTGTTTGTCAGAAAAAGAGTGAACGAGTATGTGTGTTCATGGTTGACCGAAGTGTATTTATATATTTATCCGTGTGTTTTCTATGTTCAAGTATTTGCGTATGCTAAGTAATTTATTAATTGCTTCTCTGTAGTTTTAATGTATTTTTATGTCCCTCAAACTATTTTATACTTGTATGTGTGATAAGTCGAGGTTTTGCGCGCGGGTTTGGATGGATGTTTGAATACAAACGTTGGCGTGTTTTGTGTTAAGTTGGTATTTAACAGACGCTCGGAGTGGCGCTGCAGTCGCGTCAGGATTACCGCGCAAGCTTTTGGCGCCAAGGTGTCTGGGAAGATGTAAAGAGACAAGCAAACAGTCTCTTTGGCATCGGGCTTTGAAGGTAGACGGTCGTGTGTCAAAACGCGCGCCCAAGCGTAGGGCCCCAATGGGGGCCAAGTTATAGAAACTGTGCTGTCTCGTGTTTCTTGTGCTCAACCGAAATATTAAGGTATTTATTTGTTGTCTGTACTTGCTGATTTGTCCATCTCTGCCAAAGAATATTTTTGTTTAGGATTAACATATTCAAATTCCATGTAAGCAGTTCTGCATTGTTGTATATATTTTTGTTAATAGATTTTATTGTGGTTTTCTTCGGTATATTCATTTTAGAATAATAATATAAACCTGTCCCTTTTATAGTAATGTATTTAGCCTTGCACATGGTGCTTGATAATTAGAATGAGTTCAAACGTCTCCGACAAAGTCTCAGAGAAAGAACTCAGTGTTGTAGCCTCCGTAAGAGAGATAATTAATTCACGCTACCGTAAGATTAGTTTGCTTAAATCAGTTAGTACCTGTGATTGAAAATGGCGGTCCAAGCGTCGCTTGAGGCGAGTTACCCCCCTTCAGTTTAGAGTTGATTAAAGTATAATAGTAAATATTGAGAAGGGTGTCCGCCCCATCACATATGTACGTATACATATTTATTTTTTTACAAGTAATTTTATCTATACCATTTTGTTTGACCGTTGGTACTTATGTAACGTTTGACTGTGTGCATGATGTTACTGTTTTTTTTTGTATTATATGGTAGATAATGTTAAGATCTACTCAAGATCAGAATAAAATTATACAAAGCGCGAGAGAAATGAGAAAAGGTACCCGATTTTTGCACTTTTATATTAACGCTCGTTATTCCATTCTTTTCCTCGTAAACCGTTTGCCACAGAAATTTTATAATTTGTTCAAGTTGCATTTAGAGCCTCTTCTATAGATTGGCGTTTTTGTTTTCTTCAGTTTCTGTGTAATAAGGTTGCGAATAAGATTTTCATGGAAGCGGATATCTCAGTAACGAATACTCAGCACGATAACGGGATATGCACGTAAACAATCGTCATATTTTAATTAATGTGACTGTAGAACAAGAAATGCACAATAATTTTTAAGTAATTTTGAAAGCGATTTAATATGAATGATAAATTGAAACGTAGCTGGGACAGTGGAAGATTATTTACTATTAGTACGATACGATCAGAACAATTTAATTTTGGAATTTTGAATAGTAGTGCGAGTTACATATAGATAATGAATTTAGATGTACAATTAATTATATCCAACAATATTTTACAAAAATCGATTCAAACGGATTCACTGATCGCGTCAAAACTTCGCATCTCGTTCGACTGCCTCGCACCAAAACCCACAAGCGAGGGAAGCCGAACTGCGCAAAATGTTGTTCATGTTTATTTCGGTCTTAAAATTTAAAAAGTAGTCGGTATGATATTAAATTCAAGGGATGTGTATCGCATTAAATAAGGATTATTTGCATGCTAACTGCGTTGTCCTGCTAACATTCGTTACTGAGATATCGGCTTCCATCAAAATCTTGTTCGCTACGTTTATTACATAAAAATTGAAGAAAACAAAAAGGCCAATCTATAGAAGAGATTCTAAATGCAACCTGAACAAACAATGAAATTTTTCTGGTAAGTGGTTTAAGAGAAAAAAAATCGGAAAGAGCGTTAATTTAAAACTGCAAAAATCGGGTATTTATTTTCACTTCTCTCGCGCTCATGTTTACACCGAGAGGCAAAGAATTTTGACAGTCATACAACTGATGTAGAAATGATTCAGGAGTATGACATACTTTATTTCAATTTTTTCTGTTCGATAGTTTTAGAGTTATGGGCCTTCAAACACAGGAGTCAATACTATCGAAACGAGAGATGGCAAAATTAATATAATTGATAATTAACAGTACCAATCATGCAAAACAATAACTGAGTTAGTTTCAGTTCAATATTTGACTTAATATCGAAGCAATTTTGAAATCAATCTACTTTAATTAATCAATTTATATAAATTGATTAATTAAACGCGCTTGCACTGCACAGTGGGCGACATCTGACAATTTGCATATGCACTAGTAATTCGCCTCCTCATTAACGTAACTGTTAGTTTCATACGTGATCGCCACAACAATCAAATTAGGGACATTTGGACGGACTTAACCAAAACCAACATATAACAACACGTTGCTCGCATGTTCAGCAAGCTGACCAGTTATTTTCCAGTCGTCAAGATCAATTAGGGTTATGTTGTAACTTATTTCGAGTAAGTATGACCAATTAATTTATGTAACTTGCGTCTTCGTTTATTAATATTAGTCGCTAAATGATAAATAAAATTAATTAACATTGTTGTTAAGCCTACCTAATCTAAAAGCTACATGACAAAGATTTACTGATTACTACTGACTTGTTTATTGGGACGAAAATAATTAAAAAATAATGTGAATACTCGAGAAATAATGCTGAACGTTTATGGTAGAAATATTTAAACTACTTATAGTACAACATTAATTTGTTACAACGACATAGTCTATTAAATTTAGTACATATACAGATCACAGGAAAATTTTAATTGACAGACTTTTTTTTATATATTAAAGTAGCAAAGGGATGTTCTAAAATGTAGAGACAAGAGGATCTTATTATGTATGCATTAAATTAAATACATAGTAAGTAAATTAAGTAGTAAGTAGTTGGAAATAAAATCGGTTAGATTTAACATTTAAATACATAAAGTCCGGGTAGGAAAAGTCCGGGTAAGAAAAGTCCGGGTAGGAAAAGTCCGGGTAGGAAAAGTCCGGGTAGGAAAAATCCGAGTAAGAAAAGTCCGGGTAAGAAAAGTTCGGGTAAGAAGAGTCCGGGTAAGAAAAGTCCGGGTAAGAAGAGTCCGGGTAAGAAAAATCCGGGTAAGAAAAGTAAATTCCAAGGAACTTCCTCCAGTGAATTGATTTCTATTGAGTTGCAAACTAATATACATCGCAGTATCAACCCGGAGACTGAATAATGAGGCAAAATTCACCTTCTTGGGCTATTGTAAAATATGCGTTAAATATGTTGATAAAGGTTTTTTTTTTGGTGTCACTGATTCTAAATCTGTACCATTTTTTTTCAAATTCCAAATGGCGGAGTCAATATGGCGACTAAAAACTCGCGAATTCGTGCGAAACTTGCGTCCTGTGATACTTCAAGCTCCGGGATTCCAAATTTGTCAGATTTAAACAATTCAAAATGGCGGATTAAATATTACGACAAAAAATGTGAAAGTTATAGATTCGCATGAAACTTATTTCCTATCATATTTTAAGCTTCCTGATTCCAAATCTCATGTCAGATTTTGAAAGTTGAGAATGGCGGATTTAATATGGCGGACCCAAAATCAAAATATATTCAGATTCACATGAAACTGTTTTCTTGCGACATTTGAGGATCTCTAATTCCAAAACTGTTGTCAGATTTTCAAAATTCTAAATGGCGGATTTAATATTGCAAACCAAAGTCTGGAAACTAAACGGATTTAATTGAAACTTTTTGCCTGTGATATTTAAGCTGTCAATTTCAAATCTGATGTCAAATTTTCAACAGAGTAAATCGCATTGAATTTTCTTTTATAAGCATTTAGAACAACTTTGGAAAAACGCACAATAGTACACAATAGTGCACTTGGTTGTGTGAAAATGATTCATAAAATGCAACGATATACAGGGTGATTTTTTACATTCAAATTTTTTCAACAATCAATACATATACAGTGAGCGCGTAAAGTATGGAAACATGACAAAATCTCAAGAACGGTTTGCTATTTTAAAAAATCCTCGAACACGTCGATTTATAATTATCAAAATACACCTTATGATATCAAATTAATTTTTTTACCTTCAATTGTTTTTAACAGATGACGTCATCGAAATCTTTTTTAAATGACAACCCTATACTTTTTTTTAATGAATTTGACAGATCTTTTAATTGTCTTAATGGTAGGATAAAATTTGTATGGCCTTACATAAGAAAATTTTCGAGAAAAAGACAATTGAAGGTTATGAAATAAAAGTGACAAAATCTCCGGAACGGCTCGACCGCATTTAACGAAATTTTGGAATTATGTATTTTGCAACAATGTAAAGTCACTGGCGTTATTATCGTTGATGCAACATTTACAGTTTCTAAGATATAACCTCAAACTTTTGAAGTTGAAATAGAACAGCCTGTATATTTCGACATTTTTTGTTACAGTCTTCACTATTATATCAAAAACATCTAGAAATTAACAAAAACCTTTATTACTTAGGTCTAAAAATTAACAAAGAAACAATTGATAACAAATCATTATTACACTAGTTGGTTTATGAGGATTCTCAACCATTGACAAGAACACATAGTTTTAAATTTAATCGGTTTATTTTGTTGTTGTTGTTATTTTTTGTTATCAAGTTTTTCTTTGTTAATTTTTAGACATAAGTAATAAAGGTTTTTGTTAATTTCTAGATGTTTTTGATATAATACTGTAACAAGCGTAGTAACATTGAATAGGTAATGGACGACTGTAACAGAAAATGTCAAAATATACAGGATGTTCTATTTCAAATACAAAACTTTGAGGTTATATCTCAGAAAGTGTAAATGTTGCATCAACGATAATAACGCCAGTGACTTCACATGGTTGCAAAATACTTAATTCCAAAATTTCGCTAAATTCGGTCGAGGCGTTCCGTAGATTTTGTCACTTTTATTTCATAAACTTCAACTGTCTTTTTCTCGAAAATTTTCTTATGTAAGACCATACAAATATTATGCTACCATTAACGATGTAGTCTACCGGAAGTGTACCGTAGGTTCGAAATCCTAGCGTTAATACGCATTGTAGAGATATGAAATTTTACAGTGGTTTTCTGATGTAGTATTGCATATTGGAAAGTATATAAAAGTAATAAAATATTAAATAACGACATTCATTTTTTTTTGGTATACATTATTTTATGAAAATGACTTTCCAAAATAGAACATAAAAAAATAGAAAAGTTTTACCTATGAACTTAGTTTGAATTATTTATCGTTTTTGCGTGATTTCGAACCCGCGATTTAGAAACAAATTGGTTTTTCTAAGACACCCTTGACGTTAGCGTTTGTTTCATGCGTTTTTCTACGTCCTATATCACCTGTGGTTAGTTTCCATTGCAAATAGTTTTTCTCAAAACACTAACAAGCATTTTCATTAGTGGGGTATACTTGCTCCTTAAGACAATTAAAAGATCTGTCAAATTCATTAAAAAAATATGGGATTGTCATTTAAAAAAAATGTCGACGACGTTATCTGTTAAAAACAATTGAAGGTAAAAAAATTAGTTTGTGTATTTTGATAATAATAAACCGACGTGTTCGAGGATTTTTTAGAATAGCAAACCGTTCTTGAGATTTTGTCATACTTTACGCGCTCACTGTATATATTTAAGCTGTTTCACATGTTCATATAAGCCCCAACAGCAAAGTCCTGTGATACTACAGAAAATAAGTTTTACGCAAATCGAATATTTTCCGTCGCCATATTGGTTCCGCCAGATTCAATTTGAAAATTCTGATATTGAAGATTGAGAATCAGAAGACTTGTAATATTACAGGAAATAAGTTTTACGCAAATCTTATGTATTTTTAAATTTTCGGTCGCCATGTTGGTTCCACCATTCTGAGTTTTGAACATCTGATGTCAGATTTGGAATCAGAAGTCTTGTAATATGGCAGGATATAAGTTTCATGCAATTCGGAAATTGTTTACATTTTCGGTCGCCATACTGACTCCGCCATTTTGAATTTCATATATATGTTATCAGATTAGGAATGAGGAGTCTAGCAATATCGCAATATGACATACACACAGAAAAGTGATTATTTGGAACGAGAAAACATAATTACTTGAATTTATTTACTAGATTCAAATGCATATTTACTTGGATGTAGAAAGTTAGGTATATACAAGAAATGCCACATATTCAATATAAGTAAAATAATTTCTCAGATAAATGCTGTCAACAAATAAATTCTTTCTTTATAAGAACCAATATTGTATTGAAAGAAATAATAGAATTTTTCGTCCCAAAAATGTTAATTTCTCCAACGAAGTAATAGTAAATCCATCTAGGCGTAGTTACTTGATCCAAGAAAATATAAGACATAAGTAAGTATTGTTTACTGAATAAAAACCCACCAAATATTTAACTGAAGTGATTCTCACTTCTTGCAAGTAATCTCTTCCTCTGGAATAAATATGCGCACCGTGATTTTGCCAAGGCTCGCGCGCCCGCGCGTGGTGCTGGCACGTGCTGGCGCCACGGAACCTAACCGAGTACGAAAACAACGAAGTACCCGTAGGGGATGTGCCTTGTGATTTATTGGGGATGTGTATTGTGATTTATAGTGTACAATAAACGTTTCAACACGGAGTAGTTTGATGTAACGCACGCAACAGTTTAGAACGAGTAAGTAAATATAACATACCTATCTTGTTAATTAGCAATAGAAAACGTATTTGTGCCAAATCTTTAAAATTCTTACATTAAGTAGCTAAAAATATTTACCGGGAATAAAAATATACACTTCATTGAAGACTGTTTACTTACTTCACCAGAGTAACCACTTTCTTAAATTTAGTAATTATTCCAAGAAATTAAATTTCTTGGTTGAAGTCAATGATCTCTCGCGTAATACGAACCTACCAACTACTTCAGCCAAGTAATTCTCTCATCGTTCGAGAGATCACTTTTCTGTGTGTAAGTTTCATGGAAATCGGATAAATTTTATCATTTTTTTGTTGCCATCTTGGTTCAGCCATTTCAGCCTCTTATCGAGGGGTTGCTGGTACAACTTACCCACATCTCATAATAAGATCCTCTAGTTCTAGTCTAGCCCAAAAAAACGCATTACAAAAACCCCAATTGATCTGACTCTGCTGTGTTCAATTCAACCTCAAACACATACATAACGATTTTCATTTTCATTTTTTAATACAAACATTGGACAATCAAATCTATATACAAATCGTATGACACTCCGACTTTAAATCAGTCCATCATAATTTCACTATTAATATTAATATTAGTATTAGTATTACAATAATTTATCAATCCTACCTAAATATCACATTGTAGTCGTTCTGCTTACAACAGTATCTCGCACTGAGCTATTAGTTCTCGTGGTCACCACGTCGGGATTGTTCGCGCCCACGTCACATTCGAATTTCCACAGGATTTTGTCCTGGAAATTCGGGTGATGGATCTGGGAAACTACGTCGCAGGTGCTCATTTGCAACCCCCTTCCAAGGGTGGCGCTTTTTGGGAGATACGGTGGACACTGAGGAGACACAGTCTTATAGTTTAGCGTGGCCGAACGCTGGTGTTTGCTGTTCGACGGGCCGCCGCAACAGTCGCGGATCGCACTGGATGATCGCGAAAATGTGGATCCGCCAGTGCTATGGAGTTTCCGCTATGTGTCTTCGTCGTACGTCAGTGGCACCTTTTTCATATCGGTCATGGGAAGCATAACGCCCTCCTGGAACAATTAGAAATACACATTCAACACGTACATTCGGTTTCAGCAAGATTCTTGCATGAGAAAATCTCTCTTGCATGAAAACCCCTCTTATGGGAATTTACATGTATAGAAAAGCGCTGATTACTCGAGTACCCATCGCGATATCGCAATGAAACTAACACAGTTCGAACGAGCATTCTTCGGCCAATCTAAAAGTGGAAAAGTCCGATCCAAAATATGTAGATTAGTATCAGTAATTAATTAATAACTGATGAAGTGACACGGAGTATTAGCAAGAGCCGGGATATTCAATAGGCTGTATCTCGTTGACCCTTAGTTGAATCTTAACCCTTAAATGCATCGTTTTTTTGAATGTTTAAAATGTAAGTGAAAAAAATTATTTTACGCACTTTTTTAAGGGGTAATGCCACTCTAGCGCGAGAAAAAATAGCCGATTTTGTAGGTCTATTTTTTACAATATAGTAAATGAATTACAAAATCTCTTTAAAGCCCCTTATTGTACATATTTTGAGGAATATTCACAATAAAAAAAAACAAAAATAAATAAAAAATAGCAGCGTTAGAGGACATCAAAGGAAACCTCTTCCGGCGGACAAGGTTGCACGACCGGAAAGATTTTGCACGCAGTTTTTCACTTAGCCATAAAAACAAAAAAAGAATTGATTCTATATAAGATTATCTCGGGAAGTACGTACGGAAATTAGAAAACTCCGCTTTAAAACAAAATGGCGCACGTTTGAACACAAATTATCACTTTTAGGTACAAAATTCGGTTAAAAATTGTTTATAACGGAAAAAGTTTCGAACTTATCGTAAAATCCGTACGTACTTCTCTAGATAATATTGTTCTGAAGCTGCATATAAAATTTCAAGTGAATTGACGAAGTTCAGTTGAAGTTATCGTTCCGGCCAGTTTGAAAAATGCGATTTTGAGAAAACACCGTTTAAAATATTGTGTAACTTTGATGTATAGAATTGTTATATTTTACTATAGTCGGCGAAGCGTGGACCATATAATTATCTTTTCAAATTAACACAGACGGGCCTGTTTTGCAGCATCAGTCAGAGATGGCTCTGAAAACATGATGCGTCGTGCGTCAGCCTTCGCGCAGATATTATTGCATTGTTTGGCTAGATGCTTATACATAATACCTTCATAATCTTCATAAGGCTTGATAATGCATCATTGACAACACATATAGCTATACTTGCTGCAATATCCACAATTACTTTGCCACTTGAAAGAGAAAATGAAAATGAAATCACCAGGTGGCATTTCATCGGTCAGAATTTATGATACAGTGTCGCCCAGACGTATTTTCTTCATTTTATCAATTGAATCATGATTATGACGAATGGCTAGTCCATCATAAATTGAAAGCTCATTTAAAGGATTCTGGGTTAACTTCCCTTTTTCTTCGAGGCCCTAACTAATTTTTGTCAAATGGCGGGGACGAGTGCCATTAGTTTTTTTACGTGATCTATGCATTCCTTTACTTATTTTCTTTTCTTATTTCAAAATTTGCAAGCTTTGCAGTAAGTGTTTAGATTTTATGAGAATATCAACAACATTTCTCCAGCTGATAAGCGCCACCAATCATGCAGAGAAGAAAACCTATGTTTTCTCTATGTTCCATCGTCCGAGACAGTTACGCCATTATTTTTTTACTATTTTCAATTGACTTTTAGCCCTACCTTCTTCTGCTGCTTTCTGCATACTTTGTTGACAATGCTACTGTTTCCACAAAGTGGTGCGAACAACTTTATCGTAAAATGAGTGAAAAAACTGATTAGGAAGGTCCTTGAATGCGCAAAACTTTTCAATTACATCTACACCTATTCTTATGCGCATGACAAGGATAATTCCGCTATTCATTTCATATCATTTTTGAACAAATCGGCAACTTGGATGAAAGTTTGTTCAAAATTCTCACAAGAAACCACGATTTGAAATCCTAAGTCACGGTTGCCACTTTCGGCCAGTTTCGTATTTGATTTGCACGTTTTACACACTACAACTTGTGAAATAGGAGAAAACACAACAACAAAGTTCAAAAGATGATAATTAAACGTCATCCACTCCAACGTTGTAATAATCTTTAACCGACATTACTTTTTTACCGGTGTGGACTGTGGACTCAGGCAGAGGCGACTCTAGTTCCAAACGATTCAATGCTTGTCATATTAGTTGTATTTGAAAACATGCTGCTTCCTTTCGACTCCTTTCGATCACGATATACTCCAAGAATGTCACTAATTATTTCTGCTATTTTTTTACCTAATCAAGAACAACACACGTTACATCAGACAGCTGTAACATTGTGCGGCTAGCGCCAGTTCAACGAACGTACCGAGGATATTTCCACAAAATCTTTGTGTTTTATAATATTTTGTTATATTTCACACCACGGATATAATTCCTCCAAATAAGATAAGAGCGTATAGGTCTCTAGGCTGTAAACTGACGCTATACTTTTTGCATGTACGCTCGGCTAGACGCTTGGCCGTATGTTCATCAAATAAGCATTTAAAAATTTTTTTCCAGTATGAAACGTATTGTACCTTATTTCTAAGATCTCAAGACATCATTTAAGCAAAAAAAAATTTTTGATTCAAAAAATCTAGAGTGGCATTACCCCTTAAATGAAGATAGTTGAAAAAAACAACGGCGGCGGCTTTGATTTTCGCCCCCGTTAATTTTTTGCCCCTGGCGATCGCCCATCTCCGCCCTGTGGTTAATCCGCCCCTGGCGGGAAGGTTATGCGCCATGTGTATTAACAATGTATCACTTACCCCGTTCAAATGCGGTAGGTCGAGTGCAGCTGGCACGTACGTCGTGGCCGGGCTGCATCTAGCGCAGGACCGTCTCAGGGCGGGCCTTTGTCTGGACCCGTGACAACGGACCGCAAACCTCAATTCCTCAGCCATCTCGCTGCACAGAGACTGTCGATCCGTCTGGGCATTTTTCTTGCTATTCCAGCAGAACTCCAATATCGCCACCAGTATGGCCAACGCCAAACCGCAGAGCAACACAACGAACACTCCACCTACAAAAGAGAACAACCAACCCTTATATATTGCGAAGATTCCAGACTTCAGAATTAAAAAAAAATACGTTTTATAAAGTTTGTGTTTACACGTATCAACCCACAATCGTTTCTTATTCTACCAATGTTCTAACGGTCAGAATATAACTTAGAAGTTTGACTGATCTTGATAATTGAGTGTTATGCTAAAAGGTGATTTTTTCTTTATACCGGGTGATTCAATGTCGAGGCTCACCATGGGTATCTCGCTTATTAGTGGAGACAGAAGCTATGTTTAAATTTGGCAAAGTTTCGTATTCTTGTGCTGATCAATTATCTAAAAAGAGATTTTGGCTATCATTTTTCATTTTAAAGATATCCGCAAAAAACTGAATTGTTAAGATATCGTTTTTAATTTCTTATTCAAAACCAAACGTAGCTAGACATTTGAAACAAAAACATTCTACAGCGACTTTTTAACAAGGAATGCATTGTTATTTTTTTAAGTTGAAATAAGATCAAAGATGGAGGCGTAACCATGACCAACTTTTGTTTTTCTTATAGGCGCCATGTGGAATTTTGGCATTTTCCGATAGTCGTGTTTTTTCTCATTTCCGCAATGTATATCATGTTGGCATTATTTTTTAAAACAATGGTTTAATAATAAAAACACTTTCTTCTTTTCCTCGTTGTTTGTCGTGCTTATCAGGTACCCAACTGGTGCTTGGTTACAGACCGCTGGCGCCGGACTGACCAGAGTGCTTTGAATTAAAAACATTCAGATTATAAAAGAAGCAGGTTTATACAACAAAAAGCTTATTTTTTAAGTAAATCTTCAAATTGGTCGCCATGTTCTTGAAGGCATAAAACCGAGCCAGCTTTTCGACATGTTGCTATGCACTTCTAACTGATCTTCCCGAAATAGTATTGACCGCATTTGTTATTCGATCCAGCAGACCCTCGATATTTCTGCGAGTATCGTGATAAATTTTGTCGTTCACGTAGTTCCCCATAGAAAATAGTCCAGAGGACTTAAATCAGGGGATCTACCAGGACATTTCACCACTCCACCATCACCAATGCAGCGATTTGGAAATTGTTGATTCAAATAATTTCGTACAACTGCAAAGTTTGACTTCTGCGGGGTTTGTACGGTTAAAATTTCTTTGTTCGTGATGCTCTCCAAACACGTGTTTGCGGCAATTCCAAATTAGAGGCTACTGCCCGCCTAGAAATCCGAGGATCGTCATTTATCTAAAAACCAGTTGTTGAAGCATTGCAAATTATGGTAATCTAACGTTTACTATTTCCAAAATATCTTTATGATCTTTTTCAACATTTCCATGAGGATTATATGAATTGCGTGGTTTACTAAACGATCCATGGTCCGCTAAATTTCTGTCCAATGTTAGGAATTTTGTACGATTGGGCATTTCTATGAGAACAATAATAAACCCTTATCATATCACGCTTTTCGTTATTGGTAAACGGAATTTTACATCCACAATCAACCACAATAGGGTATTCCGGTCATGTCAAAATTTAAGCAAATATTCGGTTTAACCTATTGTACAATTTATGAGGATTCATAAAGTTAAGCTATGAGCTTTTTGATTTAGTTTTTCTATGAGATAATTGCAATTAAAAGTGCATTTCGTTTGAATTCACCGACCACCCTCGGAAATACACGATGATTACCGATCCCTAGTAGCGGTGGCAACAGCGGACAGCTCTCGAACAGCTGATCGGCCAAGTTGACGGTTGGCGACCCTGCTGTTTGACAACGAATAAAGGTAACTTTTTTGAGAGATGATTTGAGCATTGAAACTTGAAGCCAAACATCTCTCATCTCGCTAGTCGGCAATGTAAAGAAAATCTTATCAGGAGTTACTGTTCTACTGCTGTTACAGCCCGGCACAGAACAATGTCGGCGTTGGAGTTTATACATTTTGAACAAGTGTTTGATATAACCTCAATAACCAAAGCAAGTGTCAACATCTCAACAAACGAGCGAATCTAAACGTTTACACAACAGAAGACAAAAATTTACTACGTGCACCCTAGATATAGCAACGTTGTCAAGTCGCTCACTTTGAGTGGTCTTTGTGACGTCACAAAGACCAATCCTAATTCAAACTTCAAACAACGATTTCTCGTAATTTAAAACAATGTTTGATATTTTACTTGTGAAGTAGCAAACAGTAGCACCCATACTTTGTAAAAAATGACAATTTCAAAAACACCGGAATACCCTATGAAGGTTTATTTGGTTAAATGGCAAACCCAACGCTGAGCGCGCCGCTTGATGCAAGTGCATTTTGTTAACGTTGCTTGGCAACGAGTCCGGCGGTCTGTAACCAAGCTTCAGTTAGGTACCTGAAGGTTTTTTGATTATTACACCATTATTTTAAAAAAATAATGCTAACATGTTATACATTGCGGAAATGAGAAAAGACACGACTATCGGAAAATGCCAAAATTCAACATAGCGCCGATAAGAAAAACAAAAGTTGGCCATGGTTACGCCGCCGTTTTTTATGTTATTTCAAATTAAAAAATGACACTGCATTTCTTGTTAAAAAGTAGCTCTAGAACGTTTTTGTTTCAAATGTCTAGCAACATTTGGTTTTGAATAAAAAATTAAAAACGATACCTTAACATGTCAGTTTATCTGCGGATATCTTCAAAATGAAAAATGATAGCTTAAATTTCTTTTCAGATAATTGACCAACACAAAAATACGAAACTTTGCCAAATTTAAACATAGGCTCTATCTCCACTAAGGCTGACTAAATCTGCTTTATATTTTCATTTTCATATATTTTCATATTGAAATCGTATATTCTAATCGTACAGTTTTGTAAATTAGTAATAGGGATATAGAAAATTAGGACATCAAAGTTGATGATGATGATGAGATGATGATTCTGTCCTTGTTTAGTTAACGTAGTCGTCGGATTTGTTGTTTGTTTGTCAAGTGCTTGACAACTGCATAGAACTCGGTGCATGCGTTCGCAAATTACATCAACGCTAAGATCCGTAATAAATGTAAATTGCGGCGAGCAAACTATTTGCTCTCAGCTGAATATTAATTTGGAGAAGGGGCTTTAAAGTTTGTACGTATAATAATTGTGTGTACCCCCATTAAAATGGGATCAAGCTACGTAATTAAAAACCCTTCAATGTACACGTAGGTACGTGATTTCACACAAAAATACGAAACAAGTAATTACTTATTATATGTTTGTTTAGGACGTATAACACGTTTAATAGTTTAATTAATCCAATTTCCTATTAATATTTTGTTAAAGTTGTTGTTGTTTTGAAATAAGTTTGAAAATTAATTAACTTTTTAAATGTAGGGGTATTAGATTATTTGGTCAGAACGTAAATAGGGAATTTAAACTACATAGCATGTCTATTGCCTACAAACAACGCGTACGTATTGTTTGAACCTACACAATTGTAATAAAAAGGATTGTAATAACGGGAGTAAAACATTGCTGTTTGAACTGTTTTTTTAGGTCTCCATGAATCGAAAATTAAAAAAAAAGCGATTAAAACAGAAAAAAAATCAAGAAATTAGGGTACACTTTTTTCGAAGCCTATAACTTTTTAAATAATAGTTCTAGGCAAATCAACTTTGGTATACTTCAACGGCATATATTTAACTAAAGAAAATTACAAAAACAATGTTACAACTTTTAGTTACTTCAAAGTTACACTTAAAAATGTAAATTAATAACGCCAAACAAAATAAAAATTACTGTCATCGATACGATGACAGTCGGGGTTTCTGAGGATTGGTGAGGTTTAATACAGTGTATTCCCTCCACGAGCACGAATCACTTCCTCACACCTGCGTGGCATGCTTCGCACTGGTCTGCGAAGAGACTCCTGGGGTATGCTTTCCCATTCCTCAATCAGGGCTTGTGTCAGCTTCTGTATGGTTAGTGGTGGATTAGGGCGCTTGCGAACACGTCGGTCAAGCTGATCCCACACGTGTTCAATAGGATTCAGATCAGGACTTAACGCCGTGTAATTTTCTTTAGTTAAATATATGCCCTTAAGGGGCTACATTCACAAAATGCCCGAAACAGGTGTCGCCCACTCCAAGAATTTATCCAAACCATTTCGAATATTGAAGTCATAAAAATAGAGGATACGCAAGAATGATGCCTTTTTTCTTTTAGAGATTTTTTTTTGAAAAAGAACTAATTGGTTACATATAAAAAAAAAACGCAAAGCAGGGCAATTTGCAACTATTCCAGTTGATATTGACAAGTTGTTAATGCTTCAATTTGAACAAATTATGCAGAAATACAATGTTTTTTGTTTTTTGCAAAGAAGTGTTTCCATCAGTCAAATTTGCAGGGTTTGGCAGTCCTCTGCGTGGTGGCGCTAGTTGTTCTAGACTCTAGAATCTAGAGAATATATTTACTCTTTGCTTCGTTACCAGCATTGGTCTACGTAAAAATTAAGTTACAACCCACTTCGAACGCTGCGAGTTTGGGACAAACGCCAATATATGTGTAATGATGTATTTTCGTTCATAATGGTGCTCCCACAGGCAGTGCCAATAGGGGCCATCATTGGCCATCGGAGTGCTTCGCGTAGCGGGACCCAACTGTGCCAATGCACATCGCCAATATGTCGACCTTGTCCGCTTTATTTCATTCTGTTTTAGCATTGTACGTACTATCGATGAAAAGTTTAGTTATCTATCTATGTTTTATCATATATACTGCATTATTTATGTTTGTACATACTTTAAGGACAATGATGATTTACATACTTTAAGGACAATATTGCCCAAATGCCTGATTGCCCAAATGTAAAAACATGAAAACTTTTTTTAAATATTTTGTAAATTTATTCACGATAATTATGGTTCTTATAAACATTATATTAACCTTACAGTTACAATAAATTAACAACCAATAAAATAATATTCTGAAGACAATATTGAAGTCGTTATAATGGGTGACGCACGGCATAGGTACGTTTGTTTATTTTTGTTTTTGACGCCGAAGGAATGAACGTTGTGTTAATAGACAGAAAATGCCAATTTATGGGATGGTCTTGAGGTTAGTATGACTTCCGGGTTTTCCAGAAATGACGTCATCATTAAAATTTTAAAAATGAATTCGCACACAATGGGGAGGCGTACGGTATTTAG
The DNA here is from genome assembly GCA_963966075.1 of Aphodius sticticus. Classification (NCBI taxonomy): domain Eukaryota; kingdom Metazoa; phylum Arthropoda; class Insecta; order Coleoptera; family Scarabaeidae; genus Aphodius; species Aphodius sticticus. The sequence continues at coordinate 970,757 of OZ014506.1, read as the reverse complement.
GTTCTGGGATTGCGGTCAACCTTATTAACTATTTATTAATTAACAATTTATAGATTAGTTGTAAGCGGCAAATTTAAATAATCTGATGTATTTAATGTATTCAACAAAGTTTAAAAACTATACTGGATGCTTTTCCTTATTTTGATTATCAGAAAAATATCAAAAAGTATATCTGTTACTAAAAATATTGGGTTGATAATAAATATACCTACATAATATACATACACAGAGTTTTAATATCTATAATTAAAACTCCGTGTATGTAAGGGTTCTCAATTTTTCTTTGTATCTTATTATAAGTAATTTCAGTTTTATTATATAAATTATATTTTAAAACAAAATTATGAATTCATCGATTTGACTGAAATGAAATATTTATATAAAGAAACGACACAAATTAACAGGGTCCTGCATAAAAATATAGACCACTCAGTGTATCAGATCTTATCCCATCTTATTCCGCATTTGCTTGAAACATAAAGAAAATAAAAAGGGAGATTTTTTTAATGTCACGTGGCAAATATAAAAAACTAAATAATTTTGTTTCCTGTATTGCTGTATATTTGTATTCCTTAATGTATTTAATATTTTCGAAGGTACTGTATAAATAATGACTGAAAAACATGTTTAATATTTAACAACTTTATTAAACAGTGTCCTCTTTCGAGGGTTCCTTTTTTTAATTCTAAGCAACAATGCACTGCTTAAAATAATGGGAGCTGCGGCAATAGCAATGATATCGTCTTCACTGTTCATTTTTAATTCTCTTACGGGACGCTACGAGCCTTCTACGATACACAGAAATACCTTGCGCCCAATACCAACGTTGGCCAATGTTGGCGAAGTGAATGCGCATACTACGCGTAGCGCGTCACATCACCAACGTTGGCGAGACGTTGGCACTGCGTGTAGGAGCTCTTTAAAATGAATATAGATAGCAAAATAAACCACATTCAAATCTATTAACAAAAATATATACAACAATGCAGAATTGCTTACATGAAAATGTGAATGTTAATTCTAAAACAATGATAATATTCTTTTGGCAAAGATGGTCGACAATATAAATCAATAAAGGTCTACTAAACGACTTACGCATTAAAACGGTTTGGAGAAGCACGAGACAACACACTGTGTTCAAAAATTGTTTCGTTAAAAAAAAAAACATCATTTTATAAAAAAAATGTTTGTTTTGTTTAAAATAAAAGAAAACGTTTTTATAACAACCCTGATCTTCCAGCTTCGATTTCACAACAAATTTTAATAATTCAAGTGGACAATACAATTTGTCAATAAAGTTCAATAATTTAACAATCACTACACGTGGTGACAACACTACAATCACTACACGTGATGACTTTTTTTGTGGTGACAAAAACTGAATTGTTACATTTGTTAACCATTTTAGAAATATGAAATTTCACCACTGAAGGTGATTTAAATAAGTAATAAGGATAGAATTAAAACTTCGTGAAAAAATGTGATGATTGACATAACAAACGGAAAAAATTGTGATTCCATCGGACAATGCCTTTTGTCTCAGAACCTTGCTCAAAGATTTTATTACATTTTGGTCGCTTTGTTTAGTTTGTGAGGCAAAAGTTGTTATAATCCAAAAAATTTAAATTTTTACGAAATTTTACTACAAAATAAAAAATTCATTAATTCTAAATTTCTAATTTTTTATGAAAAGGAAATCATATCTTATCGCACACTGAGCGGCCTTTTATTGTCCCTTAACTGACTTGTAGACTTGCAGTGGTTTGGCAAAAAAACGGTACAAATATTCAGTTACTCGTATTTCCCATAAGATTTAGTCAATTCAATTATTTCTCTCATTGTGAAGATTACAAAGACACCATATTCACAATAATATGACATTTCGATCCAATGTTATGTTACTAGGCATGAATATGCACCATTTCAGGCACGACACATCCATTTGCGTAGGTACTTGAGTTATCTTTAAAGGAGATGGAGAAACAATGGCAAAATTTTCCCTTTTTATGGAAGCCATGCATGATTTTAATATTTAATTTTTTAATGATGACTCTTGCTTCTGATTCACGTATTGTAACACAATTAATGGACTGTTTTTTTTTAAATTAAATACATGAACGCAAAGAATGGAAAGGGTTGCTTTAAACTTATGTGTCATACTCAAGAAACGTTAATTCTAGGTCCGAATCAATCTTTGCAAAAGCAAACATAAAATACTAACATTTATCTAAAATTTCCAGCTAAACAACAAGTGTGATACATCACAATTGAAACTGAAAAAAAAACACCTAAAATGTTAAAACCAAACATGGCGCCCATATGAAAACCAAAAGTTAACAATGGTCTCTGCAGATTGAATTATAATATACTTATATATAATTACAGTGCATTGCCAGTGCAGTTCTAGGGTGCACCAGTTTTACCAAAAGAAGGCGCTATTAGTAATGCAAAATTCCGTGCTCATTTCAATCGCCCCGAATCGTAAGTGCGACAAAAATATGAAAGGAAATGGTTCAAATTTTTTTTAGATGAAATTTTGTCGCCCCCTAAACGTGCCGCCCGGGGCGGTTCACCTTACACCTTTTTAACCCACATCCCTCTCAACATTTCAACACCATAAGCCAACTTCTTACTCTATCGCATTTACTATTTTACACGCAACTTATCCGACCATTTCACCATTCTGGTTACCATAAAATTGCCATCAAACGACACACATTCATTTCACCAGTAGCCGAAGTGTTTTACCTCACCCCCCCCTACCCCTAATACACACCCACCCACACACACATACACATACTCAACACTCACCGATATTCTCGACTCCCAAAGCGTTCGCCTTCGATTCCTTGCTTTTATCGTCGCGATTACAGACGTCGCCGGTGTTCTTCCACCACTTGTCGTAAAGTATCTGAATCACGCCCTTCTCCTGCAGTTCGAGTATGGCCAGCGAAATTTTGTCGCGCCAAGGGCTGCCCTTGGGCGTCGCGATTCCGTAACCTTTCGAATCTAACAGACCGCCGATCTGCGTCAGATTGCAGTCGCGTTGGACCGCGTAGTCGAGCATCGTAGATTCCATCAGAAAGGCGTAATTACCCTGGAGGACCCGGTGGACACCCTCGTCGTATGTGGATACGAAAACTGGGGGTTGTTTGCTCTCCATGAAGCGCCACATCTTCTGGTAGATGCCGATTTTCGAGTCCTGAAACAAGTTTGTTTGAATGGAGTGTTAGTTGGGGTATTATTTAATGTAATCGGTTTAGATGTACCGGATTGCTGCATATTTACCGATATAGAACTTTGCACAAACGATAATTTTAGTAATGTTATTTTTTTTTAAATTTAGTGACAGTATTGAACAAAACGCTATACTGAAACGTATATTTCGCAAATATGTATGAAGAATAATTTAAAATCTCCCCAATTATGAATTAGGAATTAATATAACGTTTCCTTAAGCATTAAAAAAAACCGTTTGAACTATGTAGTTTGCACTTACAAGCAATGCATTAATTCTTCTCTCTATACCACTCTGGTGTAAAAGTAACGAATTATTGCCGAAAATTCACTCTATAATCTTGTAAATTCTATTAAATTATACATGGAGTTGGTGCGCATGCGTGGCGCTGTCACCGTATTAACCTAAAAAATCACTTATACGACGCAGCCACCATTAAGCATGTCCAGCAGACTCACCGGCGACATACCGGTAAGTTACCGGTGGATCAGCGGTGACGATAATCAGAATTTTCAGCGTTAATGCAATAATACTGAACTTCTTCTTTGTGCCACTGTTACATCGGTCGTGACACGAAAAAGACGTTCAGGAATGAATCCAGGCATGCTGCACGCACTTTGCCTATGCATGTCTTTAGTAGCCAAATTTAGTTCGACTGACCCTGTAAAAGCGCTGAAGGCAATATCACGCTGAAATTCAACTTTCCTTGTCTGGGTCCGCAGATGAGACTGCAGATGTACCAAACAATGGCCACAAAAGTATACATTCATTTACCAGGACTCTCCCGGACGGGTCAAATAAATTATGGTACTTCTCAAATAGAGAGAGGTGAATATATGAAAAAAATTATTATGATTTACGCCAGATTTTTCTCACAATATTGACCATGTTTATTATTTGAATGTTCTTTTATTTAACGAATAATAGTATTGAATTACTACATGTTCACTACTTAAGTTCAAAGAAAGAAATAGTTAGTACTCTAGTAGTTCTGGCTTAATGGTAATCAATGAAACATTTTTACTAAGTTGAAGTAAGAAATATTTTTTTCAGTTTAATAAAATTACATTAACTATTACAACTATTACAAAATATGTTTAATTTAACATCAAATTTATATTTATGGACAGCAATAATAAGTAACCGACCTCTCCTGTTAACCCCTTGAGTCTCAAAGGCCTTCTCTGGTTTCCTCCGGATCCTATTATTATTTTTGTACCATAATATGAGATAAATCATTGATATAGATATATGCATAACATAAATATAGAAATTCAAAATAAGTAGCGAACTATCAAATATCTATTGTTTGGAAACAAAAGTTGAAATAATATAATCTAATATTATTGTATTAATTATTGTTATTATAGATTATAGAAGCGTATAATTACTACATGTAAGAAATGTTTATCTTCCAAGGCGCAGAAATTGTATAGGATGGCTTTACCGTACAAGCAAAGGGCAAAATGGTACAAACAACTTACAAACAAGAAATGGATAACCAGAGCATTGAAGTTTGCTATTTGCAATGATTATATTAAAACTTCAACGAATGAAACCACTATAAATTTTGTTATGGGTCAATTGAGTAATCAAAGGAAGAAGTTTCTGTGTTGTGCCTTTAACTTACATGTTTTTCATTTTGTTATTCTCAACATACTTGTTATCAGCATTCAAATTGGATAAATAAATTTTCATTTAACAAGTTTGTTTGAATTGCTTTATTTTCCTATTTTATTCATAAATTTAATAATGTAATTTCTTTTTTAAGTCACATTATTAATAATTTATAACGTTAATAAAATCAATTTTTCCACAAAGTTTGGATGTTACTGCTTATAGTAAATTTGACAATATTATTAATTTGAAGACGTGATTTTGTTCTACTCTGCAACAATAACATTACTTTTATTATTACCGAACTAATTTTATTTTTAAATTACGGCAGAGGCGGCAATGAGACCACTAGCGATAACGTCTGTAGCGGGGCCAGTTGAACTAAAATTGTATGGAAAAATAAATGGGCTGAGTGGGCTATCTTTATATCTATGAATCCAGGCTGAAAATTCCGATTATTGTGGCCGCTGATCCACCGGTAGCTTACCGGTATGTCACCGGTGAGTCTGCTGGACTTTTCTATATTGAAACTAACACTAGTTTTCCAGAAAATATTACGTTCAAGGTAATAATAGAGTCAGAACAGGCAACATTACAGGTGCATTTTTTTTAACTTGTTTATTTTACGTCGGTCTATTTCCGCAACTTAGGTCAATCACCGACGCTGAGGGCAGGCTACACACACCCAGGAATTTTGTCGAACTGAAGGAATTCTAACCTCCAGTAAAAGTTCTTTAACGCGCACGTCGCATCATGACAGCACACGGGGCTACCGGTTTTACTTGTTCATCCGATGGAAGCCGGCATGCAAAGGTATTTGTTCCCTGCCTAAAATGCCAGGACCGTCGAAACATTACAGGTGAATAATAGTTATTTATGCTACAAGTGCCGAAAGTACGGAATAGCGCGACGAGCGGTAATGCGGCGCGACGCCGAAGACGGAGCGTCCCATGTGAGCGAGTCGTGCTATGTATGTAGTTTTCGGCAGGAGTGACATACAACGTTTTTTGTGCTGCGTTTTGAGTAAATGTTTGTCAAGTAAGTACGTAGGCTTTCACGGCCAGAATCATTTAGAAAATAAACTGCTTCCGGGTTATGCCGTGTGTCAAGATTTGTTAATGCTGACGTTTCGCGAACCATGTTGCTCGCTTCTTCAAAGCTAATTGAATACTGATTAGTTTAGTTAGTATTCAATTAGCTTTGAAGAAGCGAGCAACATGGTTCGCGAAACGTCAGCATTAACAAATAATGACACACTCGAACGAAATCAGCTGATTTCGAGTGTGACAGCACAAAAATAATTTTGTATTACTTTTATATTGGTCCATCCATTCTGTTTAAAAACCTCCCAATCGGCGACGTTTTCAATAAATTAAATATTTCTAAAGTAATCGCGTTCAAATTCATAATTAGCAATATCAAAAATCCCCTATAGGCCACGTTTAAATTAAATAAATAAAAAAGTTTAAAAGAGTGTCGATGACGACATAAGTCAGTAACAATTGACGGTCGGAAATTTATTTTTTCAAAAATGTACTGTATATATTTCAAACGATTTAAAAATATATATATACCATATGTCCAATGAAGTGAAGAATGAAAGGAAACCAGGTTTAAGACTCTAGCGTGATTCTGTCCCTAGTAAAACCGATGCAAAGTTTTGTACAAAAATGGCGGATGCGCCGGTATTTTTTTCTATTTACATGTAACACTAAATTATGTATTCTTTCATGTATTCATTCAATAGAAAAGTTTGTTATAGTCGAAAATAACAATCTCGAAATATTTTGAACGAATTAATATAAAGTAAATGTACTTACCCTGAAAAAAGTCATCGTACTGCCACCTGATAGCGTCCCGTACGAAATATCGGTTTGGTCCGCAAGATCTTGAGCGCTCTCTATCGGCGTTATCATCCGTTCGACTGTTAGAAAGGCAGCTAGGTTGGCAGTGTACGACGATATGATTATAAGTGTGAAAAACCACCATATTCCACCCACTATTCTCGTCGAAGTAGCCTGTGAAATATAATTATAATTAGTTTATATAATTCTATCCCCTTTTCATTAAGTTAATCATGTATTTAATTACACTAAAAGCGAACCAAAGCTATGCCTATGTTATGGATTTACACCTATATGGGTTATATATTATATACACGAATCATACGAGTATTATTACTATTGATTAGCATGCACATGCAATTTAATACAGTATATACATTTAAAATATTAATATTATAATATAATATGTACATTGTACATGTTTATTTTGGACTGGCGTAAAATTAATTACATTTGTCCTATTTAAAAATGCACATTGCTAAGTAAGTCAAATTAAGCCACAAAAACTAATTTCGGTAAAATCAACTAATGTATCTTTCGGGTTGTGTTAAAATTCTGGAGCAATTGAATACAAAACTTTGTCCTGTATTTATTAATAACAAATTTCCCGCTAGACATTGTTACATAGTAGAGTACTATTCCAAAAAATAACTAGCGAATATATAGCACATACTAATAATATAGTGTTAAATACTAGCTTAAAGTATAGAGTCAAATTAGGTTTTATATTCCAGCCATTCTAGATTTTTGATATATGTTGTATGTGAAAGATTAATTTTTGTCGCTGAAACTAATACCAATGGATAGCTTATGGTTTCAGTCGTAACAAATAAAATTGCAGCATAATAGTCACTACTTTTTCAAGACTATAAACTGCTTGAGTTTTTGATTTTCAGATTCAGATTGTACGGAAAAGAACATATTAGGAACAGTTTTCGTTTGTCAGATTTTGTTCTTTGTTGGTCAGGATTAGAAACTTTTCACATTATTGTGCTTTTAACAAATTACATACTTGGAAGTGTGTGAAATGCTCTGATATCTAGGAACCTGGATGTTTCGATCGATCTCAAATGTCACAGGAATTAAGAATGGATATTAATGAACCGCAGAAAAAATGCAAAGTTATATTTTTTTTCTATCAAAATAAGGACCACCCTAACAAATACGCAGGAATTCCGAAACTGGAGCACTGGAGCACCGATTTGACTGTATTAGATTTTTATTTTTATTTTAGACAATTCTAAAACAAATGAGGCATATGTAGAAAAGATTGAGCTATAAAATAAAATTGAGTTGATAATTCTAGTGTAATTTTAACCCAAGTTATTGTAAATTTAAAAAACGGCGGAGGCGCCGGTTGTTTAGCAAAATTTCTATTTATGATATTGAAACAACAGTAAAAATAGAACAGGTAATGAGACTTATACAAGAGTGTCTTCATTCATTAATTCTAAAAGGTTGAAATTCCCTGATCAAAAGTTCCATAACTAAATTGAAGATGCAATTCATCATTTTTAAATAGTTTCACTAGTAATAAAAGAAGAGAATAGTTTAAAAAATTAACCAACTTTTGAAAAAATGGATGAAAAAGAATTCGTAGAATCAATGCTGCTAGTTACTAATATATATTGCAAGAGTGGTAACTAAAGAAAACACCAAAACACACCTTTAAAAAAATCAGCTCGTGTACTGCTTGAGAAAAATGTTAACAACTTCCACAAAAAATATTGCATAACTTTCCATCATACATCAAATTGAAGGCATTTACTCAGGTTATAAAATTGTTAAAACATTTTGAAGATAGAACGATTGTAGTGTTTCAAATTTGCTACATTAAAACCAGTATAGTTCCAACGACTATCCAAGATACCACAGCATTTGCGCCTAATCTAACTCCACTAATAACCACAACACTCAGGTCGCTACAGGATATTAGCTTCCCTAACCTCTAAATATCATCGTATATCGAAAGAATACCTTGGGATTCAAATCAGAACCCTGCTGCATAAGCGAGCCAATCGCAAACCAGAAACTATTCGACGCGGTGAAATTGTTCTGCAGGACGTCGAGAGTGGCAATCTCCTCGTCGTGTTCGTGCGAGGAGCAAGGATCCGCTAAAAATTCTATCTCGTCGTCGCAGAGAGATGGCTGTTTCTCGCAACAGGCGCCGTACGATTCGCGACCGGATATCTGCGAGTCGTTATCGTTGTTTTCGTTGTCGCACGTATGGAAACATTCGCCGTAAACGACTTCGTATTTTTTGATTAGGCATTCTTCGCATAGCGGTGGACCTTCCCATTCGTATGGCGAAAATCTGGCTACAATCCATAGGGTTATGGAGACTAGAATGTAGGCTATGGCGGCTTGGATCCAGATCTCGAGCGCCAGCGGTGTTAGAAATGAGAATAGTTTGTATTTCAGTGGGTTTGGTTCCTTGAAGAAATGTACCGATTTATGTAAGTATGAATTCTTAATGGATGTATAAAAAAATAATACTAGAATTTTGTGTTTAGATGACGATTTGTTTACTGTAAAGTTTAGTTTAAACAGTTTAGAAGTTATGGAAAATTTGTGTTGATCGATTATTTTCAAAAGAAATAGAACCTAATTTGTTTAGTTTCTAAAATATTTTCACTGTAGATTGTAAATTAATCGACTTCAATAATTTTGATACGAAATTTTCTCTTCAACGTTTCCATCGTCTGGTGCAGCGAGGCAGCTTATATAGCTTTGCAAAGCTTAACAAGCAATTAAAATAAGATGAGAGCTTTCTGTTGCACAAGACCGGCAAACACTATCAACGAGCTGTTGACACTTTACCCAGATGGAGCTTACTACGAGCTCAACTAAAAAATCTTATTTTATTAAATTTGAGTGTAATTCTACCCCAAGCTATTGCGAAATTTCGCAATTGGCGGAATTTTTTTAATAAAAGTTGGTCTATTGTGGTTCCATTGTATACACCGTAAACTAATTTTGGTCAGTGCTTTTTGTTCAGAACTGAAGTAGAAAAGTTAGTGAGTTTAGTTTTCACATCTAACTACCTAATTTCTCTCGCAATTAGACATCTACATATATATTTTGTATAGTAAAATGTTAAAAATGCATCAATCATATATTTTTAATGTATTTTGACTCGAAAGAACATTATAATATGCGCAAAAAATAGCTAGTCATAATTTTCACTGAAGATTTTTATAAATTAATCGACTTCGATAATAATTTTGGTACGAAATTTTCTCTGCAAACTTTTCATCGTCTGCTGCAGCGAGGCAGCTTATATAGCTTTACACAGCTTAAGACGCAATTAAAATAAGATGAGAGCTTTCTGTTGCACAAGACCGACAAACACTATCAACGAGCTGTTGACAGTTTACTCAGATCGATCTTAGTTCAAGCTCAAGCAGGCAATTTTGTTCGTAAAAGCACACCTGCGTTTAATAAAATCAGTTTCTTACAATTTCTGTTATGAATAATTATTTATAACACCTAAAACACTCCAATTATGAGCACATGCAAGCAGATTAAATAGAACAAAAGAAAGACGTAAATATTGTAGTGTAAAATAGCCTTTAAACAGTCGTGATAAAATCATCACAATCGATCAAAGATTGCAAAAGATATAGAAACAAAGTTTCGTAGAAGAGATTGAATTAATAAACTTGAGTTGACGATTTTAGTGAAAGCCGGTTGTTTGGCAAAATTTCTATTTATGTTAAGTATTGATATGAAATATTAACAGATTTTGCACAATTCCGAAACGTATGAGGCATATGTAGAAGAGATTGGACTATAATATAAAATTGAGTTGAAGAATCTAGTGTAATTCTAACCGAAGTAATTGCAAAATTTCACAAACGGCGGAGGCGCCGGTTGTTTGTCAAAATTTATATTTATGAATAAGTATTGATATAAAACATTAACAGTTTTGCGCAATTCTGAAGCGTATGAGGCATATCTAAAAGAGATTGGGCTAAAAAATAAAATTGAGTTGAGGAATCTAGTGTAATTCTAACACGAGTTATCGTAAAGTTTCACAAATGGCAGAGGTGCCGGTTGTGTGACAAAATTTCTATTTATGAATAAGTATAACACGTAAAACACTAAAATTATTAGCACATACACACAGATAGCAGCATAACATAAGACTACTAAAGATAAACAACATCAAATAAGGAAATGGGTGACTATGCTACTACAGGCTATTACATGCAACTACGACAGGATGTGTGCAAGCTTGCAATATAAAGACATTGACCGGCGCGCAGTCTAACGAAAAACAATGAGTGAAGTGAAACCTTTGGGTTGAGTCCGGATCCTTGCCGGAGGAATGTGCCGGTGATGAACCAGAAACTGTTCGACACCGAGAACTGGTTCTCGACAATGTCCGAATCCTGGTGACAGGGGTGCGGATTGTTCCATTCGTACGGCGAGAAACGTGCCATCACGAAGAGCGTAAACGAGACTAGCATGTAAGCGGCCAGCACGTATATCCAGATCTCGAACGCCAGCGGATTCATGAAGCTGAACAGTCGAGTCGGCTGGCTCGTGGGGACCTACGGGCGATACAATAACGTATAACTACGGTTAGAATGGGGTTAGAACGAGGTGGTGGAAAGCTGAACAATATGCGGAAATAAATAACGTAGTACAGTGCTGGGGTGATATATATTTTTTTTCTTTGGGTGACTATTTCTAGCTAGTTTTAGGTGTAGGTATTGTTATTATTTCTTTCTGATCTATCAATATCAGTACAAAAATAAAGGCTTGCCATTCAGAAAGTGTCGATGACGTCATAAGTCAAAGACAATTGAAAGTCGGAAATTAAATTTGATGTAATTATGTATATTTTGATAAATAAAAATCGACGAAATTTTTCAAATAACAAACCGTTTCAGACATTGTGTCATGTTTCCTTACTTTACGCGCTCAATGTGTACATATTTCGCATAAATACAAATTTTAAAACGTGAAAATTAAATTATAAATATTAATATTATCGAATAAATATAATCAGCATCATGTGGACTACTAATTCAGTAATACAAAGAGCATTTAGTTATTGGACTGCAAATGTTTCAAATTAAGGAACAACTACTAATATATAATTTGAGAGTACCATCGCGAGCATAAAAAACGGGGACAGCAAAATGAAATTAAGTAAATATATTATCAACAGTTTTAGTTGTGTAACATTTACTTTGACAGTATTTGTTAACCTATGACCTCTAAACTCTGACAGTATTTGTCAACCTACAAATTTGTTCCGGTTTCATCAATTTTATTCTTTGCGGTATTCTTGCCGACACTTAATTCAGTAGCAATTTCTCGAATGCATTCCATCATGTAGTCGAGTTTAAATTATTGCCTTCTGAAATTCATTCAATTGCGTCATTTTTATTTCTTACGGCAAAATTCAAGATGACATTAATGTGACATGACAAGCGTACTGACATAACATTACGAAGCCGAGTTTAATTAGTGCAGATTTGAGTGTCCCCGTTTTTTTATGCTCGCGAAAGTACAAATTTTAATTAGACGGAATATATGAATAAAATATAACTTTTATTAAATCTGCGATTATTGGCTCATGTATTTAAGACTCTGCAAGAGTTACGGGTTGATTAATTTGTTCCAATTAAATTGAAAAAGATATTACAAATAAAAAAGTTAAATTCAAACCGCATACGGTCATAGTACCGTATGAGATAGAAAGAGATGGTTAGCCCACATCACTGCGGGTTGCGTACCAAATCCATTTGCTTCACTTCCACTTCACTTCCAGTTATACGTAGTATATACCGTCCACTGACCAACACAAACTAATGTTTTCTTTAAAATAGAACACTAGGTATATTATTGCAGTTTTTGACTAAGATTTGTATCCTAATTGTTATGACATCAACTTGCATAAGGCTATTATCAATTGTTTCTCAAATATTGTTAAATTAATGCCAAAAACAGTAATTTTTCAAAAAAATCATTCCGAGGTAACTAACAAGGACAAAGAAACAAGTGGACTCGTTTTGGATAGTAAAAATATCACACTTTTTTATAGTTATTGTTGATTTGAGATTCTAGTATGATTTATAAGGAATAAATGTAGGTTTTTATATGTGAGATAAACTTTACAATTTATATCTTGCAGTTATTTGAACGATAAGTAAACCAGCTTTCCGAAAATTCCTAGCTCGGTAGGTCTATCATCTATCATTGTAAACCGAATAAATTATAATCATTTCATTACGATTGTCAAGAGTGCATATGTTACGGTCATAGTGATAAATAGGTTATTATTAATAATTACCGGTTATTATTAATAATAGCCAAGTGGCGAGGTTAAAGTGAAGAATTTATTACATGAACCGGCTATTATTAATAATTTCCAGCATGCTGTGGTCAATGTGATATATTTCAATTCGATATTGCATTAAGGTGATGCTACAATATAATAGAGCCTCAGATTTGGAATTCTGTTAGTATTTACATAAACGCCACACAACGAATCTATTCATTGGGGTTTCAGTGTTGGGCCTCTAGTGACGTTAGTCCTGACTAACTTATTTAGTTACTACTCATGACTAAAATAAGGAAGATTATCAAAACGAGACTAAAAGATGCCAATCCATACTAATTGCATGCACGAGTGTGTAACTCTTTGGGTCATGCTTATTTGCGCAATTCTTACAAGCTAAGTAAGTAATAAATTAGAAACTCGGTTTGTATTATTCTGCCAGTGCATACGTAACATAGTGCTTCTGTATTTTGCAATTCGTGGCAAGAAAAATTATATTTATTTATAACTTATTATTTATTATCTTTTTAATACAAAACTTTAAAAAATGTTTTATATTTAATTTTGAATACAAAAGTCCTTCTAGACCTTTATTTTTTTGTGGTAGTACATACAACAATTACACCATTTATATTGTAAAATAAAGCAAGATAAAGTTTGTAACAATAGGACGTCATCCTCTTTTGTTTTGTTCACAAATATGAACTGTACCTGTATTTTATTTTTATTTTATTATTTACTATGAATATTGTTTACTTTTGATTTGTAAGTGCACAAATGTGATAAAATGGTTAACTTTTTTGAACACTCTGTATAAAATGTTCTTTTTACGTTTTCGTCATTGAGCCGTCCTTGGGTGTATACCAAATATTATTACCAATTATATCCAGTAGTTTCTAAAGTACAAGGGAGACAAAAGAAAACATTCTGTATTGGCAATGTTTTGTATTATTCGTAATTTTGGTCATTGGGCTAGCCGTACTGATAATTTGCGTCGAGTAAATAAATATAATAGCTTACATAGTAATCAAAATAACTTAGCTAACGTCTTTGAAGCCGTATACAAAAGATCTTTTGTAAAAAGTAACGTTTTTATCACTTTTACCGTGCCCGTTAGGAAATTATTAATAATAGCCGGTCCATGTGAGTATTTAAGTGTTTCTAATCACATTGACCAAATGATGCGGTTATTATTAATAATAGCCGGTAATTATTAATACAAACCACATTTATCACTTTAACCGTAACACATATATCAGCCCTCTCAGGTAAATGCGTTTAAGTCTAACTTTCGAAGATTGCTAAAAAAAAATATTTGGAAACGCCTCCTTATTCTATTCTCTATGTACGCCATCGTAGTTGTGATATCCCCATAAATTTCTTCGTCAATATATCTCCAGAGTAACAAATCAAACGGGGTTAAATCAGGCGATCTAGTTACATTTATAAGACTGTTTAATTTTGTCGAACCATTTAGATATTTAATATTAATTTATAAATTATTATGCATGTTACAAATTTCAAATTAGATGCTTAAGAACATTTTAGCTGTTGACGATAGACCTACCTTGAGACATTTTAGGAAACAAAATGTACAGACTGTTCGATTTAAAATTCACAGATTTGACATTTAGTAAATCTTCAGTTATTTGGGATGTCATATTAGAATTGCAAATCAATAATAACTGTCTACAAGTGCAATTTATACTATCCAAAATGAGTTCTTTTGCTTTTCTTTATCTTTGTTAGTTATTTCAGATAAAAAATGCAGGTATAAATTACTCATAAAAAAATACCTCGAAGTAGTTGACAATAGCAATACAAGTAATGTCAAAACAATTGAATAATCTTCCTTCCTGGATAGGCATAAGGGAGAATAAGCGATTAACATTAACGTTAAGTGAACGGACTAAATTATTGCTGAGATGTCGAGATCACTAATCGATAAAAATGTCGACTCGTTTGTTTGTTTTGTGTTGTGTGTTATTTAAAATCTTTAATATGTACATCACAACGATAAGTAAATATTTTAGAAGATTATTTACACTGCATAGTAACACGAACACCTGTTGGGTTCAAATTTTAGTTTCTTTTAATTGGCGCCTGAGGACACAAGAATGACGCAGCAAGATTTTAATATAAAGATTGTCGATACAGAATTTTGCGAAGAACATCGCCACGTGTAGTTTTGCCAGCAATTTATACCCAACCTGTATAGAGAATAATAACAAGTAAAAAAGTATTTCATACGTATAGAAACATATGGTACTTTTACCGAGATTGTATCAGAAATGGTTTATTCTGTTATCTCAAGTCCCTTCTGTTCGCCGCTTAATCGCGCGTATCTTCGGTAAACCATTTATGGACAGAATGATAAATTGCTTACAAGATATTTTACTGCGATAAAAGTTATATTTAATAGCTACTGAATATTCTCCCTTGAACCTATCTTAGCTTGACGACCAATAAACTGCCGCTCTCGAATTTGTCCTTGTCACTTCAACTAATGATACTGAATGAATTTGAATAAGCTGGAGAGGAATTGAGGTCATAAGATAGGAGGAGTTTTAAAATATATTCTAGGCAAGATATTTTCCTCCACTGTGGATTATTTACTCTCTGATGTTTGAACTGTCATTTGGAGGGAAACCGGTTGTAAGTTTTGCTATTATTATACAGGGTCTTTCAGGACGAGCTGCCATTAGAAGTATAATACGGAGTACCAAATGA
Organism: Aphodius sticticus; assembly: GCA_963966075.1. Taxonomy (NCBI): domain Eukaryota; kingdom Metazoa; phylum Arthropoda; class Insecta; order Coleoptera; family Scarabaeidae; genus Aphodius; species Aphodius sticticus. Next base: position 955,033 of record OZ014506.1, on the reverse strand, counting down.
CATCAGGGATTGAAAATTTGTGGACTTGGATACGACCTGTTTAACTAAAATATTTTCTTGTTTTGGTTACTTCCGGTTACACCGGAAATGGTGTCAACTTATATTTCAAATAGAACAGCCTGTCTTGTAGCATTTTTTTAAATCTTCGCTAAATTTCAGGTCAAATTTTATTCTCCATTATGCATTATGAATACAGGGTTATTATTATTATTATAATTATAATTATTACTGTCTGTCAAAGTGAAGGCGAGCATGATAATAGCTTTTATAACCTTTGCATTAAAGAAGCAGTATATGCGCGTTGTTTAATAAAAGCTGAATAGTTCGAAAATCTAACAGGACCGTTTTAGCTCATAAAATAACGGATTTCGCTGCACAATCAGAGAGTTTCAACCAGAGCCCGAGTTTTCACGTTTTTTGTTTTTTTCAATAGTCGACTCACTTCCGGTCGGCTAACACGTGAACGCAGCTAACCGAAATCTACATATATCCGTAGTGTGCTGCGATATTGCCACCTTTCGGCATCGTTTCATTTGCATAACATATGTAGCGCCAGTAGAGCCAACTGCCATTGTTGGATTTTCAAATGGCAACAGGACAAACCCGGCAGGAAGCAACAGGAAATTAAAACGGCGCCGAATATATTGCATCACCATAATTCCAGATGTTATATAAAATTGCGTCCAGTTTGCGTGCATTTGCGCCACAGCGATAATCAACGTGAAATAATGCAAATGCGACTGCTGCTGCTGCTTTGGACGTTAATGAATACGGCTTCCATTAATTAAATATATCATTGTGGCGCGTTTCAAATAAAATCGCGATAAACTTGTATATTAATCAGCGTGACGCTGGGAATTGATGAGAAGTGGGCGCAATTGAAATTTTCCATGATGTTCTCGATTTGTCGAATTGTAATTAATTATTATATGTCTATTTTGTTATGGGATAATGTCGTATTCGATATGCTTGAACGTAAATTGATTTTAATTTAATAAGCGCCAGTAATTTAAGGCCATTTATTTAGATAATTTCTTCTACTACAGTTTTAAACGCATCGTACTGCTACAGAATAATTTATATTTTCTTTGCCCTAAAGTTTGTATTCACTAGACATGTGACAAAATCTAAAAATTCCACCATTCTTTCTTTCAAAATGTTTGATTCTTTCAAAAGTTTTCACGTGCTCGCAAAAAGAAAAACTAAATGGTTGGAACGGTGACTTGCAGGAAAACGTAAAAATTTGTGGAGTTTTTCCAAGGGCCTTTAAAATGGCATATGACTAGAAAAATAATAATTTAAATATCTGTGCTATAAAACAATCAACATGTTATTTTGTATACTACAATGTTGATACCGTGTGTTCCCATGTAAATGTATCATATAGTTTTAAAGTACACTGCTCAAAAAAATTAGGGCAACACTATTTTCAAAACTTGTAACTTTTTAAATAATAGTTCTAGGCAAATCAAATTTAGTATGCTGTAAGGGCATATATTTAACTAAAGAAAATTACAAAAACAATGTTATAACTCTCAGTTACTTCTAAGTTACACTTAAAAATGTAATAACGGAAGACAAAATAGAAAAAATGAAGTAAAATGAAGCATCTTAGGGAAGTGCAAGTTGCTCGTACTGTCGCCCTTATTCAGAATGGCGTCTCCATTCGACATGTTAGTATGATTTCTTGTCCTTTCCTCTCTACCTCAGCGTACTGCCACAGTACGATACCTCCTAAACGACCTAACATGTGAAACATGTCACACTGCAGAACAATTGTATTGCCTTTGTAGATTACCAACGACGACAATTGGCCATTAGAAATTGATGTCGCTTTAAGATCGAAGGGTTTTATAGCAACAGAAAGATAATGTGCAATCTTCTTTTTAGGTTAACTTTTTTGTGTCTGTCCAATATGTTTCCTTGTTCTCACAGATACGGATGCGGAACATCTTGCACCAAGTGTGTTTGTCAAAAAAAGAGTGAACGAGTATGTGTGTGCATTGTGCATGGTTGACCGAAGTGCATTTATATATTTATCCGTGTGTTTTCTAAGTTTAAGTATTTTCGTACGCTAAGTATTTATTAATTTCACCTTGCTAAGTTTATGCTTAATGTATTCAACTCTCTAAATTTTACCCCCTCCTTCACAGTCAGAAATAGTTTAGAATTTATTAATAATATCAAAGATATTGTCCCTTCAGGATGTCTTTTGATTTCTTTTGACGTCGCTAATCTTTATTCTAATGTTCCTGTTGACTTTACCTTGCAACTCTTTGATGAGCTCCTCAAAGCACACTACCCAAACGATCCGAATATTCCCCATTTAAATTCTATCCTTCGACACATTATTTCCCAAAACTTTTGCTCCTTCAACAACAAATTTTATAAAATAGAGGACGGTCTTCCAATGGGGTTACCTTTATCTGGTTTCCTTGCTGACGTCTTTCTTAACCACATAGAAAATAACCACATTATCCACCCCACTAATCCTTACCGTAGTTGTGTCAGGAAGTGGATACGTTATGTCGATGATGTATTTTGCATTTGGGAGGGCGATCGTTCTACCCTCCATGATATGTTATCTTACATTAATAATTTGCATCCTAAACTCAATTTTACTGTTGAGGTTGAGGTTAATGAACAGTTAAGCTTTCTTGATTTATCCATTTCCCGACACAATGACCTCCTATCCTTCAATATATATAGAAAACCAACGTCAATCACTACAATCATTCCTTACGATTCCTTTCACCCTTTTTTCTACAGAAGAGCCCTTATCTACCCCTTATCCCATGAAAATAGACTGATTGAAATGAAGTTCATTCATAATTTAGCCATTTCAAATAATTTCCCAAAGAAACTAATTAACAAACTTTTACACTACTGTGCATTGTGATACATGTGAGGCCTGCTACGTTGGTCAGACGGGCAGGGCTCTGGCGAAACGGATTGGAGAACATCGTAATCAAAGTACTTCTAATTTATATAAACATAGAGTCGAAACTGGGCATATTATTAATTACAGAGATGTTAAATTACTTCACAAATGTGATAAAGGTTATAAATTAGACCTTCTTGAACAATTTGAAACAGAACGACACAAAAAAATCCCTAATACCTTTCTCCTTAATGATCAAACTAATTTTATTTACAAACCTTTATTTTCATACTTATAGTTTCTCCAGTCCGTTTCGCCGGAGATATTAATTTAATTTAATTTAGTTATTATTTTTTTCTGTTCCATCCATCCACCCCCATTTTTATTGTTTTTGAATTCGTTGTTCCCCGCTTTAAGTTGTGGTAAATGTTTGGTTTTTATTGTGTCTGCGTTCGGTATGCTCGTTTTCGCGCGCATTTTTCTTCTACCTCGAGCTGCCATGCGATACACACGTACATGAAACGCTCTGAATTGGAAATAATTTTAACCGTGTCTCCGTATTTTTGATGTTCTTGATTGTTATTATGTGTTTTACTTCAAACCACGTGACTGACACTGCGTTGTTCCTGTGCTCGTCCGAATTAGTTTGTTCCCGATTCTCTTCATTATCCGTTTTGATTACTTTTGACGTAAGTTTTCTAAAGAGATTTTTGATTTCATTTTCATTAGTTAATTCGCTATGTTTTCATTGTAGTTTGTACGTACTGATGATGGTGGTGTCCACCGAAACATGTCTGCAGTAAATTAAATAAACTTGCAAGGATCAAGGAGGCTTTTATTTGAGTTCAACATTGATTTATTAATGGCTTCTCTGTAGTTTTAATGTATTTTTATGTCCCTCAAACTATTTTATACTTGTATGTACGTCTACATATTTATTTTTTTACAAGTAATTTTGTCTATACCATTTTGTTTGACCGTACTATTGTTTGAACGTTTGACTGTGTGCATAATGTTACTGTTTTTTTTTGTATTATATGTTAGTTAATGTTAATATCTACTTAAGATCAGAATAAAATTATACAAATCAAAAATGCTGCACATTTCATTGAATATTACACTGAAATAGATGTAAAATTATTACGCATTACCCCATATTTAATTTAAAATTACATTTAAATTGTTCAAATATTACGCATTGCCCCATATATCACTTAAAATTACATTAAAATCGGTGTAATATTTCAGCCAAATTCTTGTCAAATCACAGTGTAAATATACAATGACAATGTAAAAATACAATTGAGATGTAAAATATTATTCCACATCACTATAAATTCACATCAAAATTATTTTCAGTGTACAAACTTTAGAAAAATATGGAGTTGTACTCAAAATAGATAATAAAGATCAGCGAAATAAGTCGGCGAGATCGTAGAAACTTCATCTTCAACTTCATGAGTCGTAATAGCGCAAAAAAGATTTTATGTGCTGTGATGGAACACATATACACTCTAGGATTACTACTTACGTCATGATGTTAAGCAAAAACACGTCAATATTGTTTTTACGGGGAAACTTCAAAACCAATGCAGATTAAATTTATTAATTGCTTCTAGTAGTCTAGAAAAGTTTTACGACGCGATAAAATTTTCTAGCAGCCTGAAATTAATCCCTGAAGATTGAGCTACCCAGTAAAACTAGTTTGAAGAATCTAGCATGATTTTAACCAGAGTTATAACGATGGAAAGTTTTATCAGAATTGGTGGATGCGCCGGAGAGCTTTTCTCCTTTTAGCATTTTTCACCTTTGCAAATGCATATATTCACCAAATTAGTTATTATTCGTTATATTAACATAACAATTAATACACTTCCATATATTTACCGCAATTTCAACACCAGATTTTCGGAAAAAAAATCACAATTATACAGCAATACATCACAAATAGATAAAAAAATTCCTACCTTAAACAGGATCCCGATGCCTAGGTTCATGAAAGGTTTCGTGAAATCGATGACGCTCTCCCTCGCGTAATTTATTGTCATCGATGCAACGGCGAGGTCCGCCCTCTGCAAAAAAATTTCCAACTCATAAATCTTCCGGCTTAAGACAATGCCCGGGAAATCTGTCGACCACAATTGTAATACGATTACCAACACGTCGCTTTTTCTACAAGCTCCTCTCGGAGCTTTCTATTCCGTTTTCACGGTTTTCCACTCACACGTTTCCGCGCGCGAGCAAAAAAACTCGCCAAGAACGAACGGAGAAGACAAGATACGTGGCCGGAAACGTGAGGGAATAAGTACTCTACCTTTTAGGGACCCCTCTCGACAAAACGCAATAATCTTTTTCCCGCGAGCGCGTAGAGGGGTATGAAAAAAAAAGGTGGGATGGTTTTGAAAAAATACAATAATTTCTTATCTTTGTGTGTGTTTGGGTAGAGGTGTATACTGTATAATATAGGTCGCTCGAGAGAGTTTATTTCGGACGCCGCTGGATGCGTGTACGGGGGTGAATTAGGCGGGAGTGTTATCTCGGGTAAAATTCAGATTTGAATTATAAAATGTGGTGCCTAAAGTGGGACATTAGGCGGTATCTGTATGGTGCATCTTGTAGGGGAAAGGATGTTAAGAAGGTTTTTTTATGGAGATTTTAAATTTATATATATATTATAACGAATTTAAGTACGTTTTGCGTAACTTTGAGTAAAACTTACCTACACAAAAAGCCTTTATTATGTATTATGTTATGTGCTTGTATTATGTATTTTTCAGAATGATAAAATATTAGTCAATTGTAAGTGGAAATATCCATATCGCAAGTTAGTCGTTAATTGTTCAGTGTCAAAGGGTGAAAAGAAACTCTTGCGATTTGATAATCATGCATAAATGCGGAAAAGGTCTAAAGATGGATCTGTTAGAGCAATTACAAATTTACAAGCATAATCGAAATCCACTGCATCCCTTGATGAACGAACAAACGGATTTTATTATAAAACCCCTATTCACATACAGTGTGTCCCACTTAAGAGTGTAACACTTTCATATCTTTTTTATTTTGAGTTATTTTAATAATTGTTTTTTTCAAATATAGAAACCATATTGCTCTGTTTACTGCCAAAAAACCAATTGCCCCCTCTAAATGCAAAGCACCTTGTGATGGTAAAATAAATGGCAAAAATCAAGAAATTACGTTAAGGATTTTTTTATCGAAAAATTTTACTAGTAATAATTGTTCAGAATTGCCCAAAAACCTTAAATGAAGAATTTCACGAAAATTAAAAAATATTGAAATTTTCTTCAAAAATAAGTCCGTAAATATTATTTGTATAGGCAGCTGCGCTTAGTGTGATGTGGAAATTTTGTTTGAAATAAAACATGAACTGTCAAAGTGCTTTGTTGTATTGTGTCGTATTTAATTATTGTCTGAATAATAATGCTTACACTTGCCGAAAAAGTGGAAATAATTAGATTAGTCGGTGATAACGCGCGATCAGCAAGGGAAGCCGCTGAAGAGTTTAATAATCGCCATCAGGGTCGTCCTCGAATAGATCACGTAAGAGTTTGGCGAATTAATACTGAATTTAATAGAACGGGCACGGTAATCAACATAAAGAAGAAACGATTGAGGGTACATGTTGGTGAAGACCAAATACTTGACTTTGTAAGACGTAATAGCAGGATGGGTTTAAGAAGAATGTCAGCAATTTTAAACGTATCAAAAAGTAAAATTTGGCGATGCATGCGCCGGAATAAACTACATCCCTTCAAACCAATATTCTTACAAACATTAGAAGGAGACAAAGAAAGGCGACTGGAATATTGCCTTTGGTGCCAGGGAGAGTTCTTGAATAATCGTAATTTTTTTAAAAACATTTTATTTTCCGATCAGGCCACATTCACTACTAATGGCACAGTTAGCCATCAAAACACGCGGCATTGGTCTGTTGACAATCCACATTGGGTTATAAATTGTCGACGCCAGTATTCTGAACAAGTTAACGTGTGGTGCGGTATCCTTAACGAGCGACTAATTGGACCATATTTCTTTGAGGGAAATTTGAATGCGGAGCGTTTTCTGCAATTTTTGCAAAATGAATTTACAGACGAAATCGAAAATATTCCACTTATTTATTAGGTATAATAACATAATATTTCAACTTGATGGAGCTCCAATTCACAATGCAATGATTACGCAAAATTGGTTAAACGACAATTTTCACCGGAGATGGATTGGAAGAAATAGGCCATTAATTAATTGGCCTCCGAGATTACCCGACCTCACGCCCCTAGATTATTTTTTGTGGGGAGCTCTAAAGAACGAAGTCTACAAGACTCAGCCAAGAAACAGAGACGAACTGAAAACCCGCATTCGACAAGCTTGCGCTGAGATTACGCCATTAACTCTCCGGAAAGTAGTTAAACATAATGAAAGGCGCATCAATGCATGCATTGAAGCTGATGGAGGTCTAATAGAACAAAAAAAGATCTAATTTGTACTTTGTATTTATTATGCTGTAAATTTTCTGCGAAATTAAAGAGAAAAAAAATGAATCGAACTTTTATTAATAATTTTATTTATTACATTTCTATTGAATAATAAAAGCTATTATGCAAAGAGTAACCTACAAACATGGCAACATCTTATCTTAATTAAATACGACAAAGCTAGTTCAGGTTTTATTTCAAACAAAAATTCCACAGCACACTTTTTTTAAGCGCAGCTGCCTATGCAAATAATATTTACGGACTTAGAATTATTTTTGAAGAAAATTTCAATATTTTTTAATTTTCATGAAATTTTGCATTTATGGTTTTTGGGCAATTCTGAACAATTATCACTAGTAAAACTTTTCGATAAAAAATTCCCTAAACTGATTTCTTGATTTTTGCCATCACAAGGTGCTTTGCATTTAAAGAAGACAATTGGTTTTTTGGCAGTAAATAGAGCAATATGTGTTCTATACTTGAAAGAAAAAATTATTAAAATTTAACCAAAAATAAAAAAGATATAAAGGTGTTACACTCTTAAGTGGGACACACTATATGTAAACAAATTGTAATTTCCCACCCATAGTCTATATCATAAATGCACCGAAATATAGAGAACTTCATAAACTTTTATGCAGAACACATTGCCTACAACTCTCACTAAATATTTCAGATTTTACATTTTCATTCACCGTCAACTAGATATATTATTTCACAACAGACGCCGTCATTTTAGTTTTGCTTTCCTGAAATAATCCCTGATTATCCGCAATTATTATTTTAATTAAATTAAAATTAAATTACAAGTTGTAACAGACGCCGTCATTTTAGTTTTGTTTTCCTGAAATAATCCCTGATTATCCGCAATTGTTATTGTAATTAAATTAAAATTAAATTACAAATTGTAATTTCGCACCCATTATCTATATCATAAATGCACCGAAATATAGACAACTCCATAACGTTTTATGCAGAACACATTGCCTACAACTCTCACTAAATATTTCAGATCTTACATTGTCATTCACCGACAACTAGATATATTATTTCACAACAGACGCCGTCATTTTAGTTTTGTTTTCCTGAAATAATCCCTGATTATCCGCAATTTGATATTTGATTGGTTTCCCAATCAAATATTGGCATGTTCAGCCAAAACACCAGAAGATTTCGACAAAGATTTTATTTTTATGCATCCCTCCACAATATAGAATATAGACAGTAAGTTAAAAGATTGTTTAACGAGATTTTTAGGTTAAGTTGGCACATTTTTGTATATTTCTATATTGTGGTTGTGTTTTGTTTATAGATTTAGGACCGAAAAAGGCTATGTTTAGCCGAAACATGTCGCCTATATAAAGTAAACAAATTATTGAAGCAATAATTAAGAGATTTCTTTTCACCCTTTGACACTGAACAACTACACTGAGCGGCATAAAAAACGCAACACCTAAAATGATGACCAGTTTCAAACTGCAGTAACTGTTGAACGTATTGCTCGATTTGAATGAGGTTTTTTTTTATTTGAAAGGTCCACTTTTTGCCAATATTTCTGTATGTGTGGTACCCATTTTTGCGCTCTTCCATTTCAGCAATGGTGAACAACGTTAATACTTGTTTTCTTCCTACAGTTTGAAGCTTGCTGTGGGGTGCACCGACAAAAGAATTTAACTTTAAACAAAAGGAGCTTGTAGTCTCGTCTGTTCTGATCATTCATCTTTTTTGTTCAAGTTTCTATAGTTGTTAACGTCAAAGTTACAAGATCTTAAAGATACCGCTGCTTCTTCGGCAGCGCCATCAGAAATAGGGTATTCCGGTGTTTTTGAAATTGTCGTTTTTTACAAAGTATGGGTGCTACTGCTTGCTACTTCACAAGTAAAATATCAAACATTGTTTTAAATTAAGAGAAATCGTTGTTTGAAGTTTGAATTAGGATTGGTCTTTGTGACGTCACAAAGACGACTCAAAGTGAGCGACTTGACAACGTTGCCTTATCTAGGGTGCACGTAGTAAATTTTTGTCTTCTGTTGTGTCAACGGTTAGAATCGCTCGTTTGTTGACACCTGCTTTGATTATTGAGGTTATATCAAACACTTGTTCTGTGCCGGGCTGTAACAGCAGTAGAACAGTAATTCCTGATAAGATTTTCTTTACATTGCCGACTAGCGAGATGAGAGATGTTTGGCTTCAAGTTTCAATGATCAAATCATCTCTCAAAAAAGTTACCTTCATTCGTTGTCAAACAACAGGGTCGCCAACCGTCAACTTGGCCGATCAGCTGTTCGAGAGCTGTCCGTTGTTGCCACCACTACTAGGGATCGGTAATCATCGTGTATTTCCGAGGGTGGTCGGTGAATTCAAACGAAATGCACTTTTAATTGCAATTATCTCATAGAAAAACTAAATCAAAAAGCTCATAGCTTAACTTTATGAATCCTCATAAATTGTACAATAGGTTAAACCGAATATCTGTTTAAATTTTGACATGACCGGAATACCCTATTAAAGCTAGCCATGGTAATCAACAAAAACATTTAGTGACGTTTAGTGTCGTTAACGTCATTGACTGTTGCTAGACAATTAAAATGCCTAAAAAGCCTTGCAGAAGTTGCTCAGGCAGTAACTTTGGTGGAAGATGGACGCAGCATTCGCAGTTGGTGCCGCGATACAAACGCTAGATGATCTCCGAATAGCGCTAGAAGAAGAGTGGAACCAGATTCCCCAAAATGAGATTCAAAACCTAATTCGAAGTATGCCTAGAAGGATGAGGAATACAATTCAAGCGAGGGGAGGCAATACTCGTTATTAACATGTTGATCATTACTTTCACAGTTTAATTAAAGTTTGTCGTTATCCATGGCTTTCTTTAATTTCTGATGGCGCTGCCGAAGAAGCAGCGTTATCTTTTAGAGCTTGTAACTTTGGCGTTAACAACAATAGAAAGTTGAACAAAAACATAAGTGATCAGAACAGACGAGACTACCTTTTGTTTACAGTTAAATTCTTTTGTTGACACAGTGGACAGCTGACACTGGCAGCCTCACAAAATCATCACTTCAAAACGTTTACATAACACATAAAATGCGTAAATCAGTATCCTAACAATAGATCTGAATTTTTTCAATTATAATTATTAGACTACATACAAGGTGTTTCAAAACGCCATGCCGTAGAGTGCTGATAGGCCAATTCATGACTGACTAGAATATCTAAATATGACTTTAGTAAAAAGTTGTTTGTTTTTGAGATATTGACACTTTTATCAATTTTGTCAAAATCGTCACCTCAGATCAGTTTCTTGGATGCTACAGCTACAAAATACCGTAGTCTAAGATTCTAATTTTTGTCCCAAATAAATCTAATACTGCTAAACACTTGGAAAGAAAGAATTGTAGTTTTTAAAATGGTGTATTACTTGCTATGTTTTACTATAGAAAAACAGGTATTGCTATTTTACTGTAAACTGAGCTAATTGTGAAATTATTTCAATAATTAGAAATTTGAATCTGTGTCAACAACTAAGCCAATTCCTGGTAAATCATTACATTGGTACTTCTAAAATAGTATAAAGAAATTCGCATTTTTTACGATGTGGTCATAATTTGATGTTATAAACATGAGAAGGCCTATCAATAATCAAATGAAATATACCAAAGCCTGCATCATATAAAATATCAAACACTAAAATCATCATTCATTATTCACATACGTACATCTGGATAAAAAGACCGACACTGGCACAGATATATACGTAAGTACTCAGGATGCTTGACACAAACAACCCCAAAGAGAATATTAAATGACAGTTTGTAGGGGCGGCAACACGCAAAAAGTAAACCCAAGAATAAGGTTGCGGGATTTTATTTGAAATGATATCAGTTCTATGAAAAGCTGCTTCTACAGAGAACGAAATCTATAATTGAGAGAAAGATACCAATTGCAAATCACTAATTTGGTTTTTGAGACAACTACTCCACTATAGATCAATTCACCTTACAATACGTTGAGCTGCTAACATTCTATATATCAGGTAGAAGATTCAGAATAAAACAGATTGGCGAATACTCAGAACTAAAAGAACCAAAAGCCAGGGTAACCCAGGGTTGTGTTTTGGGACCAATTCTCTATCTACTATATTCAATATATAGAAAAGAGTAGAACTTGGCATAAATACAGACAACTGTACTGGTTTTTGGGAAGAAACTCTCTGTTGTTAGTACAGAACAAACTACAAGTTTACATCTAAGTACTAAAACCGATTTGGTTATACGGCTTTCAGCATTGGGATGTCATGCCAAAAAAAGCAAATATACAAGGAATCCAGACTTTCCAAAATAAAGTACTAAGTAATATGGTTAACACTCCTTGGTACATACGGAACAGTGACCTGCACCGTGATCTTAGTGTCCCACAAGTCATCCAAGAGATAAAAAGATTCGCCGCTAAGCATGAATCTCGCCTAAGCCATCACGTCAACGTAGAGGCCCTGCAGCTACAGGACAACCAGAATCTAGTGAGAAGACTAAAAAGAACTAAACCCTTCGAACTAGTGAACCAGTGAATTGTGTAAAAAGCAGAGCACGAGAAGTGTTAGTGCTTCTTGTTTAGGACAAAGTAAATATAGGCCAAATATTGAAGATCATAACTAGTATTAGTATTATTTTTAATAAAAACGATCAAATAAGAAACAGAATACACACATACCCTTTCTATGAGTTCCCTGACGATTCCGTTCCATTGTTTCGTCTCAGGATCGTAGACACCGTACATGTGATCGGGAACCAGCCGTATAGAGTACTGGAAACCAACTTGGTTGGCTATCCATTTCAGCAGATCGATACAAAAGCCCTCGTAGCGTGCGTTTCCAGTCAAATTCTTGTCTTCCCTTACCATCACGTACGGTCGTTCCTGAAATTCGAGAAAATGACATTTTCAATCGAATCCGTAGATGAGATAGATACAGGGTTACGGTGCGAGCATGAATAAATAATTGAGCTATTCTGGTTCATATCGGGCGTATTTCTAGCGACACCGTTGCCGTAAATTTTTACGGCTCATATTTTGATATCTGTGTAAGTATAGAGGGTATAGAAAGTATAGAGAGTGTTTCAGAAATAATGGCTAACCTTGAAGGAGCATATGCCAAAGGACGTAATAAGCACGTTTTGTCAGAGAACGCGTATGATTTAACTTAACGCAATCATGAGAAAATTAATAAGGAAAGACGGAGTCCGCCCCTGCTCAGCGCAAGAAAATCGACACCACTCCACCACAGTTGTAGTGCAACAGTTGCACTGCAACTGGTGGCACATGAACGCCGCTAGGGTCATATGTGGTGAGCAGTTTGTTGGTTTATCTACAATAAAAATCTTTTGGATCGTGGAATCTTCATGTGGTTGTGTTTGTGTAGTGATTTGTGTAGTACCAAAGACGGATGGATGCTTAGTGTATGCGACGACTGGCTAGAATGCGACATAACTTTGATCGGCCGGGGCCAGCAGTTGCTGTGTTAAGTGGGCACTTTACATGACACTTTACCATGAAAGCCAAGACAAAAAAAGTTACAGAAATTCTGAAATAATTCTTCTACTTTACTTTGTTCTTTATGTTATTAACAAACAAAAAGCAATAATTTGAAGTATGATAGAAATGTATGCAACAATGTTTGCAAAAGTTATAATAGTATATTACATTACAAGAGCAGTAACTAGCATATTACGTACGAGTGGAAATTTAACATACGAGCCGCGAAGCGGCGAGTTTTGTTATTTTCCACGAGTATGTAATATGCGTTACAGCTCGAGTATTGTACATAATTTTACCTACGACCGACAATTTCAATAAATTGTATCAAAAATGACAAACACATACAGGTAAGAATATTTGACGGTTAACCAATCAATGTATTCGCGCGACATCTATTGCAACTACGGAGAACTTTGTCTGAAGTGTCGATCGAAAATTTCAGTACAAATTCAACATAAATTATCACGTGCAAGTAATAATATGTTACAGCTCGAGTATTGCACTTACTTACGACCGAAAATTTCAATAAATATAAATTGTATCAAAAATTACAAATAAATAATCAAAATATTCGCGCGACATCTGTCATTATGACATTAGGTCGTGCGTTAAAAACACAAACGCACAGCCAAAGGCACACGTATGTTATAAGCGATATACGAGCTAAGTAGTCCGTGACGTAAGGGACATTTACACATACGGTCGTAGGTAATAGTATATTACATTACAAGAGCTGTAACTAGCATATTACGTACGAGTGGAAATTTAACATACGAGCCGCGAAGCGGCGAGTTTTGTTATTTTCCACGAGTATGTAATATGCGTTAAAGCTCGAGTATTGTACATAATTTTACCTACGACCGACAGTTTCAATAAATTGTATCAAAAATGACAAACAAATACAGGTAAGAATATTTGACGGTTGACCAATCAATGTATTCGCGCGACATCTATTGCAACTACGGAGAACTTTGTCTGAAGTGTCGATCGAAAATTCCAGTACAAATTCAACCTAAATTATCACGTCCTAGTAAGAATACGTTACAGCTCGAGTACTTACGACCGAAAATTTCAATAAATATAAATTGTATCAAAAATGACAAATAAATAATGAAAATATTCGCGCGACATCTGTCATTATGACATTAGGTCGTGCGTTAAAAACACAAACGCACAGCCAAAGGCACACGTATGTTATAAGCGATATACGAGCTAAGTAGTCCGTGACGTAAGGGACATTTACACATACGGTCGTAGGTAAAACATTTTCTGTGGCAACTGATTGAATTACGTTTGCTATTCGAACGCACATTATCGGCATTTAGGGGTTGTTGTCTATGGGGCAAAACTCCGAGCGTCGAAGGGCTACGAGGTCTTTTAATTACCCACAATTTGAGCGATGATAGAAACTTATGCAACAATTATTCCAAAAGTTATAAACATTTTTCTGTAGCAACTGATACGTTTGCTATTCGAACGGACTTTATTGCAATTTAGGTTTAATTTTTGTTCAGGTTGCAGTTAGAACCACTTCTATAGATTGGCGCTTTTGTTTTTTTCAGTCTTTCTGTTGCGTACAAGATTTTCATGGAAGCGAATATATCAGTAACGAATATTAGCACGATATCGGGATATGCATGTAATCAATCGTCATATTTTATTTTCCGTCGATCGTTTATTTATGAGTCAGTTTAGTGAATAGGAAATCGTTTATTAAACAATTCTATTAATGCACGATTTCTATTAATGCATGATTTGTTATAGCCAATCACACGACGTAAAGACAACTGATACGTTTGCTATTCGAACGGACTTTATCGCAATTTAGGGGTTCTTTGTCCATGGGGCAAAACGCCCAGAGTCGATAGGCATCTAGGTCTTTTAAATACCTACAATTTGAGGTATGATAGAAATTTAAGCAATAACTTTTGCAAAAGTTATAAATTTTTTTGTCCTAAATGATCATAAAGTGACATTTTACATCTTAGATACCGGGGCGAAAACAGCTTCTTATTGCCCGCGAGGGCAATAAGGGTTGCCATGGTAAATTTGCCTGAACGAACAAATGTAGATGGCGCTGCAAAAAATAGTTATTGTCGCTCTAAACGGGCTAAAATCCTGGTGTTCTGTGTATATGCAACCCAATATACTGAACATATTTCTTTGTAAATGGTTCTTTTACAACCTATACACTGTCATTATGACATTAATCTTAAGTACGAAATATGCAAATAAAAACAAGCCAGTATTACATTATGTAAAAATTAGCTGTACGACTTTCTTTTGGCGGGCATAGTACATTATTTATTTTTTTTGTTCAATTCTTTTTTAAGCCAGTTAGTTGATTAAAATTTCGATTTACATTGTGATCTAATAGCATTGATCTCAGGGTAAAGAAATGAGCCGTAGAAACAAAACCGCGTTCAATAAAACGCGCATTGCTCGTGCCATTCAAATGTAAATTAACTCTGCCATTTTTATGAGCAGGGGAAAACATTCCTCTGGGCGCGCCGAACTTTACGCCAATATATTTTGCCATAAAACTAATAAAGGAATTCCCAGTGCTCCGTCTTGCATAAAACCGCATCTGACGGCCTCGTGAATAAGTTTCGACTCGGCAAATTGCAGTTCGTAATAGTAGCTCGACTTTAACTTTATGTTTGATAAATTTGCACCGCTTTAAAGTTTATTATTGATTCAAATTACTTACTTAACCTTTCACGTCAATACGCAAACCGTGAACCGAGAATCAGAATGTTCCAAGCACATTTTCGACGACTTTAGAGTAAAGCAAATTTAAGTTCAAATTTGATTAAACAGAGAAATGAGAAAAAGTCCCCGATTTTTACACTTTTAAATTAACGTTCTTCTTTACATTTTTTCCCTCGTAAACCGCTTGCCACAAAATGTTCAATTTTTGTTCACGTTAGAGCCTCTTCTATAGACTGGCGCTTTTGTTTTCTTCAGTCTTTGTGTTGCGTACAAGATTTTCGTGGAAGCGGATATCTCAGTAACGAATATTAGCACGATATCGGGATATGCATGTCATCAATCGTCATATTTTATTTAATGCGACTGTAGAAAAAGAATTGCATTATAATTTTTAAGTAATTTTTAAAGCGATTTAATATGAATGATATAAATTTCGTGCAGCGCGCACTTCGTCAATGGTAACGGTAAACGAAAACGTAGCTGGGGCAGCGGAAGATTATTTACTATTAGTACGATACGCTCAGAATAATTTAATTTCGGAATTTTGAATAGTAGTGCGAGTTAAATATAAATAATGAATTTAGATGTACAATTAATTATATCCAACAATATTTTACAAACACGGATTTAAACGGATTCACTGATCGTGTCAATAGTTCGCATCTCGTTCGACTACCTCGCACCAACACCCACAAGCGAGGGAAGCCGAACTGCGCAAAATATTGTTTATGTTTATTTCGTTCTTAAAAACTAACAAATAGTCGGAATGCAATTAAATTCACGCAGTAAATAAGGATTATTTACATGCTAACTGCGTTGTCCTGCTAACGTTCGTTCCTGAGATATCGGCTTCCATCAAAATCTTGTTCGCAACCTTTATTACATAAAAACTGAAGAAAACAAAAACGCCAATCTATAGAAGAGACTCTAGATGCAACCTGATACAAAAACTGAAATTTTTGTGGTAAGTGGTTTAAGAGAAAATAAATCGAAAAGACGAGCGTTAATTTAAGCTGCAAAAATCGGGTACTTTTTCACTTCTCTCGCGCTCATGTTTACACCGAGAGGCAAGGAATTTTGACAGTTGTACAACTTATGTAGAAATGATTCAGGAGTATGACATACTTTATTTAAATTTTGTCTGTTCAGTAGTTTTAGAGTTATGCCCTTCCAACACAGAAGTCAATACTATCGAAACGAGAGATGGCCGTTAGGGCGATTTTCTCGTGCGGTGTGCATTTATTTTTTTAAGAAAATGTGGTCGGAGGCGTTCTTTTAAATAAATAAATAATAATAATAAATAAATAAATAACGCATGTTCTAACTTAACGCATTCCCGAGAAAGTTAATAAAGAAAGACGGAGTCCGTTCCTGCTCAGCGCAAGAAAATTAACAACACTCCACCACAGTTGTGGTGCAACTGGTGACACATTGAGTGGTATGATTAAAAAAGTATTTACTTTTACTTCTAGTAAATACTAAAAATTAGAGCATTTAATTTACTCTACATTATTCTTGAAGTAAGACTAAAGTAAGTACTAGGAGCAATTACTTCATACTTTGCTTTATATACTTCGGTATATAGAAGTCAATACTAGAGTAATTACTAATGTTGTTTGGTATTTACTGCATCTGGGAGTATTTTGTGTAGTTTTTAAGAAGCTACTCATAGGGCAACTTCACATCTATTACTTCGATTGAAAAATTGTTACAAATGGCTATTTTTATGAATTTTCGTAGGAAAAGGGGGGGAAATATGTGAACGTAGAACGCATGGGGAGGAACTGTATAGAAAAATATGTCGGTAAGTCAATTATTTTAGCTAACTTTATGTATAAGGCACATAAGACGCTTCAATGCTAAAAATGGTGAATGGATGGCTGACGAGTTTTTAGGAAATCATATTGAGACGAGATGAGCGGCTTTGTCAAATGTAGCGAAAATAGAGATATTTTTGAGTTTCAACAAGGTGTTGGTGTAGATGTTGGTGTAGATGTTGGGGTACATCAAACCACCGTTTCAGAAATAATTAGAGAAGTTTCACAAAAAATAGTGTTGAAGAAAAATGCTTGGATTTCTTTTCCTCAAAATGCCCGCGGAATTGAATTAGCTAAAGAGGGTTGGCTGATATCTGGAGCAATAGGAGCGATAGACTGTACCTATAACAGAATAATTAAACCAAAAGTTCATGGGGAAGAATACCGTAAAGGATTTTGCAGCATTATGTGCAGGCTGAATGCACTTCTAAAGGAATTTTCACGTCTGTGGATGCCTCGTGGCCAGGAAGCGTATATGACAGCAGAGTGTGGGGAAAATCCGATTTTTTTCCTGGAAATAATTATGTCTTAGCATTTACTACTAGTTTATACTTCTAACATAAGTAAAACCTACCCATTAAAGTATTTACTTCATGTAATAAGATTATACTCCACAAAATACCATGAAATACTAAAAGTTCATACTTAAAGTAAAAGTAAACAGTCTTTTTAATCATACCACCAATTAACGCCGATGGCAACATATCGATCTCCCTCCACCTTGGCTTGACGGCTACGGCCACATTGACCTACATTCGCCAGACTCATATGTGGTCAGCTGTTTGTTAGTTTATGTAAAACAAGAATTATTTGGAGTGTGGAATCTTCATGTGGTTGTGTTTGCGTAGTGATTTGTGTAGTACCAGAGACGGATGGATGACGGATTGCATGCGACAAATGGCTAGAATGCGACATAACTTTGCTCGGCTGGGGCCAGCAGTTGCTGTCTTAAGTCGGTTTGTTTTGTTCGACGGATATCGCTTAGCAATCACAATGTTTGTAAATCCGCATCATATTGTGGCATGGTGGCATTGGCATCGCTGTTTGAGGTTGCTTGATTGTAATTGTGAACAAGAAAGTTCTTTTTATTTTCAAATATTGTAGTTTTTGTATGTGTGATGGGACGCAGACTGAGAAATTATTATAGTTTTTATTTTTGTTTCTTATACATATATGTATTACATCTGGTATTTATTTCGTTGGAAAAAAATGGTGCGGTGGAAGAACAGCTCTAAGCTTAAACGCGTCATGGGATTGTTTCAGAATTATATTTGTTTATATATGTAATTGTTTTATGTACACTATACTCAAGGAAACAATAAATGAAACAATAAATGAATATTATTATTTTTGGATTAGGTACCTACTAATCTCTCTAATTTTCAATTGATAAATGTTCATACGGACATTTGCAACCGTATTTGGGTCATGCGCGATCGGCTACTTACCAGGGCCGGCCTTAAACGATTTCTTCAATACAATTTAGTTAGTTAGTTATTTCTGAAACGTCCTGTATAACGAATCATTCGTCGATTGTCTGACGTTTGTGAATTGCAAATACTAAATTTATTGCTCTCATTTCGGAACAAAAGCATTTTCGACGTTCGATAACGATGCTCACATGCGAGCAATCGCAAATTAATTGCGTTAATTTATAAAAGTCACGAGCGCTTCCCCTTCGCTTCCCCTTCGTCTCACAATCATTGAATCGAACGGAAAATCCAGTACGGTTTTTTTTACAAAAATGTAAACGTGCTTATGTGCTAAACTTGTTACTTTTAATACAAATTTGTTACTTTCACGTATTACAATAACAAGAATCAGTTTTAAGCCGGGGCTACATATTCGTATACTTGCCAAATACCAATATTTGCCACATGTTAAATATTTGGCAAATATTTATATCGAAAATTTTTTTTATTGATTGGTCTAAACGATGCCATGAGTGATTTATTTTTCCTTTTAAGTTCGTTGACCGAATATTTTTCATCCATCCTTGATTACCGGCCGATTTTTATGAAACTCAAAAACAAATCTTCTTTGAGGACTTGCTACATGTGCGTACCGAATGGGCACTAGCTGTTTTTTTGATTAGTTCGCCTTATTTGCACATTAGCTTTTTCAAATCAACCTGATAATTTGATTACGAACAAGCAAGGTTTTATTTTATAATGCCGACATATTTTTAATTACATAAGTGCAGAATTCACTGCGTAGTAACAAGGGTATTCTTGTGGAAATTTACAAAACAAATCTTGACGAAACTGTTCGTTTCATTTTAATGATTTTTTGTTTAATTCATCAGCATTCTGTATTATTAATTCGCAGCATCTAATTTTAACAGACTGTAAAACAATACAATTGGTCATTTGATGTGAACTAGTTTAAATAAATTATTATTTTAATGAGAAAAAATATATATATTTTGATTTAAATTGGGAAGATATTGCCCATAAAAGAAATGTTAGATATGGTTTCTTCGTCATCTTTAAAGTTCTACTAAATCCAATTGTACTACTAGGTTTGATGTATAAATATGTCCTAATATTGTCTGAAATACAGATCAATTAGCTTCTGAAACAAAATTTTAAACAAATGAGCTTTCAAAATATAACCTTTTTGTTGAATAAAAAAGCTACACAAAATTGTCTCTACTATTAAAATATTTTTAACCGATTTCTTTTCGCTTCAAATAATAAACATAAAAATCGACAAATATATAAATACAAGGAAATAAAGTATAATTTTCCAAATAAATTATTTTATAGACATGCTGTCTATAAAATTTTTATGATGTTCATTACTTGAAAGGAAATGAAAACGATTAAAAATATTTTAATAGTAGAGTAGTGTAGCTTTTTTATTTAACAAAAAGGTTATATTTTGAAAGCTCATAAATGAGTACCATTTATATTGTTCATAGGAAAGCATCAACTTAGGATACACTCTGTATATGGTGTACGTTTTTCTTGGAAAGAAATAACATTGCGCTTATGTGGACAGGTAAAAACAACAATTTTTTTTTAATTTCTGTCTGACGGTTTCCGGAAAACTGTCTGTCTGACGGTTTCACAAAATTACAATTTTGCGCGCTTTTCGCACTTTAGAAAAATCAAAAATCTTACTAATAATTAAAAATCTATTGTCAATCTTCGTATACGACCTACTACACACAAAACGAAATTAAAAAATGGAAAAATTAAACAGCGTACTAAAAAGTTCATCGAGTACAAATAAATGCACCAATAAAGGTCGCCTTTGCATTTGCTATACCCACTTAACTGGGTATTACAAATACCAAGTATATGGAGTAAAAAAACTTCCGCACAGCCGAACGTCGAATATATAAATTTATTTGAGAGGTGGACTCGCTACGAGGTTTATTTTCTTGACAAATATTCATATACTTGGCAAATATTTGATATTTGGCAAGTATATGAATGTGTAGCCTCGGCTTTACAGTTAGAACATCAACCAATCTCAACTATACATTTTTCTTCGGTCGTTTTTATCCATTTCCGGCTTTAAATTTTATGTTCGTTGCGTTGACAAGGCGAATAATTCTGGCAAAACCAACGCGCGCGTTCGAAAAGAAAAACCGTAACGGGCGGTTGACTATTATTTTCGGGGACAATTTATACTGAACAGTGGAACTGGGTCACGAAATTCTTTGTATTTCTCGCTGAGATCCTGTGTAAAATGTCTTTTATAGCGGAGCGGTAATCTATCTTGGAATGTCGCATTAATCTTTTACTTCTGCTCGAGGCTGTTCTGCCTAAGAGTCCGGCCATTATTTCCCAAATGTGTATAATATATAGAAAATATACAGAGTGTTTCAGAAATAACGGCTAACCTTGAAGGAGGATATCCACCAAGGACAGAGAAGCAATTTTGGTCCAATAACCTATAGTCTAATTCAAAGTTTTAAGCACTAACAAAATTGTATTGAAGAAACAATATATTTTAGTGACATTTGTCTAAATTTGTTTACCTAAAATGCTAGTTCACTGAAACAATTAGTTTTTAATTGAAATATTTAAAGCATGTTGATGATAATCACAATAATTCTTAAATAACCCAAAATAAACACCAGTACTAACTAGTAGTGACGAAAACAGATAACATTTGGAATTTCCTAACATGGGAAATTTCTCTCAATTTAGCATAGACGTCATAACAATGTTAATGGAAGTCACAATAATCGTCGAAAATGCATCGTACACCCCACGGCATGCAGCTTGTCTCCACACTTACCTCTCTAGTCATAACCACCAGCGTAATATTCGGCGCATGATTATCGTAGAATGCAGCCGGATCCGTAATGTTGATTCCGCCAACTGGGGTCCATTGTCCAACTTTCAGCACTTCCTCCTTCCGCAACTTCAGCAAGTCCAGCTTGAAATTCGCCCGTTTGCCCTCGTTGAACTCGATAAGCCCGGTGAGACCTTGATAACCAGACTGTAAAATATAAAAATGTTTCAGCAATTTTGCTCGTATTAAATAGCTAAATAACAAAGGTCCCAAGATGGACTCTTGCGGTACCTCAAGACGTACTCAAAACGAATATGCACGTAGTTATACACAAAAAGGAGTTGAAAAATCAGTTGATTCTATGCTAAAAATTGTTGATACCATTACAGTCACTCATAGACGTCTTCGTACACCACATTGGAATGAGCAATTCAAGAAATTACACAGCAATATACAGGGTGTTTCAGAAATAACGGCTAACCTTGAAGGAGCATATGCCCCAGGACGTAATAAACACGTTTTGTCAAATAACGTATGATCTAACTTAAAGCATTCTTGGGAAAATTAATGAAGAAAGACGCAGTCCGTCCCTGTTCAGCGCAACCACCACAGTTGTGCTGCAACACATCAACGCTGCCGGTAACATATACATTCGCCAGGCTTATATGTGGTCAGCTATTTGTTGGTATATCTACAATAAGAATCTTTTGGATTGTGGAATCTTCGTGTGGTTGTGTTTGTGTAGTGATTTGTGTAGTACCAGAGACGAATTGATGCTAAGTATGTGATCTAAAACTCTTACCAAGAGAAGGTAGCGGCGAAACTTGATAACCTAATAAATTTAAAAGCACCATAAGTATCACCAAATTCCCTGCTTTTAAAGAAGAAGAAGTCTATGGTGTGAAATGTAATCGCCCTATTTTCTTAAGGTGCTCTTACACGACGCCACTTTTCGTATTGCGCAAGTTAAAAAATGGCGCAATTCTTGTATTGCAATGTGTGAACAACGCTGCAACTATCAATATTGCGACACTTTCAGTACAGGGCGCAATTTTTTAAAGTTGCGTACAGCTAAAATGTTGCTGCGTGTAAACAGGTACAAACACGGTACTAGCGCCACACAGAAATGGACCGACGTGTTGGTCCACTTCCACTTTAGTGGCGCAACATTTAGTAGATGTATATACGGTAGTGTTGGTTAAACATCGATAGTTGGCGTGTCCGATAGTTATCTTTAAAACTATCGATAACTATCGAACTTCAATAAAGTAAAAACTTATTAAATTGATATTTTGTAAATAAAGGATGCTAACCGATAAATACTAATTCTCTAAACAGAAAAGAACATAAATAAATATTTATTATTTCAACATACAATGTTAACAACAGAAACAAGTTAAAATAAATCCTTCTTCTCTAAAAAGAATTTCGAATAAATATGTCATTCTAAAAAAAAACAGATAGATAAATATTACAATAAATATTCCAACTAAAATCCTCGTAGATAAACTGATTTTATATTTTCCGCATAATGCTCATTTAGCAAAATTTTCTTTCTAGTTGTTAAAATAATTCCCAACCCAACCCAAGACGAGACTTTTTGTTCGAATAATTTTTTTACGATCGTAAAAAATGACATTGATGGTAATGTTAGGTTAAACTTAAAATGAAATTTCTCTACATTTAGATCCTCCTATCATTCTTGGGGACTTTCTCCTGTAGGTTCGACAAAATGTGCAATAATACGCGGCAAAGTTTAAATTTCAATAAGAGCCTTTACCTACAAAAGCGGCCTTGAATAGCTCATTAACATTAGCTCATAACACGCAGTTGCTCTAGTCCTCTCATCGGCATCAGAATCTGAATCCATTTTTTATGGAATAAACAACAACACAGTATCACTATCGCCGCTTAAAACTTAATGAGGCAGAATATAAACACAACCACTAGAAGTACGAGGGTGCGCAGTCGTTCCTTGACCAATTCTTGACATTCGACGTGCCACTTTTACAAGTTGCAGCAATGAAAAGTGGCGTGTACTGTGTGAATAGCATCGCAACTTTGAAATGTGTGGCTGCCACTTGGCGCTGGCGCTAGTCGAAAGTGGCGCAACTTTTGACTGATTTTATCTCACGTGTGAACACAACATGCCATTTCATAGTGTCGCAACAGAATCTCGCGCAACAAAAGTGGCTACGTGTAAGAGCACCTTTAGCTAATAATTTTGGTAATAATCAGACAGCGGAATTTAATCTACCTGCAATCGTCCATATGTAGCATACATGGATATTCCTACATTCAACTTAAGGTTGAGTTTAAATCGGAAATGCAGTTATAATTTTTAATCGGCTATTATACATATATTATGCATGTTTAAGTTTATGCATTAAAAATTAAGTTAGAGTGAAGTTTGTACCTTTGCTAATAATAAAAAATCTGGCTCAATTCTGTTAAGTGTAGGTGACGAAATCGGCGAATATCGGTGTTTTTTAGTTGATCGCAAGAAGTCTACGACATGGCCACCAATAATCTTAAAATCCGTAACCTACACTCGACAGAATCAGTAACAATTTAAAATCTCTACATATTATGTTAAATACAAAGGGATGTGATTATACCATAATATTGTATAATCAAGGGTGATACTTTTGATAAATTTGTTCATGTGCCAAAAAAAGAATCAATTTCGGTTAAACGTTTAAAGTTATCAAACATTAAAGCTAAAATTGCAAAGTTTTCCTAGTAAAGCATTATCTTTTACAAACATTCAGATATTGGGACAAATAAAAATAAAAAAAAGTGTTGAGAGTTGATAATACGTCTGTGATACCATCACGTTATTTCTTCTGGTACAAAAGCTGTAGGAAACTATTTTTTCATTTTAAAATTGCAAGGGAATATCATTAACATACTTTTTGCAATATTTAATGAATTGTTCAGCTGTTCTTTGAGGCCGAACGAATAGGAGCAAATTCTCGTAATTTTGATGAATAAGGAAAACCACACGTTGACGCTTCACTTCGAAAAGTTCTAATTCGTCTATAAGTATGCATCGAAGTCCGATTTTTTTATTTGTAGATGATCGAGCTATCATAATTAGCATATTGAAGTTGGTTGTTGGAAATTGGAAATAGATAAACTATATAGGTATGCGACGCGGCAAGCGACTCACAATAATCATTTTGCTAATCATCACTCACCACCGACCTGTGTGTTTTGTAGTTAATTTATGTTTACTTTGTAAAAGGCCTAATAATATGTTTAGTTAATCGTTTACTATCTATTGAGGCAACGGCCATCTCGCATGTCTTTTTCTACATTATTTAAACATGGACCCGGATTCGGAGTCGGTACATTTTTTCCGACTCCGACTCCTTGAAATTTGTCTGAACTCCGACTCCACGATTCCGACTCCACAGCCCTGCTTTTACGCCAACTTATATAAAGAAAGACGAGAACATCGAGATTGCTCAAAATCACTCCTACGTCACTCTTCTAACAAATAAATGCACGCCAAGTGTGTTAATGGAGTTACATTAGACCACTATACCGACTTGATATGCGTATAAGCAATAAGATACAGAAAATAATTAATATATTACTCCATGCACGTAATCCTCATATCGTCGTTGCTGATTCGTGTAATAACTTTAGCTCTGTCCTTGGTGGATATGCTCCTTCAAGGTTAGCCCATACTTCTGAAACATCCTGTAAATTGGCGCAATTTTGTTTTGTAGTTTCTTGCATTTCTTATTTTCGTGTAGTGTACGAACACTTTTGTGATCAACTGTATATCTTTTCCTCTCAACTCGACAACAAGAAAATTTCTGGTGAACGAAGGAAGACATTGTAAATTCAACTCACCACTGCGTCGATGTAATTATACAGGGACAATCCATCATCCCAGGGTCGCTCGAGATCGCAGGATAAATTGACAGGTTTTATTGAGTGACCCGAATCCATTGCGGCCAAACCCTTCGCGAAGACGTACACTGAATCGAACATTAGGGCCGGCTCCGCCTGAAAGGGACGTAAAAATTTTCAACGAACCGCAGAGTCAGTAAGGCTCACGAACCTCAAACGCGGCCCTATTTGCGATGCGGAAATCATATTGCCGGTAAAGCAAAATACTTGTGGATATATATTTCTTTGAAGGAGTTTGAATAGAAATAAAATGGCCGAAGAAAATGGTTTATTTGGGATATTTTTTAGCCGAATTCGATTGTGAATTTATCAGTGCAACTATTATACTAATAAAAAAGGGGAAGAACAGAATTAATGCTTTTGCAAAGGTTAAAATCAACGGCTAAAAAAAAAAAAAAAAAAAAAAACGGCTCCTCCGCCATTTGTGAAATTTTGCAATAACTTGGGTTGGAATTACACTAGATTCTTCAACTCGATTTTATTTTCAAGCCCAATCTCTTCTACATATACGTTTCAGAATTGTGCAAAGTCTGAAAGTGTGAAAGTCTGCGCACAGTGTGAAAAATACCCAGAAAGCAGGCCAAAACTCATATTTTCTAGTTTTCAAAATAAACTGAATTGACCGTACATAACAACTCTTTGATCACTCGCGTATAAGAATTTTAAATTGTAAAAATGTTCGCTAAACCGGTTAAGAATGGTATCAGTTCATAGTTTTGATTTGTGCAAAGTGTATGATTGGGTGTTTGACACCATTGCAATTGTAATTTTCTGTGGGGCTTGTTGACAATAACTTTATTATTTTTGTAAAATGAAGAGTGTCCCTCAAGTTATGTAAATACGTTTTATAATTTATTCTATGCAGTTAAATAATTTAACATATTTTTTTGCAACTTTTATTACAACGTAGCAAAATTTTTATAAACTTAAAGTTCGCCTAGACTTTTATAAAATACCGCATACCCCGGTTAGAATTATAGCTTATTGTAAAGATCAGACTTTGTACTTTTTGAATATGTAGACAGTTTCTTACGAATTTTTTTTTCTTACAATTTCCGTATGCGCCTAAGGGAAAGCTGTTTAATATTTCTTTTATTAAGCTGGACGAATCAACTTTGGTGGAGGATTTCTAGTTCTTTGCGATATTCTTGAGGTTGGATTGATTTTTCTTGCCAACAATTGCGTCACCCTTTAAATGGTTTCCGTCGATCGTATATTTATGAATATGTTTACTCAATAGAAAATCATTTATTAAAAAGCTCTATTAATGCACGATTTTTATTAATGCATGATTTGTTATAGCCAATCAAACGACTTCATTATAGCCAATCGAACATACGTAAAATAAAACCATCCAATCAAAACATTTCGTTATCGAGGCACACAGCTGAGAACTGTCAGTGTCAAATTACATAAATGGTCATATAACCTCAAACGACATCGACGAATATAATCTATCTAGAGAAAAAATTTTGTAACCAACTCGAATATTAAACGGCGATTAATGATCTCGACAATTAACGCACTCACTAACCGCTCGTGCGTTAAACAGTCTCGATCATTAATCGCTCTTTTTAATATACTTGTTGGTTAAATAACTATTTCCGTCGATCGTTTATTTATGAGTCAGTTTAGTGAATAGGAAATCGTTTATTAGACAACTCTATTAATGCACGATTTCTATTAATGCATGATTTGTTATAGCCAATCACACGACGTAAAGACGTCGTTTGATTGGCCAATCCAACGTATGTGAAATGAAACCTTCCAATAAAAACATACCGCCCTCTAGAACTGTCAGTGTCAAATTACATAAATTGTCATATAACCTAAAAAGACATTGGCGAAGAAAAATCTAGGTAGACGACGCTAGAAGAATACGATCGACGAAAAAAATTTGTAACCAACTCGAATATTAAACGGCGATTAATGATCTCGACAATTAACGCACTCACTAATCGCTCGTGCGTTAAACAGTCTCGATCATTAATCGCTCTTTTTAATATACTTGTTGGTTAAATAACTATTATTGCATGTTGTGTTTTAATAAGATGACTTGAAAAACTGCAGACAACTGCAGAAAAATTAAATAATTTATTAGTATTATGTATAATTAATTGTAGCAATAAGCAACAAAAGAACAGTTTTAAAACTCTGAAATTAGCCATAATGACAATATTCAGTTAGATATGAAGAAATGATGTTGCTCATTTCTTCATATCTAACAAATCTTAAATCATATATATCCAGTGATGTTAAATACCCGGGTATTTACCCGGGGTATTTACCCAAAGTGGGTATTTATAGGGTATTTATAAACTGAATATTATTATTAAAAATAGCAGTAAAAGGAAATATTTAATTACCAAATTAGGATTTTTCTTTTATCACCAAGTCAAAAGGTATTCTCTTATCACAAAATAAAGGTTATAGTTATAAAACTAAAAACATTTTTAAAATAAAGAATAATAATATCATTCTCATCTGATGATATATCAAGTTATGAATCCTTATTTTGCTATGAATCCAAATAAATGTACTGAATGTTCTCATATACACAAATATATTACATTATTTGTAATCAAGAGTACACATCTACAGAGTGTCCAATTTTTTTGCCGCATAACTTTTTTCCAGATAGTAAATGCCGCACTGAATAAAAAGTTTCATATGGACCTATTTGTTATGTTTATTATTATAAAAAATTACATCTGTTTGAAATAATTGTAAAATAATTGCAAAACTGTATATTAAATGACTTAACTTCTTTAGGAATTGATAAACCCAATAAGTCGGCATGAAATAAACTTTACACCAAGAATGATAATTACTTGTAGAAAAACAAATGTCTAAAAAGTTTCATATGTATTTTGTTTTCATTCATTTGTTTATTTAGTTTATTTTTAACATTTTGAATTTTTTACTTAAATTTATTTACTTTTAATTTTGTTATGCTATTGATTGTGCTCTTTGTTAGTTTTAGTATTGTTTGATATGTAGTTTGTTGTTTATTTTTCTATATTTAGTTAATATTTCAAGCCGCTGTAACTTGGCGTTGCGAAAACAATTAGGTCCCCATGAAAAGTGATACTCAGAAGGAAATCTTTTTACTATCTAAATTAATTCTTGCGGGAAACCCTGTATAAATTTCTGGAATGTTGTTAAATGGTCTTTTAAGGATAAAAAGGATAAATACCCAAAATTTAGGTATTTACCCTAAGTAGGGGCAAATACCTGGGTAAATTTACCCGGCCCACATCACTGTATATATCTAACTGGTTTTCGAAACGTCAGCAATTAAAAATTTTGACACATGGCATAACCCGGAATCAATTTATTTTCTAAGATCATTACTAGTAGTAGGTACCAAAAATTGTATCAACGGAACATGAAAATAAAGAAGACAGTTCCGAATATGAAGATGTAGAAAGTGAAGTATAGATGAATATAGTGAAGCTGATGAAGAAGACCAAGACGAATGAACAGATACATTTTTATATTCGTTTTTATAATTTTATTGAATTCAATAAGCATAACATCTTTTTATTTACTAAATTTTGAAAATTACTTATTTCATTCATATTTAAATTATTTAGAAGGAATAGAAGAAAGAATACTAAGCAAAACCGTATTTACATTTTAACCTTTGGTGCCTAGAATAAATGCTCTGTTACATTATGTATGTTCACTACGATAGAAAATTAATTAAGTGCGTTGCCATTTCATAATACGGGAACAAGCGGATTTAAACCTGGTTCGGACATACTTTTCAGGATTTGTCAATGTTACCAGGGTATCCGATTACAAGTAATTTTGGAACAAATGTCCGCCATTTTGTTCTCTTTCTGTTCTAATTTTGGCTTTGTAATCACCAACCCCGAATATTAAATTTCAACTAAATTCAAAATATAAAAACAAATGTCAGCCAATATATGATCCGCCATTTTGCTTTTTTATTTTTTGTTTGAATTTATAATCATCTACCTCAAATCCTCACAAATATTGAATTTCCACTAAATTGAATGTAGTTTTCGTACGAATGTCCGTACTTTGAATTCAGATTTATAAAGTAATTTTGATTTTTTGTTTATTTATATCGGATTTATAATCAGCTACTCCAAATCCCCACAAATACTTAATTTCCACTAAATTGAAAATAGTTTTCGAACAAACGTCCGCCATATTGGATCGGAAATTTTGTTTTTTTAACTTAGAATTTAGATTTATAATCAGCGACCCCAAATCACTGACAAGTCTATACCTGCCACGCTTCCTTAAGGGTGTTACAAATGTTGTGACAAACTCAATATACCCTACCACAGTAAATGTGTTCTAAGTATCTCTAAGTTCTAAAATATTTAAAACTTATCATATTGAAGCACTGAATGTTAGCCAAGTAACCTATCTAAGGCAGTGGATTGCAAATTTTATGAATTTTCTATTGAACATTTGACAAGAACGTGTTAAAGAAAATTGTTAAGACTCTGAAAGTGTAATTCAGGCATTTCGAATTATTGTAGAAGCACATTGTCAAACAGTAACGTCAATTTCTTCATTTCTATTCAAACTTCTTCAAGCTCATTTTACAGTAAGGCTATGGTAACACGTTGTCAAAGTTATTTTTGTTGGTGAAGTTTGTGAAGTAATTTTTCTTACCTGAATGATGCCGCTCCTATTGAGAATGGCTTTCCCGATCGGCTGAAATTTTTCCATGGTCGCTAGAGCGTCTTGCACCTTCGGATTTTCAACGTCGACAATTCTAAAAGCCGTTATATTTACGGAGTTGTACTTGAAATCCTCCAAATCGAATATTTCCAAATCCTGTAAATAAAAGAAAACGTATTATTCAACGTTTACCTACATCAAAAATGGAAATTCTATCTCACGTTGTCACCTCACAAGACCGTAGTACAGTTCAATTCATAGAATGATAAAACTTCTTTACGAAAGAGTTCTATACAGATAGAAGAGATGTCTTGTTTTTAAGAAAATCATTCTTATGAATTTATTCTTTTGAATTAAAACGTATTTATTTGACACCAACAATACTTATTTCATTGAATATTCGTCGTAATATAAAAAAACAGTTTTATGCATAATTTGATTCTTTTAGTTTAGTGTTTAGCTTAATTAAGAGTAAATGTTAGTCACCGGCCTCAAAAGTTCGACGAAACTGAGGCGCGAGAGGAGGGAACAACCCGCGCCCACTGTACACTTCGCAGAAAATGCAAGCAACGCACTGATTAGATGAGGGGAACAGCGGTATCGTTCTTTGGCGGCGAAGATCAAAGGGGCCGTGCGGTGTCGACTGGCGCCGAACCGTTTCCTAATAATTTTGTGTATGTGACTATCGCATGTTCTGAAATGCTTTTCTTGTATATTTTAAATACAAAATACAATTCCACAAAACAATACAGTGATACAAATGAATTAATTGCTTTATTATAACATTCCTATTTTACTACTAACTATGGTTGAACATTTTACCTTTTGTATGTTGAAAAAAATTGTAGTTTTGGTAAAACAGACAGCTTTTCTTACATAAATCATTTATTGCTTTACATTTATTATTAGAATTAGTAACTAATTATCAGTTAGCTCCGAAGAAGCGAACAGCATGGTTCGCGAAGACAGTAATTATGAATTTCTACTCACGGCATAAACCGGTAACTATTTATCATCTAAATTTAAATTACTCTCGCCGTGAAAGCATTCGTACTCAGATACTTATTTAAATCCATTTAACGTTTTCTTTGTGCATCAATAATCTCGAATGTCTCGTTCGTACTTAGCAGAGATCGATACTTTCAGGTAAAACACACCTCATATAAAAATTCAAATTTTTATCGGGTGACGCAAGTAGGTGTTAGTAAATATAATATTCCTATTTTAATTCTAGATAGTTTTAAAATTTTACACAAAATTATTATTGCTATGTATAGACTTGGTACCTATACGTACTTCAATTTCAAATGTAGGTATGAGAAAAAATAGCGATTTCGATAAAACAGGCAGCTTTATGTATATGTATAAGTCATTTATTATATATGATATAGATACATGTTAAAATATTTTACACCTTTATAAAAGTTTTTTGCCATATATGGTAATCCGGCACGCTTACACCTATAAGAGAGTATTGCCCAAATTAACTAGCGAGGTTAATTAGCGAAGAATTACACTACACGTATAATACCTACATATACACTTACCGCAGGTACTCTCGCAAGTTATTAGTTTTCTTAGAACGCGGGCCACATAAAGGCAGCTGATTTTTTAATTTGCCCATATTTCTAGCGTCTGTTCTACGTCTGTTGTACAACAAGTCGAACTAAAGCCAACCATCCTACATAGATTGCGATTGCCCTGAATGCATTGCCAAGCGACAAGTGTTTGGTATTAATATTATTTTCTAAATCTAAATACCAATATATTTGAAATTCTATGACGAAAAATAAATGACTGATTAAAAATTAAATTACTTGTATTTCCTTAGTAATAATTTATTTAACTCCTATTAATTATTTAGTAGTTGTAACATTGTAAGTAGGTACCGCGGTTGTTGATTATTCTTCGTTCCGTGTGTCGTACGGGGACTGCACTATAAACCCTCGCGGGAACATGCGCTCCTAATTTATAACTCGCTCTTTGCTGTCTGCGTAGAGTCGTAGAGTTTGCCGGGCGCGGCGCCGCTACACCTCACGTGTCAACATGCGATCAATATTTTTGTTAGGCCGAAATTGCTCAATATTTGTGATTCCCCTGGCTACGTATTCATGCTGCTGCTTCAGACTGTACCATTTGATTTTCATTGGTCGAAGAAAATGATGTGGTGTTTATCCAACAGATGGCTGCACCGTACGACTATAAAATATGTTATTCTCGTCTCATTCACATGTTCAAAAAAGCAACGGTTAAATCATTACAACATTCAAATTTTGTTGTCATTTTTTTTACACTAGTTCATGAAGGCTCAATACAAAATGTTGTAATATTGCTCTTTTGATGTTTGGTTCGGATTTGGAAAAAAAATAACAAAACTTACCAATTATTGGCTTCTTTAGCAAGGGTAAAAACAAGACAACGCAAATGAAAAAAAGTGGCATTCGTACCCGGTGTAATACACCTTTATCTATAATTTAATGTATTACACGTGATTATTAACACACAATTAAGCTCAGGATGTTTGGTTTTATGTAGTGTTGTTTTGTTGTACGCTACTACCTCTAGTGATTCCTCTTAAGCTCTTGAAAGTGGTTCAAATTATAGTATACATATTTGACATTACAATTACTGCAAAATCTGCTAACGGATTGTGCTGTAAAAAAATTCGTTTCATCCCCTTAAAATAAGCGTTTATAATTTTCGTCTGCCAACAAAGTGGTGCTCTGCTCACATTACATGTTTTTTTTTGTGGTAGTTTTTCGAGCTCAGTGCGCTTACCATCATAATTTTAAACGGTTTAATATGAATTAGTACTCGAAAAAAGGGCGGAAAATCGCTCGTTCGCTAGCAGAAAAATATTTTTTCGTCGCATTATCGCGAGCCAAGCTTCCGCGTAATTGTGCGCCGACAGCCGAAAAAACGTTAATAGCCTCCTCATCCCCTACGTGGGGGTGCGGGGGATGGAACATTCACAGTGCTGAATACGTATCACGTACGCACTTTATTCCCATATCGCATTGTGTTTGACATGCCGTATAATGAATGACTTGGCGGAGTGAGTTGGTAAAAACGAGGAGTTGAGGGTGCAGTGTATGGGGTAGGTTAGATTCAGGTCGCAATAATAGGGTATTACAACGTTCTTCTTTTTTAATGAGTATTTTTTTTTTTTAAATAAAGCTTGTTTACAAGCTAGCGGTTGTCGTTCTATAAATAAAATAACAATCGGAATCATGTTATGGAAACACATCAACAAATCATTTTGTTCTTTGATTTAGTATCTGAATTTTTGTAGAGATACACCGTTAAGACCCAGTTCTACCTGTGCTAAAACGCGTTTTCTATTAACGGCGTTATTTATGGTTCAAAATTGATGAAATTCTCAGTGTCAATTCTTAAATAAATAAGGAGTTTGGCTAGGCCAAAAATAATTTTTTTGTAAGATAAAAATGAATTTTATTTCTACATCTTTCTCCTTTTTCAAATATAATACCCCTAGCCAAAGTCTCACTACAATAATAGATTTTTTATCTAGGTACAATTTCAGCAATTGTCAGATATGTAAACAATGGCCATATTTCGGCTGTTATGTATGGCCAGCTCATCGCAGACACCATAAGCTTTAATCGATACGTAAACAACGGCATAGGCACGGACCCCGACAGAGAAACATCGAATCTAAACATTTTGTTTTGTAACTTCAAATTAAAACAAAGTTAAAACTAAATTAAACTTAAATTCAAATTTGGCAAAATACCTAAATAATTTTCCAACCGTAAGAAATATAGAAAAAGTGATGAAACAAACGGTTTTTTAAACAAGTTATTTTTTAAATATATTTTCAATATACAGGTTGCTCATTTTGTTATAGAAATTTGGTAACCTTTCCGTTTTTTAAATAGAACACCCGATATATTATTACTTTTTTTCAAGATTAGTATTTTTTTTGAAGGAATTATTTCTTTTTTTACTTAATACATTATTTTTTAATTATAAGCTATTAACCAAAAATAGTCAAAATTACCGGAACACCTAAATAATTCTCCAACTGCAAAAAAAATCTAAAAATTGTTCAAATAAAAGTTCTTTGGGTTTAAACAACTTCTCGTTTAAATATAGTATTAATATAGAGTGTGTTCGTTTTATTACTGAAATTTGCAAACCTTTTTATTTTCTAATAGAAGAGCCTGTACAAATTTATGTTTTTTAATGCTAAGATTAATTCTAAAAACTTTTTGTAGAAATAATTTGTCTTGAAAATGCATATTTTTTGAGTAACAAGCAATTAATCAAAATCCCTGAACTTAAAATTAAGAATATTTCCGCACATACATACACATTTATTTTAATGTGGCAGTTTGAACATTTAATTTCTTGGATTTTTATTTTTTACGCGTTTGGTTAAAGAAAAAAAGTTTTGATTAATTACGTATAACTAAAAAATGAACTTTATAAAAAAAAATCCTACATAAAATTCATAGAATTAATTAATCTAAGCATTTAAAAATGTAAAACATACAGGGTGTTTTGCTAGAAAAGGAAAGGTTTGCAAATTTACAGAATAAAATAAACATGAAACAAAATATTATTGAGAACGCTGCCTTTTCATTCACGAAACAAAGTCTAAAATTTTCGGATCAGTTGTATTACGCCTAGTATATTATTCTATTAATCTTAGCAAATTGAAATGCGAGATTAACACATTTTGTAAATGATTCAAATATACTTGACAATACGGAAAATATAAACATCTGATTTCGAGTCGAGACAACGCACATGCATGTAAATTTCCAAACACGTTTCAAGTTCTCGCAGCTAGCTGGACAAAAAAGTTGTTATGCTCGTGAAATAACTAAGCAGAATTTTGTTGGAATATTCGAGGTGAACATATTGACGTCAATGCACCGCAGAAAAATACTTTTTTCCTATTTGCAAGAAATTTTTTTCGGGTCAGTTCGAACTACGTTGCAGGTTCGACGAATAAATAATATCTTGCTATGCAGTATGTCTTGCAAAATATAATAGTACATGTGTACCGAATCAATTAATGACCAGTCTACAATTTATACTCAAGATAAGGCCGAAATGCGAGGAGAGTGTTTACAGTGTCATCTAACAATACAGAGAAAATTCAATGATTTTGTACAATACAAAATTAGTAAATAAGTAATAAAAAACACAAATTATTGAGAATAAATATAAATTAAGCAAATAAATTAATACCACCGTAAGAAAAATAACAAAGTGTGTCAAATTTTGAAAAGATTATTTTAATGTGAGTCGGTATTAGTCAATATATATTTTATTTTTGAGCCGAGCGAAAGATATCTAGACATTTTTGCATGCTCGAGAAAACTTCTGCGGTTGGTGGTGAGAAGCTTTTTCCCCAATTTCAATTGATTGGCTGTTTACATTGCGAATCCAAATATTTGCTTAGGCCTTTCCCCGATAAGGCGACTGCGGTAAGATTTTCAGCGAGAAATTGTGCATTGGACGAGCCCCAGGTTTACCAACAGCGCAGCGTAGCGGAATATGTATGCATGTATGTTTAGCGATCACAACACTTTAAATTTCAATACAACCTTTTCAATTTACGTCATAAGTCGTTGCAGATACGAAATCGTGTGAGAAAGAAAAAAAATGTTGTGTACAAACGTTGTTTGACTTGCCAGTTTCTATAACGTAAAATTATTTTCATTTATACAGGCTGTTGCATTTAGTCGTGACGGGAAGTATGTAATTTTTAAAATTATACTTTATACAAGGTTATTAGTATCCCGGCGGTCCATAGATAATAAATCGTTTAAGAAAGAAAAAATATTTTATACAAAAGTTGTTTGACACGCCATTTTCTATTCAATTATTCCATATATAGATAAAGAATAAGTAAAATTATTCCATATATAGATAAAGTCACAGCGTTAATAGTTTCAGAGATATTCCATTGTTTTTCCAAAATATGCCCGTTGCAGAATCTTTTTAAAAACTGTAAAAGTAAAAAGGACGCTTTTGCCGATTTTGCCTTTAAACTATGTGAGACAACAGTCAAAGCCAGTAGGTAGATGATAGTATCCAAAGATATTAGATACACAATACAGAGTGTTCATTGAACTTAGTCAATTTTGATGTTTTTCAAATGGCTTTTTCTCGAGTTTTTTTTAAATGGAACACCCTGTATAATATGTGGTGGCTGTAATAACCCGTTACTTCGCTCTAATTTACATCTGGTATGTCATACACCAAATGTTACTATTTTTTGTGATATTTGCAATTTAAAGAAAACGTAATGCAATTGTAAATATTAGTATTGATGTGACTACGGTATTTGGTAGTTTTATGTAAAATCTTCAAGTGACGATAGAAGAGAGAATTTAGAAACGATTTAACCAGCTTGATCCGAACGCGAGATTTAAAAATTTCAAATTACTGCTAAAGTAAACCGTAAACCCTGTACTTTTACGTTAAGTATCGTCAAAATTTGTTGACTTCTAAGTATTGAAAATCAGATTTCTTTGATGTAATTTATGTGCTCACAGACCAAATATGCAACAAAAACAAACTGATATAGGCATCGTTAGATTTAGATTTTCATCCATTGCAAAAAATACCTATTAAAACACTTCCAAACAGCCCACTTTCCATTCACATTATCAATATTACTCATACTATCATTCGCATTACCCCAATTTTGAATTGTCTCTCCAGAAAAATAACCTATTTTAAACCAATTAACAATAGTAAGTAGTTATTGTTGGTTGTTTTTTGTACTGAATACAAATCCGTTCTCGAACGTAGCTCATCAAGACATGTTTTAGCGTTTCTTTTTGTTTTTGTGTATGAGCGCACATACTAATACAATGAAACGTCTCCGCACAATTTTCACACAAGTGAACAACTTTTCACGATAGTCCCCCTAAAATTACACTGTTTCTAGTTTACTTTGGAGCCATATTGAAGTTACTACGTCTTCAAGTTCGCTTGCTGTACGTTTGTAAAAATTGTAAAACATACTTATAAAATTGTGTAATATCTTGATAACCGTAATACTAGGTTCTAAATGGCTTCTTCTATAACCCTTTAAATATTTTACATCGTGCTACCCAGTACACTGCATACAGAGCAATATTAATATACTAATAGCATACTACTCTTTAAATTATAAATATCACAAAAACCAGTAAAAATAGATATATGACATAGTAAATATAAATTACAAAGGACATTTCAATTAGCAAATAATACACCGGGTGTTCCATTTAAAAATCTCAAGAAAAAGCCATTTAAAAATGTTTAAAAACTAGTGCACGCTACGATCACCCTGTATACCGCATCTAATTTTTCATGACATCAGCATCTAGCTATGGGTTTAGTTACAATGTGACAAAAATTTTCGGACAATATCTGCAAAAATGTAGTATTAACATAGTTTTTAAGAAAGACCTGCAATTGCCAATTTTTTCACAAACAATTGAATATCTCAGAAACTATTTACTCTACACAGGTACAACTTACACAGTCGGAAAGACAACTTCCTTAGTATTCATAATATGGTATGATATACAGGCCGTTCCATTTAAAAAAATATACTGGCTTTCCGTCACGCCTAAATGCAACACCCTGTATATATGAAAATAATTTTACGTTATTGAAACTAATGAGTCAAACAACTCTTGCATAAAACATTTTTTTCTTTCTCAAACGATTTGATGACTATCGACCGCCGGGATACTAATAACTCACCCTGTATATGTATAAAGTATACTTTATGATAAATATTACTAATTTAGAACCTATTCAAACAGATTTATCCATGTCGTTTATAGAAAGTATTACTGTTATCAACATATAAACAGCAATTTGAAAAAGTTAAAAAAATTACTGTGTGCTACGATCACCCTGTGTAGCGCATCTAATTTTTCGCATCTTGCTATGGTTTTAGTTATTATATGTGAAAATTTTGAGGATAATACAATTTGGATATGGTAGGTAATCACGCTAATAGAACGCTTCTTACTTAATCATAATCTACGCGTGCGCAATAAAATTAAAAACAGGTATTGAGATATACAATTTTTCTTAGACTGCTGTTTTTCCATAAAAATGCCAATAAATCAAAAAGTATAAAGTTTAGGGTAGGTAATGTTATTTTTCATTGTCGTAAAATTTTGCGAGGAATTCAAAATTGTGCCGTAATATAAGTTGTTCCATTTAAAAAACAACATAAGTTTGGGTTGGTACTACCTTGTGGAACACCCCTGTATACATACTAATAATTTTAAAATCTGCGCCTCGGTGTTCTGTATATATGAGTGAAATCAGTTTTAAAATATCTTCATTAACAGAAGACATACACATGTTTATATCAAATTGAAATCAAGTTATTAGCAAAATAAGAGCCAAAACTTGTAACAAATAACTAACCTTTTCAAAGATACATGAAAAAAAAAACTAAATATAATAATTACATAGATAATAAAAGTAGGTACTTACAAAACTTGTGAACATGTAGTGGTACCGATAGTCATTCATCTGGAGTTGAAGAATCTGTAAAAAGAACAAACATTAGAACAGGACATTAGAACGGTCGTTAGTGAAAATTGCTTAAATGAAAACGGTCTTTACTCAATGTAAAGGTCGTTTTTGCTAACATTAGAAACTAGGTCCGTCAGTTCTGTACTTTTTCCAACAACGGCAAATGGCCTTAAATGTAGACACTTAATCTATAGAGTGTTTGTTACGAGTAGACAGCTGTAAAGTTTAACGAGGTAATATAACGGGCCATTTAGAACTTATTTAACCATATAAGTCACATCTTATGCCAGCTACGTTTATTGTCATGAACCTATTATATCAGCTCTTGGTTTGAGAAATCTTTTAATGCGATGTTAACCGTGAAGAAGTGAATTTATTTAGTACGGTGTTATACGGTATCGTACGGTGTCGTTATAGAAAAATTCTTACTACTGTGAAATTGAAGTACTTTTTCTGTGAAATTAAAGAAACTCTTGTAAAATTACGGTGATAGTGCTGTAATTTCACAGGATAATGTGAATTCTGTAAAAACAATACAGAACTGGTCTTTTACGGCTTTTCTAGTAGTTTATTACATTAATTTTCACATATTTCATTACAAATAATTAAATAAATAATTTCATTAAAAAAATTTGAAAAAATTGGGCAAAATAAAAAAATTAAGAAACGTTTGTTCTGAGTAAAAAGTCTCCTATAAACCTATTGACAAGAAGCTAATATTCTTTAAGAAGTTAGAGCCATTCAAAATCCTGTTTTATTAGTATTTTATTAGTTTTTTAAGGTATTGAAAAAATAGATAAGTCCTTATGAAACATTTTAGTCAGAACAATAATTACGTTCTGAGAAAAAAAAAACTGTGTGAATAAATACCCAAGTAGAAGATATTTGTACACACTAATTTCATTTATAACACATGATTTCTATAATTTCTCTTAAAGTTTGTTAAATAAGAAATAGCTTGCTCATACATACACAAGGCTTAAAACTGCAAAATACAAGGTTTAATTTATAACTCGAGGTGAAAATTAAATGTAAAAACACCAAATTATAAATAAAAAATGTGAAGAACTTTAAAATTTTTTGCATTGTCAAAATTAGTACTTATTTCAATTTAATTTAATTATTTTTTGTTTAAATGCAGTCACGAAATTTTAAATTCCACATTAGTTTCCTGTCCGCATAAATTTTCGCCTAGAATTACAAATCACAGCTCAGCTCCCGTCTTCTGTAGCTCAGTTACTAATTAAGCTAAGAGTTTGACATTTTGCAAGCTTACCCTGTACTTCAAGGTACATTTCAAGAAATTATTTTTGATTATACAGGCTGTCCCAAAAATGTGCAACGCCAACGTGATATATCTTTTTAAATGGCATCCTATATATTTTTTACACATTTGGAAGCCTGTTATGGTTGCCTACATACCACAAAAATTTTATTGAAATCGGTTGAGTGACTGCAGCGCAAAAAAATAAAAACAAAAAAAAATTGATTTTGCGTTGGCCTCAAAAATCAATAAAAGCCACAAATTGCACCTCCTTAATAAAATTTTGCGACGTCCTTATTAAGTTAGATCTAGTAGTCTCGTTAACCAAGTGTCATTGATCCGAATTATACAGGATGACCAAAATCTAGTGTCAAACTTCAAAGCGTGTTATTGTTCTTATTTTAAATTGGAACCCATACATTTTCTTTTAGGTGAAAAAATGCAGAATTAAAAAATAAACATTGTTTCTAAATACAACCCCATCACAATTCCCAATATTTTAAATGTTATTCGCCAAAAACTCATTTTTCAACGTTTCCAACAATTGTAGGTAATAAATATCGTACGTGGCGTTGAAAAACAATATAACGCAGAGAAATATTTTAGATTTTAGTGTACTTAATTAAGTAGTTGTTCAATTGCCAAATTTACTTAAAAATTTACCTATAGCGGTAAGGGTGGAAATGTGGCTGCAACATGATGGAGCTCCAGCTCATTACTCGTTACATGTCAGGCACCAGCTCAACGAAATCTTCCCAAATCGGTGGATTGGAAGAGGAGGACCAGTTGCGTGGCCTCCTCGATCACCGGACTTAACGAAACTGGATTTCTTCCTGTGGGGCTACGTTAAGGGCATCGTTTATGCTGAACCTCCAACAACACCAGAAAACATGCAAGAAAGATGCATTTCTAACTATTA
Source organism: Aphodius sticticus (assembly GCA_963966075.1). Classification (NCBI taxonomy): domain Eukaryota; kingdom Metazoa; phylum Arthropoda; class Insecta; order Coleoptera; family Scarabaeidae; genus Aphodius; species Aphodius sticticus. Next base: position 914,052 of record OZ014506.1, on the reverse strand, counting down.
CGCCCGACCTATTAAGAGCAGTGGCGAGGTCATTTCATACTCGTCTTCGTTTGTGCCTCGAAGAGCACGGAAGACATTTCGAACAACTACTTAATTAAGTACACTCAAATCTAAAATACTTCTCTGTTATATTTTATGAAATAAATTGTTTTTCAACGCCACGTACGATACTTATTACCTACAATTACCGTTGGAAATGTTGAAAAAGGAGTTTTTGGCGAATAACTTTTAAAATATTGGGAATTGTGATGGGGTTGTATTTAGAAATAATGTTTATTTTTTAATTCTGCATCGTTTCACCTAAAAAAATGTATGGGTTCCAATTTAAAATAACAACAATAACACGCTTTGAAGTTTGACCAGTTTGACACTAGATTTTGGTCATCCTGTATAATTTGGATCAATGACACTTGGTTAACGAGACTACTAGATCTAACTTAATAAGGACGTCGCAAAATTTTATTAAGGAGGTGCAAATTGTGGCTTTTATTGATTATTAAGGCCAACGATGCAAAATCAATTTTTTTTGTTTTTATTTTTTTTGCGCTGCAGTCACTCAACCGATTTCAATAAAATTTTTGTGGTATGTAGGCAATCATAACAGGCTTCCAAATGTGTAAAAAAATATATAGCATGCAATTTAAAAAAATATATCACGTTGGCGTTGCACATTTTTGGGACACCCTGTATAATTAAAAATAATTTCTTGAAATGTACCTTGAAGTACAGGGTAAGCTTGCAAAATGTCAAACACTTAGCTTAATTAGTAACTGAGCTACAGAAGACGGGAGCTGAGCTGCAGGACCCTGTATATATAGATTTTCTACGAATGGGACCGACATAATTTTTATTAAGGGCTCCAAATCAAAACTGTTCATTGTGTTTATTAATCAAATATTTAATTAATTAATATAATTGAGCTTTCAGCGTAAAACTACCATAAAAATATACCTAAAGTAGTAAAATATAGCCAAGAGAAAATTACTGTAACAAATTTCTACCGATAAAATATTTGTTTGCCGGCGAATTTTCCGTGGTGCTTTTTTTATGTGTACGTCGAAAAACCACAGCACACTATCTCACAGCTGTAACGCAGTAACTGTAAGCGACGATGAACTTTACAACAGAGCTAACCTTTTTACGGACTTTTTACGTCCTGCCAGTAAATTGCACTATCTGGGAAATTCGGTACATTCGGCGGTAATTTTTCAAGTGAAACAAGCGAAAATTGCCGCTCGCACTCGAGGCATAAAGATTAAAAACGTTTAAGCGTTTTTATTTTCGCACATAAATAATTCCGAAACGTTTTGAAGTGTATCTAACTACAGTTTCCTCCCTTTTTTTTAACCTAGTTTAGTTCTCCTTTTTTTACCGTACCTACTGCCGCTCATGGAAGTTCGGACACATAGTAAACATATAGGAAATAATGATAAAAGCACTGATAACGTAGCAATAGGCTGCTCTATTTCTACCAAATAGCGAACACATTCTTAACGTTGATTTCCAGTAACATACGACATCATTAAATGTGCTAATTTAAAATTATTTTTATATTTAATTATTATGCAACATGTATGCTGTTTTGTAACTGGTTGTTGGGAATTTTCTAGTTTTCATTTAAAGGATTAAATACGAAATAACAAATAGAGTCATAAATACTGCATCTCAGAGTCATGTTGCGACCCCATTTTCACCAGATTTTTGCATCAAATGCTCGAATTCGTATTCAAACGAGTCTGTGCCTGCAATCTGTAGTTTGCACAAGATAATTCTGTCACGCGGAAGACATCATGCGACGCGGAAAGCCAACAAGCAAGGAACAGCGTTCTGTAATTACCGCTTTTTATCAGGAACGATTGTCAGTTCGTGAAAATGCAAGAAATAAGTCAACGATAACTGACACTCTTCACCAATATGAAGAAACATGGAATTTGGATGACGTGTTCGGCCGAGACTATCACGAATAATTTCCCAAGCGGATGAAGAACGATTAAAATAATTTTTAAGCAAAACAGAAAATTGACCGCACCTAAAATCACCTCTGAAGTTAATCGCGATCGTGAAAGACCAATTTTCGTAAGCACAGGGAAACGACGTCTCCAAGCGGAAAATCTGCATGGACGCGTTGCCGTACGAAAACCATTGCTTCGTCGGGGAAATCGTCAGAAACGACTTCAGTGGGCACGAACACATCGAAGTTGGACAAATGAAGACTGGAAACAATAGTGTCCGACGATTTTCCCGACCAAGCAATGGTTAGCGTACGGCAACACGTCTTTGCAGATTTTCCGCTTGGAGACGTCGTTTCCCTGTGCTTACGAAAATTGGTCTTTCACGACCGCGATGGACTTTAGAGATGATTTTAGGTGCGGTCAATTTTCTGTTTTGTTTAAAAATTAATTTTAATCGTTCTTCATCCGCTTGGGAAATTATTCGTGATAGTCCCGGCCGAACACGTCATCCAAATTCCATGTTCCTTCATATTGATGAAGAGTGTCACTTATCGCTGACTCACTTATCGTTGACTTATTTTTCCTTTTCACGAACTTACAATCGTTCCTGATGGAAAGCGATAATTACAGAACGCTGTTCCTTGCCTTTTGGCTTTCCGCGTTGCATGATGTCTTCCGCGTGACAGAGTTATCTTGTGCTAACTACAGATTGCAGGCACAGACTCGTTTGAATACGAATTCGAGCATTTGATGCAAAAATCTGGTAAAAATGGGGTCGCAACATGGGTCTGAGATGCAGTATCTATGACTCTATTTGTTATTTCGTATTTAATCCTTTTTAATGGAAAGTAGAAAATTCCCAACAACCAGTTACAAAACAGCATAAATGTTGCATAATAATTAAATATAAAATTACTTCAAATTAGCACATTTAATGATGTCGTATGTTACCGGAAATCAACGTTAAGAATGTGTTCGCTATTTGGTAGAAATAGGGGTGCTTATTGCTACGTTATCAGTGCTTTTATCATTATTTCCTATATGTTTACTATGTGTCCGAACTTCCATGAGCGGCAGTGTACCATAAAAAACACACCAAAAGTGGCAAAATATAGTTATAGCAATATATAGTATTCGGAAAATTACGAATGCCGAAAATACCGAAACATTTTTATGTGTATCTAACTACAGTTTCGTCCCTTTTTTTAAACCTAGTTTAGTTCTACTTTTTTTTTACCGCGCCTACATGTGTATATGGATAAAATATATTGTGTATAGCCGGGGCTACACATTCGTATACTTGCCAAATATCAAATATTTGCCACATGTTAAATGTTTGGCAAATATATTTGTCACGCAAATCGAAAATTTTTGTTATTGATTGGTCTAAACGATGCCATGAGTGATTTATTTTTCTTTTTAAGTTCGTTCACCGAATATTTTTCATCCATCCTTGATAACCGGCTGATTTTTATAAAACTCAAAAAAATCTATGACATACCAACAAATTTGTGCAATATTCGTTTGTGATGTCGGACCGTCAGAGTTGCACTGCAACAGTAAATGCATCGGACATTCATGCATCGCCGCATTTTCTAATACATGAAAATTTCCTTTGAGGACTTGCTACATGTGCGTACCGAATGGGCACTAGCTATTTTTTTGATTAGTTCGCCTTATTTGCACATTAGCTTTTTCAAATTAAACTGATAATTTGATTACGAACAAGCAAGGTTCTATTTTATAATGCCGACATATTTTTAATTACATAAGTGCTGAATTCACTGCGTACTAACAGGGGTATTCTTGTGGAAATTTACAAAACAAATCTTGACGAAACTGTTTGTTTCATTTTAATAAGTTTTTGTTTATTTCATCAGCTGTATTATTAATTCGCAGCATCTAATTTTAACAGACTGTAAAACAATACAATTGGTCATTTGATGTGAACTAGTTTAAAGAAATTATTATTTTAATGAGAAAAAATATATATTTTTTTATTTAAATTAGGAAGATATTGTCCATAAAAGAAATGTTAGATATGGTTTCTACGTCATCTTTAAAGTTCTACTAAATCCAATTGTACTACTAGGTTCGTTGTATAAATATGTCCTAATATTGTCTGAAATACAGATCAATTAGCTTCTGAAACAAAAATCTAAACAAGTGAGCTTTTAAAATATAACCTTTTTGTTGAATAAAAAAGCTACACAAAATTGTCTCTACTATTAAAATATTTTTAACCGCTTTCGTTTCTCTTCAAATAATAAACATCATAAAAATTGACAAATATATAAATACCTACAAGCAAATAATAGTATAATTTTCCAAATAAATTATTTTATAAATTTTGTTTATAAAATTTTTATAATGTTTATTACTTGAAGAGAAACGAAAACGATTAAAAATATTTTAATAGTAGAGACGACAATTTTGTGTAGCTTTTTTGTTTAACAAAAAGGTTATATCTTGCAATCTCATAAATAAGTATCATCCATATAGTTCATAGAAAAGCATCAACTTAGGATACATTCTGTATATGGTGTAAGTTTTTCTTGGAAAGAAATATCATTGCGTTTATGTGGACAGGTAAAAACAACAATATTTTTTTAAATTTTTGTCTGACGGTTTCCGGAAAACTGCCCTTTAGAAAAATCAAAAATTTTACTAATAATTACAAATCTATTGTCAATCTTTGTATACGACCTACTACATACAAAACAAAATTAAAAAATTGAAAAATTAAACAGCGTAATAAAATGTTCGTCGAGTGCAAATAAATGAAACCAATATTTGTCGCCCACTTGCTATATCATATTTTTGATATTTGGCAAGTATACGAATGTGTAGCCCCGGCTTAATATTATGTAATGCAATTTTGCTAATAAAATAGTTAAGATAAACTTACCGCTCTGAAAAATTTTTGAATGTTTTTCGGGTTGGTGTCCACTATTAGTTTGTAGATTTCTTTTTGACGTACTTCACGAAGAATTTGACGATATGACTCCGGTCCGGCTTGTCTTATATACAGTTCAATCCTTGACGCCGATGGGGACTTTACCAGTTCTTGTAGTTTGAATAGTCCTGAAACATTCACAGTAAATGTAAAGGAATAACTAAATTTATAATGTTGGTGTTAAATATATTAAAAACATGCTGTAATAAACTACAGAATATTAAAATTTCCATGCAAAATTCGCGAAGGGACTATCAAAAAGGTTTACAGCATACGATAAAATTATATTATTGTAATTTTTATAGATGAATGTTTATTGTTAAAATTGTTTACTATCGCATGCAAAATTTCTAGATGTTTAAAGAGAAAAGTGCCCCGAGAAAGGGGGTTGTTTTACATGGAATAGAAAGATTATAGAGACTCATGCATTAACTGAGGTATATATTTATATACACAGAAAGCAAAGGGGAAAACTTTTCGCATAAATTTCGAATATTTTCGCTACAGGAAAGCTTGGTTTATATATATGCTATTTGAGGGGATTCTGACCTTTTCCACCAACTAGTGGTACTAAATAACAAAAGAGAAAAAGAATCCATATATTACCAACTTTACGTCCCAATATTTTAAGATTTGATATATTGTGTAGTACTAGGCAAATGTTTGAAATGGAAAACTGTTGTAAAACAAAAGTTTCGTACATACTGAGATAAGACGTAATATAAAAATATTGTTATTGGTCGTCTTCTGTTTCGTAGTAAAGTTTTGGTTTATTGCGATTGACTTTTTATGACTATTGTTATACAGGATTATCTATGAGAAGTGCACCAAACAATACCAAGTGATAGAAGATGTCATTTAGAGTAAAAAACTTCACACTAGCTTATGTCAAATCAGTCTTTATTACTATGAGGCAGAGAAATGCAAGCTGGGATCGGTATAGACAACAGCGATCTTGTTGTGGTTCCTGGTAGACTAAATGCCATGAATTACATCGAAAACATCTTGGAGGACCATGTGGTGCCTGCTGCATATGGTGTCGGTCAAAATTTCATCCTAATGCAGGACAATGCAAAGCCACATACCGCCGGCATCGCCAGAAACTTTTTACAAGAGCGTGGAATTCAGGTCATGGAATGGCCGGCGTCCAGACCTGAGTTCTATTGAACACGTGTGGGATCAGCTTGACCGACGTGTTCCAAGCGCCCTAATCCACCACTAACCATACAGGAACAGACACAATCCCTGACTGAGGAATGGGGAAAGCATACCCCAAGAATCTCTTCGCAGACTAGTGCGAAGCATGCCACGCAGGTGTGAGGAAGTGATTCGTGCTCGTGGAGGACATACACTGTATTAAACCTCATCAATCCACAGAAAACAAGACCGTCATCGATACTATGACAGTCATTTCCATTTTGTTTTATGTTATTAATTTTTACATTTTAAGTGTAACATAGAAGTAACTAAGGGTTGTAACATTGTTTTTGTAATTTTCTTTAGTAATTTGATTTGTCTAGTACCATTATTTAAGAAGTTACAGGTTTCGAAAGTGTTCCCTTAATTTTTTTGGGCAGTGTAGCTCCTTTTTTACGCGCTTTTTGGAAAATACGCGAAACTATTCCTAATATAATATTAGATGTTGTAAATGCCTAAATGTGAAGAAAATTGATGCGCTGACAGTGTTTCTTTACTGTACAAGACAAAATAAAAATGTTATGTAGCTATTTAATAGTTAACTAAAGCCCATCGGACACATAAGCTATATTTTTACTCAAAATGACGTTTCCAATCGCTGGTTGTCTTTTAAAATATAAAAATAATCTTTATTTGTCGTGAGATCTTACAAAGATATAGACAATAGTCAGACACATATAATTCAAATACAAATAATTAAAAGTATATCCCAGGACGAATGCACGTTAAAATATAAATGTAAAAGATTGTACAATTTAAAATACCACGGAACCAAATATCATGGATTTGGCGGTCACATTTCAAAATAAGACAATCACACATCGCTCGCAGCGTTCACAAATTCATTAACGGAATAAAATGAATGGGCAATTAAATATCGCTTCACCTCAGCACAAAACATCCTTAATCCGGTCACCGTCAGAATCTGGGAGGGCAACGCATTATAAACCTTAATCATCATGTAATGCGGCCCTCTTTCAAAGACCGACGAGGTATGATGGGGAACCGCAAGACGCAAGGTGTTTCGTGTCTGCATGGATCGCGATATATCACCATTTCGCTGAAACAAGTGTATGTTTCGTCTGCAATAAGAAACCAGCCTATAGACATATAGACATGGCAGAGTCAAAATATTCAATGTCTTGTACAGCGGCCTGCATGTTTCCCTATACCCCTTGCGCAGCATACACCTCACAAACCTCTTTTGCAGACGAAACAACACAACTAAGTGGGGGGAAGAACCCCACAAAATGATCCCGTAAGACAGAATGGACTCTACGCAGGCAAAATAGTAGTTCCTCAAAACATTCAACTCCACAACATCCCTCAGCTTAAACAATGAGTAATACAAACGGGACAGCTTAGAGTGGATATCCGAAGTATGTCTCTCCGAGCGCAAATCACCCTGCAGGTAAACCCCAAGAAACTTGACGGCGATGCTCAACGGCATAGAACCACGAGGTGTCCTCACAAGAACCGAGCGGCTAGGAGAGTCTAGTGAGAACTGCACGAGTGCGGTCTTGCTTGAGTTCAAAATCATGTGGTTTGATTTGCACCATCGAGCCATACGCTCTACCGCCTGAGTTGCAAGAGCCGACACACCGGCAATATCACGATGGCTAATGACTAACGTTGTGTCGTCGGCGAACTGATATAAGTTACCCATGTTACCTAAGTGATCACACAAATCGTTTGTATAAATTAAAAACAATAGCGGACCCAGAATTGATCCCTGTGGCACCCCCGACCCTAACACGCATGAAAGGGAATTCCGGGTACCGCCGACAGACACTGTCTGTTGTCTGCTCTCAAGATATGACTCCAAGAGACTCAGTGCAACGCCCCTTACCCCAGAATAACACAACTTGGACAATAAAATCTTGTGATTCACGGTGTCGAAGGCACTGGAGAGGTCGAAGAAGATTGTCGCAACGGAATGGCGCTGATCCATATACCATAGAGTTTTGGACATCGCATCGAACAGCGCGCGCTCACAAGAGGACTTGGGCACGAAACCATACTGGCTGGATGATAAAATCTCGTGAAGCGAGAAAAACGAGTACAGCCTGTTATGAAGGATCCTCTCAAATATCTTTGAGAATGCAGACAGTATTGAAATAGGGCGGTAGTTGTCGATGTTAGTTTTGGAGCCTTTCTTATGGACAGGGAGCACAATAGCGGGTTTGAGTTTCTCTGGAAAAATCCCTTCAGAGAACATCTGATTGACCAAGTATGTAAGAACCGGAACCACTAGCTCCCCTGATATTTTCAAAATGTAGGTAGGCACACCATCGCTACCCGACGAAAACTTGGCCTGTATCGACGCCAGAACCCGTTCGATTTCATGACAGGTGGCCGGGAACAGGAAAATGCACGAGTCGACGCCCACACGCCCCACACCCGCGAAATCCAACGACTCGCGATCGCCCACCCCAGACGCATTTTGGCCAAAAAATTTAGTGTGGAACATACCGGCCAGCTCCTGGGGATCGTCAATGCAAGCCTCATCCTCCGGACTAGTTAATCTAATTACATTACCGCTCTCTCCCGACGTCTGATTTTTTATGATGTTCCAGACGGTCTTTGACTTGTTTCTGGATAAAAGAACTCTAGTATTATTGTGCTGTCGTTTTGCATCTCTTATGGTTTGCCTTAGTGCATGTTTCATTAAGCGGTAATCGTCCCATAGATGGGGTTCATTAATTAGTTTTGGCCTACATATCATAAATCATAGGCGTGTTGACATATGTTTTGTTAATGTTTTGATTTGGTTTTGTTGCTATGAAAACCATTTCCTACCCAACGTCTTTTTCAAATAAAAATGTTCATTTACATAGCAACAAAATTATTATAAAAAAGGAGAATACAAAGATATGTGCAAAAAGTATTGATTTAGAGTACGCTTATAAACAATAAGCAAAATACCTTCTCTAAGTAGGCTGAAATGAAAACTCTAACCTTGATATGGAGAGAAAACAGACAGAAATAGTGTTTAGTGGTATCTTCTGCATACATACAGTTAATATAAAACTAGTTAGCCAGAATTTGACAGATATTTTCATTCTAATGACAGTAGGTAGTGTAAAACGCTGATGTTCTGACAATACTTACTGTCAATAGTATCAAAATATCTGTCAAATCCTGGCTAACTAGTTTTAGTTTAATGTAGACACGACCGATCTCAATCTAATAGAATCTCATTCAGCAAAACTATCAATTTTATATACAGGTTGAGTTACTAGTGTCCCGGCGGTCGATAGTTAATAAATCGTTTGAGAAAGAAAAAAATATGTTATACAAAAGTTGTTTGACTCGCTATTTTCGTAAAATTATTGTCATTTATACAGGGTGTGACGGAAAGTATGTAAATTTTTTTAAATGGTACGTCCTGTATATATTATTCTATTATGAATACTACTGAATTTGTTTATTCAACCGTGTATGTTGCTAAGTCACAGCGTTAATAGTTCCAGAGATATTCAACTGTTTTTCCAAAATATTCCAAATATAAGTTGCAGGATCTTTTTTAAAACTATGCAAAAACGACATTTTTGCCGATTTTGCCTTTAAACTATATGAGACAATAGTCAAAGCCAGTAGGTAGATGATAGTATCCAAAGATATTAGATAAACTATACAGGGTGTTCATTGACCTTAGTAAATTTTGATGTTTTTCAAATGGCTTTTTCTCGAGTTTTTTTAAATGGAACACCCCGTATAATATGTGCTGGCTGTAATAACCCTTTATTTCGCTCCAGTTTACATGTACTATGTCATACACCAAATGTTACTATTTTTGTGTGTATTTATTGTGTATTTATTTGCAATTTAACGAAAAAGTAATGCAATTGTAAATTTTAATATTGCTGTGAATAAGGTATTTGGTAGTTTGATGTAAAGTTTTCAAGTGGCAATAGAAGAGATAATTTAGAAACGATTTAACCAGCTTCATCTTTATACACAGTATTACCGTTATCAACATATTAACAATTTTATATGAAATTTTGTAAGTATATTTTGCCATCTATCGTATGGCAATCGAACTCGCGATTTAAAAATTTCAAATTACTGCTAAAGTAAACCCTAAACCCTGTAGGTTAGGTTAACTATCGAGAAAGTTTGTTCACTTCTGAGTGTTGAAAATCTGATTTTCTTTGATGTGATTTATGTGCTCACTCACAAAAACCAAATATGCAACAAAAACAAACTGATAGGCATCATTAAATTCATATTTCCATTCATAGCAAAAAAATCTATTAACACTTCCAAATAACCCACTTTCCATTCACATTATCAATATTACTCATACTATCATTTATATTATCCCAATTTTGAATTGTCTCTCCAGAAAAATAACCTATTTTTAACCAATTAACAATAGTAAGTAGACCGCACATACTATTACAATGAAATGTCTCCGCACAATTTTCACACAAGTGAACATTTTTCACGGTAGTCCCCCTAAAATTACACTGTTCCTGGTTTACTTCGGAGCCCAACTGAAGTTACTAGGTCTTCAGGTTCGTTCGCTGTACGTTTGTAAAACTTACAAAAATACTTTTAAAATTGTGTAATACCTTGATAACCGTAATACTTTTTATATGAATAAAGCTAGTTAAATAGGTTATATATCCCTTTAAATATTTTACATCATGCTACCCAGCACACTGTATACTGAGCAATATTAAGGTACTAAATAGCATACTACTCTTTAAATTGCAAATATCACAAAAACTAGTAAAAATAGATATAGTGAATATAAATTATAAAGAACTTAAGAGACATTTCAATTAGCAAATAATATACAGGGTGTTCCATTTAAAAATCTCAAGACAAAGCCATTTAAAAATGTTTAATAACTAGTGCATGCTACGATCACCCTGTATAGCGCATCTAATCTTTCGTGACATCTGCATCTAGCTATGGGTTTAGTTATTATGTGACAAAATCTGAGACAATATCTGCAAAAATGTGGTATTAATGTAGTTTTTAACAAAGGCCTGCAATTGCCAATTTTTTGACAAACAATTGAATATCTCATCAACTATTTACTTTACACAGGTACAACTTACACAGTTGGAAAGACAACTTCGTTAGTATTCATAATATGGTACGGTATGCAGGGCGTTCCATTTAAAAAATGTACCGACTTTCCGTCACGCCTAAATGCAACACACTGTATAAATGAAAATAATTTTACGTTATAGAAACTAATGAATCAAACAACTGCTGTAAACTATGATAAAGTCATGTGCCTGGCCACATAAGATTTTTTAATTAAGCTATCAAGAGGAAAATTATTTGACAAGTGCTCTCAAACGCGAACAAAAGCACACATAAGTTTTCACATAATCTTTAGTGTGTCCAAATGGTTTAAGGTTAAAATTTTTATTTCAGCATACATCCTATCACATCGCTTTATTTTTCTGAAAAATACTGTGCAGAAACAACGAGATTCTTTGGCCTACTCCTTAAAAAAAAATTGTCAAAACAATAGTCGATATACTTTTTCTTTCAAGTAATTGCTCAATAATTTATTGCACAATATTGCAATTTGTTTCAACGCACATCTCAATATATAACACAAAATTGATTCCATCTCGGCAATAGTTCCGGCACAAAATCTCAATTCCGTTTCACCCATAGCGACCGCCAATACCGTGGACGTGTTATTCGCTTCGCACATATAAATTTTCCAATTTCTGGCCGGAAGAACGTTCAACTCGACTCGACTAGACTACTCGCTACTTCTTACTACTAACCGTAATCCTCCTCGTAGATGATGGCAACTTTGGTCCAATTCAGGAACGCCATCAGGTCCTTGAAAGCTTTATTCATGTGCTCCTGGCTCGGATGCAAATTGATCGAGAGTTCCTTCGAGAACGGTTCGAAGTCTATTCGCGCCTCGAGGTGCGGCACGTCCAGCGCCTCGCAGATACTCTGAATGTGCGGTCCGAGGATCGGATCCGACGGTCCGAATATCGCCTGCACGCCGATCTCCATCTGGCGACACGCTGGAAAGAGATAAATTGGAATTATATTGGATGTATTGTGGGTGGGGGTGTTTTTTTTTTGCGGCAAATAGAGGTTTTCTTGAGAAGAAGATAAACTGAATTCAGTTGTATTAAATTATAATATAACATTACTATTGGTTGCAAAAGTATTGAGCCCTGTGTTTGAAGGCTGACATGTCTGAAATGACTGAACAGAAAAAAATTAAATAAAGTGATTTATACTCCCGAATCATTTCCACGTATCATGAATGAGTATCAAAATGTTATTCCCAGCGGCTTAAACATAACATAAAACATTAGAAGTGTTAAAAAGGTTCGCGATTTAGAATCGACATCTACATTTGTAGATTGGAGTTTTTATTTTCCTAATTTTGTATATACACACAACGAAACGTTGTCTCAATTCAAAGCAACGTTTGTTAGTCAAAAACAACGGTTGTTTTATATACAGTGTGTCCCCCGATGGACCCTTGATTTAAGATACATGGTGGTTAGAAAAGACGAAAATGTTAAATTGGCCGAAGAGTAAACTATCGGTTTTTCGGAATTAGATCAAAAATGTTATAGGTAAAAGTTAGTTTGAATTAATTTTATGCTCAAATATCAAACTTGAATGTTCTATTTAAAATTTTACATCTCGGACCAGTGAAAAGAAAATTTAGAGACCACAATATTATGATTGATCAGTTGACAGTAGTAACAGCGTATCCAAGCAATTTGTTGATAGAAGCTGATTTAAAGTATGTTGACTTTAGAGCAAAGAGTTTATTTAGTTCTTTGTTACGGCATAGGTGAGGTATCGTACCGCCGTGCTATTGAAGTTTTTAACAGAAAATACCCTGAGGTATACAATTTTGTCAATTGTGTTCGTGAATTGGTTAAAAAATTTCATGCAACAGGACACGTGAAAAACACCAAGAAAAAAAAAGCGAAATGGCGAAGATGATGCAGGAGCTATGTTAGCTATTGATTCCGTGAACACTTGCCCAAAAAAATCGTTGAGGCAAAGATATCGAGACTTAAACATCAGTAAAAGTCACCTGCAGAGGATCTTTTTAAATCAAAGATTTCATCCTTATAAACCAGTACTAATACACACTTTAGTAGTAGGAAATGATGCTCGGAGAATTTTGCCTATTAATGGGAGAACGAATTATGGTCGATATATTTTTCTGAAAAATTATTTTCTCTGACGAAGCAACGTTTACTACAAATGGAGTTGTTAGTTCACAGAATTGCAGAGATTGGTCTCAAGAAAATCCAAATTTCCGTATTACAACTAGATTATTACAAGAAAATAATTGGTCCATACTTTTTTCACGGTAATGTAAACCGAAACACTTATTTTGATATGTTGGAAATTTTTTTGCTACCTACTTTGGACGAAATCAACTTACAGACTTTTAATACACCTTATGATATCAAATTAATTTTTTTACCTTCAATAGTTTTTAGCAGATGACGTAATCGACATTTTTTTAAATGATAATCCTATTTTTAATTAAATGAATTTGACAGATCTTTTAATTGTCTTAATGGTATCATAATTTTTATGGCCTTACATAAGAACATTATCGAGAAAAAGACAATTGAAGGTTATGAAATAAAAGTGATAAAATCTCCGGAACGGCTCGACCGAATTCAACGAAATTTTGGAATTAAGTATTTTACAACCATGTGAAGTCACTGGCGTTATTATTGTTGATGCAACGTTTGCAGTTTCTGAGATATAACCTCAAAGTTTTGAATTTGAAATAGAACACCCTGTATATTTTGACATTTTCTGTTACAGTCTTAATTATTATATCAAAAAACATCTAGAAATTACCAAAACCCTTTTTACTTAGGTCTAAAAATTAACAAAGAAAAAATTGATAACAAAACATTATTACATTTTCTACTGCAACTACTCTAGTTGGTATATGAGGATTCTCAACCATTGATAAGAACACGTTGTTCTAAATTTGATCGATTTATTATTTGGTGTTGCCATTTTTTGTTATCATTTGTTTCTTTGTTAATTTTTAGGCAATGGAAGACTAACAGAAAACGAATAATAACGCCAGTGACTTCACATGGTTCCAAATACTTAATTATAAAATTTCGTTAAATTCGGTCGAGCCGTTGCGGAGATTTTGTCACTTTTATTTCATAACCTTCAATTGTCTTTTTCTCGAAAATTTTCTTACGTAAAGCCATAAAAATATTATGTTACCATTAAGACAATTAAAAGATCTGTCAAGTTCATTAAAAAAATATAAAAATAAATAATTGAAGGTAAAAAAATTAATTTTTTGATAAATCGACGTATTCGCGGATTTTTTAAAACAGCAAACCGTTCTTGAGATTTTGTCATGTTTCCAAACTTTACGCGCCTACTGTATATCGTTCATTGAAGAAAACTGTTGTTTTGACCGGTTGTCTTACTTTAAAACAGTACAATTTTAAATTTTAAATTTTTTAAGTCACTTATTTGACTTACGAATTTGTTCTTTTAAATCAAAAGATTGGGTAGTTAGATTAATCAACTCACATTCTTGGATTAAACATAAAATAAAAAAATCAGCATGTACTTTGTGGGGTGTTTTGTGTTATGAAATGAACTTTTATTGTTTATTGATGCATATTAAACAATCGAAGGCACGTTTAAAAACTTCTGCAATTACTTTTAGATTTATAATGCTGATGTCTATTTTGACAAATCCCAATTTATTACACACCTTTCCATTTTTTTTTTGTACAATGAACATTTGGGTCTATAACAGTACTGAAACATACAACTGATGAGACAGCATCCGATGTGTCTTGACTACAACTATCGTCAATGAATTCGTATCAATATAAATAATTAACTGATATTAAACCAACGTCTACTATTATAAAATTAATCCATTAAAATATTAAGTTGTGATTCAAATATATGTACAGCTTCAATGCTGCGAGCTGCTACGTTTTTAATATTTTAGGCCACTACGCAGTATTCAAAAATAATACCGCACTGCTTTAATAAATTAACAAACAACTTAATTATGATTCTTTTTCCATAGTCGTATAAGTAAAATATGACGATTGTTTTAGTCCTTATCGCGTTGTCGTGCTATAATAATTTGTTACTCAGATATTTGCCTTCCTAATAAGCTTGTTTAGAGGATTTGTTACAAAGAGATTTACGAAAGCAATGAAATTTATACAAATTTTCATAAAATGCGATTCATAGCAATCGAAAGGTGTCTCTTCTATGACCTACTATAAAAAAATACAACACATTTATGTCTTTCAGAACGAAAAAAAGTAGATTTTTATTAACTTCCGGCGCATCCGCCAATTGTGAAAGATCCTGATTTGACACATTTTGGGAATGATAAAGTCCTATATTGATGCGAATTATTTCCGGTGTAGATAAGACACACTATATTACGACATTTTATAATTTTGTTTTGCATCCATTCGTTTGTTATATCGAAAAATCCCCACCCAAAAACGTTACAGAACCTCCATTTCTATCCAACTTTCTACCATTACAACTAAATACTCCGTATAAAGGGCTTCCAAAACGCGCTAAGAAAACCTCAATACAGCTGTCCTACCACAGAAACTCATTTAATTTCGGTAAACTGGCCGAAAGTCGTGCCCTTAATATTAAATAATACCGTGCGTCCACATTAGACCTCACCCCACCCATATACATAATTGTCCTGCCGACCAACATTCCAGCGGGGCAAAATTACCGGCAAAAATGAACCGTAAAAGAAATTTACAAGCACCTCAACGATTACCGGGGGTCTCCAACCTTCTTGTAGTGGCCGCACGGCTACCACCCTTCAAGTATTAAAAAGTTTACAAACGCTTACAACGCTCAGCCTAAGATGTAGTAAGCCGTAATTGTACATTTATCCATGTTAATGCAGATGGGCGGTAATATAAACTTTAATGACGACGAAGGACGAAAGACGAGACCGCCTGAACAATTTTCGCGAATGAGAACTGAAAGGGATGTTTTGGGGTGAGTCCGTCTATTGGTGCGGGAGGCGCTGCGGGCTACGAGCAGTTAGGGTTCATTTAACCCCCGCCAGAGTGAGCAATTTGAAGTCATCCGACGTACGGATTGGCGCCACGACGCTATTTTATTGCCGCGTTAAGAATACCCCAAAAAGAATATTTATTTATGAACTGCCGGCGGTCGTACTGGGCGGTGAGGCTATCGCAATGAAAAATTTATACGTATAGGAAGAATATTAGAAACTGTGATATGAAAGCGAGAGGCTTATTACCGAAATTATAACTACATATGTGACCCCGCACCAGAGAATTGCCCGAACTGCTATCTCTCGTTTCGATAGTATTGACTTCTGTGTTTGAAGGCCCATAACTCTAAAACTACTGAACAGAAAAAATTTAAATGAAGTGTGTCATACTCCAGTATCATTTCTACACATGTTGTATGACTCTCAAAAATATTTTCTTCTCGGTGTAAACATGAGCGCGAGAGAAGTGAAAAAATCTACCCCATTTTTGCAGTTTTAAATTAACGCTCGTCTTTCCGATTTATTTTCAGTAATAATATAACAAGAGAGTGAGAATAAATTGAAAATAATTTGACAGATTGTTTGAAAACTTGTTGCCAGGCAATAGTCACGAGAGCCCGCAGGGCTCGAGTTGCGGGCTCGAGTGGCTATTGCCAAATGGCAACAAGTTTGAACAAAATCTGTCAAATTATTTTCTAATTTATGGAACTCTCGAGTTGTATTTGACTAGATTATTTTTTGATTCACAAATTTTTACAATAAAAAAGATCAATAAAACTATCATAAAATTATTGAAAAATTTAATTTAATTAATTATTACTTACAATATATGAAAATATCGTTGACACATTGTGAATATATTAAAAGAATTAACAATTTAAATTAGTACAATGAAAAACGCAATTATTAAAAATATTTCGAGACTCATTATTTATTGAGGATTTGGAATTGCTTGTTATATTAAGTGTTTCCTCCTGCGTATTTTCTCTAAGATTATTTATTATATTTGAATGATGTTCTTGGTTCAATTGTAAGTATGGTTTAATCGAACTTGCAGAATTATGACCAGTGACCTTGATTAGTTCTTGTTCTCCTACACCAGCTTTTGAAAGGTTACTTACTGCACTTGATCTGGCAGAATGGTTAGTTATTTTTTTAGTAACTGTGTCTAGACCTACTTTTTCTGCGGATTCTTTCATCCATTTTGAAATGGAATTTATTCCCACAGGAACGTTTTTATACCAAAAACCATGAGTTTGCCAAGCCGGATTTGGAGTAAGAAACAAGCGTTCGGTTTTAATATTTTCTTCACGTTTACTCATTAGTTTTTCAAAAAGACGAACAGGGCAAATATCTGGGTTATTTATGTTTGGAGTCAACCATTTACTATTAGCGCACCTTTGTGCTTCACCCTGTGCAGTTTTTGTAAAGATGGGATTGTATTCAATGCGGCCAGTATTTAATCTTTTTATGTCGGTTTCTTTTTTAAAATAATGAACTAAACATTTCGTAGCTTCTCCTCCCCTCCAAGCTAGTTCATACGATGCAGCGTGAAAAAACTTTCTTTGCAATCCACAAGGTGTATCTTCGTCCCAATAGTTAAAAATTTGCAACAATTCTGTATTAGAAAGTGCCACAGAACTTTGTTTGTGCTTTTCAGGATGTTTTTGTAAAATTTTTCTTTTTGCATCTCTTGCATTCCGAGCATTTCTGAATTCTATATCATGGAAAGGATCAAAGGACCTGTTATACTTATTAAAGTAAAGTTCTTGAACTAATTTTGCCGTTTTATTCCACATTGGCTTTATTACTGCTTCTTTATAATCATTTCCGTCTTTTCTTTTCATGTTATAAGCCCAATCTTTTAAAATCAATGCCAGAGTAGCTGTTGTAGTAGATTGATCCAGAATATAATTTCTTTCTTTGGTGAAGGTCTTAAATTGTCTCCATATAGACTGATTACTTATTAGAGTATTTTTCGAAGTAGTTTCTAAAATCTTTTTTGTAATTTCTGCATTAGAAAAGGTACTAAACCGATGACTTTCACCCATTTCGCGTTGACACAATTAAGTAATTATTTTGACAAGTATCTGACAGTTGCTAGGCAAATAAAAGCTACAGTGATTATTCCCGAGAATAATCACAAGAGATTTATTCCCACTATAATAATGACATAATTGGTTGAAACTTACCCTTGTGACAAATAAAGAAGCATTTCATTGGTTTTAAGAAACGTCAAAAAATAATCACTTAAACAACTTCCGAAAATTTCAGTTTTTGTTCAGGTTGCATTTTGAGTCTTTTCTATAGATTAGCGTTTTTGTTTTCTTCAGTTTTTATGTAATAATGGTTGCGAACAAGATTTTGATGGAAGCCAATATCTCAGGAACGAATGTTAGCAGGACAACGCAGTTATCATGCAAATAATCTTGATTTACTGCGATACATATCCCTTGAATTTAATAGTATTCCGACTATTTTTTTAATTTTTAAGGGCGAAATATACATGAACAATATTATGCGCAGTTCGGTTTCCCTCGCTTGTGAGTTTTGGTGCGAGGCAGTCGAAGGAAATGAAATTTTGACGCGATTAATGAATCCGTTTGATTCCGTGTTTGCAAAATATTATTAAGTATAATTCACTCGCACTACATTTCAAAATTCCGAAATTAAATTGTTCTGATCGTATCGTACTCATAGTAAATAATCTTCCACCGTCCCAGCTACGTTTCCATTTACCGTTACGATGACGTAGTGCGCGTTGCACGATATTTATATCATTCATATAAACTCGCCTTAAAAATTACTTAAAAATTATAATGCAGTTCGTTATCTACAGTCGCATTAAAAGAAATATGACGAGAGATTACGTGCATATCCCGATATAGTGCTAATATTCGTTACTTAGATATCAGCTTCCATAAAAATCTTGTACGCAACCTTTATTACACAAAAACTGAAGAAAACAAAAACGACAATCTATAGAAGAGGTTCTAAATGCAACCTCAACAAAAATTTTAATTTTTGTGGCAAGCTGTTTACGAGGAAAAAAATTGAAAGACGAACGTTAATTTAGAAGTGCAAAAATCGGAGACCTTGTCTCATTTCTCTCGCGCTCATATGGACAAACATTTATCGTTCAGAAAGCATGTGGACCAATGTGTCAGGAGAGCTTTCTCCGTAATAAAAAAATCTTAATAGCAGCAGACACTTGTTGGATTTAAAAACAAAAGTTATACTGTGCGACTCTTTGGTGCTTAGTAATTTCAATTATTGTGATGTAGTCTATAGACCATGTTTGGATGCTGCTAGTGTGGCTCGAGTTCAGAGAGTGCAGAACTCTTGCTTGACGCTGATTTTTAGGATAAGAAATTTTGAGCATGTATCCCACAAATTGAGGGATGCGAGTTGGCTTAACATGACAGACAGACGAGTGTTGCATTCTTTGAGCTTTTATCATAAGTTGATCAGATTTAGGACACCGCAGAATCTCTACAATAAGATAGTATTTCGCACAGATATTATTATTATTATTTATGATATTCCTGTTTATTTGATTGTGTATATGTGATTGTATGCTTTAAGTTTATCATTTTCTTTGTATGTTATTTAGCTTATTATTTATACTTGATTTATTTTATATTTTATTTTCATCCTTTTTGCAAGGTTAAGTAGAAGAGAAGGTTTACCCTTAACTACGCCTTGCCCATGTTTGTTATTTCTTAATATTTTGCTTTTTTGCTACTTGGGAAATAAAGACCATATTATTATTATTATTATTATTAATATTTAAATTTTTTCTGGTCGGTAGTTTCAGAGTAATGCTTCTTCAAACACAGGAGCCAATATTATCGAATCGAGAGATGGCAGTTAGGGCGATTCTCTCGTATACGAAATAACTTTAGTTTTAAATCAGTTTTTCAAAAATGCCTAACTCGTAGGTCTATCGTCAACACTTATGATGTTTTAAAGAATCTAATTTAACATTTATAAGTTATGCACAATAATACATAAATTCATATAAATTATCTAGTTTTTGGCGATCTAGTTTTCCAAAGCGTCGGACCACCATGAACAAACAATTTAATGTCCTTGATATATATTATTTAAAGAATTTGAGTGTGATACATAAATTGTTAATTCTTTGACTTTGAAGAAAATCAATATCACAAATTATACATAGTAATTCAAAATTTGAAATGCTTCTACTAAAAGCTGCTGTATGAAAAGAAGTAAAGCTACATATCACAAAAACATTAGCTCATTATTTGCAACATTCAAAATAATATCAAAGACGCTTGACGTTTAAATCTTACGTTTGTAGGTCGGGTGGAACGGAAAAGATAACGAAGGGGCGCGATAAGTTGGAGCACCTGCGATCCGCGCGGAAAATTAAGGGGGTTGGGAAAATGGCGACGTAACGCGGTTAGGGTAATGCCCGGGCGGCACCGTCGCACGTGTTGCACGGTCCTTTATCGCTCACATTTACCGCCCGTGATAGCCTAGCTCACGGATCTTACGTACTTATGCACTATCGCATAGCCGCTTTGCTTTGCCTTCGCCTTTTCCGACTTTACGCCCCGCTCCGTGCGATCCGCCGTATTCGCGAAGAAATATGCCGGAAACAGGTGTCGTCGGTCGTCAGTCGGCAGTCGTCAGCCTTCAACGATTGCAGCTGAATCTTTTAAAATATTGAAATGAAGGGGAAATGGCAGGATAGCGGGTTATACGGACTGATTCGTAAAGGCTCGTATTAATAAAAGAAATGTTAGATTTTGGCATTTTAAAGAACGCCGCGCCGTTTTAATTTAAAGAGTATTTAAAATTGAAACGTCAAGTCTCTAGGTTGTAAAAAAAATAAGAAGAGAATTATATGAAAGATTAGAAATCTGAGTACAAAATCCGGATAATTTGGATTATAAAATATCATAAACATATTATATAATAATAAGTAAAGGATTAAAAACCGTCGTCAAAGAAGCAATTTTGGTTCTCTCCAAGGAAAATCATGCAATTAGTGAAATGGAATTTTAAAAAGTATAGTGTTCTACATTTGTTTTTTTGGAAACACGATCTTTCAAAATGGCATGCGCGATTACTTTTGATTCGTTTCACGGATCGAGTTATTGCTTTTTTTTTCTTTTTTTTTGAAGGCTGAACCTCATAATAAGTGAAACTTTTAAATAATCATATCATTTATAATAATTTGAAAATGAAAAAAAGCTGTAAATAATCTAACTTAAAATTTAAACAGCAGCAATTGTCAATTTTCAAATTTTTTATATAGATGTTAGGTTTGTCGCGAGGCCTATAACTTTATCATACAATATATAAAATTGCTAGTTTAGCTGCATGTGATTCTATTTGATCGAGATCGATCGTGTCTGCATTAAAATAAAACTAGTTAGCCAGGTATTTTCATTCTAATGACAGTAGGTATTGGCAAAACGTCAGCGTTTGACACTACTTACTGTCATTAGCATAACATACTGTCATTGGATTATAAAAAAATCTGTCAAATCCTGGCTAACTAGTTTATATTAATGCAGACACGGCCAAATAGAGAATTAGCTCATGCAGATAAACTATTAATTTTACTAAAAAATGTCATGGACATAAATTGTGTAAAATTTCCTCTACTTTAATTTATTATTTAACTATTTTAACGAAACTACAGAAATGGCGGCTCATTTGCAAAATCATTAAAAAATGCTAAGAGTAAACCACCAGTTCCTATGGACTCTTTTAAACAAAAAGCTTTTCAGTTCTAAAATGGCAAACCCAACGCTGAGCGCGCCGCTTGATCCAAGTGCATTTCGTTGACGTTCCTTGGCAACGAGTCCGGCGGTCTGTAACCAAGCTCCAGTTAGGTACCTGAAGGTTTTTTGATTATTACACCATTATTTTAAAAAAATACTGCTAACATGTTGTACATTGCGGAAATGAGAAACAACACGACTATCGGAAAATGCCAAAAATCAACATGGCGCCCATAAGAAAAACAAAAGTTGGCCATGGTTACGCCGCCATCTTTGATGTTATTTCAAATTAAAAAATAACACTACATTCCTTGTTAGAAAGTCGCTGTAGAATCTTTCTGTTTCAAATGTTTTGCTACGTTTTGTTTTGAATAAAAAAATAAAAACGATATCTTAACATTTCAGTTTTTTTGCGGATATCTTTAAAGTGAAAAATGATAGCTAAAATTTCTTTTCAGATAATTGATCAGCACAAAAATACGAAACTTTGCCAAATTTAAACATAGCCTCTATCTCCACTAATAAGCGAGATCCCCATGGTGAGCCTCGAAATTGAATCACCCGGTATACAATTATTTTCTTTATACCAATTTGATATCGATACCAGTTCAGAGTTCTTAGTCGAGATTACATCAGGTAAGTAATCTCGCGCAATTGATATTAGTGTATCGTCTGCAAATAGGTGCACATCACAAGGTTTAACTAGCGAAGCAACATCGTTTATGTACATATTTTGGCACAATCGTAAAATTAACTCACCGGCAATAAGATGTCTTTCCGAAATGACGTCATAACATCGCTGGGCACAACAACAAAACCGCCGGTAACATTTATCACGAATTATCGCGGAAATCCGAGCGATTCAATAAGCAAAAATTGTCAAATTTTCAACACTCCGACCCCGAACACAAACAATACTGCGACGCGATGCATGCATCGAAATATTCCCACTCCAAAATCAGCTGTGCTAGCCCGGCACGCTTGTTTTTGCTATCGGCCAATCGCGTAGCTGGGAATTTTGACCGCTCGTACCCAAGCCGATAACTGGTTTTCTATAAATACGTAAATAGGTATGCATAATATTCACGCTGCATGAATACATTACTTTAAGGATGATTTAAATTTGAAACATTTGAACAATTTAGTCATACGAAATAAGATTTATTTATGTATTTTATATTATAATATTAATATTGATGTGTATGTTTTATTATTATTATTATTATTATTAAATTCAGACGTATTTTAACAAATTATACACCATATAAGTCACATGATATTATTAAACCCCTGAATTCGTTTATTTTTTATAATATTCACATCAAATTCCTAAAACCAGGGAACAAGAGATTAAACTATGAAGCAACATCGTTACCAATGTACAAACTAAATAAAACCGGTCCCATAACAAAACCTTGCTGTACGCCCAAGCTGTTTATTAAGGGGTAATGCCACTCTAGCGAGAGAAAAAATAGCCGATTTTGTAGGTCTATTTTTTACAATATAGTAAATGAATTACAAAATCTCTTTAAAGCCAAATTGTTCATATTTTGAGAAACATTCACAATAAAAAAAAAACAAAAATAAAGGAAACCTCTTCCGGCGGGCAGGGTTGCACGGCCGGAAAGATTTTGCACGCAGTTTTTCACTTAGCCATAAAAACAAAAAAGAATTGATTCTATATAAGATTATCTCGGGAAGTACGTACGGAAATTAGAAAATTCCGCTTTGAAACAAAATGGCGCACGTTTGAACACAAAATATGACTTTTAGGTACAAAACTAGGTTAAAAATTGCTTATAACAAAAAAAGTTACGAACTTCGTAAAATCCGTACGTTCTTCTCTAGATAATATTGTTCTGAAGCTGCATATAAAATTTCAAGTGAATTGATGAAGATCAGTTGAAGTTATCGTTCCGGCCGGTTTGAAAAATGCGATTTTGAGAAAACACCGTTTAAAATATTGTGTAACCTGATGTATAGAATTGTTATATTTTACTATAGTCGGCGAAGCCTGGACAATATAATTATCTTTTCAAATTAACATTTTCCTCCTCTTGTTTCTTTCTGTTTGATTTTGACGACAGACGGGCCTGTTTTGCAGCATCAGTCAGGGATGGCTCTGAAAACATGATGCGCCGTGCGTCAGCCTTCGCGCAGATATTATTGCAGTTTGGCTAGATGCTCATACATAAAACCTCCATAATCTTCATAAGGCTGGATAATGCTTCATTGACAACACATATAGCTATACTTGCTCAGATATCCACAATTACTTTACCACTTGAAAGTGAAAATGAAATACCAGGTGGACAATTCTCGTGCTGCGGCATTTCAGAATTTATGATACAGTGTCGCCCAGCTTTATTTTCTTCATTTTATCAATTGAATCATGATTACGACGAATGGCTAGTCCATCATAAATTGAAAGCTCATTTATAGGCTTCTGGGTTAACTTCCCCTTTTCTTCGAGGCCCTAACTGGTTTTTGTCAAATGGCGGGGACGAGTGCCATTAGTATTTGCACGTGATCTATGCATTCCTTTTCTTATTTACTTTTCTTATTCCAAAATTTTCAAGCTTTGCAGTATTTAAATTTAATGAGAATATCAACAACATTTCTCCAGCTGATAAGCGCCACCAATCATACAGAGAAGAAAAGCTATGTTTTCTCTATGTTCCATCGTCCGAGACAGTTACGCCACTATTCTTTTACTATTTTCAATTGACTTTTAGCCCTCCCTTGTTCTGCTGCTTTCTGCATACTTTGTTGACAATGCTTCTGTTTCCACAAAAATCGTGCGAACAACTTTATCGTAAAATGAGTGAAAAATCTGGCGAGGAAGGTCCTTGAATGCGCAAAATGTTTCAATTACATCTACACCTATTCTTATGCGCATGACAAGGATAATTCCGATATTCAATTCATATCCATTTTGAACAAATCGGCAACTCGCAATGAGACTTTGTTCAAAATTCTCACAAGAAACCACGATTTGAAATCCTACGTCACGGTTGCCACTTTCGGCCCATTTCGCATTTGATTTGCACGTTTCCCCCAACGTGAAGTGACGTTAAATAAGTAAAAGGAGAAAAAAATAAATAATATGAGCAAATAAATACATTTCTGGCAATTTCGCTTTATTATAGCAATTATAATGTTTGGGTTAAAATTGTACTGAAATAAAAAATCTATTGTTGTATCATGAGTTGGGCTAGATGTTTTATATTTGAAAAAATCTGATGTGGCCAGGCACATGACTTTATCATACTATATATAAAATTAATAGTTTAGGTGCATGAGATATTATTTGATCGAGATCGGCTATGTCTGCATTAAAATAAAACTAGTAGACCTAGACAGATAAATCGATTAAAGCTGCGTTCGGATATTGTACTCCGTTGACATCGGGTACACCGTCCAAATGACACGTGTTATTGGGTGTAGAAAGTGTGAAGGTGCGTTCTGATTGGTGGCAATGGTAGGTAATGGCGGTGGGTAGCAGACGAAATTATAGTGTTTCTCATATGTCGTGATGAAATTCTATTAGAAATACTATAATGGCGTCTACTACCACTGCCATTAGCACTAATGAAAGCGCACCTTAACGGTGTTCAATATCCGAACGCAGCTTGTATTGACAGTAGTATTGTCAAAGCATTTGCGTTTGACACTGTCTACCGTCATTATAATCACATCTGACATCTAATCTGACATATCTTGGCTACTAGTTTTAATGCAGTACGACCGATCTCGATGAAATAGAATTTGCTCATGCAGCTAAACTATTGATTGTACCAAAAAATGTCATAGTCATAAATTATTCAGAATTTCCTCTAGTTTAATTTATTATTTAACTATTTCGACGAAATTCCAGAAATGCCGGCTTATTTACAAAATCTTTCAAAAATGCTAAGATTAAACCTCCAGTTCCTTTGGACCCTTTTTAACAGAAAGCTTTTCAGCTCTAAGTTTGGCCATGAAACTTCTAAATATGAAGTTTCGTCCCGATACCTTTAGTAGTTTTCTCCGGAATCGTCGCCACAAAAAACGGGTACACACACACACACACACACACACACACACACACACACACACACACACACACACACACACACACACACACACACACACACACACACACACACACACACACACACACACACACACACACACACACACACACACACACACACACACACACACACACACACACACACACACACACACACACACACACACACACACACACACACACACACACACACACACACACACACACACACACACACACACACACACACACACACACACACACACACACACACACACACACACACACACACACACACACACACACACACACACACACACACACACACACACACACACACACACACACACACACACACACACACACACACACACACACACACACACACACACACACACACACACACACACACACACACACACACACACTCACACACACACACACACACACACACACACACACACACACACACACACACACACACACACACACTCACACACACACACACACACACACACACACACACACACACACACACACACACACACACACACACACACACACACACACACACACACACACACACACACACACACACACACACACACACACACACACACACACACACACCACACACACACACACACACACACACACACACACACACACACACACACACACACACACACACACACACACACACACACACACACACACACACACACACACACACACACACACACACACACACACACACACACACACACACACACACACACACACACACACACACACACACACACACACACACACACACACACACACACACACACACACACACACACACACACACACACACACACACACACACACACACACACACACACACACACACACACACACACACACACACACACACACACACACACACACACACACACACACACACACACACACACACACACACACACACACACACACACACACACACACACACACACACACACACACACACACACACACACACACACACACACACACACACACACACACACACACACACACACACACACACACACACACACACACACACACACACACACACACACACACACACACACACACACACACACACACACACACACACACACACACACACACACACACACACACACACACACACACACACACACACACACACACACACACACACACACACACACACACACACACACACACACACACACACACACACACACACACACACACACACACACACACACACACACACACACACACACACACACACACACACACACACACACACACACACACACACACACACACACACACACACACACACACACACACACACACACACACACACACACACACACACACACACACACACACACACACACACACACACACACACACACACACACACACACACACACACACACACACACACACACACACACACACACACACACACACACACACACACACACACACACACACACACACACACACACACACACACACACACACACACACACACACACACACACACACACACACACACACACACACACACACACACACACACACACACACACACACACACACACACACACACACACACACACACACACACACACACACACACCCCACACACACACACACACACACACACACACACACACACACACACACACACACACACACACACACACACACACACACACACACACACACACACACACACACACACACACACACACACACACACACACACACACACACACACACACACACACACACACACACACACACACACACACACACACACACACACACACACACACACACACACACACACACACACACACACACACACACACACACACACACACACACACACACACACACACACACACACACACACACACACACACACACACACACACACACACACACACACACACACACACACACACACACACACACACACACACACACACACACACACACACACACACACACACACACACACACACACACACACACACACACACACACACACACACACACACACACACACACACACACACACACACACACACACACACACACACACACACACACACACACACACACACACACACACACACACACACACACACACACACACACACACACACACACACACACACACACACACACACACACACACACACACACACACACACACACACACACACACACACACACACACACACACACACACACACACACACACACACACACACACACACACACACACACACACACACACACACACACACACACACACACACACACACACACACACACACACACACACACACACACACACACACACACACACACACACACACACACACACACACACACACACACACACACACACACACACACACACACACACACACACACACACACACACACACACACACACACCACACACACACACACACACACACACACACACACACACACACACACACACACACACACACACACACACACACACACACACACACACACACACACACACACACACACACACACACACACACACACACACACACACACACACACACACACACACACACACACACACACACACACACACACACACACACACACACACACACACACACACACACACACACACACACACACACACACACACACACACACACACACACACACACACACACACACACACACACACACACACACACACACACACACACACACACACACACACACACACACACACACACACACACACACACACACACACACACACACACACACACACACATCCACATCCACATCCACATCCACATCCACATCCACATCCACACACACAGACAATACTTTACATACTACGTATGATAAAGTAAAAAGCCAAACATGTAGAAGTAAAAATAATTTTTATCTTTCCAAAAAATTATTTTTCATCCAGCCCAACACGTTATTTATCTAAGAAGTTACACCGAAAATTTCATAAACTTTGAACAATAAATAACGCTTTTATTTTAAAACGCGTTTTAGGAGAAGTAGAACTAGCTCTTAAAAGGGTTATTCTATGATATTTTACTCGACCTACATTCTTATAGTAACGTAACTAGAAAGTCTCCCCCCCCCCCCCGTTCTAAAAATGCAATGACCGCAGAGTGTAAAAACCGGACGTAATCCGATCGGTTTCCACTGGTGGACATAATTTTTCCGCGATATCGTTTATTAGACGTTACGTTATATCCACGCTCACTCCGCCGCGCCGCGATCCGCCCAAAGTACGTGGGCGGACGGGCGGAAATATCACTTTAAAATAGGAACTGCTTCGTCGGCAGCAGGTTCGAATTGTATTTTCAGTAACCGAAAACGCGGGGAAACATTAAACCTTTTGCGGCAATAAACGTCGCCGGCATTACTTTAGGGTCGCCGGGTGCGCCGATTTTGTGGTCAATTTGTTCGGGAAAGCCGGTCCGTATCACCGCTGGCGTTGACGTATGGCCGCGACAGTGTCGTTTGCAACTCTTTGAATTTAACCGTTTTGAATTTAAACGATTTCAGTATTTCGCTGGAATATTTCGTGGATAATTTGAATAACACGGATAATCGATTTAGCTCGTTGTGATACAATGATTTAAATAATAGTATTTTAAGCTTTAATAATTATATCGTTATAATATATTCTGTGTGTGAGTTTATATTATAATGATTATATTATAAAATATAAAATTACGTATAATCATACAAAGTGAGCAGTATTAAAATTTAACAAATTCGAGTAAATACGTATCAAACGCAATAACCGCGAGTAAATATGTAATGGTATAATCGTATTATTATAATTGTTTTATTGAATATTTTGTATTTACGGTAACATAGGCAAATATAAATAAAATTCTATAAAACCAGAAACTGTAAACTTCGTACTGCTGTATATGCTTTGTTTTTTAATATCAACGTTTCCGGTTTTGGTATGTTTTCCCACCGACGCGACACATGAATTTCGTGCTTCGTGTACGGTTCATAATATAACGGTATTTTGCAATTTTTCCAATTATTTATTATCCGTGCTATATACGTGAACACATGTAACGTATTTTTTAACTTGTAATCTAGGTGGTAATCTTCATTTTATTGGCATACCGAAGTGAAAAAGGTAATTATTTCTATATCGATATATCAGGGCCGGCGCACGGTGGTCGATTCTGCTTCGCTAGCTGGACAAAAATGAAAAATGGAGTTCCGCATTTGTAAGTCAAACTGCACTAAGTATTAAGAGAAATAGTCCAAGATCGCTCTCTTAACAAGTTTGTCGTCACAATTTCAAATGTGATGTTTGTGATGGTGTAGCATCATCACAAACTGAACTTTACGCTCAGTGGCAAAAGTGCATAACCATTCGCAAATTCATCTATGTCAGTGTGAGCGCATGTTTACGCTAATTTTTGTCAATTATTTTGAATAACTACAATGGAGGAGACGTGTGGTGGTGCGTATTACTTTATGGAAGCTGTACTGATGTAATAATTTGAGTTTTCTAGCGCTTAATAAAATTAACTTTCAACCTAAGGTTATAAAAAAAGTACGACGGAGTACGGCTGGATTAAGTGCTCTATTGCTGAGCTTCGATGTTATAGTTTTAGGATTTGTTGAAGTTAGGTGCCACTTTTTGCCGGTAAAGTTCTTTTGTTGTTGAAGAGAGCCCCTTGTCATCTGGAGAGCTTCTACAAATACAGATACATCTGTTTCTCTTTGTTATATGACGTCACAGAGGTTCAGAAAAAAATGGCATAACATAATCCTACCTGACGTATTTTATGGCATCAATTATAATTTCCGAAACATACCGGAAGTAGACATACCTGCATTTGGATTTGAAATCTCAAACGAGAATCTAGGTCGTGTGTGGTATCATTGCACAGATATTTTAAATAGAAACAAATTTTATTTGAACCAAAATGGTCTAAACCATACGCTTCACTAAAGAATCCATAATATGTTATGTTGTCTGTATAAGCTGTGATCAGAAGAACAATCCACGTATTCATGTTTTATTTTGTTAGTAGTGAAGAGACGTGATAGTATATCGCTAGCTAAAGATTTAGCGCGTCTGATGCCAAACCTTAAAGCCAACTAGTCACCTTAGGACAGTCACCTGTCCAACAAAGGATAGCCCGAGATCATATGGTTTATTTCGTAAACCGCATGATTTGGAAAGAAGTGTTTCCAGCAGAAGCTGTTTCGTTTGAAAATATCTTTGCAATGATGAATAGATTTCTTTTTCCTTTTTTCTTTTTGTATCTGTAGGAATAATTATATCACATGCACAAAATTTTCAAAGCACATTTATTATTCAACTCCCCTTTTAAAACCACCCCACAAGTAGGTACTTTTGATTTTTCCCTTTTTTGCGCATTTGCAGGAATAACAGTAGCACATTCACAAAGTTTCAGAATTTTAAAACAAAATTTATTCACAACCCCCTTAAGAACCACCCCATTGGTACTTAGATATTTTTTTTTTCGTTTTTATTGTGTACTCCTAAGTATAATAATATCATATTCACAAGGTTTCCAAATTTTAAGGTTTCCGAAGTTAAAACTACGCCATGGAGTAAAAACGTATACAAATTTACTGAACTTTTTAAGGGGGTTTTACGTTTTACGTTTTGTGACACTCATGTTGATTTTTTTGTAGTATTTCAATTCTACACGCAAAATATAAAATTTCAGATTATATTTTGGAGCCGATTGATACCAAGGTGAGTATTTTAATCGTGCCACAAAACCGGTGGATTGGCAACTGATTTTTTTTTTCGTAAGGCGCCAGAATTTCTTTTTTGAACACACAAGAAAAATATCACGCGCCGCGCCTGTTTATATTCATAAAAGAAGAATTCTTGAGATGATTTAATTAATTAAATCATAAGCCAATTTCCTTTTGATGGTTTATTGAAAGAAGTTTGAATAAAACAACAAAAAAGCGCTTAAAAAATAGCTTAATTATGAATTACATAATCAATTATGTTTAACAAACTAATTTAGCGCAACATAGTAAATTTTTTCATGTATACAGGGTGAGTCATAACGTACGGAGGAGATTGCAGGAGTATCTAGAGAGGACCAAAATAAGAATTTTTTATAAGTAAACTTTTACATAAACACGTAAACTAGTAAGTTACAAATAACTTTTACCAGTTTCAGGAATATAGAGGATCATATATTATTTCTTCAAAAGTTGTTTCTATTATCTCTGTTATTCTGTGAACCTGATCAATTGTCGAATGTATGTTTCTGAAACCAAACTGATGAACGGGTATAATGCCTTTTTCATCTCGGCTTGGCTTCAGTCATTTTGTTAACCACTTTACAAACAGTTCTAATTTGATCTCATTACTGTTCATGATAGGAATTTTTAATGAAACCTATACTAAACAATAGGAGTGTTCAATAACTATTATATTATATCAATAACTATACAGGGTGTTCCTAAATCTCATGTAAATACGAAAAGGGGTAATTCTTTGGCTTATTTAATGACTAAAAATTCATATAAACATAGATCCGCAACCGCTTCGATGCCGATCTACAGGGTGTTGAAATTTCAAGATTTTTTTAGTTTTTTCTTTATAGCTTTTGTAACCTAGTTTTAATTTTTAACAGTTGTTGGCGAATAAAATGTCAAAATAAATACAAACAAAAGGTTATTTAAATCAAGCTAAGGCATACTAGACCAATTATTTAAAAAAATTTAATTTCATCTAGCGAAACACAAAAAAGCTTTTATTCTTTTTTTCTTGATAACGGTGGTAAATACGAAAAAACTACAAAAGATTAAAATGCTTTAGAACAAAACAAAAAATGCATTTTGTATTTTAGAATCCACCAAGGGCGCACCGAAAAAAAGGTCCTGGGGAGAAAAGGGGGCATGACCCCTAAAAAAATATCTCCCTGTAGATTCTTAAAACCATTTAGTATGCCCAATGATGTAAGTCCTACAGCGTAAATTTCAACAGCCTGTAAATCGACAACGAAGCGTTTGCAGACCTATGTTTATATGAATTTTTAGTTATAAAATAAGCCAAAGAATTACCCCTTTTCGTATTTACATGGTATTTAGGAACACCCTGTACTTATATGGACCAGATTTTTTCTCTAAAAATTTATGAAACGGGTGGTCTAAAATTCGATATAATTTCGACATCGTAGGGTAGATAGTGCATATAGTAGTATTCTTATGTAGATATTAAAACTTACTGAATTATCGAAAATATAGATTGCCCTAAATACCCTTCGTTCATATCTCAAAATGTAGGTAATTAATCATGGTAGCAACTCTTCAAGGCTCGGATTTTTTATCTGTGGCAAACAACCCCTAAAAGACGATGCATTTACAAAATTTTTTTCTTACAATTGAAGCTTTTTTCCTCCTTTTATTCTCACCTAATACAGCATAATACGTTTGAAATTTTGCGATTTCACAACCTGAAATTTACGATCGACAATTCAGTTATCGTAAAAAAAAATACGAACGCGAATGAATGAACGTAAACCATAAGGCCAGATAACAACATTTTCAGCTCGATACCCCTTTTTATGCCTGCATCTCGTGTGTTGTGACTGCCGAATAGCAAGAAACCCCAACACTCACCCCATTTGCGTTTAGCGGCTGTAAAGTCGTACAAAATACGCAACGATCGTAAGAAGCTATACGAGAAGATATGGGGGAATTTCGTTTTTTGCTTCTCTCGCAAAACCCAGCCTACCTGTGTGGTGTAATTTTATCGTTGAATTTGCTTAAAATACGTACAGTTTATGTGTTTTTTTTTTATTTGTTTGCAAATAAAAAATGCTATTGCAAATCTAAGCATTAAGCCGCGTTTACACCAGAGCAACAGTAATTGCGACCTCAGCATAGGTAATATATTGTTCTTGTGTAAAGGTTTAACCGTACAATAAATTATCTCAATGCTAAGCTAAGAACTACTAGATATTTCTGTCCTAATTCTTATAGTTTTTAAGTTATTGACTTATTTATTGAAAATAACAAATCAAACAATTTGCATACAAATAATTCAGATTTTCTTATTAGAACTACTGCCTATATACAGTGTGTCCAGGAAAGTCCGCATCATATGGAAATTTTATTTATTCTCCATTTCTCAGAAAATTTTATTCTTTATAAAAGTTGGCGGCTTGCATGAAACCAAAACGGCAACAGTCAAATATGTAAATTTTGCTGTCATATACCGAGCGATTTAGAATATATGAATTTATGATAAGAGTAAAGTACCTTTATTTTCATTATTATCGATAAACTTTATTTGGAAGTAAAAATTATATTCAAATATGAAGTCAGAGCCACTTATCTTGAAATTTTTCATTTTTAGCTTTTTTTTTAATTTTTACTTTTATGACAAATATTAATCAATGCCAGTGATCCTAAAAGGTTCATTTTAATCTATTTTATTTTAGAAATTGATACATTTTTACGTTTTTATTATTTTTGTTTATTATTAAAACGAAGTTGATATTTCAGCCTGTAGATAATAATAGATCACACACTACCTAATATAGGACCGTGACACACCTTTAATTCAATTAATATTAATGACTTTGGATATGTTTATAATAGTAGTTATGCATGTTATGCATTCAATGAAAGAGACACCCGGACAACCAAATTACCCATTCAACCATTTCTAGGATAATCAGAAAATTCAAGGACTTCTAAACAACATCTCCAAATAAAGTTTATCGATAATAATGAAGTAATACCAGATGCCATAGTCGCTTGTCTTTAGTTTAGTTGATATTTTAGATTATAAAGGTAATATTTATTCAGTGTTTGTATGTTATGTGCTGTTGATGTACTGCATATGGTGTGAGAAGCAATTTGTTGAGCCGAAGTCGTTCTATGCTCGATTATCGTTTGCAACACTGGTAAACTTGCTTCCTTAGCTTCGGCAACATATTTTTTGTGGTGTTTCTTAGAGATTTTCAACAGACCCAGTCTGCTTGAATTTTCTGATCATCCTAGAAATGGTTAAATGGGGAATTTGGTTGCCGATTTACAGTTCGCTTGCTGTAGATGCATAACTACTGTTATAAACATTTTCAGTCATTAATATTAATTGAATTAAAGGTAAGTCACGCTCCTGTATAAGGTATTGTATAATCTTTTATTTTCTACAGGGTGAAATATCAACTTCGCATCAAGAAAATGACTAATTTTGCGCTAGTTCTAACTAAACATTAGTTATCATACCAAAATAATGAAAAATGTATTCAAATTTCTAAAAAGATTTCTTCTAGATTAAAATGGACCTTTTAGGATCACTGGCATTGACTAATATTAATCGTAAAAAAAAAATTAAAAAAAAAAAAAAAAAAAAAAAATTTATGATAGGTGGCTGTGACTTCATATTTGAATATAATTATTACTTCTAAACAATATTTCCAAATAAAGTTTATCGATAATAATGAAAATTAGGGTACTTTACTCTTATCACAAATTCATTTATTCTGAATCGCTCGGTATATGGCACCGAAATTTACATATTTGACTATTGCTGTGTTGGTTTCATACAAGCCACCAACTTTTATAAAGAATAAAATTTTCTGAGAAATATATAATAAAAAAAAATCCATATGATGCGGACTTTCCTGGACACACTGTATGTGACCGCGCACGAGAGAATCGCCCTAACTGCCATCTCTCGTTTCGACAATATTGACTCCTGTGTTTGAAGGCGCATAACTCTAAAACTACTGAAAAGAAACAATTTAAATACAGTGTATCACTCCTGAATCATTTCTACATAAGAAGTATGACTGTCAACATTTTTTGCCTCTCGGTGTAAACATGAGCGCGAGAGAAATGAGAAAAGGTCTCCGATTTTTACACTTTTAAATTAGCGGTCGTTCCATCTTTTCCCTCGTAAACCGCTTGTCACAAAATTTTCAATTTTTGTTCAGGTTGCATTTAGAGTCTCTTCTATAAATCTCAAGTTTTTGTGTAATACAGGTTGCGTATAAGATTTTCATGGAAGCGGATATCTCAGTAACGAATACCGCGATATCGGGATATGCACGTAATCAATGGTCATATTTTATTTAATTCGACTGTAGAAACAGAAATTGCATAGTAATTTTTAAGTAATTTTTAAAGCGATTTAATAGGAATGATATAAGTTTAGTGCAGCGCGCACTACGTCAATCGTAACGGTAAATGGAAACGTAGCTGGGACAGTGGAAGATTATTTACTATGATACGATACGATCAGAACAATTTAATTTCGGAATTTTGACTAGTGCGAGTTAAATATAAATAATGAATTTAGGTACAATTACAATTAATTATACCCAACAATATTTTACAAACACGGATTCAAACGGTTTCACTGATCGCGTCATACCTTCGCATCTCGTTCGACTGCCTCGCGCCAAAACCCACAAGCGAGGGAAGCCGAACTGCGCAAAATATTGTTCATGTTTATTTCGGTCTTAAAAATTAACAAATAGTCGGAATGCTATTAAATTGAAGGGATATGTATCGCAGTAAATAAGGATTATTTGCATGCTAACTGCGTTGTCCTGCTAACATTCGTTCCTGAGATATCGGCTTCCATCAAAATCTTGTTCGCAACCATTATTACATAAAAACTGAAGAAAACAAATAGTCTCTCAGACAGTAATCTTTCATTACTCGAATCCCATTCACTTTGTTTTTCTTCAATAAACTCACAACAATCTGAACACCCTGTTTGTTATACAGGGTGCAATCCCATTAAATGAAAAGGGGTCTCGACCTCCCTTATTCTAATAACCATAAATATGCATGTTTTTGGTTTTCGTACAACACACAAAACTCGAAGTTGATTCAATTCAAGTATTTCTTAACGGCGGACAAGTTTTAAATTAATACGCGTTGATTTTGCATGAAGGGGTTGGGGGGGGGGCGGTCTAAAACGCCTTAGACCGAGTTAATAAATGGAACACGATTTGTCCAATTAAAGTACAAACTTCAACACTTTTAGCTAATTGTTAAATCCCAGTTTGCTCGCTCGGTTTTGTACTTGTACGTGCCGGTCTTTCGGACTTCGCCAGTGTTCCGAAGGGAAGTATTCCCGAGCGCAGCCCCTTAGGGGGTGCGAAGGCGAAATCCTCGCACCGGAAAACTTTTCTGACTTTACTATACAGGGGTCGGCTAACTTCTTAACGTCTTACAGGTCGTAACCGCTGCCCTAACCAGGTACGCATAAATAAGAGGTTTTCCAGATATTGAATTGACAAAAACAGAGGTAAAACGGAAACGTGTAATACATAACTTGGGGTTTCCTAGAAGAGAGATAATTTCGGATAGAAATAAAATGTTAAACAAGTTCGAAGAAGTGATTTTGTTATTTGAAAGAAGATTATAACTTGCAGAACGGTTAATAGATACGATAATAACTGCCGTTTCTTGACAAATTCTTGAAGTAGAAATAATAGAAAGCTAGAGAGTTGCTTTGTGTCAAATAGCTTAAGAATTTTAAATGCACTGAGAAAAATTGCTGTAAAATTACGCATAAATCATTGTGAAAATTACAATAGAAATCTGGTAAGTCTGAAAATTGCACGTAATTCCAATTTTTTACAAGTCTGTGTACTATTACAGCGATATTGCTGGTTTATTTCAATTACAATGATCCTTTAGGAAAAATACCTTAGAATCGTAAAATTACAACGTATGTTGTGAATTTATGTTTATCCGTGTGTTTTCTATGTTTGCGTATTATTAATTGCTTCTCTGTGGTATTAATATAGGTATTTTTATGTGCCTCAAACTGTTTTATACTCGTATGTACGTCTACATATTTATTTTTTTACAATTAATTTTATCTATACCATATTTGTTTGACCGTTTGTACTATTGTAACGTTTGACTGTTTGCATGATGTTTCTGTTTTCTTTTGTATTATATGATAATGTTAACTGTTGTCTACTCAAGATCAGAATAAAATTATAGAATTCAAAAATACCTACTGCATATTTTATTGAATATTACACTGAAATAAATGTAAAATTATTACGCATTACCTCATATTTAATTTAAAATTACATTCAATTGATGTTCAATTATTACGCGTTGCCCCATGTATCACTTAAAATTACATTAAAATCGGTGTAATATTTCGGCCAAATTCTTGTAAAATCAAATGTATATATATAATGCCAATGCAAAAATACAATTGAAGACACTAGATGCAAAACAGCACAAATCTAATGTATTTATCATTGTACTTGTGCTGTTTTGCATCTAGTGTCTTCAATTGAGATGTAAAATTACACTGATTGTCGCAGGGCAAGAAAAAACGTATTATTCCTACTGTAAATTCACATCAAAAATTTTCTCAGTGTAGAACACCGCGTATGTCAGTAAATTTTTCGAAAGATGGATAAGCTTTCCTAAAATGCCCTCGGAAGATCTGTCATCAACAGCTAAAAAGGTATTAGAGATCTAATTTGACAATTTTGTCAAAAGATTTTGTCATTTGACATCAAATAAACAATTTACTAGACAATATGCCCGGGTACCGAAAAAACTTGTGAAATAATTATTAGTTTTTCAATTGTAGGTGTGAAATAAAACAAACAAGTTTATTCTATTGTAGATGTTTTGTTCTATTCTAAAGTGTTTGATTGTATAATTAATTCGAGCTCTTTCAGCTTGTCTAAGTCATCAGGAATAAAATTAAAAAGAATATATAAATGTGTAAGTAGCACCTTTTTCCTTCTTTTACTTTAGCCCTCATTTTCTGCTTTCAATAACATAATACATTTCATAACCTTGAACGTCCTGAATTTTGACCTACCATCTTGTTCTATGTTCAGAACCCATATTTTAGACACTATATCATGTCTTACACATTTATATATCCTTTTTAGTTTTACTCCTGTAGATGGCTTAGACAAACTGAAAGCGCTAGAGTTAAATACACTACTAAACATTTTAGTCTACAATAGAACAAGTTTGTTTTATATCACATCTACAATTAAAGCACGGTGGACTAATAAATGGAGAATTTCATCAAAGTCATATTATTTATTCGGTTGTAAAACTATTTATTTATTTAATTATG
Source organism: Aphodius sticticus (assembly GCA_963966075.1). NCBI lineage: Eukaryota > Metazoa > Arthropoda > Insecta > Coleoptera > Scarabaeidae > Aphodius > Aphodius sticticus. The sequence goes on along the minus strand of OZ014506.1, from coordinate 874,906 downwards.
TATGCTTATGGTAGTGTTACTGTAACTGTGTTATGTGTTTTTTCCTTGACACGTCCAGGAAAAAATAAACAAAATAGGTGATTTAGCTGGTAAAGTTGCTGCATTAAGAGAAGAATCATTACGTTTGCGCGATTGTTGAATTTCGTCGTGAAATTAAATGTTTAATAACTTTGTAACTGTTGACGATAGACCTAAAAAGTGCAAATTAAGATGTCACTATTTTTACAATTTTTTGGCTTAAAATAACATCATGGAAACCTCTAGACTCGACCTATTAAATTTCAGAAAAGCTTTCCTTAGTCAAACACCACAGAACAAATGAAGTGCTGGAAGCAGCGATAAATATTCAATTAACCGCGGATATAGGAGCTTAACTTCCATCTAAGCGAATAAAATTTAACTTAGTCTTAACTTTCCTGCGAACCACGCGATCCGAACTTTAATCAACTAATCGATACAAAACTTTACCACCACTTTCCCTCTTTTTCTCGCAACTCAACGAAAGAAAATAAATATTTCATACTCGGTAGTAAAACCTGTCCCTATAATATCAACGTCAGTAATCTCCCCAAGATATTTAATGGACAGCACAGTCTCACATCTCCCTTTCTTCGGTTCATCCTTTCGCCACGGGTGGCGCCCCAGTCGTCCGTCCGTCCGCCGATTCATTTGTGGGGGTGGGGGGATGGGGGCGGGGGTTGGAGAAGGGCAACTAACCGTTTTCTTCGACGCGAACGAAGGGGGCGCTGTTTTCGGAAGTCGAGCGCCGTCTCCGGACAAACATAAATAAACCGAAAATAAGTGCAATCAAACAAAAACAGATAAAGCCGCCGCAGCGGGACGGTTTGGTCGCCTCGCCCCCCCCCCCCCCCCCCGATTGTGTACAAATGTGCTACGGTTAATAAAACGTAAACAGAGACGAAACGCCCCCCTGCGGACGTAAGCAAATATGTGCGTACGTTTGCGCTTGAAATGATTTAGAATTCTTGCAAATGTATAATGATTCTACATGCTTACATAGATGGTTAACGTTTTCTTTTGTATTTAAAATTGAACTAATTTGGTTATTACTTAAGACCCAGCTCTACCTCTCCTAAAACGCGTTTGCAAATAAAAGCGTTATTTATTGTTCAAAGTTTATGAAATTTTTTATGTAACTTCTTAGATAAATAACGAGTTGGGCTGGATGAAAAAAAAATTTTTTTAAAGATAAAAATCAATTTTACTTCTACATCTTTGGTTTTTTTCAAATATAAAACATTTAGCCCAACTCATGATACAAAAATAGATTTTTTATTTAAGTACAATTTTAATCTAAACATTATAATTGCGATAACAAAGCGTAATTGCCAGAAATGTATATAATTTGCCTATATTACGGGCCCGGTGTAGACAGCAGACGTTAGGAGTATTAAACACCGCCTATAACAACGCCACGCCTACTGCTATTTTTAGATTAGACTGTTCACAAGTTATGACCGTAGCGTATATTGAATCGGGACCACCGAGTTCTCGCATTTCACATTTATACGCACGGTTTATAAATTTAACACACGATAAAAGTCATATACTGTATTATATTATAGTTAGTGTAGTTATACCTGCTAGGTGTAAGGTACATTTGTTTAATAATGGGTAGAAGTCGTGGCAAAATACCTAAACATCTGCATCTGTCCTCTAAACGAATTAGTAAAAGACGACTACGTACCAGCTAAGTTAAAATATATGTATAGATAATCTAAAAGAACAATATTGTAATTATTTAATTACAAATGAGACAAAGAGACCAGAACAGGACTCAAATGAACATTTTATTTAAAATGTCGGTTTTGTGCACAGGAAGAGACAATTAGCAGTGATGAACTTGGGTCGGCTCTAATGGATATTAGTTCAGCGACTGTATTGGGCAGTATTACAGCGGGAATTGGATATAGCCAATGCCAGAATTTGTTTACATTCATGAATCTTGCATTCATGGCGCCCAAAACGTTTATAAAATATAACGAACTTGTAGGTGACAAAATATTTGGGATTTATATAAATGGTTTGGGGAACTTTGGACTATGTAGTATGATTTTACTTTATCATACGTAGTATGTAGAGTATTGTAATCGTACCAAACAAAATTTTTGAGGTTTTAGCGGAAATGTCTTTTTGGATCCCTTGAACATTTTTGACCCAGGTAAAAAAAAAATTCTGTGTATGTGTATGTGTGTGTGTTTTTTTTGTGGCGACGATTCCGGAGAAACTACTAAGGTATCGGGACGAAACTTCATATGTAGAAGTTTCATAACCAAACTTAGAGCTGAAAAGCTTTCTGTTGAAAAGGATCCAAAGAAACTGGAGGTTTAGTCTTGTAGCATTTTTGAAAGATTTTGCAAATAAGCCGCCATTTCTGGAAATTTGTCGAAATAGTTAAATAATAAATTAAAGTACAGGAAATTCTGAACAATTTATGACTACGGCATTTTTTGGTAAAATGAATAGTTTAGCTGCATGAGCAAATTCTATTTTATCGAGATCGCTGCATTAAAACTAGTTAGCCAGGATTTGTCAGATATTGTGATTTTAATGACAGTAGGTAGTGTCAAACGCTGATGTTTTGACAATACCTACTGTCAATATAATCAAAATATCCGTCTAGTTCCAGTAGTTTTATTTTAATGCAGACATGGCCAATCTCGATCAAATAGAATCTCATGTAGCTAAACTATTAATTTTATATATGGTATGATAAAGTAATGTGCCTGAACGCATCAGATTAATTTTTTTTATTTTTGTCTTCGTGTGTCACTGCCGTGCGTTCGTTCGATATCCAGCATGTTTATAGATGTATTGGGTCCTCATTGCTCGATTTTAATTAATTCCTTTCTAAATTGAAGTCCATAATTCACCGATGAGTTATCATGAGTTAATACATTTTTGTCAATTTACTATACTGTATGTATGCCACCCTGTTAAAAAGATTAAATATTATAACAGGAAGCGCGCTCTCTCTAAATTAAATCAATATATTTTCTTTTACCGCCTGACGGCCGCCAGCCAGCTGTATGCAGTCCGGGATGCATATGCGACCGTGATGAGTGAGAACACTAATACATTGTAACTTGAGCGAAAGCGAAAGCGCCGACGCGCGGCGACAAACTGGCTGTGTACTTCCCCTTCGAATGTACTTGCGTCGACTATGCTCCGCCTTTGCCTGCTTCCTCTAAACCCCCCAACTTCCCCTTATCATAAAACTGTGGCCTGGTTGACGTTGGTGGGGGCCAGGCAGACCACTCCCAGCAAAAAAAAAACATCGCAACGAAATATTTCGTTTGGAAGTTGCGATGTTTTTAAAACGGAGCCTTAAGTTTATTTAGTTGTCATAGATTGGCATATAACACTATGCTATATATTGCCAAAGGCAGCATTTCACCTAGAAAACAAATAAAAATGTATCACACTTAATCAATATATTTGAAAAGTGAGAATTTAACCCTACTATTCATTAATTTGTGACTGGCATGTGTCAATCCTTTTTCAGTATATTTTTTTTTTACTATTTTAACGACTACTATTTTACTACTAGTTCTATGTTTTACTACGACTTGTGTACCATGCGACAAACTGTTTATACCAAAGCAAAAAAGTTTGAATTTCGATGCTCACCATGGGGATCTCGCGTATTAGTGGAGATAGAACCTATGTTTAAATTTGGCAAAGTTTCGTATTTTCGTGTTGGCCAATTATCTGAAAAGAAATTTAAGCAATCATTTTTCATTTTGAAGATATCCGCAAAAAAAGCTGAAATGTTAGGCTATCGTTTTTAATTTTTTATTCAAAACCAAATGCAGCTAGACATTTGAAACAAAAACATTCTACAGCGACGTTTTAACGAGGAAGGCAGTGTCATATTTTAATTTGAAATAACATCAAAGATGGCGGCGTAACCATGGCCAACTTTCATTTTTCTTATGGGCGCCATGTTGAATTTTGGCATTTTCCGATAGTCGCGTCTTCTCTCATTTCCGCAATGTATAACATGTTAGCATTATTTTTTTAAATAATGGTGTAATAATAAAAAAAAAACCTTCAGGTACCTAAGTGGAGCTTGGTTACAGACCGCCGGACTAGTTGCCAAGCAACGTCAACAAAATGCACTTGGATCAAGCGGCGCGATCAGCGTTGGGTTTGCCATTTAACCAAATAAACCTTAATTGTAGTTGATTGTGGATATAAAATGCCGTTTACCAATAACGAAAAGCGTGATATGATAAGAGTTTATTATTGTTCTCATAGAAATGCCCCATCGCACAATATTCCTAACATTGGACAGACATGCTGTCAATGCTATTCCGGGAAGAACAGTTAGAATAGCATAACAATATGTAGAAAAGCTGGCTCAGCTTTATGCCTTCAAGAAAATGGCGACAAATTTGAACATTTACTTAAGCTTTTTGTTGTATAAACTTACTTAAGCTTCTTTTACAAGAATGTTTTGAATCTAAAGCACTCTGGTCAGTACGGCGCCGGCGGTCTGTAACCAAGCACCAGTTGGGTAGCTAAGCACGAAAAGCAACGAGAAAAAGACGAAAGTATTTTAATTATTAAACCATAATGTTATACACAACATGTTATACCTTGCGGAAATTAGAAAAAACACGACTATCGGAAAATGCCAAAATACAGCATGGCGCCTATAAGAAAAACAAAAGTTGGCCATGGTTACGCCGCCATCTTTGATATTATTTCAAATTAAAAAGTAACACTGCATTCCTTGTTAAAAGGTAGCTGTAGAATATTTCTGTTTCAAATGTCCAGCTATGTTTGGTTTTGAATAAAAAAATTAAAAACGATATCTTAACATTTCAGTTTTTTGCGAATATCTTTAAAATGAAATATGATAGCTAAAATTTCTTTTCAGATAATTGATCAGCACAAAAATACGAAACTGCCAAATTTAAACATAGGCTCTATCTCCACTAATAAGCGAGATCCCCACGAGTCTCGAAATTGAATCACCCGGTATTATACGTACATCACCCGGTTGTACATAATATACGTAATAAGCAATAGTTACTTTAGCTACAAGAAGAAGCTTTTAGGGATGTTCGCATAGAACATAGAACTAAATATGTTAAATAATGTTGAAATAATGAATTATAAATACACTCTATTTTTACTTTATCATACGCAGTATGTAAAGTATTGTAATCGTGCCAAAAAAAAATTTTGAGATTTTAGCGGGAATATGTCTTTTTGGGTCCCCTGAACATTTTTGACCAAGGTACAAAAAAATTTCTGTGTGTGTGTGTGTGTGTGTGTGTGTGTGTGTGTGTGTGGATGTGTGTGTGTGTGGATGTGTGTGTGTGTGTGTGTGTGTGTGTGTGTGTGTGTACCCGTTTTTGTGGCGACGATTCCGGAGAAACTACTAAAGGTATCGGGACGAAACTTCATATTTAGAAGTTTCATAACCAAACTTAGAGCTGAAAAGCTTTCTGTTGAAAAGGGTCCAACGGAACTGGTGGTTTACTCATATATCGTATTTTTCGAAGATTTTTCAAATGAGCCGCTATTTGTGTAATGTCGTCAAAATAGTTAAATAATAAATTAAAGGAGAGGAAATTTTCTATAATTTATATACATGACATTTTTTGGTAGAATTTATAGTTTAGCTGCATGAGCAAATTCTATTTCATCGAGATCGGTCGTACTGCTTTAAAACTAGTAGCCAGGATGTCAGATTTTTTGATTCTAATGACAGTAGCTAGTGTCAAACGCTAATGTTTTGAAAATACTACTGTCAATATAGGCTGCGTTCGGATATTGAACACCGTTATAGTTTTTACACCCAATAACACGTAAGTGTCATTTGGACGGTGTACCCGGTGTCAACGGAGTACAATATCCGAACGCAGCTTTAATCGAGATATCTGTCTAGTTCTATTAGTTTTATTTGAATGCAGACATAGCCGATCTCGATCAAATAGAATCTCATGCAGCTAAACTTTTAATTTTATATATAGTATGATAAAGTCATGTGCCTGGCCACATCAGATTTTTTAATTGATACTTTTTAAAAGGAGAAATAAAATATTTTATTAATATACAGTATCGCATATATAGTGTAGTACCTTTTTTCTCAATTTTGCGTCTTAATTTAATCGATTATTTACCAGTAATATATCCGTCGTCTATCAATTACGGTAATTCTTAATAAACATAATTATTTGGCCAATCCATTTGATATTTGCTATAAATCACTAAAACAACCAAAAAAACTCAAAAGTCGCATGCTACGCGTTGCCGATGTTGCTCTGGTCTAAAGTTGGCTTTAGTTTAAATCGTGTCCATATTGGTTATTCAATTAAAATGTCCATTTGGGTCGATTTAAAAAAAAAAATATAAAATATCTATCCAATTCGCTTAACTAATGAAATACGTTAAAATATGCCACTTTCACTTTACTTAATGTTGACTTTGGTGTAGTGAATTTGTAGAAATTTGTGGTGGAGTGATCTATTGATTAAATTGTTCTAAGAAATGCTTGACAGTTCTCTTTTTTCCTGGAAACTCTTTATATAGTACATGGTCATTCTTTACACTCTAATTGCTCACTGAATACATACATACATCAGAAAACAGTCACAACAGCCTGCCAGATTTAATAAAAGAAAATGAATAAAAAGTTTCCTTTTTCTTATTCGGTATTTTCATTCCGCGACAATAAATTCGGACGAACTGTCACGGGCGATCGCGTAAAACGTCAAACGAAAATTTAAAAGCGAGCGACCGGGGTTGCCGGTGAGATTCTCCCGCCCCTCTTACCGCCCGGGCGGGCGGCGGGCGAAACACAACCGAAGGGTATAAATCAACAGTTTTCAATTTCGCCACGGGGGTCCGGTACGCATCGGCGGTTTCGAATTTTCCCCATCAGAAATTATTTAAAGCCCCGATAAGCACGTAGAATAGGGCGGGCCGGGGTTACAAATCGGCGAACTTTGTTTGTGGGTGAGCTTCGAGCTTCAAACCGCCACCGACGAGCTACGAGCAACGAGGAAACTTTGCCCTACCAAATGTCGGCCGACCGATACAATATGCGGTCTTCGGTATTGAAAATTTTTATCTCTGACGTTTCGCGTTGATGAAAAAATTCATCTGGATAAGCTGGAATGGAATAGATAGTGAGTGGGAAGGCGCTGGATTATTTTGCTATCCGTATTTTTTCTAATTGGATAAATGTGCTAGGATAATATTTTTTTGTGACGTGAAAAGTCACTGTCGCAATTTTGAATATTTTGAAATTCTGAATATTATACTACGATATGTTTTAGCAATGACATAGATAACTAGTTTTCCTGCAAAGTAATTGATATACACTGCGCGCGTCAGAGAAAACGGGCCACCCGAAAAATTTACGTAGTTATCCACCATTTTAATATCAATTCATTAAGACGAGTTAGTATGTATAGTACTGTAAACACAGACGACCGTGTAAACAACAGAAACAAGGTCATGGAACGCAAAAAAAAACCATACAGTCATGAAATTGTGACGTCCTCTTTAAACACGTTTCTAGGAAGCGATATTTTGTTAGTACTTAGTGTAGTCCGTAATAATCAGTGGCCGGACAAAAATGTATGTCTCGCAGTGCTAGAAGTCGCCCAGCTAGGAGTGTGCGTAGCGGGCACGCATGAGTCAATGACGACTTATGCGGTCGATTGGATTGATATCCATAGGCGCGAAGCGCCTGGCGGTCGGTAGTAAACCGAGTGAATTTAATATTAAATGTTTGTCGTAACTATATGCAACACGTGCCCACTGAAATATTTTACTCATTTCTTGGATATGCATTGAACGATTGTATTACTGCATATTTTTCTAAATTATCTTCAGTAAAATTATTTCGCTTAGATGTTAAAATGTCTTTAAACCTTGAAAATGATCTTTCTAGATCGCAGCTAGTCACAGGCGCAAAAGAATAAACCAACACCAAATTGGAATATTTTTGAGAAATTCCTTCATCCGTAAATGAATTCGTAGAGATTTGTTTTAAAATATTAAAATCCGGATTTCTATGTACTACCGCATCAATTTTTTACAGATTGGTGCTTCAATGCTTCGTAACCTTTCGTACAGAGATTCAATCCTTTGAAAACTGCTTGCAAGTTCAACATTTTGTTGTTCTAGAAACTTTATGGTTGGCAATACTTGCGCAAAATTTGTATCAATAAATTTTAATTGTTCATGCAAATCTTGTAATGATAGTACTTTTTTGCAGTCTTTAATACTAACTGCTTCATCAGAGAAATTTAAGGGTTTGATGATATCAAAGTTTCTTGCATAAAAAATTGCCGCTTCTAACCATGTACCCCATCTCGTAATAACTGGTTGTGGTGGCAAAGGTAGATTAGGGCACTTTTCCTTGTAAAGAGACAATCTGGAAGGAGCTTTCAATAAATTTTTTTTGCATGTGCCTATTAGCGTATTCACGTCTGGAAATTCTTCCCGAATAAATTCACAAATTTTATGAATAGCGTGTGCAAAACATGTCAAATGAAGAATATTTAAAAAATGTTGTTTAAGTAATTTTCCAACTTTTAACATAATCGCAGCAGCGTCAGAAACAAATAGTAATACTTTGGTAGCGTCTGTGATTCCTACTTTTTTTATGGCGTCATTTATTATTGTACATATCTCTTCAGCTTTGACGGTACAGCGAAACTGAGTAGATATTAAATAGGGTTTATATAAGTCTTGCGGGTCCAACAATCCGACAACGACGTTGACCACACATCTACCCTTCATATCCGTAGTTTCATCTGCAGAAACCCAAATATATTTATCGGATAGTTTTGACTTTATTTTAGAAATTGTTTTGTCATATTGCTCTTGTACGTAATATTATATAATTGTGGATTCATCGGGTAAGTCTCGTCCAGTATACTTCTCGAAAAATTTGTTAAAAACGGGATTATTAATTTTTGTGAAAGGTGTATTAGCAGAAATAAATGTTTCACATAAATCATCAACAAAGTTTTTAGTTGACGTTCCTGATACATTTTCCAAGTGTTTTTTTTTTTGTTTTTACATGAGCCCGAAGACATTGTTTATTACGAATAATTAAATTTCGTGAGCAGAAATTGCAAACCACTTCCCCTTTCTTAACGAACGTGAAAGTATTGCCAAACTCGGCTAGCAAACGATTCATTGCAAGATTTTCAAACTAAGTACAACTATAAAATTAAAAAAATAATTCAACTCTAAGTATAAAACAGAAGAACAAATTCGAAATGGAAAATAAAAACAGATATTCACACAAAATTTCAAGAAACAACACAATTGAAAGAAACTGCTCAAATTGTCTATCGACGAAGCGGAAATTTAAACAAGGCAAGCGACTGTACTCGATCAACGCCAAAGCAGGTATGTACTGGTAAGTGTACTAGTAAGTACACCACATGAGCCGAAGCCAGACCGGCTAGCCGCTCGCGGCCCACCTGCACGTGTCCCACGTACGACACGGGAAAATATACATTTTTTCCGGCCACTGCTCATTACATTGGTAAGTTGGTACATAAAGAGTTCGCCTGCTGAATACAGCAATTAGTACGTTTTACAACTCACGTACAAATCTAGTATACATTTTTATTACCCTTTAATAAATTACACAGCCCTAGTCGTCGTACCGACGTAAAATTAAAACTTACAACTGTGGTGGAGGCGCCGGATTTTTCAATAATATTAAGTTTTAACCAGATTCGCTGATATTACGATGATAGTAAGGATACATCTTAAAGCCATTGAGGTCTATTAGTCATATAAATAAAATGTTTCGCATAAATCGAAAGATAGTTTACTATTTAACTTCGGACGCCGACGCAAAAATCGTCTGTACAGTAGGCAATACTTTCGTTTAGCCTTCTAAAATTTAGTTTCGGATAGCCTCGTGCGGTTTGGCGTGTCATATTCCTAAGCTTCTTTGCATTCTTGAACGTCGAGACCGGAAAATTGAAATTGAACCCGCACCGGAAGTCCTATTTGCGGAAACGATAGTTTGTAATTTGGTAATTTCCAATATATTCGAGTTAAGCTCTCACTTCAAATGCTACAAATAACTGACACGTGCGGAACTAACTTTACTAACCAAACCGATCTATGAATAGATTGAATAGGAAGCATACATTCGATCATAACCAATGAACGTTTGAACTACACACAAAATAGCAATTTAGGGGATGTTTAATCACCCCTGTAACTTTAATTTAAACAAAAATCCGTCATGTCTATTTGCGTGGTATGTATTTATGTAGACCGTTGCTTAAACTTGAACGATAAATTGGTGACCGCTTACCCTTTTTGGACGTCCGAAAACTGTCATCCCTGGGCACATATTGAATGTCATAGACAAGGGTTGTATTGGGCAGAACGATCCGATCCTTGTTTATCCTGTAGACCGCATATTTAAACGCCAGCTCGACGCTGGAATCCTTTTGATCCTCTGTGAATATAGCACCTGAAACAAATTAGACAAAATGAAATTAGGACAAATTTCCATACAAATTTCTAAAAATAAATTTTAAATTATGGAGTTATTTTATTCAATAGCCTATGTTAAAACGAAATAAACAAAACAGCATGGAACAAATTAGGAGAATATTCTATAAAAATTTCTAAAAATAAATATAAGTGGTAATGCCAGCCTAGCGCGAGAAAAAAATAGCCGAATTTCTAGGGATATTTTTACAATATAGTAAATGAATGACAAAATCTTTTTAAAGCATTTTATTGTTCATATTTTGAGGAATATTCACAATAAATAAAAACAAAAATAAATAAAAAATAGCAGCGTTAGAGCACATCAAAGGAAACCTCTTCCGGCGGATAGGGTTGTACGGCCGGAAAGATTTTGCACAGTTTTCACTTAGCCATAGAAACAAAAAAATATTGATTCTATATAAGATTATCTCGGGAAGTACGTACGGAAATTAGAAAATTCCGCTTTAAAACAAAATGCCGCACATTTGAACACAAAATATCACTTTTAGGTACAAAATTAGGTTAAAAATTGTTTATAACAAAAAAAAGTTTCGAACTTATCGTCAAATCCGTACGTACTTCTCTAGATAATATTGTTCTGAAGCTGCATATAAAATTTCAAGTGAATTGAGGAAGATCAGTTGAAGTTATCGTTCCGGCCAGTTTGAAAAATGCGGTTTTGAGAAAACAACGTTTAAAATATTGTGTAACTTTGATATATAGAATTGTTATATTTTACTATAGTCGGCGAAGCCTGGACCATATTATAATATCTTTTCAAATTAACATTTTCATCCTCTTGTTTCTTTCTGTTTGATTTTGACGACAGACGGGCCTGTTTTGCAGCATCAGTCAGGGATGGCTTTGAAAACATGATGCGCCGTGCGTCAGCCTTCGCGCAGATATTATTGCAGTTTGTCTAGATGCTCATACATAATATCTCCATAATCTTCATAAGGCTGGATAATGCATCATTGACAACACATATAACTATACTTGCTGCAATATCCACAATTACTTTGCCACTTGAAAGTGAAAATGAAATCACCAGGTGGCATTTCATCGGTCAGAATTTATGATACATTGTCGCCCAGATTTATTTTCTTCATTTTAGCAATTGAATCATGATTATGACGAATGGCTAGTCCATCATAAGCTAATTTATAGGCCTCTGGGTTAACTTCCCTTTTTCTTCGAGGCCCTAACTGGTTTTTGTCAAATGGCGGGGACGAGTGCCATTAGTCTTTTTCACGTGATCTATGCATTCCTTTTCTTATTTCCTTTTCCTATTCCAAAATTTGCAAGCTTTGCAGTAAGTATTTAGATTTTATGAGAATATCAACAACATTTCTCCAGCTGATAAGCGCCACCAATCATACAGAGAAGAAAAGCTATGTTTTCTCTATGTTCCATCGTCCGAGACAGTAACGCCATTCTCTTTTTACTATTTTCAATTGACTTTTAGCCCTCCCTTCTGCTGCTGCTTTCTGCATACTTTGTTGACAATGCTTCTGTTTCCACAAAAATGGTGCGAACAACTTTATCGTAAAATGAGTGAAAAATCTGACGAGGAAGGGCCTTGTATGCGCAAAACTTTTCAATTACATCTACACCTATTCTTATGCGCATGACAAGGATAATTCCGCTATTCATTTCATATCCTTTTTGAACAAATCGGCAACTCGGAATGAAAGTTTGTTCAAAATTCTCACAAGAAACCACGATTTGAAATCCTAAGTCACGGTTGCCACTTTCGGACAATTTCGCATTTGATTTGCACGTTTTACACACTACAACTTGTGAAATATCAGAAAACACAACAAAGTTCAAAAGATGATAATTAAACGTCATCCTCTTCAACGTTGTAATAACCTTCAACCGACATTACTTTTTTTACCGGTGTGGACTGTGGATACGTTTCGGGCAGAGGCGACTCTAGTTCCAAACGATTCAATGCTTGTCATATGAGTTCTATTTGAAAATCTGCCGCTTTCTTTCGACTCCTTTCGATCACGATATACTCCGGGAATGTCACTAATTATTTCTGCTATTTTTTTTTCAACTAATCTAGAACAACACACGTTACATCAGACAGCTGTAACATTGTGCGGCTAGCGCCAGTTCAACGAACGTACCGAGGATATTTCCACAAAATCTTTGTGTTTTATAATATTTTATGTTATATTTCACACCACGCATGTAATTCCTCCAAATAAGATAAGAGCGTATAGGTCTCTAGGCTGTAACCTCGCACGCTAAACTTTTTGCATGTACGCTCGGCTAGACGCTTGGCCGTACGTTCATCAAATAAGCATTTAAAATATTTTTTCCAATAGGAAACGTATTGTACCTTATTTCTTTAAGATCTCACGCCATCATTTAAGTAAAAAAAAAAATATTTGATTTTTCAAAAAATCTAGAGTGGCATTACCCCTTAACAGATATATTACTAGAAGATCTATATTGTTTTATAAAAAAATCTAATTATGTCTTTGCTTTTTTTTGCTCATTGCGTATTCCATCGTTCAACTGTCTTGACAAATCTGTATCACGCGTTGAAATGCTTACGAGTTAGAATCCCGACAGCTGGGCAAAAATACGGCGTAATTACCTGTCAGAAAAATATAATTTAAATGTCTTCCGGGGGGTTGAGCACCCTGAATACAAAATTTCCACAGCGCTATGATTTATTCATTCTTTTTCTGGCTGCTCTTTGTTTTGCTAGAGGTCAAGTTTGTACTAGGCTATACTGAAATTATATTATTTAAGTTTAAATATTATCTCAAGTTTTGATTAAAAATTTTAAAGGAATAACAAGTTATCAAAACAAAGACAAACGAATATTTCATGTAGTGGTCGCATTGCGGGTATAAATCTTGAAACAAATATTTTCTGCAAGCTCCAACTGTTCGATATTTTACGATAGAATATTTGTTTCGTTCAGGAATTTAATAACTCTCAAATAGACAGAAGTTGTGGACAGAAGCTGAACTCGGTCAGCCAGTGCAGTATAGATACATGCACATGTCGACGAAATAAACGAAAATATTGCGTATAAAACAGAGTCCACAATATTCCAACTAGTTCCATATAAACTTAAAATTTTTCACATGAAACCAATACATCAAAAACGGCTGCACAGGAACATCAAAATTATTATTTCTTCGCCATATTGATAACCAGTCAGTATAATTTGAAAAGTTTTTAGTTTCAAGATGAGTAATATATCTGGTGGGACTAGGGTTAAAAATCTGAAACTATCACAATTCATAGATCTTATTACATTTTACGCATTTTGTACAAATTCCGACACGAGTGTCGGAATTACGGACGTAAATCATCCCTAATTATTACAGGGTGTCGGAATTACGATCATCAATAGTCCCTAATTCCGTCATAAATATCGACAGGCATCATAGGAGATGATGAAATAAGGCAGAATGGTGGAACACTAGCAACAGAGAGTAGCGATGTTGGCATTGATACACCACCTTTGGACATAACAGTTGAACTCATGCCATCTCCATTAAAAAAATCATTATTCTGGCGTGAAATACCCAAATAAAGTAAAAAGAAACTGTTCGTCTGTAACACTATCTCTAATGCTTGGAGAGAATATATGTTAATAAAAAGAAGAAATCACAAAAGAAAATTATGCTAGAGAAATAAAAAAGGAAGCGAAAGAGGAACAGAATAAGCTGCGCCAAGAAAAAGAGAACACTAAATATTCCATATGAAAGAAATATAAAATACAGATGAGGTAGAGAGGGCAGACTGAAGAATCTAAGGATTTATTCTATACTGTTTCATTAAAAATGGTAAAAACATTTCTTAATAATAAATCTATTTGTCGGAATAATGTACCACAAGTGTCTGATTGAGGATCACTGTCTGAATTAGGTTCACTGAGGTGTCGGATATCGGATCAAAATATATGCTTAGTGTCGGAATTAAGGGCAATTGTTAAACTTATAAATAGAGCGCGGCAGAGATATTAAGATATCGAGAAAACCTGCCCCACCATCGCCCCACTACCGAATCCGTACGTAGCAACGGGAGGTAGCCTCGCGTCGCGGCTTCACAACGTTCCCAATTGTTAGGTACCCGATTCATGTAATTGTAAAAAACTATTCGCACAAATCACCATTAGTTTTTCGATATTATCGGCAGTGAAAGACAATCTTTTTGAAGTCAGGAAGTCCTTAAATAACGAAAACGTTCTCTCCACGTCTACACTACTTAAAGGAGGATGGTTTAAATATTGCCTAAATTCATTTTCAGGATTTCTTGTACAAAATTCTTCCAATTTGTGGAAGTCGGGATTTTTGTGAAATATTGCTTGTATTTTTCCTTGAAGTTGAATGTCGAACTCATCTGGGATATTTTGAAGAGATTCAAGATACGATTTGAGTTTTGTTATTCATTCCGTTAAACACAAATTCTGATTTTCAAAATATTTGACAGCTAATGGTAATTCATGGAAATGATTTTCAGTATACTGTAACTCATTTAACAAATTTGGTTTGTTTAATAGTTTCTTGCACTCGACGACGCTCCGTGCGTCGTCTTTTAATTGCACAACAACGTTCTTCACGTCTTCAAAATGCTTTGTGTAAAATGAGGCGGCTTCTAGCCAGGTACCCCAACCAGTAATGATAGGTGCGGGAGGCTTACAAATATCTGGACATAATTCTCGATATATGGATAATCTCTGCGGCGATTTTAAAAATATCTTTTTTACAGTACTGATTAATGTATCTACATCTGGAAAATTATCTCTAATAAATTCACATATGCGATGCAATGCGTGAGCTATACAGGTAAGGTGCAACATATTAGTATGTTTTACTTTTAATAATTTGCCTGCTTTTACCATATAAGGGGCTGCATCGCTCACAAACAAAAGTACTCTGTGATATTTTTCCTGGACATTATTAAATATTGCATCTAAACTTTCATCAACTGTTGAAAAAATGATGTTAGCATTAACTTTGTCTGTTACCAGACATTTGATTAAATATGGTTGATACGGAATTGTTGGGTGTAAAATTCCTAGGACAACGTTTACGACACAACGTCCTAGCATGTCAGTTGTTTCGTCTGCCGAAATCCAAATATAATTATCACGGATAATGGTTTTTATAGTCTGCATTATACTTAAGTAGCATTTAGGAACATAACATCTACGGATTGTAGATCCATCTAGAATATGTCTATTCGTATATTTAGCCAAAAAAAAGATCTAAAAACAGGATTTTGAAGGTTTTTCAATGGAATATTTGCCGCTGTAAAAGCCTGACATAATTCCATATAGAAGTCGTGTTTTGCAGGTTGATTTAATGCGTCGACAAGTTTTTTAGTGGCAATATGTTGAGTTAATTGGCATTTTGTGTGACACTTTGTCTTATAGATATTGCAAAGGACAGTACAATTTTCAATTATTGTAAAGATGTCTCCAAATTCGGTAATTCACTTAATAAGAATTGACTGCGGTAAAGCCATTTTCAGCTTTAAAAATTAAAAAATTACTCTATATATACGTAAATAAAACTAAAAAGATACTCCCAGATATATGTAAATAAAACTAAAATATACTCCAGGTACTTATAAATAGGTAAAACTAAAAAAGGCTCCTCAAAAAAAACGCCAGGAACCTAAACATTGAAACAACTAAAAATGAATAACTACGAATGCAAAGAAAACAATGGAAACTTAAAGAACATCAGCTAGTATACAACTCTGAAGCGAAAATGCGACGCTTGGTGCAAATATGCGATACCACCTGATACTAGACTGAGCGACAAACTGGGGACCACTGATACGACGCGTCGACGCACAAGCATGGTAGTATCCACAAAATTTTAAAATTTGAGTAGTTTGTTATCAAAAAGGAGAAGGAGTGCGAGGGATATTTTTTTTATTACAAGCCCTTTGCATACAAGGTAATACAAAAAAATATTGCGTGGACAAATTAAGTATTGTATTTGCATTCCCAGGACAAAGGGAGTGTCATAAAAAAACAATGAAATATGTACCATTTAGACCATTGACCCCGTTGCATCCTGTATTCTGATACACTTCACACAAACTACTTGATAAATGTTCAAGGCCAACCCCTTTGAAGTCATTACATCCGACATCCGACCTTAAATTAATTACAATATTCCTTTCTTCCCTGCAAATGTTGATACAGCTTAAGTGAAATCTCAGCAACACAGTACAACACAACACACACACACACATACACACAGACACACACATGAGAGTTTATTGTGTGATAATAAGGAGTTCCGGGTCCTTTAGTCATTACGAAGAAATAGTTCAGTCTTTCCCGTAGGAATACTCTGGCTTACATAGACTCCCCCACTTTCCCTATGGGGAGACATTATTTCGGAACCTTGCGCTTCCCACACAATCAACTCGACCTCTCGACCGACATTTGATGCGTTTAATTCGCCGTTGATTAAGTAAAAGGGATGAATACCCCTTTCTGACCCATTTTCCCCCAAACTAGTCTATCCTGGTGGACGGAAATTCTGAGCCAGGGCTTAGCTTGTAGACTTTATACGCCGGGAGATTAAAAAGCTTATAACTCACATAATAATCACCGATGTAATTTTATCTCTAGCACGACCTCGTTTGGGAAATTTTCGGTTGAGGTTTTCGTGATCGTGAAAGAGGGGGTGAGATTTAACTGAAGGGATGGGTGGGGATTTTGATCAGTATGGCCGAATTTTAAATATTTGAACTTATGGAGGAGAGGAAAGGGTTTGCGAGCTGTGTTTACATTTGGTGGGAAGAAATGATTGAATGTTGATCATTGAACGAGATTCGAAAAATGTGTTGGAATGACTGTACAGTTTTACAGACACGTTTCACTGTATTTACCGTTTGGAATATTTCGATTAATGACTTTATTATTCAAAGGAACTGTCATCATTATACGAAAGTACTGTCAAGTCTGTCAAAACCTACGTGATTGACAGTTATCTGACAATTTGCCTTCCCGCCATTGACAAAAACATTTAAAATATTTTATACGAAATGGAATTTATGAGTCGTAGATAAAACGTCGTATTTGACTCGCACATAACGGATATAAATCGCTCGCTTATTTACACGCTTGCCTACAGCTCACATATAAACTTCATGCTTGCGATTTATATCGTTAATTATGTGCTCCTTAAATTATATAGTATTTTGGGCAAATTACACCAACAAAGATAGATAAAATATTGTAGTGCCGTTTTGCCAACTTGTTGTTTACTTGTTCATAAAGATAATTTTAATGAGAACCGACATTATTAAAACACAGTACCTACATGATTTTATTAGAACAGAACGAGCTACATAATTTAATTAATAATTGAGCTGTTAGAGTAAAAGGTTAATTGTGACAACAGATTGCTTACATTTATGATCAAAAGTGCGTTAATATAATAAGAATAATAAATCGATATATTATAATCGCTATAATTAGTATGCATCCTATAATAATACGCATAGGAATTGAAATGCGATAACGCGCAAAATTCTAGAAAATATTTGCTTTTTACGCGAAGATTGACCGCTCGAGGCCGGATCGGTTGTGACGTAGCTAGTTTTTGTTTTGAGACTGTTGAATCGTAAATACTAACTTGCCCATACTGCGTTTGGAAGTTATTTTAAAAATAACATCCTGATAATATTTTTACGATACGCGTGAGATACTTGCTTGTAACTTTAAAATCATGCCGTCTAGGCAACTTAACTTACATAATATAATTAATGATAATACTACTGTGTAATGATTTAATATAACTTATATTGTATTTACTGTAACAAATGAAATAAAATTACTATCTACATAGTCAATAACGCTGTTATTTGAAATCAGCAATTAAACATTGTTGGCTCATATTCATATATCCTTGATTGTGCCTGATCTAGGCATATTATAATTTAAATTATTTCTTGTAGGAAGCTAAAATATTGAAGAAAAAATTGCGTTGGACCACCTGGTAGTTTTTAAAAATGCAGTGTAATGACCTTGAAAGTGCTCCCACACGCAGTGCCAACGGGGGCCATCATTGGCCATCGGAGTGCTTCGCGTAGCGAGACCCAACTGTGCCAATGCACATCGCCAATATCTCGACCTTGTCCGCCTTATTTCATTCTGTTTTAGCATTGTACGTACTACCGATGAAAAGTTTAGTTATCTATCTATGTTTTATCACACATACTGCATTATTTATGTTTGTACGTACTTTAAGGACAATGATGGTTTATTATTTGCCCAAATGCCTGATTGCCCAAATGTAAAAACATGAAAACTTTTTTTTAGTATTTTGTAAATTTATTCACAATAATTATGGGTCTTATAAGCATTATATTAACCTTACAGTTACAATAAATTAATAAGCAATAAATTAATATTCTGAAGACAATATTGAAGTCGTTATAATGGGTGACCTACGACAGATACGTTTGTTTATTTTTTGTGTTTTTGACGCCGAAGGAATGAACGTTGTGTTAATAGACAGAAAATGCCAATTTATGGGATGTCTTGAGGTTAGTATGACTTCCGGGTATTCCAGAAATGACATCATCATTAAAATTTTAAAAATGAATTCGCACACAATGGGGAGTCATACGGTATTTAGGTTCTGGGATTGCGGTCAACCTTATTCGATAGGGTGGGGTGGGAAAGGTGAGGGAGGGGGTTGGAGGGAAGCGGGATATGAATCTACACACGATGGGGTCATACGGTATAGGGGTCCAAGGACTGCGGTCAACCCTCTTCCCTACAATCTTGACTACAATCAAACAAAGTTGCATTTATATAATTAACAACCCTTAACTATTTATTAATTAACAATTTATAGATTAGTTTTAAGCGGCAAATTTAAATAATCTGATGTATTTAATGTATTCAACAAAGTTTAAAAACTATACTGGATGCTGTTCTTTATTTGGATTATCAGAACAATATCAAAAAGTACATCTATTACTAAAAATATTGGGTTAATAAGAAATATACCTACATAATATACATACACGGAGTTTTAATATATATAATTAAAACTCCGTGTATGTAAAGGTTCTCAATTTTTCTTCGTATCTAATTATAAATAATTTCAGTTTTATTATATAAATTATATTTTAAATCAAAATTATGAATTCATCGATTTGACTGAAATTAAATATTTATATAAAGAAATGACACAAATTAACAGAGCCATGCATAAAAATATAGACCACACAGTGTATCAGATCTTATCCCATCTTATTCCGCATTTGTTGCTTGAAACATAAAGAAAATAAAAAGGAGATTTTTTTAAATGTCACGTGGCAAATATAAAAACTAAATAATTTTGTTTCCTGTATTGCTGTATATTTGTATTCCTTAATGAATTTAATATTTTCGAACGTACTGTATAAATAATGACTGAAAAACATGTTTAATAATTTAACAACCCTATTAAACAGTGTCCTCTTTCGAGGGTCACTATTTTTTAATTCTAAGCAACAATGCACTGCTTAAAATAATGGGAGCTGCGGCAACAGCAATGATATCGTATTCACTGCTCATTTCTAATTCTCTACGGGACGCTACGAGCCTTCTACAATACACAGAAATACTTTGCGCCCAATACCACCATGTTGGCGAAGTGAATGCGCGCACTACGCGCAGCGTGTCACATCACCAACGTTGGCGAGACGTTGGCACTGCGTGTAGGAGCTCCTTTTACACCGACTCGGCTACACTAAATGTGCTCGTCAAATTATTTACTATTTTATGTCTAATGTGTTAACGTAATACCTACACTGCAATGTTATTATGTCTCCTAAAGGTAAGTTTACTACTTTTGTGAAAAACAACTTAACCATCACAAATACCCACTTTTAAGTTCTCTAATAATAGTACTAATGATAACGGATATAGTGACAACTTCTCCGCAACCGTCTGACTTTTTGTTTCTAGTAATCAAACCAGCTGCATATTAAGTTGTATTTAATGAGAATAAATGGGCAACATTTTAAGCACTAAACCATAAACTGGCAGTAACCAGTAAACAAGTCCAACTACATCTCTTGTCTTTGTTCCGAACACAAATATATACGTAACGTACAGCAGTAAAAATAAAAGACATGCCGGCTCGTTTCGTCTTTTTTTCTCTTTAGTTTTAAAATATGGCATCGATTTTCAGTTCTAGAGCCCCATCATCGCGGCAACAATTTGCGAAAATATATATACGTACTGGTTTGTACAATGGGTGCCAACTGGGTCAGGCTTTATATTGCAGCTATAAAATTGAACGTCTCCGTTCTCTTTGGACAGAAAATTCGCTGCCCCCCCCCCTCCCCCCCCGTTCTACTCTTCTAGGTCTCGTCGCGACCCCACTATCGCTTGACTTTTGCCTTGGCCGAACGACAACGCCATATCCAATTTCAGCTTTCCTTTGCTGTGGCTGAAACTTAGTCAGAACCCTGATACAAACCAATTTGCATACTCAGCAAAGAAATCGTGGTCGTTTTTATATCCGCCATACACATATAGAATACATATAACATGTACAATTGTTCATTCACAGAATATTCAAATGATATAACCGAAAAAAAATATTACAAAAGATAATAATACCGATATTAAAGACCAGCGAATAGAGAATTATCTCCTTAGTTATGATTGAATATTTCTATTGGTAAAATAAAACAAAAATAAG
Source organism: Aphodius sticticus (assembly GCA_963966075.1). Classification (NCBI taxonomy): domain Eukaryota; kingdom Metazoa; phylum Arthropoda; class Insecta; order Coleoptera; family Scarabaeidae; genus Aphodius; species Aphodius sticticus. The sequence continues at coordinate 853,679 of OZ014506.1, read as the reverse complement.
TAATTTTTAGAATTTTTAGCACCTAGATTTTAACCAAAATCCTGAAAATCTGACGTTATATATGTAACGTTTGATCCTGGATTCGTATTTACCGAGAATAAATCAACACTTGGCTACTGATCAACTTCCAAGAGCTGGGAACTGGGAACATGGAATTGGCAAAGTGCCTGCATGAGATAAATCTAATTGTAGATGGTAAATTTGAGTAACTAATTGATTTTAATTTTTGCAAGAAACTCTAAAGTTTTCGGATGTAAAAGAGCTAACAATCCGCTGAAGGCTTAGCTTAATACGAAATTAATTAATTGATATGGACTTCGTAGTTTGAAATGTTAACAAGACTGTATTTTAAATGGTTCTCACTTCTATTGAATTCATTCATTTGTTCATCTTTTATTCAATTTATTTTTATTATTTTTAATTAGAAATTATTATTATTTACTATTATTTTGCTAACATTTGACTCGTTTTCATGAAATTAAAAACAACTTAGCCTGCATGAAACATTTTACTCAAAAGGACATACATACTTCTTAAAAAAATCTGATGTGGCCAGGCACATGACTTTATCGTACCATATAAAAAATTAATAGTTTAGCTGCATGAGATTCTATTTGATCGAGACCGGGCATGTCTGCATTAAAATAAAACTACTAGAACTAGACAGATGTTTTGATTATATTCACAGCAGGTATTGTCAAAAGATTAGCGTTTGACACTACCTACTGTCATTAGAATCACAATATCTGACAAATCCTGGCTAACTAGTTTTAATGCAGTACGAGCGATCTCGATGACATAGAATTTGCTCATGCAGCAAAACTATTAATTTTACCAAGTCATAAATTATTCAGAATTTCCTTTACTTTAATTTATTATTTAACTATTTCGACGAAATTCCAGAAATGGCGGCTTATTTGCAAAATCTTTCAAAAATGCTAAGACTAAACCTCCAGTTCCTTTGGACCTTTTTCAACAGAAAGCTATTCAGCTCTAAGTTTGGTTATGAAACTTCTAAATATGAAGTTTCGTTCCGATACCTTTAGTAGTTTATCGGAAATCGTCGCCACAAAAAAACGGCTACACACACACACACACACAGACTTTTTTTTGTACCTTGGTCAAAAATGTTACATACTACGTCTGATAAAGTAAAAAGAAAGATGTGATTACATGATAAACAAAGAATTATTTAAATTTAAAGATGTAGGTTTGGGAGACTGTTAAAAACAAGTGTTCAGAACAGAGATAATTGTCAAAGAGGCCAATTCTGTAACGTACTTGTTACGTAGCAAGTTGCTACGTAGCAACTACGTTAGCAACTTTCGTTAAATACCTTGTTAACGACTTTAATAAGATTTCGCGTTCTATATTAGAAAAATTAACCACTTGTTAAGAATCATGCGGTTAACACCAGTGGTTAACTGTTGATGGTCATGCGCATTCAGTACAAAACATTCAATCAGCTGATCAGCACCCGACGATGTGCTGTGTACACAGAAGTTAAAAATATGCAAATTAATAATGAATAGGAGTATCTGCGAGAGTAGAACTACACAAAATACATATTTATGCCCTTATGGTTAATTTTATTCACAAAAATCAAGTTCTTTTGCGACGCACACAACTCCGTTTACGGAAGCCCGTAACGTCGAAGAATTGCGGAAACAATTTACGCAAAAATTAAATTTGTGCAAAAGTCCACAGAAGATGGCTGCTCAGTAAAATCGCGTAAAATGAATTATTCTTGTTTTATTCTTATTCTTCTGAGACTTCGCGTCTGAGTGCATTTCTGAATTGTGAGGTTAGGTTATTCGGATATGTATAACCACAAGTTTCAATTGAAGGGGTTCATTAATACGACAACTGGTTAAAGTCTAGTAGTTGTGGTTAAAAGTTTTAAAGGTTTTCTCGTTTATTGGAGACTAATTTAATTCTTACGCCCGGTTGTACCACCACTCGCAAACCGTCTGATCAGCAGACCGGTTGATCAAAGGTGACCGATGATCAAGACGCGATGCGTTGTACAAAGCCCGGTCGGGTGCCGGTTAGCCGATCAGATGATTTGGCGCGGTTGACAGTACTCGTCTACCAAAAGCCAGTACATTTAATAGAAACTACGTGAAAAGTCCGCAACCAAACTAACACAGCAAATAAAGTGGTAGTAAACATATAAATATCACGCTGAACTGTTGGAACTTTAAAATAGGCCATTGTAGATATTATAATACAATATTTATTATAGCAGATATTAAGTTACTTTCTACTATAACAGATATTTATTTATAAACATTTTGCTTATTATTTTTTACATTGGAAATTTGTTTATCATTGATATTCTCAACTTGAAATCAATTGGTGCCTATTTATGTCAATATAAATAGAATTTTAGTTCTAAACTGAAATGAATACTTACCCTACCCATTTTCAAAGTGATAAACTAAGCCTACTTAATTAATCTTTACGGAAAATGTAGAAATAAGGGTGTAAATAAAAGTTTATAGTAAATTATTTATTTAAGCAAAACTATACATCATTAGTTATCAAAAAATCTTTCAATATTCTTCAATTAACATATTTCTAATTGCAACGTCGCTCTGGTTATCAATGTTAACATGATCATCGATAATAAGTGGCAAAATTAAAATTGTGATATCATCGTCCACTTCTGGTTGCTGATCGTGCATGTCGCAGGCGATGGTGTGTAGGACAGCTGTGACAATCACAATTCCATCCATTTTATGGACATACAATTAAATCGCCAAGGATAAAATGGGCGAGACACCAAAAGAAACCGGCTACCACGTGTCTCGTTCGAATTAAGGAATCGTTGGTGTCCTGTTAATGGATTTCCGTCATGGGATAGGGTTTAACACCATATCCACTATAATAGTTTTAAAAATCTCCATTTTCAAGCTCTGCTTTCACTTGGGAATTTCAGAAAATATTTGCATCTGGTCACGATAGCTGTCTATCAGCTAACTGGCTATCGGCAAACAATGTTTCAAAGATTTAGCGTGCTACGGATCACCTGGACATTCAAAGAAAATAACCTTTTGAGGTTTCTGTAATTTTCAGCCACTTCACCACCTGGATTTTTAGATAATCTGAACCTCCTCCAAAACTCGACATCGTTCCACTGTTAAAAGTGATTGGGCCAGTCTCTCAACACTGGCCGCAGTCGTGGATGCTGCACCATGTCCACCAGTTAATCTTTATTATCGGTCACGGCCCCAAGAAAGTCCCTTCGTACTGGATCTACAAGCAAATTAATTGAAAATATGGAGCCCAAAAAATGCAAACAAAAAATAAGAACTGTAGATAATGATAAATGTATACGAAACTGATATTATAAATACTACATACACTTATTTTTCTAGTACTTACCAAAATTAATCCCAGAGATTTGTTCGCTGATGTCAATACTAGATGTAAACAAACAATTATAGGTTAGCGTCACTCAAGCGCCTGCCATGCGTCTGCGCGTCAGTCTTGATCAAACGATCACCGGCCAATATACGGCGGTCAACTTGCAGCGTGGTTACGGACCAATCAACCTCTGATCAAGGTTGGTACAACGAAAAATGCTCCGCTGACCAATGATCAACGTGATTGGACGGTCATCAGAGTTGGTACAACCGGGCGTTAGACATACATCCTAGGTTAAAGCCAAAGGATCCCCTAAGCTCCTTCTGGCAATTATTGCTAGGTAACCACTAAAATAAAATATGAATGAAATGAATCAATCACCTTTCAAGTAAATCTTCTATTTCATTTACCATTTGTTTATTTACGATGCACATACCATAAACCAAACAATTCGTTTTTATTTTAAGGTTGAAGACTTGAAGAGTGTTCAGCAGCACGTCCCTCTCCCTATCGGTTGCTACGTAGTTCGTAGTCACTAAGTTCGCCACTCAACTGGTGGCAAACTATTTAACCACTGTAATGTTACAAAATACCATTTTATATTTTAACAACGTTGCTAAGAAATTTAACCACTTGCTACGTAACAACTGCGTTACAGAATTGGCCTGATTATCTTTCTGTCAGGTCATCTGGCATCAGCAAACTTTTGTATAGTTTTATAGAATAGATATTGACATAATTTCTTGGTTCTAAAACTCTTTTCCCACACTTAAATTTTTCAGTATTGTTCAGAAGATTTTCCTGATTCTCTTGTTAGTATTTTCATAGGCGGGCGAATTATTTGCCTAACCAAAATTAAAATGACACTTTGGTTAAATTAAAACACTTTCGTTCAGCCGCTATAGCAAAATCAAGCTTTTACACACTGGCCTCATTTTTTTCCCAAAAAACCCAAAAATTATGAGTCCGGATTTATATTCAACACATAGAAATATATCGACAATGCTTATTCACTTTCCATGCACAAAATTTATGTTCCCCAGAGCGATTAATACTTATTAATATATTTTTCTTTGTTTAACTATAATTGCCTATTTCCTGGACTAAATAACCAACCGCAAAACTCAATAAAATTATCCACAACCGTACACTATACACTTTCAAACGTTACAATTTCCACCCAATAAAGAACAAAAACATAGTTAAGTACCGCACTTTGTACTACAAAGTGTATTAAACTAGTGGCAAGAGAAATATTTACATGCTCTTTTAACCTGAAGTAGATTTGGCGAATGCCTTAAACTAATTAGAGTGGATGAGCGTGCCGGTGTTATTTAATAACTGAGTGCAGCTGCGCGAGAAACGATGCTGGCGCCATCTAGAGCTTGCAAAAACCCCGTCGATCCCTATGGGCACCTTTATTAGGGAAATGAGAAGGGGGGAAAACGTGAATATATTCATGAATCGGCGGTAATCTCGGGTACCTGTACCGAAATTCAGAATAAACCCACCCCTTTCTGAATGGCGGGGTGGGTGCGCATCTGTCCCTGAAACTCGGCATCACCACAATAAGAACAACATGGTTGGACTCGCCCAAAATGATTTAGATGTGATATTCTGATGCTTTTGCGGGTAATTTTGATAGAGACAATAACTAGTTATGTTTACTTTTAGATAATGACAACATCTCTGAAACTGCTTTGTTATTTGAAATGAAAATATACATATTCACATAAATTTAATCTCCAACCTTCAATTGTTTTCGACCTATGATGTCTTCGACATATTTTTAAATGGCAATCCCATATTTTTCTTATTGATAGTGATAGATCTGTTAATTTTCTTAAAAATAATTCACAAAATTTATTGCCTTACATAAAAAATTTTTCGAGAAAAATGCTGTTGAAAATTAGAGATCAAAAGTTGCGTATCACGTCAGGTTATTGCGTTTTTTGACGTTTCTTTTATAGAGCCGTCCGCACAACACTTAAAGAATCGCTGTAAATGCTTCAAAAACATTTGGGAATAACCTTTTGGGATTTCGGGTAAAATTGCAAAGGTTAAGGTTTACTATGAGACCAATTTGAGGTTTCTATGACAAAGGGTTCAGCTGGAATAAATTTGTAAAAATTACCAAAATTTTGGAGACCAGCTTCGTTTTCAGGGCAATTAATTCTACCCAAAACGTAATTTCATATTCAATTCACAAAAGCTATTTTCCATAATATTATCAATATTTTACAATTTTCAATCGTCTTATTTTCGAAAATTTTCGAAAATTTTAAGTAAGGCCATAAAATATTTCCGAGGGTAGTTGGACAAAATACAAAAATCAGTAAGAAAAAAATGGGGTAGCCATTTAAAAAAAGGTGTCGGCGGCGTCATAACTCAGTAACAATTGATAGTCGGAAATTGAACTTTTGACAGCAATGGGTATTTTGATAATTAAAAATCGACGTGTTCGATGATTTTTTGAAATAACAGACTGTCTCAGAGATTTTCTCATGTTTCAATACTTCACGCGCTCACTGTATATGAATAAATAGATAACACTGTGTGGTAAGATTTTCTGACATGAATCATTGTCATTTATTCGAAGGGTAACTTAATAAGTAGTATATTTGTCAAGGGAAAAGTTTCATTGGTATACCGTTAATTTGTGTTAAGTATATCTATTTTTATTACTACCAATATAATTCCCGTTTATCTTAACGTATTTATTAATATTTAAGGTTGTATATTTTACCTAAAAAATTTACTTTTGCAGAAATTACGCCATTTCGTTCTTAATTTTTTGTACTGAAAACTGAATGAATAGATTTTGATTTGAGTGTGCGATTTGTAATCAAGAACAGCAATCAGAACATTACAAGCTGCCCTATCAGTTATCTTCTGCATAAATTGGTAAGTCCAACACTGATATCTGTTCATCGAATTTGCTATAACCAGTAATGCCGTTCAGTTCCAGCTTCTGTCAGAACAGTATACACACGTTCGGGGCGTTCACCGAACGTCTCTCCCCCCAAATACGTAGCACGCTTATTAGCATACGCATTCAATGTTCAGTGCGTATTCTATTGCGGTTTAGAATCTAAACAATTACTGGCTTACTGCTCTAAAGGCGCTCATTTTTGGCTGGTACAAAGTTAGGAAGTTATAAATGAGTACATTAGCGCTATCTATAACAATGGCGTCCATATTTGGGAAGTAGAACCAAGATAATTAACCTCACTGGCACCCTTAGTAGGTATCCCTGTTTGAACTTCGACGTTATTGTTTTTGGGGGGTGATTCGACGCTTTTCTAGCCATAGAACTTGAAACGCCAATTCATAGTGGGACTATGTAAAGACATTTTTGTAGAGAATTAAAAGATTTATCTACGACTCACATATAATAAGTTCATTGCATACGCATCTATGACTATACAGTGTGTATCAGCCAAATGGAATAAATTCGATAATAAATAAATGGGGGCGTGTTTGAAAAAACGCTCGGACACGTCGATTTGTATTTGTGGTTGCGCATTTTTTTCAGTAAAAACTGTTTATACAGGGTGTCTCGTGTAACAATGGCCAATACTAACTTTCTTATTTTAAATGGAACACCCTGTATATTATTCAATTTTTGGCTTCCTCAGTAAATTCTAGACATATTTTATGTACAATGTCCTATACCTATCTTCAATTGTTTCGGAAAAATTAAGTGATTTCAGATTTATTTCAAAAATTAACATTAAAAAATAAAGTTAGTTGATTACAGAAATTCGATACAACACACTCAATGCTTATTTAACATTTAGGTATTGATAACGATAAAGTAAGCAAAAACTATTGGCAAAAACCATTTCAGTGTTCTTTTTATGTACTGATGAAGTAAAAACCAAGCTGCCCTAGCCTTAATAAAGTGTTGTCTAACTGCATGACAGGAGCTGTCAGTGTTATAGTTATGGTTATAGTCTTTTGAATTTCATTAACTGTACATCATAAAAATGGTTCATTTAACAGAAATGCACAAAATAACCATTCTACAAATGATTGGTTATGGAGATAATACACGGACACAAATGGAAGTTGCTAGGTTATTTCAAGAAAAATTTCCAAATTTGCCGCCTATATCCCAAGGGACAATTAGTAAAATAGAGAAGCAGTTTCGCGAGCTTGGACATGTAAGCCAGATAATAAAATCAGCTGGCAATGCAACAAGTAACGATACCAAATTGGATATTATGCTTGAGTTTGAGGAAAACCCACATACTTCTACTCGACAAGCAGCCACAACGTTCGATGTTAGTCATTCAACGATTTTTAGAACATTAAAAGAAAATAATATGCAACCCTATAAAATGATACCAACTCACGAGCTCATGAAAGATGACTTTGATAGGAGAACGTATTTTTGCGAAGAAATGATGGCAATGTTAGATAACAATGTCATCCAATTAGAGCATGTTTTGTTTTCTGATGAGTGCACCTTTATCGTCAAAATTGCCGCTATTGGTCTAGGGAAAATCCACACTGGATGAGAGAAGAACATACGCAATACCCTGAAAAGGTTAATGTTTGGGCAGGAATTGTTGGAGATAATATCGTAGGTCCCTTTTTTATTGATGGCAATAATTATTTAGCACTGCTCCAAAATAATGTCTTGCCAACTTTGACAAACTTATATCCTGATCCAGCAAACCCACAAGTTCCAGCGAATATGATATGGTTTCAGCAAGATGGAGCACCGCCCCATTACCGAATCAATGTCCGGCAGTACCTCAACCGAATGTTTACCAATCGGTGGATAGGCAGGCGAGGATCGATTGAATGTCCAGCACGATCCCCTGATCTGACGCCATTAGATTACTTCTTATGGGGATATGTCAAAAGTATTGTATACAAAACTAAACCCCTCGACTTAGCTGACTTAAGAAGACAAATAACGCTTGCGATTAGATCGGTTACGCCTGAGAGATGTTGATTAATGTCCGAAGAAATTTTTATTTAAGGCTAGGATGTTGCCAAGAAGTTCGCGGCGAGCATTTTGAACATTTCCTACATTAGCATTCACTTTTTTGTGTGTCTTATGTTATCAAGAAATAAACAGTATTATTTAATAGTTTTCTTTTCTATCGAATTTCTTTAATCAAATAATTTTACTTTTTTATGTTAATTTTGGAAATAAATCTGGGACAGTTGAAGATAGGTATAGGACATTGTACATAAAATATGTCTAGAATTTACAGAGGAATCCAAAAATTGAATAATATACAGGGTGTTCCATTTAAAATAAGAAAGTTAGTATTGGCCACTGTTACACGAGACACCCTGTATAAAAAGTTTTTACTGAAAAAAGTGCGCAACTACAAATACAAATCGACGTGTCCGAGCGTTTTTTCAAACACGCCCCCATTTATTTATTATCGAATTTATTCCATTTGGCTGATACACACTGTATAATACCGATCATGATACACGCCAATGATTATAATGACACTAGCGTTGTATAATAATGACAGTTCGTTCAAATAATGACCATTATTTGAACGAATTATCATTATACAACGCTAGTGTCAAAATCTGTCAAAACCTATGGATGACAGTTATGTGACAGTTCGCCTCGCCATCATTGACAAATACATTCGAAAGATTTTATATAAAATGGAATTTATGAGTCGTAGATGAAACGTCGTATTCGACTCGCACACAACGGATATAAATCGCTCGCATGTTTACACATGCTCGCGATTTATATCCTTAATTATATGCTCGGCAAATAATATACTTTTTTGCTGATGCTTTTAAAACTGCTGAATGTACTATACTACAGATAATTTGACCCAATTAATCTCCAAATAAAAAGCGTTAAAAATCGTCAGCATTCGTTTGGAGTCGTGTTCGCGTGGATCAGACTTAATCTAGTGCCGATATTGGGTGGATTGGATACAAAATAATTAACCCTCGGTCAGAGACGTCCTAATTGAAGATTCCGTTTCAAGCAGGCAGTTGAAAGGGGGAGCCAGCAACGAGCAGCCAGCAGCATCCCGAAACTCCAATTTAATTTCGACCGACGCAACTAATTTAATTTTTACAGGAGGAGACATCGGAACTCGGAACTATCGATTTTCTTTGGCTCGCAATACGAACCAGTAATTCGCCCGACGATTTAATATCAGGCCATACGCTACAATGACCGGCACGAACTTTTACAAACCCATCTCCTTAATTTGTACGTACTGCTGCAATTTTTCTTTAATTAATAAAATTCTAGTTCTCGAAAACCACGTTTCGCTCCTTTCGGTTAGTGCTCTAGTTTTACTACTCTAATGAATATATCAAATTATAAATCTTATAATTATCTACAAAAAATATCTACACAAATTTTTGCCAAGTATAATGAATATTTGTCAAGAAAAAAAACCTGCTCTATTTAATTCGTAGCGACTCCACTTCATAAATAAATTTATATATTCGACGTTCGGCTGTGCGGACGAGTTTTTTACGCCATATACTTGGTATTTGCAATACCCAGTTGAAGTGGGTATAGCAAATGCAAAGGCGACAAATATTAGTGCATTTATTTGTACTCGATGAACATTTTAGTACGCTGTTTAATTTTTCCATTTTTTTATTTCGTTTTGTGTGTAGTAGGTCGTATACGAAGATTGAGAATAGATCTGTAATTATTAGTAAGATTTTTGATTTTTCTAAAGGGAGAAAACCGCATAAAATTGTAATTTTGTGAAACCGTCGGACAGACAGTTTTCCGGAAACCGTCAGACAGAAATTAAACAAAATATATTGTTGGTTTTACCTGTCCACATAAACTCAATGTTATTTCTTTCCAAGAAAAACGTACACCATATACAGAGTGTATCCTAAGTTGATGCTTTTCTATGAACTATATAGATGATACTCATTTATGAGCTTGCAAAATATAACCTTTTTGTTAAACAAAAAAGCTACACAAAATTATCTCTACTATTAAAATATTTTTAATCGTTTTCGTTTCTCTTCAAGTAATAAACATCATAAAAATTTTGTAGACAGCATGTCTATAAAATAATTTATTTGGAAAATTATACTTTATTTGCTTGTATTTATATATGTCAATTTTTATGTTTATTATTTAAAGAGAAACGAAAGCGGTTAATAATATTTTAATAGTAGAGACAATTTTGTGTAGCTTTTATATTCGACAAAACGGTTAAATTTTGAAAGCTCAATTGTTTAAATTTTTGTTTCAGAAGCTAATTGATCTGTATTTCAGACAATATTAGGACATATTTATACAACGAACCTAGTAATACAATTGGATTTAGTAGAACTTTAAAGATGACGAAGAAACCATATGTAACATTTCTTTTATGGGCAATATCTTCCTAATTTAAATAAAAAAATATATATTTTTTTCTCATTAAAATAATAATTTATTTAAACTATTTCACATCAAATGACCAATAGGGTATTACGGTCATGTGGAAATTTAAGCAAAAGCGTGTATTAAGCGAGTTTACAGTATGTAACCCGAAATTCTGTTGAGAAAATTACAATTAAAATTTTAATTTTCCGATCACTGTCGTGATTGGCCAAGTGTAGAATTGGCACTGTAGCCAAGAAATTGATCAAAACCTAGGGAATTTTCTTGTACAGTGTTTGCACCGCTGTTTGTTTGTATGTGTGTTGACAAACTTCGACGGTACTATTTACAGCGTATCGTAAAGTTATTACTTATTAAGTTGTCATAAGTTGTTAAGTTACCAGCGCAACCACGTATGTGTTCTGTGGAAGATGATTTTACCAAAGCGAATTCGCAAAATTTGCCCACGATCATACACTGTCATACATATTATTCAACCAGCTTGCAATTGTTCATAGTAAATTAACGACAAAGTAATGAAACATCCCCCAATCAGATGCTTCACAAAGAAATTTGAATGTAGAGGGAAAGACTAGTAGTAAAAAATAACTGCTTAAATAGAAGTTTATTAATATTACATATTGACAATACATTTCTTATAATATATTCCTGTGTGTTTATGAAACTACAAGGTAGATACACCATTTCGTCTAATTGTTGTATTGAATTCTGGTGTTTCGACTGATTTGCTGTTGCAACCCGGCACACAACAAACTCTATATTATTGTTTGCTCATGTTGATTATGTATGGTGTTTGCTGGTGTTGATATATTAAAAAAATCACTGACCACCTAACCTCAATACACGAACGGTAAACAGAGTGAACTACGCGACTGTTGGCACCACAGCAACATAAAATAACTATGCGCGACGTTGTCAAGTTTCGCATTATAATCCCTCCTTGTGACGTCACAAGTAGGATTTTTATTTGAATTTCAAAACGCGTTTTCTCCTAAATTAAAGCGTTGTTTGGCATTTTACGTGTAAAAGGGTGATGCTAAGCTAACCTACTTTGTAATAGAACAGAATTTGAAAAGTGCCGTAATACCCTATTGTATTGTTTTACAGTCTGTTAAAATTAGATACTGCGAATTAATAATACAGAAAGCTGATGAATTAAACAAAAAATCATTAAAATGAAACAAAAAAAATTGTTTTGTAAATTTCCACAAGAATCCCCTTGTTAGGACGCAGTGAATTCTGCACTTATGTAATTAAAAATATGTCGGCATTATAAAATAAAACCTTGCTTGTTCGTAATCAAATTATCAGTTTGATTTGAAAAAGTTTATGTGCAAATTAGGCGAACTAATCAAAATAATAGCTAGTGCCCATTCGGTACGCACATGTAGCAAGTCCTCAAAGAAAATTTTCATGTATTAGAAAATGCGGCGATGCATGAATGTAGATGCATTTACTGTTACAGTGCAACTCTGACGGTCCGAAATCACAAACGAATATTGTACAAATTTGTTGGTATGTCATAGATTTTTTGGTGTTTTATAAAAATCAGCCGGTAATCAAGGATCGATGAAAAATATTCGGTGAACGAACTTAAAAGGAAAAATAAATCACTCAAGGCATCGTTTAGACCAATCAATAACAAAAATGTCAGTATACGAATATGTAGCCCCGGCTTAAGAGAAACAACGTATTTATGTGATGGGTAAACCCGCTGGCCAAGGCATTGAAAACATGACAAAGCATCATATTTTATAATAAGAAAAACAATATATACAGTTAAAACTTGCCCATTTTCAAGATATGTGGGACACGCTGTATATAAACAAGCAGTTATATTATCATACTCATAGTGACACTATAGCTAGCATAAGAAATTATATAGGTAGGTAGGTACATATATTTTGAGACGTACAGCAGCGTAAGCGAAACGCTTGCCTGGATTTTTGTTCATAACTATATTAAATACGTAATTACTCTTTAGAGACGTGATTATCCTACGTCGAGGTCGTTCCTGACTTAACTCGTTCTCGTCGTACATTTTCAAGTGTGCTTGCTTGCCGATCTCCTATCTTGAGAGCAGCCATATCTAACCATCGTAGATGATAATCGCTGTTCGCACTGCACGCCATGAATATTATACGAAATCAGGTTACTTCAAATTTAATAGTTTTAAGATGAGTTTCGGATCTAATTTACCTCGAAAGCGCCCTCTGGCATTTTAAACGAAAGATAATAACAATTTTTACGAGGATACTAAAAGAGCTACTTGCGTCTAGTAGCTAATAGTATCTACCATATAATCAGACCGATTCTGTAACGCAGTTGTTACGTGGCAAGTGGTTAAATTTCTTAGCAACGTTGTTAAATTATAAAATGGTATTCTGTTGAATGGCGAACTGAGTGACTACGAACTACGTAGTAACCGATAGGAAGAGGGACGTGCTGCTAAAGACTCTTCAAGTCTATAACCTTAAAATAAAAACGAATTCTTTGGTTTATGGTATATGTATCGTAAATAAACAAGTGGTAAATGAAATAGAAGATTTATATGAAAGGTGATTGATTTTGTTTTTACTATTAAATAAGTATGATAGGTATTTTAATTTATTTTATATTTTTATTTTAGAGGTTACCTAACAATTGCCAGAAGGAACTTGGCTTTTACCTAGGATGTATACCTATACAAGTAAAAAAATCTGATGTGGCCAGGCACATGACTTTATCATACTATATATAAAATTAATGGTTTAGCTGCATGGGATTCTATTTGATCGAGATCGGCCATGTCAGCATTAAAATAAAACTAGTAGAACTAGACAGATATGTCGATTAAAGCTGTGTTCGGATGTTGTACTCCGTTGACACCGGGTACACCGTCCAAATGACACTTACGTGTTATGTTATTGGGTGTAAAAATTGTAACGGTGTACAATATCCGAACGCAGCTTATATTATTGACAGTAGGTATTGTCAAAACATTAGCGTTTGACACTACCTACTGCCATTAGAATCAAAAAATCTGACAGATCCTGGCTACTAGTTTTAATGCAGTATGACCGATCTCGATGAAATAGAATTTGCTCATGCAGCTAAACTATTGATTGCACCAAAAAATGTCATAGACATAAATTATTCAGAATTTCCTCTACTTTAATTTATTATTTAACTATTTCGAGTAAATTCCAGAAATGGCGGCTTATTTGCAAAATCTTTCAAAAATGCTAAGACTAAACCTCCAGTTCCTTTGGACCATTTTCAACAGAAAGCTTTTCAGCTCTAAGTTTGGTCATAAAACTTCTAAATATGAAGTTTCGTCTCGATACCTTTAGTAGTTTCTCCGGAATCGTCGTCACAAAAAACGGGTACACACACACACACACACGCACACACACACACGCACACACACACACACAGACATTTTTTTGTAGCTTGGTCAAAAATGTTCAGGGGACCCAAAAAGACATATTTCCGCTAAAAACTCAAATTTTTTTTTGGCACGATTACAATACTTTACATACTGCGTATGATAAAGTAAAAATGTTATAGTCAAATACGACTTTGTATTCGTCGACTATTAAAATAAGTTTGTTAAATTTATTAAATTTACAGTGCAAAGATTACCACAGTTAAATTAAATGATCATTGTTAAAGAATTAAATTAGTATCCAATAAAGAATACCTTTTAACCACAACTACTAGAATTTAACCGGTTGTCGTATTAATGAACCCCTTCAATTAAAATTTGTGGTTATGCATATCCGAATAACCTAACCTCACAATTCAGAAATGCAATAGGTGCACATCACAAGATTTAACTAGCAAAGCAACATCGTTTATGTACATATTTTGGCACAATCGTAAAAAAACTCACCGGTAATAAGATGGGTTTCCGAAATGACGTCATATCATCGCTGGGCACTAAAACAAAACCCCCGCTAACATTTATCACGAATTATCACTGAAATCCGGGCGATTTAATAACGAAAAATTGTCAAATTTTCAACGCCCCGACCTCGAATACAAACACTACTGCGAGGCGATGCATCGAAATATTCCCACTCCAAAATCAGCTGTGCTAGCACGGCTCGCTTTGTTTTTGCTATCGGCCAATCGCGTGGCTGGAAATTTTGACCGCTCGTACCCAAGCCGATAACTAGTTTTGTATAAATACGTAAATAGGTATGCATAATATTCACGCTGCATGAATATTACTGCAAGGATGATTTAAATTTGAAACATTTGACCAATTTAGTAATACGAAATAAGATTTATTTTTGTATTTTATAATATTAATATTGCTGTGTATGTTTTATACCGGGTGACCCATGCCATAGGTACTCCCGTTTATTTTTGGTGAGGTTAATATGACTTCCGGTTTTTCCGGAAATGACGTCATCATTGAAATTTTAAATGGCACCCTATATTGTTTGTGTGATATTTTCAATCAGGATGACAACACAAAAACATACCGATCGTCAATTTTTATCACCAAGGCAACGCAAAAATAACTTTTTTGTGTATTAATCTAGGGGCCTATGAATTGGTGAAAATAGTCGAAAATTGTCAAATAAACACTAACTAAATTGATTTTGACCGATATTGCATTACTGGCGCCCTCTAGCGTGATTTAAGTGGATTTTGGCCAGTGAGTCATTTTTTCACGGGTACCCAATGGCCACACCTTGATTATTCGATAGAAAACATCTTTCCGATTAGAATGATATCAAATACTAATAAAATATCAAGTATTTGGAGTCTTTTCAGATAAGGCCAGAATATAGTAAAATAAAAAATAATGCGATAGTGTGAAAAATAATTTTGATTAATAATTCTTTTTCACAACTGAAGTAATTTTCTGTGGTAGGTTGAAAAGAGAAATACATGCTACACAAATACATACAGAATATCATAAACATATTATACAGGGTGTTCCTAAATAAATACGAAAAGGGGTAATACTTTGGCTGATTTAATGACTAAAAATTCATATAAACATAGGTCCGCAAACGCTTCGTTGCAGATCTACGGGGTGTTGAAATTTCAAGATTTTTTTAGTTTTTTCTTTATAGCTCTTGTATTTTTTGAGATATTTAGCTCTAATTTGGAATATGGGTTACGCTGTAGGACTTACATCATTGGGCATATCAAATGGTTTTAAGAATCTACAGGGAGATATTTTTTCAGGGGTCATGCCCCCTTTTCTCCCCCAACTTTTTTCGGTGCCCCGCTGGTGGATTCTAAAATACAAAATACATTTTTTGTTTTGTTCTAAAGCATTTTAACCTTTTGTAGTTTTTTCGTGTTTACCACCGTTATCAAGAAAAAAAAATAAAAGCTTTTCCGTTTTGCTAGATGAAATTAAATTTGTTTAAATGATTGGTCTAGTATGCCTTGGCTTGATTTAGATAACCTTTTGTTTGTATTTATTTTGACATTTTATTCGCCACCAACTGTTAAAAATTAAAACTAGGACACAAGAGCTATAAAGAAAAAACTAAAAAATCTTGAAATTTCAACACCCTGTAGATCGGCAACGAAGCGTTTGCGGACCTAGGTTTATATGAATTTTTAGTCATTAAATAAGCCAAAGAATTACCCCTTTTCGTATTTACATGATATTTAGGAACACCCTGTATATTAATTATACTTAAATGACATTTAGGAATATAACATCTACATAATGTAGATTCATTCGGAATTTATCTATTTGTACTTATATTTTGATAAATAAAGATTTAAATCAGCATTTTGCATGTTTGTGCTGCAGATAATATCTCCATAATTTTTTCAAGCTCGACAAATAACGTAGGTATAAACGTGTTTTCAGTAGACATGAGTCGTAAATTTTGATAGTTTTTTGGTACTACCTACTTTATATGCTCGCGTCGTCATGCTGTAGTAGTAAGTCAGTCAGAAAGAATGAAATAAAAGAGCGAAGAAATAATAAAAATCCGTAATGGTCGGAACGTAAAGTCCATCGTAATTCCCAAATCCGGTGTTCGTAATGTCGTGTCAAGTTTATGCGACATTTGACTCGCCATGGTGAGAGGCTGCCATGAATATTTCATATGTGTCTGCGATCCCAAACGATCGCAGTACGCTGGACATCGCCTTTTAAACGAAAAATTGCAATACACACGGAATAGCGGTTATTTTATTGTGATAAATATTGGCTGAATGTGAATCGAAATATTCTGAATAGTGCATAGCCAATACATAAATCAGACTTGATGATTTAAAAAGATCCACTAAAGTACTGTATTGAAACTACTGATCCTATATTTTTTTTACTCATTTTTTTATAGATCTATTAATTCTATTTATTAAATCTACTTTGCGTCAATAATTTTATATAAATTTGAGAAATTGTGGTTACTATTTTAGAATCTAGGGTATTTTGCGGGTACCATGTTGTAGTAATTCTGCTAGGTAGCCGTTGAGGCTTATATATTTACACGCACTTATAATTGAATCGGTGAGTTCGAAAACAAGTCCAAAATTGGACATTTTGAACATTCAGGATTAGTCGAAATTAGCGGATCACTTAAATTATTCACCAACCGTACAATTAAAAAAAAATTTTTTGAGGTAAAAGTTGTTTTGCTTTAAACAATCTATCGTTTAAATATATTTTTACTATACAGGTTGTTCATGTTGGTCTGGAAATTTTGGTAACCTTTCCTTTTTCAAATACATTTTTTAATTCTAAGATTAATTCTAAGAATCCTTTTTGAGTTATGAGCAATTAATCAAACAGACAAAATTACCGAAATACATAAATAATTCAGTTTAGCATTTGCAAGCGATTTTAAAAAGGCAGTTTGTGTATTTGCGCTTGACATATCAAGCGAAAAATTCAGACTGGTCCGAATTGTTTTTTATTACTTAATAATTAAGCTTAAATGTGTATATGTTGTAAATATAAAAGCAGTTTCAATTTTCGCTAATTTTGTAATAAATTATAGGCCTGTAATTTTTATATTTTTTTGTTGAATCTTTTGGCTAATAATATTGTTGGAGACCGACCAGAGATGGCGCACACACCGTGTATGCGACGGACCAATCGCTAGCCATCCTTGTCGGGCAAGCACGCCAGACTAGTCAGATACCAGAGACGACAGCGAGAGAGTGTAAACCTATTCAATAACCACATGTTTTAATCTTTGTGTTCTACAAGTGTTGTTTACGCTACCCAGTGACCCGAATAACAATATTTTAAAACTTTTATCTTTGTGTATTTAGCTTGTTAAAAGTAAGATCATATTGTTGTTGTTATTTCGACTTTCTCCACTAACAACAACATTTTTCCTCAGAATGTAAAAAGAAGCGAGTTCGACTAACAGATTATTTTTAAATTTGATCTTACCTTTATCCTAATGTCGCGTCCGTTACCAAAAACCATATTAATTGTTGTCATTAGTCGATAAACATTTAAAATTCAAGCAACATTCAGTTACAAAGGAAGCTTATTCATTTGTTTCAGAAAGCAAAAAAAATTACGACAAATCGAGATTAAAATTTTATTTATGTTTGCAATTTGTCGCGTCCGTAACCGTAACACTATGAGGCGGCCTTTTGATTTATTTCGTTGCAAAAATCATAACTTTTGAACTAATGAACATATTTAAGAAATTAAATTGCATCTTTTCAGATGCATATCTTAGCTTTAAAATACAGTAGAACATCAAAAATCCGAAACGTCAAAAATCCGAACGCGTTTTAAAAGAGTTTAAATACATAATTATGTAATAGTTTGTGTAATAGATGTATATTTAATCGATTAAAGTGCATGTTTTTAGGCATTTTTAGACATTTCTTTAGCCTAAGTGTCATTTTCTAGGTTATTTTCGAAAATCCGAACAATTTGATAATCCGAACCACCTTCGGTCCCAATTAGTTCGGATTATCGGCGCTCTACTGTAAACGGAAATACAGTGTGCTACAGCAAACAGGATGCTTGTTGAGATATTTTTGAAAAATGCAAACCATAAAATTTTCAGTAAATACCATAGTAAAATTACTGAAAGTTTGTTTATAAAGTTACTGATTTGAAATCGGACCTGTTTCAAGCTGTACGTTGGAACGGTTGTATCTTGAAACAGGTCCGATTTCAAATCAAGTATGCTTAAGGTGTGTTCTGATTAGTCGTAATGACAGTGGTAGTAGATGCCATTATAGTATTTCTAATAGAGAGTGTTAGTGACTCAAATTTATGTACATGCAAACTAATATGTGTCACTATCACGGCTGGTGAGAAATACTATAATTTCGTCTGCTACCAGTGGCATTACCTACCATTACCACCAATCAGAACGCACCTTTACGTTCTGATTGATCTCGTAGTAGCTCGATCGGTCGGTACTCGGTATAGTAGCGTGTAGTAATCCAATTTTAGTATATTATTATAACTGAATTAATTTTATGTTAAATTTCTGAAATAAAGTTAGAGTTGAAGTGATCATTATTGCATTTTATGCTTTGGGAACAAACTGTCGCGTCCGTAATGTCGCGTCCGAATTCGTATTATACATCATAAAAAAAAAAGCTGAAAGATATTTCCCACATTTCATAAGTCTACCGACAAAAGACATTCTTTGGTCTTCATTTGCACATAAAACAAAGATTTTTTTCTCCAAACATCGCTGAATTTGCAATAATTCTACTCGCGTTAAAAAAAGCTTTCATTTTTTGTCGCGTTCGAACACTTTTGTTTTTGCTTGTATATTTGCACTTAACTATTTATCCTTCCAAATTTTTTTTTGTTTAATATAACACTCTACTAGTGCAGTAATTGAAATAGGCAAACGATTTTTCCGTTTCTTTCCTATTTTAAGCTTTGTTAATCGCGTACGAATGTCGCGTCCGTTACCCAGGATATACCCATATGGCATTTGATATGAATGGGACCAATGTTAGAGAAAAGTTACTAAAACAGGGGTGACAAGTTGTTAATTGTAATGCCGAAAACAGTGCTACAATGTGTGCATTGTGAATGCAAAGTAGAAAAAATATATATTTCGTTTCGTGCAATTAACTGTCTCATAACTTGAGGACAGCAACACTGTGAATTGATATATAAATTTAACCGGAAAAGTTGCACGACAACCGCCGGAAATTGTTTGCGTTCGACAATATTTTCGCTCCGATATAATTTATTATTTCTATTACGACCTCTACCGGCACATAATGGACATGTAGTAAACGAGAACAGCGTCGGTAAATCAAATAGCCCATCAATCGAAAGTATCGCTATATCCGATGTATTGATTTTTTTTTACAAACGCGATTTTGATGGACGAACGATTTATCTTCAGTCAGAACGATGGAAACTTTTACTGCGTCTGTCTATAATGAGATTTTACTCACACAATATTTACGTACAAATATATGAAGAGTACGCATAGGTGTACTAATTGGGATGGATATGTTTTCGTTTGTGTTATAAAAAGAATTTCATTAATTTTGGGATCAGCTATTAAATACTGGAATTGGCAATAAAAATGTAGGGTTAATGGATTGGAAGATCTGTTCGAATGACATCAAAATATGGTCCGATAACGATTGCAAAAGTTTCTGGTATGATTGTTGTCTTTGTGTGTACACTAGGGTGGTCTAAAAAAGACTCTAATTTCCCACTTAAAATATGTACATTGCAAAAATGCATCTTTCTTTCTTTTTTTTTCACGTTTCCGATTTGGAAAAAAAAGTTGCGGAAAATTATCAGAAATTGCTCAGAACTCCCCAAGGAATAAATCCACAACCACTATTTTTTTGTTCACCACCCCCCACCGTCCCCATAGTAGCCTAAATATGAGACAAAAGTGTCCCCAAATTTACAATTTTACAATGTTATGTGTTTTATTATTGTTTTTGGCAGAAGCGATTATTATTCGATCATTGACATATTTTTTGTCATTTATTAACTAATTTGAAATTGTTTAAACAATTAGCATTTGCTTAAACAAAAATATACGATGTTACGAACGTATTTTTCCATTTTTTGCACAAGTTATTATATTACTCGCTTTTGTGTCATTTATCAAATATGTAATTAGCAATTGTTTAAACAAATTATTTGTTTAAAGAAATCTATATACAATGTTGCGGACATATTGTCTATTTTTTAAAGGAAATTATTATTAGAATATTGGCATTTTTTTGGTCATTTGCTAACTAATTTGCTAACTACATTGTATAAACAAATACCATTTGTTTACAAAAATATACAATGTTACGGACATATTTTTCTTTTTTTATCAGAAATCATAATTAGATTGTTCGTCATTAATGAACTAGTTTGCAATTGTTTAAATAAATACCATTTGTTTAAACAAAAAAATACGATGGTACTGACGTATCTTTTTGACAAGAATTATTATTGTATTTCTTATCTTTTTTTCTTGTCAAATTTTCAATTATAACCTATAATACCTAATAATTAGTGTGACAACCACATTACTTATTAATACTTATTAATAGCTTTTGTCAAGAAATACATACGTACTAACATTGAAGATTATATGTTAATAATATGGTGACATACAGGCGGGACGTAAATTTAAAAAAAATCAAAAATTACAGCCACAACCTGCATTTGAACCAGGGACCTTTGCGTTTCTAGCACAATGCTCTCCCAACTGAGCTACTGAGGCCTATGTCATTTGTATTTCATTTTTGATTTATTTAAAATTTACATCCCGCCTGTATGTTATTAACCTATAAATATTAATTTGACAAATTATGTCGTTAAACATTTTCATTGAATATTATAGTTTAAACAAATTTATTTGTTCAAACAATTGCACAATAAGTAACAAATTACAAAAAACTTGCCAACAATGTAACTATATAATTTCGACAAGAGGAAAAACAAAAGACATTGTAAATATTTGATTAAAAATTTGTGTTTAAAGAATTGCAAATTCGTTACTAAATGACAAAAAATGACAATAATTTAATAATAGTTTCTGCAATAAATATAAAAAATATGTCCGTAAAAATTTGTTTAAACCAGTAGTATTTGTTTAAACAATTACAAATTAGTTAATAAATGTCAAAAACTACCAATAATCTAATAATAATTTATGCAAAACATATAGAAAATTATGTCTATACAATGTATATATTTGTTTAAACAAATGGTATTTGTTTAAACAATTGCAAATTGGTTAATAAATGACAAAAAATACCAATAACAACATATATTTTTGTTTAAACAAATGGTAATTGTTTAAACAATTGCTAATTAGTTAATAAATGACAAAAACAATAATATAATAATGTTTGCAACAAATGGAAAAATGAGTTCGTAACATCGCATATTTTCATTTAAACAAATGGCAATTGTTTAAACAAAAATATACGATGTTACGAACTCTGTTTTGTTTTTAAGAAATACCACTCCTCCTTACGCTCGTCGTGCCCAAAACAACTCGTGCACCAATTTTTCGTCTTTTAAACTTGTATTCTAATATACCATACCATAAGCTTATAACTGTGGTATGTTAATTTATTATGGTAAAAAAAAATAAAAACTTTTTTATTGCCTTTAATATTATTAAATTTAAAGTATTGTAATCATGCCAAAAAAATTTTTTTTGGTTCCTTCAGTCGTATCTAATATTGGATAGTCTTCAATCGGCAAAAACAGTCGAAATAAAATAAACTATAATATAAGCTACACATTTAAGCAAAAGTAAATACTTCTGTTGCCATAGTAATAAAAGCACAACAAAATAAATCAAAACATAATATTATAAAAGTTATAAGATAAGAGATAACTTCAGCTAGAACTGCACCTGTATTTGAATGATCTCTTAGACCTAACTTTTGTTCATCGACACTTTTGTATTATACTTCTATAACTTTATTATTGTAGTTACCAGAAATCGTTTCACTATTGTTACGTAAATCATAACTGCAATTTTAAAACTACTATTTAAGTTACTTTTCAAACTTTTCAACTTGTCTCTATTGCTCTATTGCTGTCATGATATCAAGTAACGACCAACATCTATTTACCCTTTCCCCAATAGAGAAAAATGATGACAGAGTTCCGTAGAGCATGATTTTTAGCTTTATGCTTGAAGTGCGAATTTTGTCACATTGTGTATTCCTTATAGCGAAATATCAACGCTCGGATGCACATTTCAAACGACCGCACATCAAAGCAATTTTCCGTTGAAAATTCACTCACAAGTCTTTTTCCCAATTCGAACATTTTCAAACGAAACGGTTGTTAAACTGCAAACCTACAGAACAGACGAACATACACGTATGCAATACGCGATCGTTCAAATCATAACCTCGCATAACCTCGAGTATATAGGATCTAGGAACTTTTCCTGTTGCTAGTTAGTAGGTCGGAATGTAAGGTTAAAATTTAATAAAACCGTTGACCATTAAAATGCTGGTTTACTGTGAGTTTTTCTAGTAATTTCGTCCGACATTGCATATCTTTATTTTCAAACTACGTACACTGCCGCTCATGGAAGTTCGCACACATAGTAAACATATAGAAAATAATGATAAAAGCACTGATAACGTAGCAATAGGCACCTCTATTTCTACCAAATAGCGAACACATTCTTAACGTTGATTTCCAGTAACATACGACATCATTAAATGTGCTAATTTAAAATAATTTTTATATTTAATTATTATGCAACATTTATGCTGTTTTTTAACTGGTTGTTGGGAATTTTCTAGTTTCCATTAAAAAGGATTAAATACGAAATAACAAATAGAGTCATAAATACTGCATCTCACACACATGTTGCGACCCCATTTTTACCAGATTTTTGCATCAAATGCTCGAATTTGTATTCAAACGAGACTGTGCTGCAGTCTGTAGTTTGCACAAGATAACTCTGTCACGCGGAAGACATCATGCGACGCGGAAAGCCAACAAGCAAGAAACAGCGTTTTGTAATCATCGCTTTCATCAGGAATGATTGTCAGTTTGTAAAAATGCAAGAAACAAGTCAACGATAAGTGAGTCAACGATAAGTCACAGTCTTCACCAATATGAAGAAACATGGAATTTGGATGTCGTGTTCGGCCGGAACTATCACGAACAATTTCCCAAGCAGATGAAGACCGATTAAAATAATTTTTAAGCAAAACAGAAAATTGACCGCACTAAAATCACCTCTGAAGTCAATCGCGATCGTGAAATACCAATTTTCGTAAGCACAGGGAAACGACGTCTCCAAGCGGAAAATCTGCATGGACGTGTGCAACTTCGATGTGTTCGTGCCCACTGAAGTCGTTTCTGACGACTTCCCCGACGAAGCAATGGATTTCGTACGGCAACGCGTCCATGCAGATTTTCCGCTTGGAGGCGTCGTTTCCCTGTGCTTACGAAAAATGGTCTTTCACGATCGCGATTGACTTCAGAGGTGATTTTAGGTGCGGTCAATTTTCTGCTTTGCTTAAAAATTAAATTTAATCGTTCTTCATCCGCTTGGAAAATTATTCGTGATAGTCCCGGCCGAACATGTCATCCAAATTCCATGTTTCTTCATATTGGTGAAGAGTGTCACTTATCGTTGACTCACTTATCGTTGACTTATTTCTTGCGTTTTCACGAACTGGCAATCGTTCCTGATGAAAAGCGATAATTACAGAACGCTGTTCCTTGCTTGTTGGCTTTCCGCGTCGCATGATGTATTCCGCGTGACAGAGTTATCTTGTGCAAACTACAGATTGCAGGCACAGACTCGTTTGAATACGAATTCGAGCATTTGACGCAAAGGTCTGGTAAAAATGGGGTCGCAACATGTGTCTGAGATGCATTATTTATGACTCTATTTGTTATTTCGTATTTAATCCTTTTTAATGGAAACTAGAAAATTCCCAACAACCAGTTACAAAACAGCATAAATGTTGCATAATAATTAAATATAAAAATTATTTTAAATTAGCACATTTAATGATGTCGTATGCTACTGGAAATCAACGTTAAGAATGTGTTCGCTATTTGGTAGAAATAGAGGTGCCTATTGCTACGTTATCTGTGCTTTTATCATTATTTCCTATATGTTTACTATGTGTCCGAACTTCCATGAGCGGCACTGTACATGCGTATTTTCTGGTAATATTACTATTTTCATCGCTGAAACTTTTAATTTTATAAAAATGCCTGTACATAGTTACACCACGAGTTAGAAAAAACTCAAAAGCAGTTAAGAATTTGTAGATGATTGAAATATCTAGCAATTTTATTTCAAGTTTCACTCTATATTATATTAAGTACCAAGTAAATTCTTTAGTCTAACCTTACAATAACCTAGAATATTTTATTACGTAACAATATTATGAATATATGTATGCATAAATCAGCAAGTTAGTGCATCGCGGCGAAGCAGCAATAAATTAATACTTTTAACGCGCGTAGTTTGTTCTCTTGGTTGTCGTGATATATTTTACGTAGCGATTTACAAAAGTGATAATTTATACGGGTTGTGCTGAAGTTGAGAGAGAACGAAGATATACGTAGCATTTGAATCGGTATCACAAAGTTGCAAACGTGGTAAAATTTAGAATTTGAAATTTATCAAAATTATCACACATATCCAGTGGCATGCGGGTGCATTTGTGCATACATGTGCAGTGGATAATAAATATCAAAACTTCGAAAAATACAAAATATTTTATTTAATTGTACTAAATATACTATCGTGGCCATGATTAATATGCTACAATTCATAAAAATTATAAAGGTATATATGTTAGCGTTTACCCGATTTTACCAAATTAAGAAGAATTGGCGCTGTTTTGACCCCGTAAATTTCATTCGTTTAACTTTAGCAATTACTTACTAGGGAAATATAGATTTCAACGAATTAAAAAGTAAAATCACCTGCGGAATGTTAGCTTTCAATGTAATATGTCTGACTATGAATCTTAATTAATAATTTGTATGTAAAATAGTTCAAAATTAAGAGTAACTGTTAGTCACCGGCCTCAAAAGTTCGACGAAACTGAGGCGCGAGAGGAGGGAACAAGCCGCGCCCACTGTACACTCCGCAGAAGATGCAAGCAACGCACTGATTATATTAGGGGACCGGCGGTATCGTTCTTTTGCGGCAAAGATCAAAGGGGCCGTGCGGTGTCGACTGGCGCCGAACCGTTTCCTAATAATTTTGTGTATGTGACTATCGATCGCATGTTCTGAAATGCTTTTCTTGTATATTTTAAATGCAAATACAATTCCACAAAACAATACAGTGATACAAATTAATTAATTGCTTTATTGAACTATTCGCTATTATTGGTGGCTGTAATGATACCACATATAAATAAATTTGAATATTTTAGTCATTATACATTTCAGTAGGTACATATTTACTTACGTTTTCTATTTCCATTCCAATACTTTTGTTTTAATAAATAGATGCAACAATGATACTTTTATTGAATAAAAAATTACTACACAAAATCCGAAGTATTCTTATAAGTAAATGCTAAAAGTTTACAAGAAAAAACATATTTTGGGTATATTTTTTCTAGAAAATTGATATTTATTTATTTTATTGTAGGTATTATTTTTATATAAATACGATTGCGCATACAGTAAACTCTCCTATAACGCGGTTCCTACAACGCGAATTTCTACCAACTCGATCAAAATTTTGCGACTACATCTTCATATAACGCGATTATCGTACAACGCGCATGCGTCTAAATTTGCGATCATCAAATTCCTAAAACGCGTTTCAATAGAACGCGTAATATTAAACCGCGTTGTAGGAGAGTGTACTGCGTACATACGTTGTGCAATTTAAATTATACTCTTCAAATATGTTGAAGTATCTTGTGAATAAAGCCTGATTTAGTCAATCGGATGTCAGATTTGGGTTCAGCGCATAAAAATACTTTGGAAATGATGTACCGCAAGCAATCAATCAATACTGTGTAGTCGTTTTTGTCACATTTACTTACTTACTACATGACATGACGTATTAGGCGCAAGAGTTTCGGTTAACGGATGTGTAACACCTTTATAAAAGTTTTTTGCCATATATGGTAATTCGGCACGCTTACACCTATAAGAGAGTATTGCCCAAATTAACTAGCGAAGTTAACTAGCGAAGAATTACACTACACGTATAATATCTACATGTTGTACAACAAGTCGAACTAAAGCCAACCATCCCACATAGATTGCGATTGCCCTGAATGCATTGCCAAGCGACAAGTGTTTGGTATTAATATTATTTTCTAAATCTAAATACCAATATATTTGAAATTCTATGACGAAAAATAAATGACTGATTAAAAATTACATTACATACTTGTATTTCCTTATTAATAATTTATTTAACTCCTATTAATTATTTAGTAGTTGTAACATTGTAAGTAGGTATTGCGGTTGTTGATTATTCTTCGTTCCGTGTGTCGTACGGGGACTGCACTATAAATCCTCGCGGGAACATGCGCTCCTAATTTATAACTCGCTCTTTGCTGTCTGCGTAAAGTCCATCTGTCAATCAGGACGGGAAAAAAATTATTTCTCGTATTCGGTTTCTAGCCTATTTTGGTCGAAATTCAACAATTCAGGTTGCTCACATACACTTCCGCAAGAACATGCTGTCCTAATTTATAAGCGAGTCGCTGCTATATACGTAGCAGCACGGTAAAATTTATTTGTCGTATGGCTTTCGTTTGCCGGGCGCGGCGCCCCTACACCTCCCGTGTCAACATGCGATCAATATTTCTGTTAGGCCGAAATTGCTCAATATTTGTGATTCCCCTGGCTACGTATTCATGCTGCTGCTTCAGATTGTACCATTTGAATTTGATTGGTCGAAGAAAATGATGTGGTGTTTATCCAACAGATGGCTGCACTGTACGACGATAAAATATGTTATTCTCGTGTCATTCACATGTTCAAAAAAACAACGGTTAAATCATTACAACATTCATATTTTGTTGTCATTTTTTTTACACAAGTTCATGAAGGCTCAATACAAAATGTTGTAATATTGCTTTTTTAATATTTGGTTCTGATTTGTAAAAAAAATAATAAAAATTACCAATTATTGGCTTCTTTAGTAAGGGTAAAAAACAAAACAACAACGCAAATGAAAAAAAGTGCCATTCGTACCCGGTGTAATACACCTTTACCTATCTATAATTTAATGTATTACACGTGTATTAACACACAATTAAGCTCAGTATGTTTGGTTTTATGTAGTGTTGTTTTGAAGTACGCTACTACCTCTAGTGATTCCTCTTAATATTTTATTTTAATATTATTTTAATAATAATTTTGGGGGCTAATGCTCCCGAAATTATTATTTATACAACATAATCTAGCACGAATCTAATTTCCAACGTTTGCGAAACTAATTCTCAAAGAAACCTCACCACACCATAACACCATACAATGCCTATCCGGAGGCGTTATGGAACTGAGCAAAGTTCTCTCCCATCTACCAAAGCAAATTAATCAAATCACCAACACTAACCCATTAATCCCGCACGACTAAACAATCATAAATCACGACAATGGCGAATTATCAAACAATTATCTCTTGATATTTACCTTGTAGGCATTGTAGATCGAGCAGGGGGAGGGGCTGGGGCGCGCAAAGGGGTGGTATGGGGCGTCACAGTGTTACCACCACACTACCTACTGTAAAGCCGGGGCTACACATTCGTATACTTGCCAAATATAAAAAATTTGCCAAGTTTGTCAATTCGTATCGAGGCCACCTCAAAAATAGATTTATATATTCGACGGTCGGCTGCGGACGGTTTTTTTTTATAACGAATACTGGGTATTTGCAATATCCAGTTGAAGTGAATATAGCTTTCGTACGCTGCTTAATTTTTCTATTTTTGATTTCGTTTTGTGTGTAGTAGGTCGTATACGAAGACTGACAATAGATTTGTAATTATTAGTAAGATTATTGACTTTTCTAAAGGGCAAAAACCACATAAAATTATAATTTTGAGAAACCGTCAGATAGACTGTTTTCGGGAAACCGTCAGACAGAAATTAAAAAAAAAATATTGTTGTTTTTACCTGTCCACCTAAACTCAATGTTATTTCTTTCCAAGAAAAACGTACACCATATTACAGAGTGTATCCTAAGTTGATGCTTTTCTATGAACTACAGATGATACTCAGAGCTTCCAAAATATAGCCTTTTTGTTTAACAAAAAAGCTGCACAAAATTGTTTCTGCTATTAAAATATTTTTAATCGTTTTCGTTTCTCTTCAAGTAATAAAGATCATAAAAATTTTATAAACAGCATGTCTATAAAATAATTTATTTGGAAAATTAAGCTTTATTTGCTTGTATTTATATATTTGTCAATTTTTATGATGTTTATTATTTGAATCGAAACGAAAGCGGTTAAAAATATTTAAATAGTAGAGACAATTTTGTGTAGCTTTTTTATTCAACAAAAAGGTTATATTTTGAAAGCTCATTTGTTTAAATTTTTCTTTCAGAAGCTAATTGATCTGTATTTCAGACACTATTAGCACATATTTATACAACGAACCTAGTAGTACAATTGGATTTAGTAGCACTTTAAAGATGACGAAGAAACCATATCTAACATTTCTTTGATGGGCAATATCTTTCTAATTTAAATAAAAAAATATATATTTTTTCTCATTAAAATATTAATTTATTTAAACTATGTAGTTCACATCAAATTACCATTTGTTTTGTTTTACAGTCTGCTAAAATTAGATGCTGCGAATTAATAATACAGAAAGCTGATAAAATTATTAAAATGAAACAAAAAGTTTCGTCAAGATTTGTTTTGTAAATTTCCACAAGAATGCCCTTGTTAGTACGCAGTGAATTCTGCACTTATGTAATTAAAAATATGTCGGCATTATAAAATAAAACCTTGCTTGGTCGTAATCAAATTATCAGTTTGATTTTAAAAAGCTAATGTGCAAATAAGGCAAACTAATCAAAAAAATATTGCTATTGTTAGTGCCCATTCGGTACGCACATGTAGCAAGTCCTCAAAGAAAATTTTCATGTATTAGAAAATGCGGCGATGCATGAATGTCCGATGCATTTACTGTTGCAGTGCAACTCTGACGGTCCGAAATCACAAACGAATATTGTACCTACAAATTTATTGGTATGTCATAGACTTTTTTGTGTTTTATAAAATTCAGCCGGTAATCAAGGATCGATGAAAAATATTCGGTGAACGAACTTAAAAAGAAAAATAAATCACTCATGGCATCCTTTAGAGTTTAGACCAGGGGTGGGGGAAACCTTTTTATCATATAAGGCCACATTTAAATTAAAAAATAATAAGCAGGCCGCATACTTACCGTCCTTCTTGAAATAGTCTTCGTCGTGAAATATATCCCCACTAAGAAGTTCATATCAAATAATTTCAAAATAGAGCAGATATGTGCAGTACCCAATTTTAATTTATGTCTGTATACTGTATCTTCATTATTTTCAATTCTGGGGAAGTTTCAGATTAGATCCATTCCCAAGTTATTTGATATGAGCTGTATATTTTATATAACTAGGGCGAATTAGGTCAGTAAATGATGGAATAGTTTTTCATACCCAATTTAATGTGATTTTTGTGTTTGTTTTTCATTAGAAAGAAATTGAAAATTGGGATTTAACATTGTAACTCGTAATTTCAGTAGATATTCTATATGTTTATCAGTTATTTGAGTCCTTAATTGGGTCTTAATTTGAGTTAATTATGAGCAGGTTGACTCACAACAGTATGTAGTCCCAAAGCAAGAAAGCAGTCTTCGACCATGTTGGCGTAACTTTGGATATTCGACTGCATTTTTCCATATTTCTATGGGATCCTTTTTGGAATCAAAATTATTTTTTATAATAGTATCTTCACATAACTGAAACAATTCCATTTGTAATTCACTTGGTGCTTTTGAAATATCAACTAGATGTGGTTCGTATGCTAATTTCATTGCAAGAGTATGTTCTTCAAAATCGGAAAACCTTTCAGAATATTCTTCAATTAATGAGTCCAACTCTGGAAAATGTTCTTCAGAAATTGGTGATTGGGTGATAGATGCGCATGAGACGAGGTGTCGTCCGGGCGAGTACACATTCAAATTTTAGGGAAGTTCGCTTTGATTCAACGCACAGCGACCGTAGATATCAAACAATACTACTACGATGTCAAATATAATTCCAGTACATATTAAATTATTGTAGATTATTTGCCCTTCAGATTATTTTTACTTTTGTCTTGGCGGAATAAACTTAAAAATAAATTGAGAAAAAAAATGATACATTTTTTTGAGAAAATTGAGATATTTAACAAAGGAGTATTGAAAAGTTTCCCCACGCCTGGTTTAGACCAATCAATAACAAAAATTTTCGATTTGCCAAATATTTAACATGTGGCAAATATTTGATATTTGGCAAGTATACGAATGTGTAGCCCCGGCTTAACATTGTAACCCCACTGATTACCGAGGCCGGTTTCCGCACACTTAGCGCAATGTTTGCGGTGTAGTGTGTATCGGTTACGGGTGCGGTCAAGTCTGTATTGGGCCGTTAAACTAGCGGGTCGCAGGGTAGCTATTGTGGCACCAAAACCTCGATCGCGCGACCCGGTTAGTATGTACCGATAAGCCAGTTCGTTCCCAATTGGTTTTAGCCCCGACGTGAATAATTAAACGCACGGGAACCGGCTGGAAACCGCGATACTGCCCTCGGACCGGTGATCACCTATTTTACGACGAAGAAATATCGTACGTTTAGTATAGTATACTGTTGCGAGTTGTACTGTCTAATTCATTATTTAATTTAAGGGGAAGTTATTTCTTTTTTTTTATATTGTGTGAAGGACGATGGTCACGCGGTACCAAAGTAACTACCTATTGTATTTATTTACTTTTTGTTGTTTAAATGTACTATCGTGACCATATGTTATGTCTAAGGTGTCCAGACGTCCCGCTTTTGGCGGGATAGTCCCGACTTTTCACGTTTCGCGGAGTTTAAAGAATGTCCCGCTTTTTAGGAAATATAATGTTTTACAGAATTTTTACAGAATTACTACGAAAACTGAACTATTTCGCTCAAACACTCTTTTTCAAATCGAGCGTTAAAAGGCAGTAAACTAAATTAAAAATAATTATTAAACAACATTTTGGGGTCAAAAACCGTTCTTTCACAATTGTATTTTTTTACAAATAAAAATATGAACTACTCATTTTAGGTAACTTACCTACCATACTAAATATAAATTAATATTCATTAACTAGACTAAGCTAAATGACTACAAACCAGCTCCTTCTGTCATTTACAATCGAAGTTTTATGGGATACTAACCCTGCCATTTAGTCGCAAAGCAAGAATATACAGAAACTTAATAGAAATCACAGAATCTTAGCAATACACCAAATTACAGGTAAAGAATATACAATATTCTATTCTGTCTAATGGTGGATATTTAATATTTTTGTACATTTTTGAAAAATCGTAACAGTTATCTGTAACACGTAGCAACATTTCTGATATGTGGACTGACCGGCTTAAACGGTAAACAAAGTTAGCTAAACTTTGATATTCAATAATTCTTGTAGACTAACTGATTTTCATTATTTTTATCAGATTTATCATATTCATATACATTTGATAATTAAAGAAAATAATATGTTCCAGCTGATTATTTATTCTGAGAGATCAAAAATAGTGTTTTTGTTCTAAGTTTGAGACATCCTGTGGGATAACTAAAGAACTTGTTCTCTCGCAGGTTGGCAACTAGATACTCACTTACAAAACCATATCAATTCTCAACATCTTGTTTTCTAATTCATCACAATACCTGAATTTTTGTAGAATATACACAGTTTTATGCAAGATTTTGTATTTCACTCATAATCAAGTCAGATTTGCTGCAAGGTTTAAGAATAAATTTAAATAGCTAAGTTTTATTTGAAATTGTTTATCTTCTACAAAATTCAGATATTGGAATGAACCAAAAACAAAATGTTCAGAAAATGGATGTCTTTGTAACAGAGTACCTTAAAACTTGCTCATGCTCCGCAGTTTTTCACAGCGTGCATCGAAAGCAGATCAAAAACGGCATTATGGTCTGTTTTTCAAAAATTACAATAGTATGTGCTAATCTATAAAAAATTCAATGAATTTCGTTATTGAATTTCTTTTCATTGAAAAATAATGAAAACCGGTATTCATTACAAAAGTTTAGCAACATAAGCGTTCCTTTAATTGTGCGGTTCAGCGTATTTTTCTCAAAACTGTACCTGAAACTTGGCACATCTTGTTGTGCTGTACTGGGTCGTCAGATTAGAACATATGTTTGTTATTTTTTACGTTAAGATTTATTTATTAACCATAGAAGATAATTCATCTTTCTTAGTCTTCTTACTATATTTAAGTAGTTAATAAAAATGTTTTTAAAAAATATAAAAATTTATTTTCAATCAGGATGACATTCTGAGAACACAAAAACATATCGATCGTCAATTTTTATTACCATTTTATCACCGGTTTTTTCGATTACATGTTTCCGATTACAATGACACCATATCCTTGATATTTTTCTGAAATTCGTAGCGTGGGAATAACATCTAAAGCAGGGAAATCGAAAAAAATAAATCAATAACGAAAAATTATTGAAAATTCATGTCATGTCATGTCAACTAACTTCAAGAGTATCCCAAAAATGGCATTTTTATCTATTAGCACAAAGAATTTAACTTCTATTCATTGAAATTAGCGACTAACAATCGATAAATGACGATAGTGTATATCCATTGTATAAAAGATAAACATACAGATTCAAACTTTACACAAAAACAAAATCTCTATTGAACTTATGCGCTCGTACACACTGCGTCACCTATTGTTGTCCAACAATTTCGATTGAATGCAGCAATGTTTCACCGCATTCATTTCGCCCCCGGCAAAGTTTAATTAACTCCCATCGCGCGATGAGATTGGTCAACTTCGATTCAATTCAATTAGCTTCGCAGGATCGCTGTTTACAGTCAATATATAAAATTGCACTCGCCCGAAAGGTTTAGCCAGCTAACGCCCTGTACAGGCCAATAGAAAGACGTGAATTTTCTCGAGGCGAACAACGAACAACGTAAAACAATTAAGGTGAGAGACTTCCGTAACAAGAATGGATATTTGAAGCGAGGACACCGGTATTTCCGTTCAATTAGGGCAGGAGGTAACTCCTTTTCCTTGTAGCGATTCGTTACAGATCAGATTTAAGACGGTTTCAGCGTTCGTTCAGGCTGGTTCTGATGTCAGACTGATATAGGATGCTGTGATTTGTGCAACTTGGGAAGTCTGAAATTTCAAACCGTCTGCTGTTTGTAATGCAATCATTTGACGTGCATTAGTATAATATGTGTTACGGTTAAAGTGATAAATGTGGTTTGTATTAATAATTACCGGCTATTATTAATAATAACCGCACCATTTGGTCAATGTGATTAGAAACATTTAAATAATCACATGGACCGGCTATTATTAATAATTTCCTAACGGGCACGGTAAAAGTGATAAAAACGTTACTTTTTACAAAAGATCTTTTGTATACAGTCTTCAAAGAAGTTAGCTAAGTTATTTTGATTACTATGTAAGCTATTATATTTATTTACACGACGCAAATCATCAGTACGGCTAGCCCAATGACCAAAATTAAGAATAATACAAAACATTGATAATGCAGAATGTTTTCTTTTGCCTCCTTTGTACTTTAGAAACTACTGGATATAATTGGTAATGATATTTGGTATACACCTAAGGACGGCTCAATGACGAAAACATAAAAAAGAACGTTTTATACAGTGTGTTCAAAAAAGTTAACCATTTTAGTATCAATAACACCCATTTTTATATTTAATGCATTTTGGTAGTTTTTTGTA
Source organism: Aphodius sticticus (assembly GCA_963966075.1). Taxonomy (NCBI): domain Eukaryota; kingdom Metazoa; phylum Arthropoda; class Insecta; order Coleoptera; family Scarabaeidae; genus Aphodius; species Aphodius sticticus. The sequence goes on along the minus strand of OZ014506.1, from coordinate 819,051 downwards.
AATGTACAATTACAATTTATTAAGTAAATTCTCAAATCCCAATTATCTTGAAATTTTGCGCATTTAATAACAATTTTTTCAATATTGTATTTTCATGCAAATACATGCAAGAATAGGCGAGACTAGTTTACATAAATGTTTTTACATAAATTGCACCGCACAAATGATGCAAACATTTTTGTATGGTTCTGTTCCTAACACGGTATTTTTACTTTTGGTGTTTGACAATAAAGTACTATTTTGTAAATCAACGCTTAAACATTGTAACAACTTGCCCCAATCTTCCCTACCTTAGGTTGTCCATTATCTATACAATATAAAAGTGTTTATCACCAACAAGAAAAGACTTTTAAATACATTATTTATTTAAATATATGAAAAAATATAACAATAACACAAAATAATTCTCAAGTCCAGGAATCAGTTTAAAAATAAAATATATTCTTAATAAATAAAATTAACATTAGGTAACTGAAATAAAATCTGTATCACATTTACAAATACAAAAACAAAAGAAGATGCCGTCCTATTATTACAAACTTTACCTTGCTTTATTTTTACAATATAAATGGTGTAATTGTTCTACTACCATAAAAATAAAGGTCTAGAAGGAATTTTGTATTCAAAATTAAATATAAAACATTTTTTAAAGTTTTGTATTAAAAAGATAATAAATAATAAGTTATAAATAAAAATAATTTTTCTTGCCACGAATTGCAAAATACAGAAGCACTATCTATGTACGTATGCACTGGCAGAATAGTACAAACCGAGTTTCTAATTTATTACTTACTTAGCTTTTAAGAATTGCGCAAATAAGCATGACCCAAAGAGTTACACACTTGTGCATGCAATTAGTATGGATTGGCACTTTTTAGTCTCGTTTTGATAATCTTCCTTACTTTAGTCATGAGAAGTAACTAAATAAGTTAGTCAGGACTAACGTCACTAAAGGCCCAACACTGAAAACCCAGTGAATAGATTCGTTGTGTGGCGATTATGTAGATACTAACAGAATTCCAAGTCTGAGGCTCTTATTATATTGTAGCATAACCTTAATGCAATATCGAATTGAAATATATCACATTGACCACGGCATGCTGGAAATTATTGATAATAGCCGGTTCATGTGATAAATTCTTCACTTTAACCTCGCCACTTGGCTATTATTAATAATAACCGGTAATTATTAATAATAACCTATTTATCACTATGACCGTAACATATGCATTTTGTCCAATGTTTGACATTTTCAACCAAAGGTGGCTCAATAATCAGACCAATTCCGTAACGCAGTTGTTACGTTAATAAGATTTCGCATTCTATATTGCAAAAATTAACCACTTGTTAAGAATAATGCGTTTAACAACAGTGGTTAACTGTTACGATTCAAGATTGAAGCCTGAAGCTTGTGCATTGGCTTCACATGTTAACCGTCTTGGACATAATATGGACTATCAAAATTTGGTTGTATTGGACAGTGATGTTAACTTTTTTCGAAGGAGTTTACTCGAAATGTTTCATATTAATGATTGTGTTTCGCCAATGAATTCCAAAACTGACATCAAAAATTTAAGTTCCATTTATACATACTTACTAAATTACAAAAACATTCATCCCACCCAGTTAAACCAACTTTGAAAATTTTAGATGTTCTTGTTCCTTTCAAATTGTTACACTTCATGTCATTTATATTAGTTTTTAGGTTAGATTTTTGATGTTTTCATATATAAAATAAGGTTGGCTTTTTTCCCAATTTTCATCTCCATAACAAATTTGTTTGACAAGAGTTTTTTCAATGTTTCATAATGTTATATAGTTTATAGTGATATTTCCGGTTTGTATTGTATTTCGTTTTTATATTGTTAATGTTTTAACATTATTAATCTTTTAGAGCTCTGATGAAGGATGAAAATTTGTCCGAAATATTAGCAAAGAAAAAATAAATAAAATATACTTCAGACTGTTTACCCATTAATCTTTTACAATATATATATATATATATATATATATATATATATATATATATATCAATATTGTAGATTTCTTATTTTAACCAACGAAATAAAAGTATATCAGAGTTTAGGACAGCGTCTGAATTTGGGCCGTTTACCTTAATTCATATCTCTTCAAAACGATCGCAAAATAAACTTTGTGTCTCCGAATTCTTTGGACATTCAAATAATATTGTTAAAAGACAATAAATGGTTGCTAATGGCTTACTTTAGCTGAAGTCAGCAATATCTTTTTGAATAATTCAATTTTATTCGAAGCGATAAGATCCGAAAGTGCGTAACAATTTCGAATTATGGGTAATAATGAGCGAATATTGGGGGGGCGAAAGCTCTTAATGGAAAAAGAGATCTCGAGCTCCTATCTTGAAATTTCGATTAAGGGCCGTATTAAGTGCTTCCGAATAACTTCAAACTCGACGTAGTAATTTTCTTTTCATATATACTTTAGCTCGAAAGGAATGTTCTGGAACGCATTTTTCTTCACAAAAAAAAACGACAGGGATAATTATTATTTGTCTTTCCCAAATTAAACAAAATATTATTATACTTCATAATAGAATGAAAATGTAAGTTCAGCATACAGGGTGATAATAAAGAAAGACGGAGTCCGTCCCTGCTCAACGCAAGAAAATTGACAACACTCCACCACAGTTGTGCTGCAACTGGTGACACATCAACGGCGATATAACCTACATTCGCCAGGCTCATGTGTGGTCAGCTGTTTATTGGTTTATCTAGAATGAGAATCTTTTGGATTGTGGAATCTTTATGTGGTTGTGTGTGTAGTGATGTGTATAGTACGTAGTTTCTCTTATATTCACGGTATCGTGCTTTTTAGCTTTTACGTAAAAGTTAAATTTTATCAATTAAACAACAAAGTTATTTAAAACCTTGATTATTCAGACCTGAAAGCTACTGTATTAAATTTCATTAAAACTACGAATCCCATTTTGGGAATATTTCCACGAATCCGTACTTTGTTACTCGAATTCTCCAGATTAATTTTAGTTTTAGTTAACATTAAATGCAGATTTAATTTCTAGGAAATATTGGGAACAGCCTTTAGGCGCTCTCCGGTATTAAAATGGGAGGTTGCAGCGTGAAAAGTTTTGATATCCGCGAACGCAACTTCGCGGGTATTGGAGATTTTGTCCGCCGTACAGTTCATTAGTAAGTTTCAATTCGCCCAATTCCCTAGGTTTGCAGCATTCGTGCAACGCCGAACGAAAAGAAACTTTCAAATATGTGTAACTGCCAGCCATGCCGTGCGGGAGTACTAGTAGGAGTAGAGTAGTCTAAGCTAAATATGTTCCGCGAAACTTTTCAATTCCAATAAATTGGAAAATCGACAAGTACGTAGTAGGTACCTTATATACCTATATGTATTTTGTATTTATTGGTCATAAATAACTTGTTTAAATTTCCGCTTCGTCGGTAGATAATTTGAGCAGTTTCTTTCAATTGTGTTGTTTTTTGAAATTTTGTGTGAATATCTGTGCTTATTTTCCATTTCGAATTTGTTCTTCTATTTTATACTTAGAGTTGAATTATTTTTTTATTTTATAGTTGTACTTAGTTTGAAAATCCTGCCATGAATCGTTTGCTAGCTGTTTGGCAATACTTTCACGTTCGTTAAGAAAGGGGAAGTGGTTTGCAATTTCTGCTCACGAAATTTAATTATTCGTAGTAAACAATGTCTTCGGGCTCATGTAAAAACAAAAAAACACATGGAAAATGTATCAGGAACGTCAACTAAAAACTCTTTTGATGATTTATGTGAAACATTTATTTCTGCTAATATACCTTTCACAAAAATTAATAATCCCGTTTTTAAAAAATTTATCAAGAAGTATACTGGACGAGACTTACCCGATGAATCCACAATTAGAAAATATTACGTACAAGGGCAATATGATAAAACAATTTCTAAAATAAAGTCAAAACTATCCGATAAATATATTTGGGTTTCTGCAGATGAAACTACGGATATGAAGGGTAGATGTGTGGTCAACGTCGTTGTCGGATTGTTGGACCCGCAAGACTTATATAAACCCTATTTAATATCTACTCAGTTTCGGTGTACCGTCAAAGCTGAAGAGATATGTACAATAGTAAATGACGCCATAAAAAAAGTAAGAATCACAGACGCTACCAAAGTATTACTGTTTGTTTCTGACGCTGCTGCGATTATGTTAAAATTTGGAAAATTACTTAAACAACATTTTTCAAATATTCTTCATTTGACATGTTTTGCACACGCTATTCATAGAAGTTGGGAATTTATTCGGGAAGAATTTCCAGACGTGAATACGCTAATAAGCACATGCAAAAAAAATTATTGAAAGCTCCTTCCAGATTGTCTCTTTACAAGGACCACAACCAGTTATTACGAGATGGGGTACATGGTTAGAAGCGGCATTTTTTTATGCAAAAAACTTTGATATCATCAAACCCTTCGTCTTAAATTTGCCTGATGAAGCAGTTAGTATGAAAGACTGCAAAAAAGTATTATCATTACAAGATTTGCATGAAGAATTAAAATTTATCGATACAAATTTTGCGCAAGTATTGCCAACCATAAAGTTTCTAGAACAACAAAATGTTGAACTTGCAAGGAGTTTCCAAAGGATTGAATCTCTGTACGAAAGGTTTCGAAGCATTGAAGCATCAATCAGTAAAAAAATACAAAAAAAAATTGATGCGGTAGTACATAGAAACCCGGATTTTAATATTTTAAAACAAATCTCTACGAATTCATTTACGGATGAAGGAATTTCTCAAAAATATTCCAATTTGGTGTTGGTTTATTCTTTTGCGCCTGTGACTAGCTGCGATGTAGAAACATCATTTTCAAGGTTTAAAGACATTTTAACATCTAAGCGAAATAATTTTAGTGAAGATAATTTAGAAAAATATGCAGTAATACAATCGTTCAATGCATATCCAAGAAATGAGTAAAATATTTCAGTGGGCACGTGTTGCATATAGTTACGACAAACATTTAATATTAAATTCACTCGGTTTACGCACACTCATAGCTGGGCGACTTCTAGCACTGCGAGACATACATTTTTGTCCGGCCACTGGTCATAAATAACCTTTCGTGTAGGTACCTCAAACTTACACAACAAGGCACCATTTTGGTTCTCCCATTATAATTTTACTTCTATGGACTTGGTTGTATACAAACCGCAATTCAATATTACAGAAATTATCAATGTCTGTAAATCCTTGGTGGTGCATTTGCATCTCTGAACTGTATTAGTGCATTTGGACGTTAGCTAAAAGCTCCAAGCAAGCGCAAGCAAATCTATTGCGGCGTATTGAATTAGATGCGGGCTTTAGATATCTCAAATTTGTGTTGTATTCGCAGCGATCCGTGCGCTAGATATTTGCTATTCTGCTATTCTAATGACGTACCAGGAGCTAATATGAATTCCATTTGTGATTAATGTCAATCTAAAGCTGAAAGCGCACAATTTACGTATTATGTATATAAGCAAAATACGTTTGTCATAAGTGCCAATGTTGACGATTCAACATTAAAATTACGATTCAACATCCTAAAGTGAAAAATAATTTTAGCTGATCAAGCTAGTGATTACGTATGATTATATAGGTATAAATAAAAAGATATCCGAACGTTTGATAAGAATTATAAAACCTTTTTTTTTCTTTTTCGATGGCATGGCAACAGATAATCCACAAAGTCACAAAGGTATAGCTTCCCTTTTAAGTAAAATTAGTAGGGGCGCAAAACATGCAGCCTCTCGAAAGCTGGTTTGAAAGGACGGACAGAAACATACCGTCAAGGAGCCAGGCAGTATCAGCTCAAATTAATTACTCGTCTACCACAAAAGAATTTTGATTTTGCGAGACGGGACGAAGACAAAAGCCTCACGGGTATACACGGTACGACAAAAGGAATGAATAAAAAACGCGCTAGGTCAAAAAGCGCCCCCAAACGGCGGGGCGCAGCGCGTTGATGTAATTAATATCAAGGAGAGGGAGACCGCTGAAATCTTTGAGCTGTCGGCGAGAGGCAATAAAACTGACATAATATTTATGAAATGGAGATGTTGCCAATGATATCAAAGCTCTTTGAAAAGCTGCTGCTCCTAAAAAGAATATGACCTATCCTGCTGTGTTCAGAACAGAGGTAGCAATTCCGCAAATTTGTATAAGTTGTACTTTTTCGGTAATGATCTTTTGTTGACCTATTAAGAGGAATCACTAGAGGTAGTAGCGTACTACAAAACAACACTACATAAAACCAAACATCCTGAGCTTAATTGTGTGTTAATAATCACGTGTAATACATTAAATTATAGATAAAGGTGTATTACACCGGGTACGAATGCCACTTTTTTTCATTTGCGTTGTTGTTTTGTTTTTTACCCTTGCTAAAGAAGCCAATAATTGGTAATTTTTTTTATTTTTTTTTTCCAAATCCGAACCAAACATCAAAAAAGCAGTATTACAACATTTTGTATTGAGCCTTCATGAACTTGTGTAAAAAAAATGACAACAAAATATGAATGTTGTAATGATTTAACCGTTGGTTTTTTGATCATGTGAATGAGACGAGAATAACATATTTTATAGTCGTACGGTGCAGCCATCTGTTGGATAAACACCACATCATTTTCTTCGACCAATCAAATTCAAATGGTACAGTCTGAAGCAGCAGCATGAATACGTAGCCAGGGGAATCACAAATATTGAGCAATTTCGGCCTAACAAAACGGCCCGGCAAACGAAAGTCACACGAAAAATAAATTTTACCATGCTGGTGCTACGTACATAGCAACGGCTCGCTTATAAATTAGGACAGCATGTTCTTGCGGAAGTGTATGTGATCAACATGAATTGTTGAATTTCGACCAAAATAGGCTAGAAATCGAATACGAGAAATAATTTTTTGCCGTCCTGATGGACTCTACGCAGACAGCACAGAGCGAGTTATAAATTAGGAGCGCATGTTCCCGCGAGGGTTTATAGTGCAGTCCCCGTACGACACACGGAACGTAGAATAATCAACAACCGCAATACCTACTTACAATGTTACAACTACTAAATAATTAATAGGAGTTAAATAAATTATTACTAAGGAAATACAAGTAATTTAATTTTTAATCATTCATTTATTTTTCGTCATAGAATTTCAAATATATTGGTATTTAGATTTAGAAAATAATATTAATACCAAACACTTGTCGCTTGGCAATGCATTCAGGGCAATCGCAATCTATGTAGGATGGTTGGCTTTAGTTCTACTTGTTGTACAACAGACGTAGAACAGACGCTAGAAATATGGGCAAATTAAAAAATCAGCTGCCTTTATGTGGCCCGCGTTCTAAGAAAACTAATAACTTGCGAGAGTACCTGCGGTAAGTGTATATGTAGATATTATACGTGTGGTGTAACTCTTCGCTAATTAACTTCGCTAGTTAATTTGGGCAATACTCTCTTATAGGCGTAAGCGTGCCGGATTACCATATATGGCAAAAAACTTTTATAAAGGTGTAAAATATTTGAACATGTATCTATATAATATATAATAAATGACTTATACATATACATAAAGCTGCCTGTTTTATCGAAATCGCTATTTTTTCTCATACCTACAATTGAAATTGAAGTACGTATACTACCAAGTCTATACATAGCAATAATAACTTTGAGTAAAATTTCAAAATGCAGTACCCAACTGTATCTAGAATTAAAATAGGAATAATATTTACTAACACCTACTTGCGTCAGCCGATAAAAATAATTGAATTTTTATATGAGGTGTGTTTTACCTGAAAGTATCGATCTCTGCTAAGTACGAACGAGACATTCGAGATTATTGATGCACAAAGAAAACGTTAAATGGATTTAAATAAGTATCTGAGTACGAATGCTTTCACGGCCAGAGTCATTTAAATTTAGATGATAAATAGTTAGCGGTTTATGCCGTGAGTAAAAATTCATAATTACTGTCTTCGCGAACCATGCTGTTCGCTTCTTCGGAGCTAACTGATAATTAGTTACTAATTCTAATAATAAATGTAAAGCAATAAATGATTTATGTAAGAAAAGCTGTCTGTTTTACCAAAACTACAATTTTTTTTCAACATACAAAAGGTAAAATGTTCAACCATAGTTAGTAGTAAAAAAAGTAGAATGTTATAATAAAGCAATTAATTAATTTGTATCACTGTATTGTTTTGTGGAATTGTATTTGTATTTAAAATATACAAGAAAAGCATTTCAGAACATGCGATAGTCACATACACAAAATTATTAGGAAACGGTTTGGCGCCAGTCGACACCGCACGGCCCCTTTGATCTTCCCCGCCAAAGAACGATACCGCAGTTCCTCTCATTTAATCAGTGCGTTGCTTGCATTTTCTGCGGAGTGTACAGTGGGCGCGGCTTGTTCCCTCCTCTCGCGCCTCAGTTTCGTCGGACTTTTGAGGCCGGTGACTAACATTTACTCTTAAGAACCAAATATAGTGACGTGACCGTAATAACGTAGCTTAAAAAGATCAATGTACATAATTTCCACTCAGCAATTATAGTGACGCTCCGTAGACCGTAAAGTTCGTTCTCGACCGCAACGAATTTCATCTCCGTGTTATGTCTTACGTTTTCTGGCGTATGCGCGCGTATGGCGCCATCTGTACGTGTACCGGCGAGTGAATAGTAGTTTCCAGTAAGTTGTAGGTTAACAGATAGCATTTTGATAGTTTGTGACAACGAGAACACAGAACGAGAACGACTTCAAAATGAATTGTTGCTGCAACAAGCCCTGCGTCCATAATTTATTGTATCTACCACGATCTACCACTGATTAACACAATCAACAATAACACTGACATGTGAGGTTATAAGTCGTTGTGTATATACTTCTCCGCTAGATGGCGCTCAATTTGTTTGAGATCATTGCGGCATTATAAATACTAATTTCGTCGTCCGGAACAGCATGCGGTAAGGCAAGTTACGGATTGCGTTTTTGTGGCACTATACTTGGCCCCTTACAGCTAAAACGTATAAGAAGACAAATAATTAAAAATTGGAAAAAAATTTAATTATTAATTTTTCAGAAAATTGCTTTTCATAAAAAATAAGGTCTTTACTCTTAAGAGTTTTTCATAGTTTGGTAACACCCTGTACATGCAAGCAAATAATGACATTCTAATATTTGCATTTTAGGTTTAAGACTATCCACAAGGTTTCATGAAGATTAAAATTTTCTGAATAATACAATAAAATTTTTCCCATTTGTATCCAAGTTAGTGCCGGACACGGTACGATGGGAAAGGTTGTGTCCTGTATAGTAAAAATACTGATTTTTTTATCAAAATTGCACTTTTTTCGAAACACTTTTTCGAAACCTGTAACTTTTTAATATTCTAAGACGAACACATGGAATAGAAGTTTTGGATCAAACTGTTAGAAACTAATTAAAAGAAGCGAATTTGACACCAAGAAGACCTGTCCGCGCACCACGCCTTGCGCAGCATCACAAAGCAGCGCGAATGAGGTTTGCTCGGGATCACAGAGATTGGCAACTTCGTCACTGGACGCCTGTACTGTTTACAGACGAGTCCAGATTTTGTTTAACTCGTTGCGACGGTCGAGTACGTGTATATAGACGTCCTGGTGAACGCTACGCAGCCGCTATTATAGAGGAAGTAGATAGATTTGGTCGTGGATCTGTGATGGTTTGGGTTGGAATCAGTATAGACAAAAGAACTGATCTTGTTGTGGTTCCTAGTAGACTAAAGCCATGAATTACATCGAAAACATCTTGGAGGACCATGTTGTGCCTGCTGCATATGGCGTCGGTCAAAATTTGAGAAATCTTTTCAATTTTTTTGAGCATTGTATTATGCACAACGTTCTAGAATAAACTCCTCGTATAGAGTGGTTTTTGTTTCGACTCCAGCGACCACACAAAACTACACGTAATCCGAATTCAAGTGACGTAACAGGAGAAACGTACTAATTCTATCGGAATGCTAATTCTTCGACGGCAATTAATGCCTCTTTTTACGAATTTGAATAGCGCAATCAACATCTGTTTCACAGATAGGTAAAGTTCGCCCGGGAGTCGCGCAAAAAACAACAGAACCGAACGCCGTGCAGCCCGGGAATTGGCTTCCTTACTAATTGACCCTGTTAAAGTCTCTCTAATGACAACGCAGAACATAAAGTGTTAGTTTTACTGATGGCTCCAGTAGACTCTATAGACTCCAGAACGAACGTAGCGGTTTCGGTAAAGCCACAATGCTCCTGTCGCACATTTCGTCCTTAATTTTCCCGATTTGAATGTTCGTTTCGACCCTGCAAATTCGCCTCAACGTTCAACGTACGTGCCTACGCTGGTTTCAATTATTTAAAATTAGCGATGTCTACAGAGGTAGCAGACGGTTTTAGATTAGGAATTAAGCAAATTCTGCAGATAATAGTGATGGATTGTGGAATTTTCGAAGCTGCGTTAGTGGAAACTGTTAAATATCTATATTCTATTGACATTTAAACATGCGTTGAGCATGCTAATCTATTGCCAAAGGGTAGGGGCTTTCTTAGGTTTGATCTGTTCATCAAAGTACGCCAACATCTAATCCCCCTTAATATATATAAATCATCATGAAAATTACAATAGAAATGTGATAAGTATAAAAATTGCACGTAATTCCAATTATTTATACAAGTCTGTGTACTGTTACAGCGATATTGCTGCTTTATTTCCATTACAATGCTCTTTTAATAAAAATACAATGGAAATCTACCTTAAATACGTAAAATTACAACGTATGTTGTGATTTTACTATTATAATAGCGGGTTTGTTGATATTGTAATGCCCAGACGCATGCGCTACGTTTGATCAGCTGTTTTACAAACGAACGCCGGCACGCATACCATCGAGTGGAATATGTAGTTGGGCGCGTTGTATTTCTATCTCCGGTAAGTAATAATGATACAGTGAACTATAACTTATGTAGATACCATGTAAGCGTAGGTTAAAATACCATGTCACAGTGCAGAACAATTGTATTGCCTTTGTAGATCACCAATGACGACAATTAGCCATTAGAAATTGATGTCTTAACGTTAACGCCATACCTGGATGAAACCTGTAAGTACACACAGAGAAATAAATACTTCACTCAAAGCAATGTGCTTTGATGCAAGTAAATGATTAGTTTGCTATACCGCAAGTAGATATTTTCTCAAGTTGAGTATATATCTACTTGATTCAAGTATAAGAATTCTTAAATGAAAGAAAATGTTTCAAGCCAAGTATATATTAACTTTCATCTAAAGCAATAGCCGCAAGCATGTAATTTTCTCATGTTTTGAGAATATACTTCGCTGTGTGTACAGTCTTCTACGTTTCTTTGTGAAAATTTGCTTTAAGATTGAAGGGTTTTATAGCAACAGAAAGATAATGTGCAATCTTCTTTTTAGGTTAACTTTTTTGTCTGTCTAATATGTCTCCTTGTTCTTACAGGTACAGGTGCGGAACATTTTGCACCAAGTGTGTTTGTCAGAAAAAGAGTGAACGAGTATGTGTGTTCATGGTTGACCGAAGTGCATTTATATATTTATCCGTGTGTTTTCTATGTTTAAGTATTTGCGTACGCTAAGTATTTATTAATTGCTTCTCTGTAGTTTTAATGTATTTTTATGTCCCTCAAACTTTGTTATACTTGTATGTATGTACGTCTACATATTTAATATATTGTTTTTTATCTATACCATTTTGTTTGACCGTTTGTACTATTGTAACGTTTGACTGTGTGCATGATGTTATTGTTCTTTTTTGTATTGTATCAGAGATAATGTTAATATCGGCTCAAGATCAAAATAAAATTATACAAATAAAAAATACTGCATATTTCATTGAATATTACACTGAAATAGATGTCAAATTATTACGCATTACCTCATATTTTATTTAAAATTACATTTAAATTTACATTTATTAAATTAAATTTACATTTAAATATTACGCATTGCCCCATATATCACTTAAAATTACATTAAAATCGGTGTAATATTTCAGCCAAATTCTTGTAAAATCACAGTGTAAATATACAATGATAATGTAAAAATACAATGGAGATGTAAAATTACACTGATTGTCACAGGGCAAAAAAACCTACTATTCCTACAGTAAATTCACATAAAATTTTTTTTCAGTGTACATCGTAGATATGATCGGGTTCAAATACAGCCTCGGGATTGTATAAATAGTTTATTGAATATCAGCATGCACGTAGCGAGCTATAGTACATCTAAAGTGTTGAGGATTTCCTAATTCATGCAACGTATATGTCGTCGGTAACATTTTGGACAGAATTTTGGTCGTGCCAATACCGTATTCTTATTTTGTACGTCGCTTCCAACTTCGTCTTAGTTCTAGTTGTGTGCAACTATTTGTGTTACCTCCGTCGCATGTAATTTTACTATGTAAGTACAATTTATTCTAATAACTACTTTGCCGAAATTAGAATTTGGTTTCAATTATAAGTGCGTGTAAATGTATAAGCCTCAACGGGTACCTAGCGGAATTAGGTAGACACCGCTATTAAACGTCAAGCGTTATAACAATTCCTTAGTAAGTTCTTGTTCTTCGAAGTAACTAATCAGTCACAGCCAAACACTTCTATTCTGACTGCTGAAATTATTAGACACTATTTTTAAGTTAACTTTTTAGGTTATGTTTCTATATCTATATCCTTTATTCACTGGTTGTCATATAGGTTTTTATCACGATCATGGCTTTACCCAACGTTACGAAGTTGACAGGTTACTATAGTACCAACAGTACTACAACCGGTACCCGCAAAATACCCTAGGTTCTAAATGTAGTAACCACAATTTCTAAATTTATATAAAATTAATGCTACACCATGCTTTATTTAAAATTAAAATTTTTCGGATTTATTGAAACACCTTTAAAATCAATCTTATAAAAATGAATTAAAATAGTACGAACGAATCTACAAACCGCACAAAGAAAAATTCGATGCTTGTTTCTGACAGAATGAAGTTTTATTACGTCCGAGCCTAGCATGGAGGCCGGCTTGCGAATGATTTAATAAGCGATAAAGTTCAATTTTATTTTCAACGACAGCTATGCGAACTATAAATTTACAGAGGGGACAGTAATTGTCGACGGATTAAGGAAGTATAAATAATTGTACCACATAAAGTGGGGCTTAACTCGTGCGCGGCATATTTCAAAACATAAGGGCCTCGTATAAAGGAGCCCACCAATTTATTGCTCCATTTTCGACTTGTACAGCCACATCGGTTATTTTCGAACTTATGTCGAGATTTGGGTAATTATCTTGAATTAAAATTCGTTCGGTTATCTGGTTTAAGGGGGGATTCCGGTTTTCTGATGAAAAAAAAATCAATGATAAAAACCAATTTTTTTTTCTGTACGTTGTTTTATTACTTAAGGCGGCTTGTACAGCGCTAAAAATTAGTGCATTTTTTCAACACAAACGTCCCGTGAACGCTGTGACATATGATCGTGAAATTTGGATATAGTATAGATATGGAGATAATCCAGGTGCTATCAAGAGCAAAAAAAAATATTTTTAATGAATTCATATAGAAAAAGAAACGGTAAAAGTCACCCATTTTGTCTAATTTATAGCGGCCAAATGGAAGTGAGTTCTGATCAAAACCCCATGTCAGCATCTAGACCAGTCTTTTCTCAATCGGTAAAAAAAATATTCAGACGTTAATTGCATACAGTCACGAGAAATTATGTACGAAAAACAGGCATGTTTTGTTACAAATCAGCAGTGGTAAAGTGCTGCCATCTATTCCGCTGTACTAACTAGGACCGCCCCTATTTGGCTGGAGACACCCACATTGTTGTGGCGGTTTTATATAAATAGAAATCGTACTCGATGTTATACATATTTCGGCGAGGGAAAGGTTTGCTTACCGATGCCGCTGACTGGGGTCGGTCGCAGTAACCAGTAGACGATGAAAAAACTGGGCGCCGTATGTCTCGTAGGTACAAACAACACTTCCGACATTTAGATCGCCTCTCTTGACGGGTTCTCGTGATTTGTATTATTTTTATAAAAGGTACCTATAAAAGTTTTTTCTAACCGATTTCATTAAACGATACATTTTTGGAAAGCCCACAACCTGTTGGGTATATAGTAGTTATAATTACTACCTCAAAATTTGAAAGGGAGGTCCTTATTTTCATAAATTATAATCTCTTACATACAGAATGTCTCACGGAACTCTTCCGGTAGAATTTTTTGATGTACCACTATTTCTATATGTTTGAATTTCTGGAATCGGGGTCTACTCGATCCGAACTTTTGAATTAAAATATTCTGGAATTGACTCTCACTTCCGGTCCACAGGAAGTTGGTATCAACTTCGTTATTTTAAATGGAATCATATAATTTTTATTTAATTTTTTGCTTTGACTCATTTTTGTCAAGTAAACACTCTTTATCATTGCAGACTGGGGTTCGCTATTCATATCTTCAATAATTGTTTTTAGATATCGATAAGTTTGTGTTAAATAATTAAAAAGCACCTGATATTGTATTAGCGGACTTCGATATTTCGACAGGTATTGTGCTTTATTATCTACGACGTTTTACAACATAATTTTGATCAATAATTGTGAAATAATTGAAATAATTGTGAATAGGGGCATTCGACATGAACGTAAGTAACACTTAAAAAACATCGTTAAAGATTATGTACATTTTAAATTCTTCTCATAAATTTGTAAATGAAATTTTATCCCCTATTTAAAAAGTTTATTTTTAAAAAGTGCTTCGATTTAATTCGATTGATGAAAATTTCCACCTGATCCATATTTAATGTGAAGGTTAAATAATAGGAAAAACGTAAAATATGGAATGTAGTTTTATTCAAACTGATTCAAACTGTTTTTTTAGTTATTCAAACTGTTTTTTTTTTTGTTTTATTCAAACTGGTTCGATTTGATTTCGTAAATTTGCGTCTCTTCTTGCATGGGCTTAGCGCATTTTTATTTCACAAATTAATTTCTCCAGATTATTCAAGATAAATACCACACATCACCCTAAACGTTTATTAGGACGAATTCACAAAATTCAATCCTCACCGATTTACATGACCAAAAATATAATCTCTGTCACCATGCAAATATGAAATAGCAATAATAAATACATATAATATACAAATATGTATAGTCAATACTATACTCAATTTGTCAAAAGTTGATAAATAGGTTTGTCTTGGTTTGTCGATATAAGGAATCCGACAAAAGGAGACCGACGATTCTAAAACCAACAAAGAATGGAATGACTTTTCGTCATTCTTAGCGCCGAAACTGTGACACAAACAATATGGGTCTTACGTCTATATGCGTACCTACTTTCCTAACACAAAAAAAAACAAAAAATTTATGTCACCGTGAAATACGAATACCGACAACGACCTTATGCTTATAGGGTAGGTGCTATAAAAGAAGACAAAACGCCATTATTCTGTTACTTTTCATTTCCACTGTTACCATCGGCACAAAGATTGAGAAATTAAAAAAAATAAATAAAAGCAAGTGACAATCTTCATGACTGTCATTGTCACTATGTACCGAAAAAGTAATCAAATCAAAGTACTTCAACAGTATTCGACGTCAAAATAACTAGATAAAAATATTAGGTATCCATAATTGGTATCAATCATTTATTTTATATGATTTATTTCGTTCATGGCATAAGTAAATATTGCGTAATTTGTAAGAAATGTACGCTGACTGATATCGCTATATTGCTATAAACATTGTCAATTTTTTGGATAAAAATCGATATTTTGAGTTTAACAAGTTACCATTTCCTCAAATATAAATATTTTTATTTTCTGCTTCATCAAACGATAACCACCTATGCATTTGGTAACTACTCGTAGAAGCTAGTAAATATATGTGCCAAATTTGGAATCGATTAATTGCATAGTCTCGCTAATAAAAAATTCTAAAAAAAGGTGTAATTTAAAAGGAAAAAAACGGAATCAGCCCTTAACTAGACGCATAACTTATACAGGGTGCGTGTTGTGTGTAAACTAACATCATTCCATGGATAATATGGAGTATTGCCAATAGAGTGATTCAAAAAAGGCGTAACTATAAGTACATTAGCGAACATATTTTCGCTATTTTATCCGACATTACTCTTCACTTGGCAGAAGATATTTGGCTGAAATTCAAGCCGGTTTAAATACTGACACGATCGACTAAGTTTTCCGTTAGATCGCTGTGTTCGCGTGCCCTTGGAAATAAGACCACCGAAAACAATTTTAGCTGCCTTGGTGCTCTTCATTGAACCGTAAGATAAAACATTTTGTTTGGGAACTTTGGCGCATGTGAAGTTTTTGCCTGTGACTGTTGCCAGGCAACGCTGAAAGCATCTAGTGTCTAGAGTCTAGACCGAGGCGCCAAGATAGTTTTTTGAGGTTGCCAAGAAATTATTTGCCCAAACGTAATTAGTTTGCATGAACAAAACGTATGGAATCGATGAGAGAACAGTTTAAAACTTGTGCTGTTGGTGGGATATATACAGTGTATGATAGTCCATAATTAATTTGGTAGGTTAATTGTTAACATTAACCAGCCGATTATTCCCAGTTGATAATGGAACCATAGCATGACAAAGCGTATTTTTATATCTTGCACGCTAAACAGAGACACATAGTTAAAATATACAAAGTTATTTGATATTTTATTTTTAAAAATTTATAATTAAAATTGTGAACTTAATTAAGGACAGAAAAAAAAATAAAACATTATTTCAAAACGTCAAATTGTACATTATTCTACATATGTATTAATACATACATAGACCTAAAATCAGGAAATTACTGTTGCTAACAATATAATTATAATTTCCTCAGAAATTGTCGAAATAAAATATTAATGCAGTTATAATTATTTAAATTTACTGAATATCATTTGTCAATTTCTGAATTTCAAATAACATATTCTGAATATCAACTGCTACTTTCTGATACTAAATCGGAATAGATGAATATCATGTCTTGATTTCTGAAAATAATTCGGAATAGATGAATGTCATGTGTTGCTATCTGAATATCAGTTGCTACTTTCTCAATAACAGCAGGAAAAGATTTAGTGCTAAAAAAACGGTTACAGAAATAACTTGTCTTCTTCGTAAAAATTTTCATAAAATTACCGTAATAAATTTCTATTTCTTGCAAAACAAGATTAAGTATTAATCTTTATGGAAAAATAAATGTACAGTGCTTGATATTGAGTTGCGTTATGAACTGCTTTTATTTTAAAATAAGTAAAACAACACCTGCTATTTAACAACAACTTTATATCAGCTTTATACCTTAATAACTTGTTTAGCACAGTTTTTCATAGCCGACAGGGTATAAGTAAAATTTTATTTCAAATTATAATATTAAATTACAGATGTGATCAAATGTTTTGATTTAAAAAAAAAAAGATGAAATCATGCGAGAAAACAGTAATTTATGTATATACTTAGCTGGTTTAATGGTTAATGTAGGTGTAGAAGCACGTTTTGATAGAAAAATTGATTTCTTTTTATGAAGAAGACTAGTTATCTCTGCAATTATTTATTTTAGCACTGGTGCGTGCTAGTACTTTTTTGTGCAGAACGATGAGTAGTATTCAAAAAATTAGTATGATATATGGTGTTCCATTTAAAAAAAAATAACTTTCTTAGGAAAAACTATTTGCTATATTTTGTTGCAGATTATGACCACCCCGTACACACTTTGGATATGGTAGGTAATCACTAGAGACCGGACATTCACAAAAAAGTACACTAAAATTCAGTCTTTTTGCGGAGTAAGCGGCGCACAAGGAACCAGACAAAACAGTACGCTTACAACGTCACTAGTAGGTCCGCTCTGTTGATGATACGCGTACGGTATTATACTACAACACACCAAGCGATTACTCAACGTATGAGTCGTTTATTCAAGTCAAGTGTGTAACTGGTCCAGCTAGTGGTTTGGGCTTTTTTACGCTATCGAGAGTATCGAGGCGGTTCATTGGCGTTGCCTGCGAAATTGCTGGGGATTTCGAAATAATATATTAACACATTTATTAATATTTTAAACATTTATTAATATTTAGTATTTCTTCACCTATACTAAATCGTAACTGATGTAAGTATGATTTTGATCTGGCGAGGTCAATAACAGAAGAAACAAAATTTTCCAAAATAAATGCAAATAAATAATATTCTCGTATATAAACGTCGAATAATATTTTACTAGCGTTGTACTTTTTTCACAAAAACATGTTCTGCTAGTAAAATGTTATTCGAAGTTTATAATACAACGGACTAGTCGACCATCCTTAAAAACTATGTACCTACATATATCGATGAACATTTTGCACCTCCATTGTACAAGCAAAAATCGTGTGCTTCTAAATCTACATAGGTCTGTAGTTTCTTCACCGCTGACAAAGAATTAAAAAATATCTATTTTAATATATCTATCAGCGAAGATACGACACTAATGGTACATATTAGGTCTGTGCTAATACGGCAGTATAGTATAACAAATACCCCAGTGAAAATATGTGCGGCGCGCCAATGGTGTCCTAAAATGTGTCCTAAAGTCCGGTCTCTAGTAATCACGCTAATAGAACGCTTCTTACTTAATCATAATCTAACCGGCGCAATAAAATTAAAAACAGATATTGAGATATACAATTTTACTGAGACTGCTGTTTTTCCATAAAAATGCCAATAAATCGAAAAGTATAAAGTTTAGGGGTAGGTAATGTTATTTTTCGTTGTCGTAAAAATTTGCGAGGAATTCAAAATTGTGCCGAAATATAGATTGTTCCATTTAAAAAAACATATGTTTGGGTTAGTACTACCTTATGGAACACCCAGTATACTCGCTAATAATTTTAACATGTGCGCCTCGGCGTTCTGTATAATATGAGTGGAATCAGCTTTAAAATATCTTCATTAACAGAGGCACAATCTTCCGAGATCGCACTATTGAGACACCCTGTATATACAAGTCTATACCAGCCACGCTTTCTTAAGGGTGTTACAAATGTTGCGATAAACTCAATATACCCTACCACAGTAAATGTGGGAGGTATAATAAAGCGATAAAGCGATAAACATACTACAATAGCTGGGTACTAGAAAAAATCTATGAACACCGAAAAATATCGATATCCCTTACTAAAAACGCATCCCCTCCAAAAAATCCTCAAAACCCCCACAAAAATCAACGATTTCAACCCATTTTCACCCTCACAAAACCAAATATAACGCAAAATAATTATTTATTTCGTCATAACACTAAAGAAGCAATGCATATTGGCTTACGTTAGAAATGGCGGAACCAATCGATACAATACAAACAAACCGGGTTATCGACAACGAAAATCAAGACTATTGACTGACCTTTCGATGATTTCCCAGTCCGATGACGTGAAGAGATCCCCAACACTACACTAAACAGTTTCCACACAACGGAAAATATGATCACTTACATTTTTCGCGATAGTTTGGATGATTTTGCGAGATAAAGATTGTGAGGTCATGCGTTTCGCCCGGTATCGCATGTGGACTGGTCACGCGTGGTGCGCGCTTCTCCTGTTTTTCTCGGGAGAAGTGGGAGGTGGCATACACTACAAATTGGCGCGTCATTTGAATTGTTTTCATTTTTAAGGGTCGGCACCAAACGAAAAAAATGTTCTAAACCGGTAAAAAATACTGCTATTTGGGTTGCATACACGATGCAGTAATATCAGAATTTTGTGGTAAAGAATTGAAACAGTACACATGAACGTTGGATCACGTGACTAGACAAAGACGAATGGCACAAAGTGGGATGGAAACAGGGGCGTAGCTACCGCTGTAGCAGGTGTATCAAGGATACAGGGCCCCCTAGCTAGAGGGGCCCCCAACATACGTAAAACAAAAAATGATGGCCATGATGCCAAATCTGGAAATTTTTTGTCAAGTTTACTTACTATCTGATTATGATCATGTTGTAAAAGAACTTCTTTTAAAGCCAAAGGGTGACATAAATTATTTAAGTCCCACGATTCAGAATGAAATTATTGATTTGTTTGGAACCAAAGTAAAGAAAAATATTGTTTTGGAAATTAATAAAGCTCCTTTTTTCGATTATTATGGATCCGTCAAAAATAGACTAACTTTCTGTAGTGTTCAGATATAGCTCGATAATAGAAAACAATGATGTGTTTAAACAAATCGAAATCTGCGAGACATTTCTAGGGTTTAGATCTGTAGCCGATTGTACTGCAGTAGGACTTGAAACTGAAATTTTAAATACAATCGAAAACTATGGCATTGATTTGTCCAAATGTAGGGGACAGGGTTACGATGGTGCAAATATAATGTCTGGTGTATATGGAGGGGTACAAACCCTTATAAAAGTGCATGCACCAAATGCTGATTATGTTCATTGTGCAGCACGCTCATTAAATTTAATTTTAAATGATGCTGCTAAACATATTTCCTAAATGTTACAATGTTTTGACAATTTAGAAATAATATATACTTTTTTTGGCAATATCATAAAACGCTGGGCAATGTTGAAGAACGATTCATTTGAAAAATATCATATTACTCTTAAAAAAGTATGCCTACTAGATGGTCCTCAAAAAATGGCGCTTTATTCGCTAAGAAAAAATTATCCAATAGTAATAAAGGCTTTATATCAATTAAATTTAATTTCAAAGAAAAAAGACGAACGTGGTGAATATTAAAATATAATAACTATATTAGAGAGTTACGATTTTATAGTTTTTATCACTTTTTTTTCTCGGCTATTTAAAATCATCAATCCTGGTTCTAAAGCACTACAGCATCAAAATAATGACTTACAAAAAGCAAGTATTTTGTTAAATAATCTTCTGGACAAGTTGGTAGAAATAAGAAATCAAAATTCATTCAACCGGTTGCTTAATAATTCCACACAGCTAGAGGGAGTGTGGGATATAACATCTATTTTCAAAAATAAGAGACGATATATAACAAGGTGCTTTTTTGATGAGTTATCAGAAGATGAGAGCATTTCTGATCAGGAATCTTACTTCAGAGTCAATGTGTAATATCGCTGTCTAGATATTTTGATTTCACCAACTAAAGTAAGATTTCAGAGTTTTTGTGATCTGAGTAGTATATTCGAAATTTTTCAACCGGATAAACTGCTTTCTTTTTCAGACAAAGTAATAAAAAAGGAAGCAGCAAAACTGGCTAGTAAATATAGTAAGGACTTGACAGTTGATCTCTATGACCAATTAATTGCTTTAAAAATAGCAGAAATTCATAAAATTCACACCATTAAGGAACTTGCAGAGTTATTATTAATACATTTCAATAGCCTTGCCCCCGTTTTCCAGAGCTTGACCCTTCCGGTTACAACCGCAACATCTGAAAGAAGCTTTTCTAAATTAAAAATTATTAATAATTATCTCAGAACTTCTCTGGGTCAAGAGCGGCTATCGAATTTATCACTACTGTCCATAGAAAACGAAGAACTTGAAAAACTAAAGTGTTCTTCAGCTATAGATGAGCTAATTAATACATTTGCAGAAAAAAAGGGCAAGAAACGTACATATTTAACCACTAAGTAGAATATTTTTTAGATATAAGTTTTTAATATGTATTGTTGTTTTTGTTTTCAAATATACGTTGTTTATGTACGTGTTTTTGTTTATTTTGCGATAAAAAAAGATTTTGATATAGGGCCCACTCAGTCCAAGATACGCCACTGGATGGAAAGCAACAGCCACATTTCTACTATACGAAAACCACTACATTGTTTACATCTGTTGAATATCCTGATATCCGTCCAGGGATGTTTTTTTCTTGCCGAGCGCCGACCACACGTTTGTTTTGAACCATTTTGCACAAAGTGTAATTACATATCGTGAGTAATGAAATGAAGTGAGCAAAAAAGTTACATTTAGTATGTGCGCATAGGTATTTAGTTTATTTTATTACTAATTATGGTACCGATCGGTTGGTTATTAGTGTCATTACTTAGGCTGTATACCTATACCTAGTTTTGTCTACAGGTATACTTATTACTTTAGAATAAGTATGTAATAGTTACAACTTTTTGTGTAAGTTATTCCAACTTTTTGCAAACTAATAAAGTACATGTACGTAATAATTTTTGTCTAGTGTCCATGTCGGTGCAATACGTAGAATAATATTGCTTTCTCAAAGAATTTCGTGATATACAATTACATACAATTTGGCATGGGCCAGATTTGCTTTTAATATTTTTTTTTTTGCTAGGTTATGTATGAGAATTTATAGGTAAGTAGAAATATTACATGTATTCTACATACATATCTATAATACATACGTACTGTATAGCTTGAATAAATCCGCCAGTTTTGAAAATTGGTTTGCAAATGTGAAAATAATAATAACCAATAAAATGTATTTGCCGGAGCTAACTTCATTGTGTAATTGTTTCATGCTCGGGATTGTACTCACCTCAAGCACACCCATGCTAAATAGCATTCATTATTTTTATAAATTCTTTTCGAAGAAGCATAAAATTGTGTTGTATCATTCGAAACTTGGTACAAATTTACCACGTCTCCCATGTAACCTGCCCATATGTAACGGCGCCCCTGACTATGTCAGATACCAATTTCAAGGATTAACCACGCTAACAACTACTGTTGTAAACCATTTAAATTTCTTTGTAATTGGCATCATTTCTCTAAATTTACCCATCCTGTTCAAATCATGTCAGCAATTATAATCAGCCACTCAGCGTCAATTAACAATTACAATTAATTATAATTTACGGGTGACTACAATAACTATGCTATACACATAACGTATGAGGGCGCTTTACAATTAGTAGACTACGACGGTTGACGACGCGTGAGTCTCATCGGTCACTAGTTAGTTCCGGTTCTACGAGGGGGCGCTTGCTCGTGGAATACATCGCAAGACAATTATGCATACACCCAGCCCTACCGTGTTATGACTGCCCGAAGTCATATCATCAGAATGGATAGCGCACGCTATTTGCTTAACGGTTGACCTAAAGTGGTTCAAACGGTTTAACGGTCTAACAAGTCCTCGAGTTGCATCGTTGTCATTTCATTACCGTGTAAATTTCACAGACTCTGATAACCCTATGGGGTCAAGAAACCGACCGCTCGCGAAAATTTAACGATAAAGCTGTGCTTTTCCGACTGTGGTGTAATTTACATAAAGTTTTCATATTAAAAAGTTACGGCCCGATTAAATATCGAAACTAGATAATACTCGCTATTTTATGAATGAGATAATTTAACATTTAACTTTTATGATATTGATTAGCTAAAATTTTGCGCGACGGTTCTAACGAATTTTAAACGATTTTATTCTAAACTACCTAAGATGAGCGCATGGAATAGAAATTTCACTGTTAGAAACAGATTAAAAGAAGCGAATTTGAAACCAAGAAGACCTGTCCGCGCACCGCGCCTTACGCAGCATCACAAAGCACAGCGAATGAGGTTTCCTCTGGATTACAGAGGTACACTGATAAAAATGAGTGCAAATTTACAAATGAGTTTACATTTTTTCAGTAAACCTACCGTATTTGTCGGCAATTTTACCATAATTTTAAGCAAAAATACTAAATATCATTGAAAATGCAGTTACATTCATTAATTGTACAAACTGTATGTACATTTGCTAACAAGTTTGTAAATTTCATAATAACAATTACCTCAACGGAATAAAATTACATATCTATACATTAAAACTACTGTCTGATATGTAAATTTGCCTTCTGCTCGTGCAATTTTCCTTTCTAAATGGTAAAGTGCTACCGAGATAATTTTTATCGCGCTTGCGCAATAATGGGATATACAGTTCGAGTTCCGTTCGCCATCCGGTTGTGTTTACAGCAGATAAGTTAGAGTTTTATTGAGTGCGATATTGGTACATTCATCTCTTTGTATATTATGGAGGACTTTGCAAATATATACTACAAAGTGCAGGTAAAAGTTTGCAGTCTTGATATGTATAATTCCACTTTCACTAATTGGATGTTATTTTTAGGATACAAGTGTTGATGATACTGACATTCTACAAATTCAAGGACTTGTGTGGTGTCCATAGGTAAGACCTTGTTTATTGTTCTTTCGCGTACATGCGCTCTTACAATCAAATTTATTACTAACATGTATAACACATCATTTCAATCACCAATATAAAAAAATACTTTTCTATAAACACTCATTAATAACTTTACACACACTCTGTACCTCAAAGGAAAGCAGCTGCTGACATTGTTATACCCTGTATATGATATATGACTCATGTACATCTTATTTTGATTTCAGGTGACACATTTTGGACTACATTATATACTGTGGTTGGATTATCCCCAGGTTCTCTTACTTTGGAGACTGTTTAGCTGTTTAAAAATTATTCCAAGT
Source organism: Aphodius sticticus (assembly GCA_963966075.1). Classification (NCBI taxonomy): domain Eukaryota; kingdom Metazoa; phylum Arthropoda; class Insecta; order Coleoptera; family Scarabaeidae; genus Aphodius; species Aphodius sticticus. The sequence goes on along the minus strand of OZ014506.1, from coordinate 794,546 downwards.
CAGGGTTCAAAAACGAATAAGGATAAACCAAATCCACTGAAAGGTGATCAAACTTATTATGAAAATAAATAAGTAAATGTTTGTATGCAGTCTAAGTAAGTGTGTGACGTAAGTTTACCATAAATATTTCAACTTAATATTGTTGAAATAATATTTAATTTATATTTAAAAGATATATTTCTCTCTGTGAAGCAGATCGACATATTTTATTATACGATATGTAGATAAGTATAGTCCATAGGTTCCTATTTTATTTCATTTACTTATGATTACGTTTTTGTCAAGAACTTCTATTTATTTAATGTTAAAAATATGAAATATTTATAAAAAATATGTAGATATATATATATATATATATATATATTATAAATATGTTTCACATGTTATGTATTAAGTACGTAGGCTTTCACGGCCAGAATCATTTAGAAAATAAACTGCTTCCGGGTTATGCCGTGTGTCAAGATTTGTTAATGCTGACGTTTCGCGAGCCATGTTGCTCGCTTCTTCAAAGCTAATTGAATACTGAATACAGTATTCACAGTATTCACATCTTGGAGAACCATGTGGTGCCTGCTCGGTCAAAATTTCATCCTAATGCAAGACAATGCAAAGCCACAGTCCGCCGGCATCACCAGAAACATTTGACAAGAACGTGGAATTCAGGTCATGGTATGGCCAGCGTTAAGTCCTGACCTGAATCCTATGGAACACGTGTGGGCCAGCTTGATTGACACAAGGAACTGACACAAGCCCTGATTGAGGAATGGGAAAGCATACCCCAAGAAACTCTTCGCAGACTAGTGCGAAGCATGCCAAGCAGGTGTGAGGAAGTGATTCGTGCTCGTAGAGAGCATACACTGTATTAAACCTCACAAATCCACGGAAAACCCGACTGTCATCGATACTATGACAGTCTATGACAGTTTTGCGTTATTAATTTACATTTTTAAGTGTAACTTAGAAGTATACCAAATTTGATTTGCCTAGAACTATTATTTAAAAAGTTACAGGTTTCGAAAAAACTGTTTCCCTAATTTTTTTGAGTGTATTTTTACGATTTTGCTTTTAATCCATCTAAAATACGAGAATAATATTATATTCGCAACCGTCAACATGGGTTCGAAAATTACGTATACTCCACCAAATTGATGTCAACTGGTCGGACAGTCCGATAATTTGTTACGGAACAATTTGAAAATTGGAATTACATGGGGTCGTTTCCATACTGGTTAATGACAAATTAACCGGACATATTAACAAATTAAATTACGCACAGGCCGAATGTCAACGGCAAATTGTCCTAACTAAAGCGATACAGAAATTCGCAGTCTGATGTTTTGATATCATAATTCTACTATTTCTATACACTTAAAACTTTTGTATGGATTTACTCTATTCAAACTTATAAATTATAGTACTACTAATACAAGACGATTGCTACAACCGGTCTACCGGAAGTTACCTATAACAACATTGGTCGAAAATACTGTAGATATAATAGGTAGCTGAAAGTGGCATTTACAGGACAAAATAAAGTGCTTAGAGGACATTTTTTATTAATTCATAGTTCACAATTTTAGAGTTTGTAATATTTTGGTAGTTCTATTATCACTGAAGTATTAGGATATGTGTACTGCATACTGCTAGTTAGAAAATTAGTTTAACCTAACGACATACGCTTTTTACTGGTACGTTTTTACCAGCGGTGCTCTTGTTACTGTTTTTGTATCTCACTTATTAAAAGAGGTAATATTATGAATCACAAAACAATGATTACAAAAGATTCAACAAAAAAAAAACGTATACTCATTGTTGTTCCCTGTGAATGCTCAAATCTGAAATTTGCAAACAGTCAATTTTGTGCTTTAACTTAAATATAAAATCACCCGATGTAGATGGCGCTATGAACATGTCTGTTTTTATGTCGTATTATTTACATTTGACGTATGTATGGTGTAACCTAAAGAAATAAATGGATTGCTTTCTATTTGTACAAATAATGAAACTCGACTGTGTTTGAGTTTGAGTGTTTGCGTTTTCTATTCGATGATATAGTACGTTCACAATCGTCGCTATTGTAATAGAATATTATTATACCAGTTTTATAAGACGTCAAATTGGCGCACGAGTTGTTTTGGACACGACGAGCGTAGCGAGGAGTACCCAAATGGAATGAGTGCACCAATACGTCTTATAAAACGAGTGTAATATACTATTTTTTCTACTTTGCGTCAGTAATTTTATATAAGTTTAGAAATTGTGGTTACTATATCGCGCTAAATTAGAATCTAGGGTATTTTGCGGGTACCACGTGGTAGCACTGTAGTAACTGTCAACTTAGTTAAGGATGATATCGATGAGATAAAATCGTGACAAAATCTAATTGTGAATAATTTTACTCTACTTTAGCCTACAAGTTTGAATAAATATTCAGCGAGGTCGCAACGATGATCATAATGGAGCTTGGGCCAACACTTTTAACCCTACTGTGATAAATACATGAAACTTAACCTAAAAAGTTAACAACTTTAAATTAGTGGTTTCATAAGGATAATAATCAGAATAGAAGTGTTTGGCGGTGACTGATTAGTTACTTCGAAGAACAAGAACTTACTAAAGAATTGTTATAACGCTTAACGTTTAATAGCGGTGTCTACCTAATTCCGCTACGTAGCCGTTGCGGCTTATATATTTACAAGCACTTATAATTGAAACCCAATTCTAATTTCGGCAAAGTAGTTTATTAGAATATATTATACTTAGTAAAATTACATGTGATGGAGGTAATACAAATACGTTGCACACAACCAGAACTAAGACGAAGTCAAAAGCGACGGACAAAAACGTGAATATGAATTGAACCGAGCATCCAAGCGCCCAAAAGATTACCGAAAACCTATATGTTACATAAACTAAGAAATCCTCTACACTTTAAATGTACTATAGCTTCGTACGTGTATGCTGATAAACCATTTAGTGCGCATATACAATCTCGCAGCAGTAATTAAAATCGTTCGTATCTACGATGTAGGTTTGATCTTCGCATAATACCTTATTAAAGTAAATGTGGCCCTTGAATTATATCTGAAAAGGGGATTTGATGTTTAGTTGAAAAGAATGATAACGATCACTTACTAGAGTCGTAAAACATCACCGTAAACGTCATGCTGGCGTATTTTGATGAACACAGCAAAACTAAGAAAGTCCCAATCCTTTGGCCATACTATAGCAGGCTACACCCATGTTTAAATATGTATAGAATAGTGATATTTCGCAGTTTATGTGATTACAAGCGATTAAGAAGATGCAGTGTGTGGTTATGTTGGGTTATGTATTGTACGTTTGACATATGGAATTTGATATCACTGTGTACCAATCAGACAAAAATGTTACTGTTTTCGGTATTACAATGTGTTAATTGTAACACTGTTTTCGGTGTTACAATTAACAACCACCTTTCCGACGTATTGAAAAGTTCATTCCAGTTCATTTCAGTTCATTTTCAACAATAAAGATCCCCCATTGTTTCTACAGTCTTTTGATTTCCTTACTTTGCAAAATAGGAGCGGTATCATGTCCAAAATCGATTAGAACAACGTGCTTACAAATTGGTGGTCGCCGGGAATTTAAAAAAAACTCAGTTTCGGAATAAGCAGCGTTTTTTTTAAATACCATTATAAATACAAATACGTAAGTGGTTATAAAGAACTCCCCGGTGCGCGGACGATCATATTTTTAATTAAATGTTTATCTTCTGGTGGGCTTGTTGTAATATCGTCATGTTTACATTTAATTTCCTCCAGTAATTACTGGGGGAAGCAGAGCAATCGGTCTGCATTCGAAGAAAACACATTTTTAAATTGGAGATTCCGGGCAGAATCAATAATTACTTACCCATCTAAATTATTTATTATCTTTTTTTTTTCAAACGCTCCACAGCGATCGGTGTATGTTCTTAGTTTGCCGGAAAATAGATATTCTCGTTAGAAAACGAATCTATTCTAGGAAATTAATTAATATTTGCGTGTCGTGTTGTGCATAAATTCGGTTAGAAACCTTTGTTAAATACATAGTGGATCAAATTTATGCCAGGACGATCGATCGCTGGTAGGAAGCGGGGTTACAAAGCAAGCGGGTGGAATTAATTTCTCGAGTGAAGTGCACTGGGCACCCTGCACAATATCAATAGATCACCGGTCTAATGGCCCTCCGTTGTTTTTAAGACCGGCGCCAAACACTTCATTTAATGGACTCATCTTTAACCCGCCTAGTTCCTCGAGACATGCTCGCGAAGTTTAAAGGAGTAAGTTGTAAGACATCTTTTAAATAATTCATCATTCCTATTTTTATACATTCTCAGCTTAAATTGTTTTTTTTTCGTTTCAATTTTGTCGGCTTTTATCGCGTTATGTTGACGCATATAAAAGTTTTATATGAATTTTATTGCTGTTTTATGAATCTCAACTCCACTGATATTTGCTAGCGTAAAAAAATGAAACGTTTTTATGTGGTGGTTCAACCTTCGCGCCACGCAAGTCATTGAAAACATGGTTGAGGATCATATTTAATAATAAGAGAAACAATGGCATGTCCTTCGGAAGGTTTCTTATGTCATACCTGGTCTTTTTTGGGAAACTACAAATATGTAACATACATGAACGTTAGTAAAGTATACTAGCCTTGGAAAAAATCCTGAAAAACAAGGATGGTATTTATTTAAAACACTTTTTACTTCTGAAGGACATATTTTTTGACTAGATGTTTACTGTTTTTTTTTTTACTATAAAGTATATAAAGTGTGTTTATCTGGGTAGCAATTTCTTGAGGGTGCATGCGTAGGGTTCATTCTCCCGTAAAAATAATTAATTATTTCACTTCACCGACACGCTAGAACCTCACATCTCAGCGACATTTACTCCCGAAGAGAATAAGAATTCATTCAATGTACGCCCTTTTAAGTGGAAGAGAAAGCTTAACGTTGAAGCTTTTGCCCTAATACGGGCATTGTTGTCTTCACGCAGGGTCTACGGGCGTTTGCCCTTTGCACCCGTTTATTAATAACCCTTGGGCGATTACTTACGCGCCCCAAACTAAATTATATCGTCTCTAATTTACATTCATTAATACCTACCACCATTGTGTTGCGGGCCTTTACGTATTTTATTGCTTTGGTGGGTTCAAATGCTTACGCTTTTGGATATAGCACATCGCTGAATGGGTAGCTAATAATCCAATGCTATATTTATTGCTTTCTTATTATTTACATTAAGTTTTATTAGTGGTTTTACGCGATTCTAACAATTATTCCTTTATTGAGAGAAAATCAAAACAGGCAAAAGTACTTACAGTTCCTTCTCAAGTTTCTAATAAAGTTGTTCAGTCTTACCTGTAAATATAAAAAAAAAAAACGAATTAGTTTTTGTAGACAAGGACACAATGTATAAGGATGGTGTAAAACTTGAAATTTTATGTCCTACAATGATTTTGTTCCTCCGTTTGAATAATATTAATAAATATTTTGACGTTATCAAGTGACATGCGCATCTACGGAGTTGAATAACAATTAGGGATGAGTCGTTCGCGAACGAACCGTTCAAAATGAACGGGTCAAATGCCTGAACCGTTCGATCCGGTTCAACCCTGGCAAACTGACCCGTTCAGTAGGAGATCCGGTTCAGTAGTTCGTTCGTTTACGGCATTTACGCTCTCGGCTCATTTCTGTTCAAGGCATAGACGGCTCAAAGCAGACACAGTCCAGCCGGCGCGGCGGTGTCTTTGATGCACGTGTTTCCAGTGCCGCGTAAAGTACATAATATGTATATACGTTATACATATATAAAATATTTTCTTTCGTTTATTTCTGGTTTGATTGATGCATAAAGATTCGTTAACATATTATGAATCTGCCCGAACATTTTCTTTGCGTTTTAAAATTGTTGAGATCCGTATATCTGCACTGTATTTATTTTAAATATTTTTGGGATATTATATTGAATCGGGAGTTGATAATGCATTAATTTTAATAAATATAATTTATTAAAGAAAATGAAAGTTTGAGAATATATAAGGAAAAATATAAAAACCATAAAAAGCAGAATGAAAGATATGAGATTTTTTCGGTAAAATTTAAAATTTGTTTAGTTAACCATACAGAACTTATTGAAAAGTATAGTATAAATTCCGTTAAATCAGCTTTCGAAAATCGCTAAAAAACCAAATTAGATTTAATTAATTTAAGTTATATATATGCAAATACCATTGACTTAGTAGCATTTTTATAGGATCTATTTTGTTTTTGTTACTAAATGGAGGTAATTTCTATCAGCATAAATTACAAGAAAAACTAAGTTAAATCAGAAAATTCCAGTTCTGACAAAGAAAAACAATATTGGCAGGAGTTAGGCCGTCGCGCGTCCGTATATTCATAAAACTGACCCCCCTGCCACATAGGGCCGCTGCGATGACTGAACGAAGATACCAGCAATGCCCGCGTCGTGTATCTCGTTCTTTTTGAACGGTTCGTTCACTAGATCCGTCTATAACCTATATGAAATACGTTCATTTTGAACGGTTCGGTCGCGTCGGTCCATATGAAAGTCGTTCATTTTGAACGGGTCCGTTTGAACGGGTCATTTTTGTGAGCCGGTTCGACTGATCCGGCTCACTGAAATGACCGAGAATGCCCATCCCTAATAACAATACAAACAATTCGGAGTTGAGTGACAATACAGACAATTAATTGTCAAACTTATACCTTAATCGCCAATAATTGACATTGACGATTTAAAATTTATAATTTGAATGACAAAAATTTGATATATTTGACATATAACCATGGCAATCCTTAACGCCCGCGCGGGCGTTAAGAAGCAGCTTTTGCCCCGGTATCTTAGATGTAAAATGTCACTTTATGATCATGTACACTGCCGGTCATGGAAGTTCGGACACATAGTAAACATATAGGAAATAATGATAAAAGCACTGATAACGTAGCTATAGGCACCTCTATTTCTACCAAATAGCGAACACATTCTTAACGTTGATTTCCATTAACATACGACATCATTAAATGTCCTAATTTAAAATAATTTTTATATTTAATTATAATGCAACATTTATGCTGTTTTGTAACTGGTTGTTGGGAATTTTCTAGTTTCCATTAAAAAGGATTAAATACGACATAACAAATAGAGTCATAAATACTGCATCTCAGAAACATGCTGCGACCCCATTTTTACCATATTTTAGCATCAAATGCTCGAATTCGTATTCAAACGAGTCTGTGCCTGCAACCTGTAGTTTGCACAATATAACTCTGTCACGCGGAAAACATCATGCGACGCGGAAAGCCAACAAGCAAGGAACAGCGTTCTGTAATATTATCGCTTTTCATCAGGAACGATTGTCAGTTCGTGAAAATGCAAGAAATAAGTCGATGATAAGTGAGTCAACGATAAGTGACACTCTTTACCAATATGAAGAAACATGGAATTTGGATGACTTGTTCGGCTGGGACTATCACGAGTAATTTCCCAAGCGGATGAAGAACGATTAAAATTAATTTTTAAGGAAAACAGAAAATTTACCGCACCTAAAATTACCTCTGAAGTCAATCGCGATCGTGAAAGACCAATTTTCGTAAGCACAGGGAGACGACGTCTCCAAGCGGAAAATCTGCATGGACGCGTTGCCGTACGCTAACCATTGCTTGGTCGGGAAAATCGTCAGTCACTACTGTTTGCAGTCTTCATTTGTCCAACTTCGATGTGTTCGTGCCCACTGAAGTCTCTTCTGACGATTTCCCCGACGAAGCAATGGTTTTCGTACGGCAACGCGTCCATGAAGACTTTCCGTTTGGAGACGTCGTTTCTCTGTGCTTTTAGTCTTTCACGATCGCGATTGACTTCAGAGGTGATTTTAGGTGCGGTCAATTTTCTGTTTTGCCTAAAGATTTATTTTAATCGTTCTTCATCCGCTTGGGAAATTATTCGTGATAGTCCCGGCCGAACACGTCATCCCAATTCCATGTTTCTTCATATTGGCCAAGAGTGTCAGTTATCGTTGACTCACTTATCGTTGACTTATTTCTTGCATTTTCACGAACTGACAATCGTTCCTGATGAAAAGCGATAATTACAGAACGCTGTTCCTTGCTTGTTGGCTTTCCGCGTCGCATGATGTCTTCCGCGTGACAGAGTTATCTTGTGCAAACTACAGATTGCAGGCACAAATTCGTTTGAATAGGAATTCGAGCATTTGATGCAAAAATCTTGTAAAAATGGGGTCGCAGCATGTTTCTGAGATGCAGTATTTATGACTCTATTTTTTATTTCGTATTTAATCCTTTTTAATGGAAACTAGAAAATTTCCAACAACCATTTACAAAACAGCATTGATGTTGCATAATAATTAAATATAAAAATTATTTTAAATTAGCACATTTAATGATGTCGTATGTTACTGGAAATCTACGTTAAGAATGCGTTCGCTATTTGGTAGAAATAGAGGTGCCTTTTGCTACGTTATCAGTGCTTTTATCATTATTTCCTATATGTTTACTATGTGTCCGAACTTTTATGAGCGGTAGTGTAGGATATAAAAAACATAGTGTCGTTGAATTTAGTTACTACCACCCTGTCGAAAGATTATAATTATCAAAAATGCTGCCTACGTTATAATTCCCATTAATTACGTTATAACATTAATGCATAAACTTTGTGTACTGCGCACTGAACTTCTGAAACAAACTGAAAACCGTTTGCAACGCTAGTTTATACACTGTATAACTAGTAGTGGCTGCACGTCATCAGCGAATTTCTAGAAACTTCGTATTCGAATTAAATTACATTTTCCTCGTTAAATATTGAAGTGAATTTAAAGTTATGAAACGGTCGCCTCGGGGGACCTTCCTTTACCTTATTAAGTATTTGTCAACACATCTTGTCAACGTAACAAGAGTTATAACATCGATTAATCTAAGTTTAAACGGGGAAACGCGAACAAGTCGCAGGCGGGAAGGGTGGGGGGTGTATCCTCGGCGGGACCCATGAATAAATTAGCCCCGTTCGTCGCACGTAATTTGCGTTGATGAGATCCTGATAAACTTCGACGGATAATGTAACTATAAAAACAGATTATCGCGTAATAAGCCGACGGCGATCAAAATCCAATCGAAAGCGTTTAATGGGGAATTCTCTTGCCAACAAGGGAGTGATGGATATTTTGATAGAAAATTAAATGTGAGGACAGTTTTTCAAACATTGTTCTACTGTGTTAATTTTTTTTTGAATGATTTCGAAAGGGAAACTCAAGAAATCTTTGCATTAGTTGTCTAAAGATAGATGAACATTCGGACCTAGAACAAAGTAAAAAAATGAGAAAAATTGGCCTCAAATACAGAGAACTGTATTAGCATCTGGGAAGAAACCTCAGTTGTCAGTACAGAATAAACTACAAGCTTACAACCAGGGTTCGGAAATATTCATTTATGAACGTTCGGGTACGTACATTTATGATTTTTCACGTGAACGTGAACGTTTCAATATTCTCTGATGCGTTCTCGTTCGCGAACGAGAAACATAAAACAAGTCCAGATCGTTCGCGTTCGCGTATGTTAGGTACCAAAAATTTCTGCTGTTGTTCGTACGCGTGTGTATTGGTGAGTCACACAGCGTGCGTTCTTATATGTAGCTATCAGTTGCATCGATACGTTCGCGAACGGTCACTGATGTCGTTCGCGTTCATATGTGAATGTAAGTGCTGCGTCAACCATTCGCGGAAAGTTGGTGTGGTTCTATTCTATCTTCCATGCGTTTCCGATTTATAAAAAAAGTGGCGGGAGATTATCAGAAATTATTCAGACCTCCCCAAGGATCAAATCCACAACCACTGTTTTTTTCACAGCCCCCACCCTCCCCTGCAGTACCCTAAAAATCAGGCAATTTTTTCCCAAATTTACTGTTTTACAAAGTTGTCATTTCATTATTTTTTTTTGCAGAAATTACTATTATTGGATTATATAATTATTATATATTATTATAATCAAAATTCAGCAAAAATTAAGAATTTAATTATGTTAGTAAAAATCTTATCGTATCTTATATATAGAAATCATTCAGGAGTACTACGCAGTTTATTTGATTTTTTCCCGTTAAGTCCTTTCAGAGTTTGACCATTTTTGAGGTGATAGTTGAGTATGTTTTAGGGCACAATTCACGTTGCTAATCAAGTGTGCTCTTCCTGCACAAAATATGTTCCGCGGCTGTTTATGCACTACATAATTTCTGCATACTGAAACTGTCAAAGCAGTTGGCGATTTCTTGAAAGTTTATAAATGTTCAGTGTTGATCATTTCAAAAATAAACATTGATAAATGAGTGTGCATGATTCTTGAATAACTGTAGAATCTATAAACATCAATATAAACATCAATATCAACATCAAGAAGTATTTAAAAAAGTATTCTGTATTTTGAATAGTAATTACAAGCATATACTGTTTTTGGAAATAATTCAAAATTGGTTTAAAGCGTATTTTATTTATTTTTTACCACAAGATCATTTTAATTGTTATTATTATTTCATTTTGCCCTAAAAACATAAGTTATTATTGATCATTCCAATCATATGTAGTCCCAAACTTACTACGATAATATCTCATTGGCAGTACGGCGCGGCGTAGTGCTCGAAAACAAGTTTTTGATGGGCAGAATAATGTATTGTTCTGTGTAGCATCTACAACGTTATTCGACGTTATATATATATATATATATATATATATATATATATATATATATATATATATATATATATATACTATCACAAATAATACAGCTAACTCTTCACTTTTATGCTATATTTCGGAACTCATTTTGTTCCTTCTTCAGGCAAATCTACAAGTAAGAAATGCAACAATACAGTAAACTTATAAAAATCGTACAAACTATTTATATTTATATATTTATATTTTATAAGTTTACTGTATTGTTGCATTTCTTACTTGTAGATTTGCCTGAAGAAGGAACAAAATGAGTTCCGAAATATAGCATAAAAGTGAAGAGTTAGCTGTATTATTTGTGATCGAATACCCAACCATACTTACCTTACTTCACAAGTTATCGATCGAATAATTAATTACATTTATATATATATATATATATATATATATATCACTCACATATTCTGATAAAATTCGTTGTTTAAGACATTCTCCAGGTATGACACGAATGTTTTTCTGCGTTTCGCAAACTTAAAACGCCTTTTTCTCGAAAATAATGTTTTCAACTCTATATCTGGAAACGCACAAGTCTGATGTTTACCCGGAAGACCCCTTTCTTCGGAACTGGTCACATACATAGGTTGGAATTCCTTAAAATTATTCGTTAAAAAGTTTGAAATATTAACAAAACCATATTTTAAACGACTACGTCTCCAACTTCTTAAGGAATTGAAAAATCGAACAACGTCCACATCAAACTTCAACAGTTGCTTTATAATACAGAAGATAAAAAGAAAAGAAAGTCGATTTGGAAAGCGTCAGTTTTTCGGGAAAATGGTGATAGTCAAAATAGTAAAGTTTGCTATAAACAAATTTTCGTACAATTAACGGTTTCAAAGGTCACTAGCAATAATGCAGGTTTATTTCGATGTTATTCAAAATCAATACGATTATTATTGTGTATCGAACGTACTTAATCACTTCACGATTTTAATATGTACTAGAAAAGTTTTTTGGTAAATTGGATTGAACTTTTAAGCTTCCCAAGGGTTAGGTTTAATGCTCAAGAATTCTATTACGTAACATTACATTTGTTGAGGCATTAAAAAGTGGAAAAGACTTAATAATACAAAAACATTTTAAGGTACGTGTCCTTAAAATTGAATACGAGTTTCAAAACAACAACTTCAATTGGCCCCACTTGCACCTTTCATAATTTGCGAATTTTGCTCGAAGTAATTTTAGCGATAATCAGAAACAAACGCCGGGGTTTCGCCGAAATGTTCGTCGAGACTTTTGACGGGCGCAAACTCAAGAAGTTACCGCACTTGTGCGCTGTTAATGAAAGCGCTATGTAACACGGTGTTACCGTTAAAGCGTACAACTTCACCCACTTTACTTGGCTAACTTTCAAAAGACGAATATAACTTCCCACCATAGATGACGAGAACAACTTTTGAACACTTAACAAACATACTTTACATTCCCAAATCTTCCTTTCAATTCTGTACGTATCAGTTCACAGATTCGTAGATTGAAATTAATAATAATAATACTAATAATGATAATAATAATGTCATATACTATACTTCTTCTATTACATAAGATGGCTACTTTTACAGCTACAATATTAGCAGCACCTTGTACGACGAACGGAAACACTTGGAGTGGCCCTACGTTAGAATAGATACACCAAATCTGACATACGGGGTGTCACACAAAGAAAACCGCAAGTCTCACAGGAACCGCAAAAGCCAAAGGGGTTCGCTTGCTTACCATACGTAAGTGGGGTATCAGAAAGAATCGGTAGATTACTGAAGAAATCGGGTATCACGGTAAGGTACAGAGCACCAGCTAAGGTGAAGGTTCTTTGCCTAACCCAAAGGATATCACACCACTCCTGAAGAACGAAGGGGTATACAAGATAACATGCTGGAACATGCTATGTAGGACAGACAGGACGAAACATCGAATGTCGAGTCAAGGAGCACAGAAGAGACACCCGGCTAGGCAAGATTCAACAGTCCGCTGTTGCTCAACACTGCCACGAGTCGGGACACACAATGGATTTCGATGACGCGAAGATGTTGGCAAGGGTGGGTAATTATCACCGAAGGCTTATTAGAGAAGCCATCGAAATTTACAAACATCCTGACAACATCAATCGTGAGGACGGCACTGACATTAGTAGGGTCTGGATATCGATCCTAACGCGGTCAGGTGAAAAAAACACATGGGAGCGGTAGCTCCAGATGTGCGCAGTGAGGTGTAAATTTAGGTATATAAGGGAGATTTCTTTGGAGGGTCTTCAGTATTCAGTTAGCTCTGAAGAAGCGAGCAACATGGTTCGCGAAACGTCAAGCAGTTTATTTTCTAAATGATTCTGGTCGTGAAAGCCTACGTACTTACTTATAATATTATTATTTTGTTAATATATTTTAAAGGTTATTTAAAAAAAAAAGCTATTTTGATCACCTAAACGTGTAAAATAGCTACAGTGCTGCAGTATGCTGAAAAAATATCATCTCAATCAGTTGCTGAGCTGCAGGATGTCAGACAAGGTTAGCGACCTGCTACAACAACCATATTTCTTCTTAAAAGTGCGGAGAATGTATCTCGTAAAATGGACAAGTTATACAGTGTAGACAGAGTGCGATAGTAGGAGACTGGAGGCGCCACTTGACGCAAATAAATTAACAGTGGTACAAATTGGAATCCGGCCAGCCAGATTGAAATTGTATAAACGCTTTTCTCGGGGCGGAACTATAAATTATCTCAGCGCTCTCTAGCGGCAGACTGCGTAAACCGAAAGCGGACCGATTCACCCTAGCACAGACGAAAAACGAACGAATGCCAAATCATTTACAAGCGTCAGATTATGCTGATCCGCATTGAGAATTATTGTTGAGTGAATTAGCTGTATCTCGATAATTTATGATATAAGTTTTGCTTTATTTCTATTAAAAAACAAAATTAAAATTGAATTTTATTCACGTCCTATCACGTGATTGAAATCGCTCTGTAATTGGCTCAGTCTCCAGTGACGTCATTCGTTAGTACGCTTAGAGCGCGTTCGGTTTGTCAGGGTAGGGTATGGGGAGAGCAATGCTCAGACAACCTGGGTCGGCTGTCTCTCTCTTATATGCAGATAAACGCCGTATGACGTTAGTCCGCCTATTATGCAGCGCGTACTCTCACCGTACAATACCGGGTTATCCGAACGCGCTCTTATGCTTCTCCCGTTTGAATTTAATAGCACTAATGTGCCATGTAAGCATAACTTTGTAGGTTAGGATAGCCCTAACCTTAAGCTGTCAGATCAGATAATACCTGGTTCGAAAATACGATAGATAACTTATTCTAGTCAGTTTTACTTATGTCACAACAAACACTTGTATTGGCCGCTATTTATTTCATTTGGATTTCTACGAGCCAACCACTTTCTACGGAGTTTCAAATCTTGCGGAACAGCTACAAATAGTTTATCCGGAGTTTTTCTTGACGCATTTCTGCATTGTGGATTTATACACCATTTATAACCCATTTTTATGTAGAAATTGTGAAAACAACACATTATACAACGCAATTACCAATTGGCGACGATACCGATGCTGACAGACCATATGGCCCGATTTGACATCTACTAACGGGTGACGTCACACAACAGAAAGTATCGTTTTGGCGGGACTTTTTGTGAATCAATTTTTAACGCTGATTTTTATGAAATATTGAGGAAATAACTACGAAAAATAATGCATTTACAATGTAGAGTGAAGGAATAAACACACTAAGATGGTTTTCCAATAATAGTCAAGTACCCTATTAAATTCCTTGTATGGTAAACAAGGATCATTATATCAGGATAGCCATACCATGTTTTTTATCAGAATTCGGAATTCAATAAATGTTTGCAATCCTTCGCCAACTCATAGGGAAACTCGTTTCAATTCCATTTAAAAATTATTACTTTTTATTGGGGGAAAACTTTTCCGATCCTCGAAAGTTCTAAACTTGGACTCATGTATAATTGCTTCGCCTTTATTATCTTTTCTAACCGGCCGAAACGCAAAAAAAAGCCGAGAAAATTAAGTCGGGCTTCGATAAGGCTGCGCTTCGGCAGCCTCCGAGTTTTCTTGTAATATCTGTCCAGACCGCAATTATTATTGCTCAGATTACCCTGTTTTTAATTAAGTTCTCCTCGAAGTACCCCACGGGCAACCTTTGATACCGATTTAACAGAATAATTCATATATACATAATTAAACTTCGCCGTATTTTATTTACTGTTTTCTTTAACCGGCGCATCCACCAACTTGGCCTTTTTGCATTTGAAGAGTTGAAGTAAATAACGAGTGCCAAAAACATTATTCCGAGATATTTAGAAAATAGTGTGCAGTTAGGTAAATGTTTTATAGAAAGCCATCCCTAATTTTTTGTGCATATTTAAACAGATTATTACATGTTGGTTGTGTTTTTTGCCAAGGTCGCAAGAACAAATCTAAGGAAAATTCAAAAATTCGTAGAAAGTGCTAAGTGCCTAAGTGCTAAATGTTTATTTCTATATATTTTAAGCTAAGTTGATATTTTGTATACTAGAAAGTAAAGCTTAATAAAAATAAGTTGCTTGACCAAGTATACTTCATACAGAGTGTCCGTTGTTCGAAAAAATACATGGGGACCTCGTTTACTGAAAGCCATGCAAAATGTGATAGTTCTGCTTAATTTTATAGTCTTTAGTTTTCTTTAAAAATGCGTTTATTTCTTATTTTGCAAATGTACTGAAAAACTGTTGTTTTTTGTGCAATCTTTCTAATCTAAAGATGTTTAAATAAAGTTTACATTGAAAGTGACTTATTTTAGTAAATTCCTTCAGAAAAAGTAAGGACCAGAAATCAAAATCCACTCAAAGGTTTCCTTTTATTTTGAATTATTATTTTAGAAAAAACAAAAACAAGCTTTAATATTTTTTTTCACAAACTACTCAAGGTATCACACAGTATTGATACTAGTAATATCGTACAATTTCCTTTTATTAAAAATCAAAATAAAATGTAATTCTAAAATAAAAAACAGAAATAACATGAACTTTTTTGTAATAATAAAATTACCAGCACACGCAAATAAATCGTCAGCCGTAAAAAAATTAAAAAACACTTTGTTTGGCTTTAAACAAGCTATCGTTTAAATATAAAAGACAAAAGATTCTTCTTATTTAGCGTAAAATCATAATTTGATAAAAAAGTTTGGGAATTCCCATTTAAAAAAAATGAAGTTAGCCTCATTTTCACCGATTGCAGCGCCATCTGCAATGAAACTGATATCGTCATCTCATTTCTCGAGATATTTAGGAGTCTCAAGTTAAAAAGACCACCCGGTATATCAAAATTTGTCAAAATTACCGGAACACCTAAATAATTCACCAACCGTAAATAGTTTCAAAAAATGCTGCAAATAAAAGTTTTTTGGGTTTAAACAAGCTCTTGTTTAATATATTATTCATTTTATTATGGAAGTTTGCAAACCTTTTCTTTTTCTAATAGAACATCCTGTATATTAATTTTTTTTTAATTTTAAGAGTTCTTTGTAGGAATAATTTTTTTATAAAATGCATAATATTTTAATTATAAGCAACTACTGGCACTGACTAAAGGCACTTAGCGCGCTATTTACGAAAATACGCCGAAAGTTGACTCATGCGAGATCGAGCGGTCAAGTTTGTTAGGCATTTCCTGACATATTTGTACGTAGCCCGTTATTTACATTAAAGCCAGTGATATCTAGCCCACTTTAACGTAATCAAACCAATTTTTCAATTTTTGGCACTTAGTTCATTATTTAGTTCAACTCTTCATTTGCACTTGTATCTAAGTTTAATAGAATTAATTCATATGCATTTTTCTGATGTCCCACGCCAGAAACAAAGTACATTAATGGGGTTAAGAAATCTAAATACACGTTTGTTCCATATATAGAAGTGTCCCACAACAACGTATCAATACAAACTTGAGTTTTTACTTTATCATACGTAGTATGTAAAGTATTGTAATCGTGCCAACAAAATTTTTTGAGATTTTAGCGGAAATATGTTTTTTTGGGTCCCATGAACACTTTTGATGAAGGTACAAAAAAATGTCTGTGTGTGTGTGTATGGATATGTGTGTGTATTAGGGATATAAAGATGCTACTAAGGCTAATAAGTCAATGGTATTTGCATATATATAATTTAAATTAATTAAATCTAGTTTTGATCTTTTAGCGATTTTCGAAAGCTGATTTTACGGAATTTTATACAATACTTTTCAATAAGTTCCGTATGATTAACTAAACAAATCGTTCAATTTTACCGCAAAAATCTCATATGTTTCATTCTGCTTTTTATGCTTTTTATATATTTTTCCTTATATATTCTCAAACTTTCATTTTGTTTAATAAATTATATTTATTAAAATTAATGGTCTTCATTATCAACTCCCGATTCAATATAATATCCCAAAAATATTTAAAACAAATACAGTGCAGATATACGGATCTCAACAATTTTAAAACGCAAAGAAAATGTTCGGGCAGATTCATAATATGTTGACGAATCTTTATGCATCATACCAGAAATAAACGAACGAAAATATTTTATATATGTATTGTATAATGTATATACATATGTACTTTACGCGGCACTGGAAACAAATGAACACGTGCATCAAAAACGCCGCCGCGCCGGTCGTCGCAAAAAAATAATTAATTATTATATATATATAATATATATTATTATTATTATTATTATTATTATTATTATTATATTATAAGTTGTTGTTGGTGCTGTTGAGTTTATAGGTGAAGCTACCGCAGGTCCAGCGCCTGCGGAAAATTATTGGTGATATATAGTATATACAAACATCGTCAGGGCAAACCGCTTAGTCGAGGGGAAAAGATTTTTTGCATACAACTTTTTTTCTCATCATAATGAGGGTGTATCAAAAACACGGAGTGTTAAATTAACCGCATCTGAAGTCGGCATTTCAGAAAGAACTTTGGATGAAGAAATGTTTATTTGTTTAACGTAATTCTTTTATTATGGCAATGCCTATAGTTATATGAAAGAAAACCAAAGCAGATTTTCCCAAAATTGCTAGAACTGAATAATTTTTTTTCTTGAATTTTTACCAAATCTAAGCGTTCTTTAATCTTTAAATCTATGATATTAATGTAAATAGAAAATTTGTTGTAGGTACTATAGTTACAAAAGGAAAACTGGTTAACCGACGGTAAGATTACGTATATAAGGAAAAAGGTATTTGTACGGCAATAATACCTTTCTCTATATATAGTTACAAAGTGTTATTATATAGTCACCGTTCTGGCCAGTGTAAACCTGGCTTGCTAAATCCCGCCCACCACTGCAAAGTTTCACTGAACAGAGTATAGTTCTAGTAGTTTTATTTTAATGCAGACATGGCCGATCTCGATCAAATAGAATCTCATTCAGCTAAACTATTAATTTTGTATATAGTATGATAAAGTCATGTGCCAGGCTACATCAGATTTTTTTATTTCATACAAGTAAATATACACATAGAAAATATGTGTTTTCTTTATGGGAACTTCTGTAGGGATGTTGGTGGAGACGGTCGATATAGAATGCTGTGCCTTGACAATTCTTCCTTGTCCCCATGATAGATGATCTGGCCGCCAGGGGACAATAACCCTAGCCGCCTATGTAGCCCGGCGGCGGCACTAGGGCAAAATTTAAAATTCTGACGTCGATGCGCTGCTTCTTTTTTGCGCCGATGATTGAATGCGTACGCAAAGCCGTTTGTAATGGATGAACTCATTTGTATGCGCAAAACTTCGTGTGCTTTTTTCGATCTGTCCTGTTGACGGCGCGGACTCAAAACTTCGTTTAAAACGCTCATTATCGTCGTACGGTAAAAACTATTCCCATTATGCACTCCGGACGATATTAATAAAATATTCAAATTAATATATGCGCGATTGTTGAAGTCTGTGTACCGTAGTTTGAGTAAATTAAAAAGCTGGAGCAGGGGTTTTAAATAGGAGATTATATTATAGTAGCTCTAAAATAGTTTCAGTTATTAATATCTAGAAAAAAAAAACAACTAGAAAAAGATCAGGAACGTCAAATAAAATTAAATCTTCGATGATTTATGTTATATGAAAAATTACAAATTACAAGTTGCATTTATGTATGGGTAGATTCTGTGTTTTCACTCGTAAAATTCTATAACGTTATAGATCTATAGCGTATGGGTTTCGATAAGAAATCCTTATAGAACTCTATAACATCCCTATAACTTTCTTATAGAAATAACATTCTGTGTACATCAGCTGTAAGCGAAGGAAAAACATGGCGGATAGCCGCATCAGCTGTTCGGGTGGGATTTACAAAGCGTCGCCCCGTTTGATTTCACCAGTTGACTAGTTTAGGATTTGTATGAGTGCGGCAAAATAGATGAATCGGTCAATCGGGTACGCCAAAATAGTTTGTATCTTCAATGATGTATTTTGCTTAATTTAAAACTCATAGATTGGCAATCATGCAAACTAGACTCCACATCAAATTAACAGTTGGCAAAGCGATTGGCATATTTCACAGTTTGGTACTGTGATTGAGGTTATAATACTCTACTGGCATTCAAGAGAATATGTACAAGAATTCAATCGCTAAGATGAATCCATATATAGAAACTACCTGTGATAGTTATATGCTTCCGAGATAGGGCAGTTTGCGAGTACAACAAGCAATCAAAACATTTGTTTGAAGAAGGTACGATATTTCTACAGTTTATTGTAAATCAATGTTTTTTATTATGAATTAATTGTAGATATGGGAACGAATCAATCATGATAATTGAACCAGACCGTTATTCTTTGTGATGTGATTCTACGGTTAAAACTTATGCCGATTGCAACGCTTTGGGACTAGATTAGAAGCTTCATTCAAGACTGCAGGGTTGCCAGGTCTCCGGCATTGCGCCGGAGTCTGCGGCATTTGAGGTTAATCTCAGGTATCCGGCAGGCATTCAAACATCTCCGGCAAAATCAAATATGAAGAGAGTAGTTTTACATTCTTGTAAATAATATAATATATAATAATGATATATACATTTGATTGAAACACGAATTATTTGTAGGTACAGATACTTATAAATGTGGAGGCGATCAATCAAAAGTGTTCTAAGTTCTCTCAAAAGCATTAATTCTCTGGAAAATATCATTATATTTATTGTCATTAAAGTCAGGTTTCGTAATTTTTGTTGTGTGATAAATTATACATTAGTATTATAACTGAAACTATTTAGAACACGTATAATTGTTAAAGGATTTTATTTGTTCGTAAATGTCACTTGAATTGTTTAAAATTTACAAATAAAACAAACAAAATACAAACAAATATTGTGGTTTATTCCTTTATGTGTATACGATCAAATGAAAATATGGAAATATAATGCAATCAGAATATTTATATAGTGTCAATTAAAAAATAAATAAAAATTTTGTTAATAACAAATTTAACTTTTTTAATTTTTTTGTGATAAATAGATTTTTGATGGATAGACACTACTGTTTCCAGTCTTCATTTGTCCAACTTCGATGTGTTCGTGCCCACTGAAGTCGTTTCTGACGATTTCCCCGACGAAGCAATGGTTTTCGTATGGCAACGCGTCCATGCAGATTTTCCGCTTGGAGACGTCGTTTCCCTGTGCTTACGAAAATTGGTCTTTCACGATCTCGATTGACTTCAGAGGTGATTTTAGGTGCGGTCAATTTTCTGTTTTGCTTAAAAATTAATTTTAATTGTTCTTCATCCGCTTGGGTAATTATTCGTGATAGTCCCGGCCGAACACGTCATCCATGTTTCTGCATAGTGGTGAAGAGTGTCACTTATCGTTGATTCACTTATCGTTGACTTATTTCTTGCATTTTCACGAACCGACAATCGATCCTGATGAAAAGCGATAATTACAGAACGCCGTTCCTTCCTTGTTGGCTTTCCGCGTCGCATGATGTCTTTCGCGTGACAGAGTTATCTGGTGTAAACTACAGATTGCAGGCACAGACTCGTTTGAATACGAATTCGAGCATTTGATGCCAAAATCTGGTAAAAATGGGGTCGCAACATGTGTCTGAGATGCAGTATTTATGACTCTATTTGTTATTTCATATTTAATCCTTTTTAATGGAAACTAGAAAATTCCCAACAACCAGTTACAAAACAGCATAAATGTTGCATAATAATTAAATATAAAAATTATTTTAAATTAGCACATTTAATGATGTCGTATGTTACTGGAAAACAACATTAAGAATGTGTTCGCTATTTGGTAGAAATAGAGGTGCCTATTGCTACGTTATCAGTGCTTTTATCATTATTTCCTACATGTTTACTATGTGTCCGAACTTCCATGAGCGGCAGTGTACATCGAGGAAAGACACCGGAGTCATCGATTTGTTCGCATTTGAATTGGTAAGCGCGAACACGCAATATTTTATTTTTATTATCTGCGGAGCGATTTATTATATTTCAGGCCGCGTTCCGCATCGGCATCATTAAAGCCAACCTCTCTCTCACGACACAAGTGTTCTTATTGATAAACCAGGGCGCGCTAGATGTATCAAAATTAACTCTCTCGCGTTTTCTCATGCTTCCCTCGGCAAAATAAATTGCGCACAATTAATAACGTCGGCGTATTTCTTTTCTCGCGATCCCTCGTCTCCTACAGGATTTATTTGGAAGGTCCTCTACTTCCTCTTTTTTTTGTTGCTACGTGAATACTCGTTCCAATGTAGGTACGTGCTTGGATTTTTAAATATCAACAGTAGTTAAAATCTGTACTGAATCGGTTTGGGGATAATCAACAGGGGTCGTTAAAATCCCAACCGTTTTTAGCTTAACTGTTGTTTTTTTTCTTTTTTTTTTTTGGTAAATTTACGGTTTTTTTTTTTTGGAGTACGTGCTCTGAAATGTAACTCCCGTAAAATGTTTTCGTTTGTTCGGAAAATGTATTGTTTCTGATTCAAACCGCGAGCTGACCTAAAACAATCCGACAATGTTCGAAATTGGGACGATGTTTTGTGTAACGTATAAAAGCAAGCCAACTTTTCCCTAATGGATGTTGGTTTACAGCATAACTTTATACGATTGTTTTTTTTTATTACATAATACACACTGTTATTATACACTGAGATCCAAAAACACATCATTTTTGACCTAACTTTAATGTCCTATATTTTTTAAAACAGCTGGCCTATTTTTATTTTTTGTTTATTTGATGGAAGGTGTCTCTAAAATTGTTCGAATTACAGCCTTTTTTTGAACCCGTCCATATTACCAATTTTCTGAATTTATCGAGAAACAGTTTTCCAGTGAAATAAACTAATAGAAATTTTGAAAAACGTTTTAAAACAAACTCGTGTTCTCGACGTAAGTAACCAGATGGTATGTAGACGTCTAAAAGATATTAATTTAATAGCTAGGAGACCCACAAAAATTCCTAAAATATTGCCTGTACATCGTGCTGTTAGAAGAAACTTTGTTGAAAATTATGGACAATGAACTATTCCTGAATGGTCGAAAGTCCTGTTTACGGATGAGTCATGGTTTTATCTTAACATGGTGGATGAAACAAAAATAGTGTACAGAAAGACTGGTGAAAGGTTTAATCAGAATTTGAAATCCCTCCCTATACCATACCAACCCACCACTATAACTTTTCCGTTCAGTTACAAATGAATGGAAAGACAACCCCCTTCATGTTTGGCCGGTGAAGGGCCGATGACAGTCCAAATCTACATTGACATTTTACAGCAGTATGAGGACTTAATGGGCAATAATTTTATATTGATGCAGGATAATGCCCGAAAACACACAGAAACAATAGTGCGAAATTTCTGTGGCCTGCCAGAATCCCAGATATGAACCCTATAGAAAATTTATTTCGTATACTTGCCAAATATCAAATGTTTGATCAATTATAATAGCGAATTATAATAGCGAGTCAACCTTTAAACTAAATTTATATATTCGACATTCGGCTGTGCGGACGAGTTTTTGACGGCATATACTTGGTATTCGCAATACCCAGTTGAAGTGGGTATAGCAAATGGAAAGGCGACAATTATTAGTGCATTTATTTGTACTCGATGAACATTTTAGTACGCTGTTTAATTTTTCAAGTTTTTAATTTCGTTTTGTGTGTAGTAGGCCGTATACGAAGATTGACAATAGATGTGTAATTATTAGTAAGATTTTTGATGTTTCTAAAGGACGAAAACCGCATAAAATTGCAATTTTGTGAAACCGTCAGACAGACAGTTTTCCGGAAACCGGCAGACAGAAATTAAAAAAAAATATAGTTGCTTTTACCTGTCCACATAAACGCAATGTTATTTCTTTCCAAGAAAAACGCATACCATATACAGATGCTTTTCTATCAACAATATAGATGATACTCATTTATGAGCTTTCAAAATATAACCTTTTTGTTAAATAAAAAAACTACACAAAATTCTTTACTATTAAAATATTTTTAATCCTTTTCGTTTCTCTTCAAGTAATAAACATCATACAAATTTCATAGCATGTCTATAAAATAATTTATTTGGAAAATTATACTTTATTTGCTTGTATTTATATCTTTGTCGATTTTAATGAGGTTTATTATTTGAAGAGAAACGAAAGCGGTTAAAAATATTTTAATAGTAGCGACAATTTTGTGTAGCTTTTTTATTCAACAAAAAGGTTATATTTTGAAAGCTCATTTGTTTAAATTTTTGTTTCAGAAGCTAATTGATCTGTATTTCAGACAATATTAGCACATTTATACAACGATCTTAGTAGTACAATTGGTTTTAGTAGAACTTTAAAGGTGACGAAGAAACCATATTTAACATTTCTTTTATGGGCAATATCTTCCTAATTTAAATAAAAAAATATATATAATAAAATATATTTTTTCTCATTAAATTAATAATTTATTTAACTAGTTCACATCAAAAGACCAATTGTATTGTTTTACAGTCTGTTAAAGTTAGATGCTGCGAATTAATAATACAGAAAGCTGATGAATTAAACAAAAAATCATTAAAATGAAACAAACAGTTTCGTCAAGATTTGTTTTGTAAATTTCCACAAGAAAGCCCTTGTTAGTACGCAGTGAATTCTGCACTTATGTAATTAAAAATATGTCGGCATTATAAAATAAAACCTTGCTTGTTCGTAATCAAATTATCAGTTTGATTTGAAAAAGCTAATGTGCAAATATGGCGAACTAATCAAAAAAATAGCTAGTGTCCATTCGGTACGCATATGTAGCAAGTCCTCAAAGAAGATTTTCACGTTAGAAAATTAGAAAATGCTATGTGGCGATGCATCAATGTCCGATGCATTTACTGTTGCAGTGCAACTCTGACGGTCCGAAATCACAAACGAATATTGTACAAATTTGTTGGTATGTCATAGATTATTTTGAGTTTTATAAAAATCAGCCCCGGTTATCAGGGATGGATGAAAAATATTCGGTGAACGATCTTAAAAGGAAAAATAAATCACTCATGGCATCGTTTAGAACAATCAATAACAAATATTTTCGATTTGCGTGGCAAATATATTTGCCAAATATTTAACGTGTGGCGAATATTTAGCGTCAAGAAAGTCTCACAGAAATGGCTATACATTGTGGAAGAATGGGATCGTATACCAATAGAAACGATAAGAAACCTGATTTCCAGTATGCCTCGTAGATTAGAAACTCTTAAAGTTACTAGGGAAGGCAATATACGGTATTAAGAAGTTTTCCCAGTTTATAATTTTTTGTAAATGTAGAGTGCCACCACTTTTTATACCATTCTTTGACTAACACATAGGGTCAGTCAAAAATTAAGAAAAAACATGGTTCCAGTTTCTACACTACTCAACAGGATACATAGAAAAAAACTTCCTCCTCTTTACATGTTTTTTTTTTTAAACAAAGGAATTGCCTACCATCAAATAAAAAAAATAAAAATCGTCCTACAGGTTTAAAATAAGACATTAAAGTGAGGTCAAAAATCAAGTGCGTAACTATTTTTTGGAACTGAGTGTATTTTTAATAATATTAAAGAAGAAGAAAAAGTAGATTAAAAACGTCAAGTTGACGGACACAAATTTCGCCCGAAACACATGTGCGAAAAAGCCTACAGATTATGTGGACCTTATTCCGTTTTTTTTCTCATACTCCATAATGTATCCCACTTACACTTGAGCATGTAAAAAATAAACAGGGTACTGCCGCTTTTATGGCTCTACATAAAGTAAATGTCAAGATTAATAGGGCGCCATTATTTAGACGAGCACGCTTAAAACACCCGAAGAGGCACCCCAAAGTGTTCACAAAGGAATACACCCGACCTATACAAGTATACAGCAGCACAGCTACGCACATTACAGCTCTTGGCATGATTAGTGGCTGAGGTGATTAGATTACAGTTTCGAGGAGATATTTATGTAACTATAAATTCCCCCAGGGCAAGCAACCCTAATATAATATATGTATATTGTATATAACACATATATAAGGAGATATATGGACCGTAATAATTAGTAGGTTAATTATTCCAATTAATATGTGTGTAATCTGCCAAAAAAATCATGCTTTGATTCATATAAATATATTTCTAGTGTGAATACCTCATCTAACGGTATTGCTAGATGGCGCTGTAAACTCTCTCCTCGTAGTTCGGCATTATCTTGAGTATATATAGTAGACTGGTGAAAGCCTACCGCTCAGTTGATGTCATGCGTCAAGGGCATATCGCCGGGCATATGGCACTTTTCGACAGTTATTATTGAGCTGCGATTCTAATATGACTTATCCCGAATAACGACATTTGCTAAATAATGACAAATAGTTTAAGAATTTCAATCGAAACATCCTATATATCTTGACTTAATTCGAAAGATCGACTAAGCTAAAAAGTTATTGAACATATAATTTGATATTTGTGACTTATACACAATAATTCATAAATTAATATTAAATACCCAAATTGGTCGACAATCTTGTTGGTCAAAATTCAACAATCTCACAAATGTAGTAATACTTCTGTTCATGCAACAACTTACAGTCATTGTTATTGCTACTATGAATTTATGTCAGTGTCAGTAATACTTTCATAAGAATAAATAATTAAATAAATGGATAATTGTAAACTGAATAAATAATAATTATTTCAGTACGATTGTCAAGAGTGCACATGTCAGCCCTCAGGTAAATGCGCATAAGTCTCGAACTTCAAATTCTCGGTGGAAATATTACATTTTCCATTGTTTCCACAAAAATATTTTGGAAACGCCATCTCATACTATTCATCATGTTCGCCATCGTAGTTAATATCCCCATAAATTTCATCCACCGCGTTAGAGTAAGTCCGAGTTCCAACGATAGTCTAATTTGACTTCATTTATTGTTCTACGAAAAAAATTTTGGCATCTCAAATTTTACGCAATGGTTAAAACAGATATTTTTTTTTTAATTTTTATTAAATAATAATGCTTATATTTAGAAAAGTACACTATCAAAAAATAGAAATGGTTCAATAAGTGATTATACCTCTTTCTGTTTTTTTTTGTCACAAAAGCACCGATCATTTCGATTCATTCTACGTTTTATTTGGTTAAGTATTGGTTTAATTGAATACTTACCTACATAATTATTATATATGTCTTTTCGAACGTCATTCCTGTCCCGGTTTGGAATTTTATAATTATGGCAAGCCTACCTCTTCTTCTATTGAAACACCAGATTCATTTGAGTCAATGCATATTTATTGGAGTTAAACAAAATTTCTATCTACGTAACTGGAAAATTTGACTGAATATAGTAAAAGAATTAAGACGGAAAGTGCTAATTTGCCAATAATTAATTTGTACAAATCAATCAATACACTACGTTGTTACACGCGTTCTACGGCAACTGTTTGTGACAATGGACAGGCGATGCTCGTTAAGGCCCGTAGCTGAGAACTAACTATGGGGCGTGTCTCGGGCCGGTTTTCACATAGATTGTACGGAGAAAAATGTCGATCTCCTCGCTAATGGCAAATTGATATAAATGGGCATCTCTGTAGGGAGTCGCCTAGAAGCTATAAATTCAAGTTGGCCAAAATTAGGGGTAAAGTATAACTAGAATATAGGATTTGGTTCTGAGACTACAAACTGTACACACAGCGAAGTATATTCTCAAAACGTGAGAAAATTATTTACTTGCGGTTATTGCTTTAGATTAAAGTTAATATTTACTTAGTTTGAACAATTTCTTTCATTTAAGAATTCCTTGTTCTCACAATTCAAGAATATCCCAATCTCAGAGTTATTAGTTTCGGTTAAGTATATAATTTTCAAACCAAGAAGTTTAAATACTCAATTCAAGAAGTTGATCAATATCTTGAATCAAGTAAGCCATTTCTTGCAACGCGCTTGCGCATTTACACTCAAACGTGCACGAACGTTGCCGAGATTTAAGATTTTTCGCATCGGCCTTTGCCTTCAGTTAGTTGGGGTCTGCTATGGCGTCGTGTTCGCTGACTACCGAGTATTGTCCGGGAAGAGTTCAACATGTTAGTATATCTTTACTGATTTTGTAGGTACTGTACGCAATAACTACGCGATCTATAATATTATGAAAGTATTTAGTTTTAATTTTGCGTGAATAGCCTACAGTACTTATGTTCAACGTATTTGCGACGCAGTTCGTAGTTGTGACTTGTGACGCACACGGTACGTAAATTTTGCCTAGCCATATAGTGGTCACCAAATCAACATACATGCCACAGAAAACTTACTTGTGTAATATAATGGAAACAATTTGATGTCTAATAGAATATGGTGTTTTTTCCATGCCTTAGATATTGTAGGTAGTGATAATTTATAAATAGGTAATTCCCTACCTTAAAAAAAAAAACTAAAGCAGTAATTTCTATTCAATACATTATGATCATGTTCTTGAACCAATAATATCTATACTCATTTCAAGAAAATATTTTCTCATTGTCAAGCATATATATTCACTTTAAGAAAATTCCATTATTCTCAACGTGAGAATAGTTTTCTTGAATGAATAATATCTATACTCATTGCAAGAAAATATTTTCTCAGATATACAAGCATATGATCATTTCAATTCAACAATATCTCTTTATTCTTAACTTGAGAAAATATCTACTGCGGCTATAGCAAACTAATCATTTACTTGGATGAAAGCATATTGCTTTGAGTGAAGTATTTACTTTTCTGTGTGTAGGACCCCAAAACTGATTCGGAGATAAATAAAAATATACAGGGTCTTTCGCAACGAGCTGCCATTAGAAGTAGATATATAGAGAACCAAATGAAATCAGAGATTAAAAATGTGTGGACTTATGTTGTTACCTATCTTCAAAGTGACTTTAATAATGGTTTTAAAAAGTTTGGCTTTCACCAGTATATTATTTACACTCAAGATAAGGCTGAACTGCGAAGAGAGAGTTGACAGCGCCGTCAAACAATACAGTTGGATAACGTATTCACACTAAAATATATTTATTTGAATCAAAATTAGATTTCTTTGGTGCAAAGAAACATCTTTTTAAATCAAAACAAAAATATTACTCTATAGGAAAGTAATTTTTGTTTGTATGCAAATATATTTATTTACTTAAATAAATATGCCAAATACATTCACCTCTATAAGGAAATAAACTAGAGTATTCAATGAAGAAAATATTGTTGTTGGCGTCAAAGAAATATGTTTCGATCCAAACGAATAAATTCAAAAGAATATATTTGTTAAAAGCAAGAAATATTTTCTATCTGTATACTGGCATAAGACTAGAATAACGAATACAAGTTGGTTATACGTTGAACAATCCTTCCACAGGCTGCGCCCATCGCTAGTTATGGAAGATATAACGTCGGAAACTCTATTATCTGCGCTCATCTTGTAACACAAGAGAGACAACAATAGATAGCGTTAACGTCATCGTGTTGGTTTAAATCGCTTGTATGTGCGCATATAGTCAAGGGCATACAGTCAGCGTCACGCTGATATATTCGCGTAGACACAACCGTAATGAATGTAATTTCAAATTTGCGTACGTATTATCAAGACAATCCAGAAGTTTGATAACTTCCACAGCGAGCACACACACACACACACACCTCGACTAATTTTGTATCTCTGCATCATGCAATCATTTCGGTCATGCATCATGCACCTGCAGTATCGTTAAGCCAATAAGATGAGATCTTCTACACCGAGAAAAATGGCTGTAAAATTACACATAAATCATTGTGAAAATTACAATAGAAATGTGGTAAGTATAAAAATTGCACGTAATTCCAATTACTTTTACAAGTCTGTGTACTATTACAGCGATATTGCTGCTTTATTTCAATTACAATGATCGTTTAGTAAAAATACAATGGAAATATACCTTAAATTCGTAAAATTACAACGTATGTTGTGATTTTACTATTATAATAGCGGGTTTGTTGATATTGTAACGCCCAGACGCATGCGCTACGATTGATCAGCTGTTCTGCAAACGAACGCCGGCACGCACACCATCGAGTGCAATATGTAGTTGGGCGCGTTGTATTTCTGTCTCCGGTAAGTAACAACGATACAGTGAACTAAAACTTATCTAGATACCATGTAGGTGTAGGTTAAAATATCATGTCACACTGCAGAAGAATTGTATTGCCTTTGTAGATCACCAACGACGACAATTAGCTATTAGAAATTGATGTCTTAACGTTAACGCCATACCTGGATGAAAGCTAGTACAGTCTTCTACGTTTCTTTGTGAAAATTTGCTTTAAGATTGAAGGGTTTTAACCAACAGAAAGATAATGTGCAATCTTCTTTTTAGGTTAACTTTTTGTGTCTGTCTAATATGTTACCTTGTTCTTACAGATACAGATGCGGAACATCTTGCACCAAGTGTGTTTGTCCGAAAAAGAGTGAACGAGTATGGGTGTTCATGGTTGACCGAAGTGCATTGATATATTTATCCGTGTGTTTTCTATGTTTAAGTATTTGCGTACGCTAAGTATTTATTAATTGCTTCTTTGTAGCTTTATTGTATTTTTATGTCCATCAAACTATTTTATACTTGTATGTACGTCTACATATTTATTTATTTGCAAGTAATTTTATCTATACCATTTTGTTTGACCGTTTGTACTATTGTAACGTTTGACTGTGTGCATGTTATTGTTTATTTTTGTATTATATGATAGATAATGTTAATATCTACTCAAGATCAGAATAAAATTATACAAATAAAAAATACTGCATATTTCATTGAATATTACACTGAAATAGATGTAAAATTATTACGCATTACCTCATATTTCATTTAAAATTACGTTTAAATTGATGTTCAAATATTACGCATTGCCCCATATATCACTTAAAATTACATTAAAATAGGTGTAATATTTCAGCCAAATTCTTGTAAAATCACAGTGAAAAAATATAGAATGACAATGTAAAAATACAATTGAAATGTAAAATTACACTGATTGTCGCAGGGCAAAGAAAAACCTACTATTTCTACTGTAAATTCACATCAAAATTTTTTTCAGTGTACACAAGAAATATTCTCAAATATCGCCTATAATGTAGGAAATGATATATATGTATGTGAATATGAGTGAAGGGAAAATTGGTGTCCCTTTTCAGAGAAGTTATCTTGTATCGGTGGATATGTTCAGGATCAACGTTTGGTCCTTGTTGTAAATAACTTCACGTTTCCACGGGCTGGCTATTTATGTAAGCATCACGCATTCGACAGCATCATAAATCATCCATTTTTTACCCCTACTGGTCGCTAAATATACTCCCTTGTGTGCGGAATCCCTCATATTGAATATACGTACGTTGTATCCATGTCGCGGACTTATTCTAATACATGACAGGCATTTTTAATAACTTGATTGGGGATAAAGTAGATAGATGGTTCTTTGTAAAAGAGGGTATAAAGAGTTTATAGGCTGAAATAGAGTAAAGGTTTTTCTGTGGTTTTCCTTTACTCCTCGGCGAATGCTGAAAGCCAAACAACTTAAGACGTGTCACAGACGCGGGCCATAATAATGATAATTCGGGCCTGCCGATGCCCCCGTAGTGGCGAAAGCTGTTGGGGGATGTTAAGGCGTGGATTATTATTATTATTATTAAAATTAAATGAGTGTTTTTTTGATAAGTTTGTGGAAAAAGTTAATACATATTCTCGTTATGACCTGTGTAGCATAAGGACTTTATTGACAACTTTATTGGATGTGTTAGGATGGCAAAAATGGTAATTTATTAAGTTAATATTCATGGTATCACGTATCCTAAATAAATAGAATGAATTTATTATACAGGGTGAGTTGTTTCTGTCATTGGTATCCCGGCAGTCGATAGTTAATAAATCGTTTGAAAAAGAAGAAGATATTTTATCGAAAAGTTGTTTGACTCACCATTTTTTATACGTAAAAGTATTGTCATTTATACAGGGTGTTGCATTTAG
Organism: Aphodius sticticus; assembly: GCA_963966075.1. Lineage (NCBI taxonomy): Eukaryota > Metazoa > Arthropoda > Insecta > Coleoptera > Scarabaeidae > Aphodius > Aphodius sticticus. The sequence goes on along the minus strand of OZ014506.1, from coordinate 763,283 downwards.
GTGTGACGCACAGTATGTAATTTTTTTAAATGGAACGTTCTGTATATTTTATTATGTTGCTAAGTCACAGGGTTAATAGTTCGGGACATATTCAACTGTTTCCAAAATATGCCCGTTGCAAGCTCTTATTAAAAACTATGTAAAACCGACATTTTTGCTGATTTTGCCTTTAAACTATCTGATACAATAGTCAAAGCTAGTAGGCAGATGATAGTATCCAAAGATATTAGACACACTATATAGGGTATTCATTGAACTTTGAACTGTCATTGGCTTTTTCTCAAGTTTTTTTTTAATGCCCTGTATAATGTGTGTTGGCTGTAATAACCCTTTATTTCGCTACTCTAATATGTCATACACCCAATGTTACTATTTTTTATGATATTTGCTATTTAACGAAAATGTAATGCAATTGTAAATTTTAATATTGTTGTGAATGAGGTATTTGGTAGTTTGATGTAAAGTCTTCGAGTGGCGATAGGAGGGATAATTTAGAAACGATTTAACCAGCTTGATCCTTATACAAAGTATTACCGTTATCAACATATTAACGATTTTATATGAAATTTTGTAAGTATATTTTGCCATCTATCGTATGGCAAGCGAATACGCGATTTAAAAATCCGAAATTTCTGCTAAAGTAAACCCTAAACCCTGTACTTTTAGGTTGACTATTTTGAAAATTTGTTGACTTCGGAGTGTTGAAAATCAGATTTTCTTTGATGTGATTTATATGCTCACACACAAAAACCAAATATGCAACAAAAACAAACTGATAGGCATTTATCTATTAAAAACACTTCCATATAACCCACTTTCCATTCACATTATCAATATTACTCATACTTGCATACATATTATCCCAATTTTGAGTTGTCTCTCCAAAAAAATAACCTATTATAAATCAATTAACAATAGTAAATAGATATTGTTACTAGAATATAAATTACAAAGAACTTAAGAGATATTTCAATTAGCAACTAATATACAGGGTGTTCCATTTAAAAATCTCAAAAAAGCCATTTAAAAATGTTTAAAACTAGTGCATGCTACGATCACCCTGTATAGCGCATCTAATTTGTCATGACATCAGCTTCTAGCTATCGGTTTAGTTATTATGTGACAAAAAAGAGACAATATCTGCACAAATGTAGTATAAACGTAGTTTTTAAAAAAGGGTTGCATTACCAATTTTTTGACAAACAATTGAATATCTCAGAAACTATTTACTTTACACAGGTACAACTTACACTGTCGGAAAGACAACTTCCTTAGTATTCATAATATGGTATGATATACATGGCGTTCCATTTAAAATAATGTACTGACTTTCCTTCACGCTTAGATGCAACATCCTGTATAAATGAAAATAGTTTTACGTTATAGAAACTAATGGGTCAAACAACTCTAGTATAAAACATTAGTCCTTTCTCAAACGATTTGATGACTATCGACCGCCGGGAAAAGCAATAACTAATTTTAAAAAATCTGGCGACTCCACCATTTATGCCTTCTTGTTCTTATATGGAAAACGGCAAAATAACATAACTTAGGCAGTGATATGTGTGATATATTGTTAATTTATTAATTTGACTGGGAGATTCAAGGTATAAATAAACATAATATTTTAAAATACATTTTTTTTATAATACACAATAGCAAGTTCACCTAAATACAAAAATTCATATAAATACAATAGGTTGAGTATTTTATCGTGAAAATGAAAACCAAGTAGCTAAAAGTAATCTAAACAAAAACCTTTTCCTTAGTAGACAACATAATTTATGATATAACTTGGAATATCTCATCTTTTATTTGGTCAAATCAATTGCCAAAGTTGTAAAAAACAACCTTAAAGTGAATCCACACTCCAAGGCACAAAAAACTCAACACAAATATTTCTCTAGACTTATATTTGCATTAACATCAACTTGAAAGAACTAATGCTATTTTCTATATGTTAACCTTGCCTAATTTTTGCAGGAATTCATCCACATCAACCCAAAAATGTAACACGAAGAACACAAATTCTTAGACAGTAACGAGATACGGATCAAACACGTCACATGAGCACAACCAAACCCATTCTCCATACACATATAATACGTCTACTTGCTCCGGGCTATTAATCTACTGGGGTGTAACGAGAAACCCCTGGCTTAAGGGCGGGTGGTGTAATCGCGTACGTGCTATCAAGACACCCGAATTGTGTACAAAATCCGGCACGATATAACTATTTTCGGGGTGAAACCTTCGGGCAATAACTGCGAGCATCGAATCACCATTACTTTTACTTGAGTCGACGTTTTGACAAAATTTAATGGACGGTTAGATGGCTTGGCTATAGACTATAGACCATGGGATCTTCTCGCTGCTTATTCGCGGCACGTACCATGTTAAATTAGATCATATAACGAGAAAATTATTTCTGGACCTCACGATGTCATGGGATTACCAAGACGGAGACTGGGATTTATGGTGGTCTATCTTATACTTCCGTTAGGTATTTTTTTTCTTTGTGTCAGCTAAAGAGGTGTGTGTTGTTCTTCAGTAGAAAATTTCAACATCAATATTTATATATATATATATATATACAGTGTGTCCCACTTAAGAGTGTAACACCTTCATATCTTTTTTATTTTTAGTTAAATTTTAATAATTTTTTTTTTAAATATAGAACCCATATTGCTCTATTTACTGCCAAAAAACCAATTGCCCCCTCTAAATGCAAAGCACCTTATCATGGTAAAATAAATGGCAAAAATCAAGAAATTACGTTAGGGATTTTTTTATCGAAAAATTTTACTAGTAATAATTGTTCAGAATTGCCCAAAAACCTTAAATGCAAAATTACACGAAAATTAAAAAATATTGAAATTTTCTTCCAGTCCGTAAATATTATTTGTATAGGCAGCTGCGCTTAAAAAAAAGTGTGCTGTGGAAATTTTGTTTGAAATAAAACATGAACTGTCAAAGTGCTTTGTTGTATTGTGTCGTATTTAATTATTGTCTGAATAATAATGCTTACACTTGCCGAAAAAGTGGAAATAATAAGATTAGTCGGTGATAACGCGCGATCAGCAAGGGAAGCAGCTGAAGAGTTTAATAATCGCCATCAGGGTCGTCCTCGAATAGATCACGTAAGAGTTTGGCGAATTAATACTGAATTTAATAGAACGGGCACGGTAATCAACATAAAGAAGAAACGATTGAGGGTACATGTTGGTGAAGACGAAATACTTGACTTTGTAAGACGTAATAGAAGGATGGGCTTAAGAAGAATGTCAGCAATTTTAAACGTATCAAAAAGTAAAATTTGGCGATGCATGCGTCGGAATAAACTACATCCCTTCAAACCTTTATTCTTACAAACATTAGAAGAAGGAGACAAAGAAAGGCGACTGGAATATTGCCTTTGGTGCCTGGGAGAGTTCTTGAATAATCGTAATTTTTTTAAAAACATTTTATTTTCCGATCAGGCCACATTCACTACTAATGGCACAGTTAGCCATCAAAACACGCGGCATTGGTCTGTTGACAATCCACATTGGGTTATAAATTGTCGACGCCAGTATTCAGAAAAAGTTAACGTGTGGTGCGGTATCCTTAACGAGCGACTAATTGGACCATATTTCTTTGAGGGAAATTTGAATGCGGAGCGTTTTCTGCAATTTTTGCAAAATGAATTTACAGACGAAATCGAAAATATTCCACTTATTAGGTATAATAACATAATATTTCAACTTGATGGAGCTCCAATTCACAATGCAATGATTACACAAAATTGGTTAAACGACAATTTTCACCGGAGATGGATTGGAAGAAATAGTCCATTAATTAATTGGCCCCCGAGATCACCCGACCTCACGCCCCTAGATTATTTTTTGTGGGGAGCTCTAAAGAACGAAGTCTACAGAACTCAGCCAAGAAACAGAGACGAACTGAAAACCCGCATTCGACAAGCTTGCGCTGAGATTACGCCATTAACTCTCCGGAAAGTAGTTAAACATAATGAAAGGCGCCGCATCAATGCATGCATTGAAGCTGATGGAGGTCCAATAGAACAAAAAAAGATCTAATTTGTATTTATTATGCTGTAAATTTTCTGCGAAATTAAAGAGAAAAAAAATGAATCGAATTTTTATTAAGAATTTTATTTATTACATTTCTATTGAATAATAAAGGCTATTATGCAAAGAGTAACCTACAAACATGGCAACATCTTATCTTAATTAAATACGACAAAGCTAGTTCAGGTTTTATTTCAAACAAAATTTCCACAGCACACTTTTTTTAAGCGCAGCTGCCTATGCAAATAATATTTACGGACTTAGAATTATTTTTGAAGAAAATTTCAATATTTTTCAATTTTCATGAAATTTGGATTTATGGTTTTTGGGCAATTCTGAACAATTATCACTAGTAAAACTTTTCGATAAAAAATTCCCTAAACTGATTTCTTGATTTTTGCCATTTATTTCGCCATCACAAGGTGCTTTGCATTTAAAGAAGACAATTGTTTTTTTGGCAGTAAATAGAGCAATATGTGTTCTATACTTGAAAGAAAAAATTATTAAAATTTAACTAATAAAATTATAAACCCCTAACCACAACAAGTATTTTAGAACCTAAATACGTATTTCAGCAACTAAGTTGCCATCTTCAGTAGAAACTAAAAAGAAAAGAGATTAGCACTTCATAGTATCTTTACTGGATATTGTCCAAGCAAATCACTAGTGGAAGACTTCCACTAGTGATTTGCTTGGACAATATCCAGTAAAGATACTATGAAGTGCTAATCTCTTTTCTTTTTAGTTTCTACTGAAGATGGCAACTTAGTTGCTGAAATACGTATTTAGGTTCTAAAATACTTGTTGTGGTTAGGGGTTTATAATTTTATTATTAAGTTCGCCACAGTCTCCAAAATATTGTTATTAAAATTTAACTAAAAATAATAAAGATATAAAGGTGTTACTCTCTTAAGTGGGACACACTGTATGTATATATATATATATCGTTGAGGCAAAGATCTCGAGACTTGAACATCAGTAAAAGCCACCTGCAAAGGATCTTTTCAAATCAAAGATTTCATCCTTATAAACCAGTACTGATACACACTTTAGTAGAAGGAGATGACGCTCGTCGATTAGTATTTTGCCTATTAATGGGAGAACGAATTACGGTCGATAGATTTTTCTACAGAAACATTATTTTCTCTGGCGAAGCGACGTTTACCACAAATGGAATTGTTAGTTCACAGACATGCAGATATTGGTCTTAAGAAAATCCAAATTTCCGTGTTACAACCAATTCTCAAAAATATAAAAAAGTGAATGTTTGGTGTGGGATTTATTACAAGAAAATAATTGGACCATACTTTTTTGATGGTACTGTAAACCAAGACACTTATTTTGATATGTTAGAAAATTTTCTGCTACCTACTTTGGACGAAATCAACTTACAGCTCAGGTGTTCACTACACTATCAACACGACGGTTGTCCTGCTCATAGCGCATATCAAGTCAGGGATTGGTTGAACAGACATTTTCCAAATAACTGGATGGGACGATTCGGTCCTATAGGATGGCCACAACGTTCACCTGATTTAACGCCGCTTGATTTTTTTTCTGTGGGTTTATTTAAAACAGAAGCTGTATGCGAACAATTTTCATGATAATGTAGACATTCTAAAATTAAAAATTAGGTAAGCAGTAGACGAATAAAATGCAGAAACAATGGATTTAGTATATCGGGAGTTTAGACGTAGATTGGAAAAATGTGTAGCTGTAGGAGGGGAACATGTGGAGTAATGTTGTTTTGTTAAATTTAGTTTGTTAAAAATAAATAAAATATAACTTTTACCTATAACATTTTTGTTCTAATTCCGAAAAACCGATAGTTTACTCTTCGGCCAATTTAACATTTTCGTGTTTTCTAACCACCCTGTATGTTAAATCAAAATATTAACAATGGCTTTCGACTTTTTAGGACATCCAAAACTCTTTATAAAGAATGGCATTTTCTCGAGAAATTAAAAATTACGCCTACTATATATAAAATTGACGTGCCAGAGGACTTTTTAAATAATAATGTATTTATTTCATAATTTGCCACTGTATCTGATTTTTATTTTGGTTTTAATTTTTAAACAATGCGCAGTGAGGTTTTACGAATACAGATGATGAATAATAAAACGTACACTAAAAAAATTACAGCTTTACAGCATTTAAATGAAAACAATTCGTATGGATACAGTTATAGCTTTTTTTTATAGGGTTTCAATTGGTTAGGGTTCAGTTGGAAAATGATCGTTATTGTTATTGTAAATACTTTATGGAGTTGGTGTTTGTGTGCTAGTATTTTTTTATCAATTTAGTATCGCAGTAATTATTATTAATTCAGCACATTGCGCAATGGTCGATTTTGTTTTTATATTTTATTTATGATCAAAATATTGTTTTTTGTGAATAAACTTAAATTAGTTTAAATAGAAAAGCAACAAGATGGTGCTCCGCCACAATACGCAGTTTGAAAGTTTAGTTTAAGTCCTTAAGACTGTCGAAGTTAAACTAATTTCTTGTAATTTTCTTATTTTTGTTGAAATAAGATCGTTTTTCTGGATTTTCTTTCTTATGTAACCAATTCAAAATTTTATACTGTTGAATACAAATTGAAAAATCCCACCCAAATAAAAAATAACGTTTTTGATTTCGTTATTTTGGTTTCAAGCAATCACTTGCATACATCTAGTACACTATTGCATAAATGTAATGTGTCCTGAAAATTAAAACTTCAGTCTGTAATTCGCAATATGGTCGCAATCGGACAGCACGTAGTCCGAATTATTTAGGTTAGTTAGATTGGTTAGCCAAAAACCAATTATAACAGCATTACAGACAAGTGCCATTTCAGACGAGACAAATATTGTGTGGACGCTGTTTTATTAAAGTTGGAATTTAATAACGGCATTGGTAACTGCACCCCTTCACCGTTTAATCAAATAAGAGTGAGAGAGACAGAGAAAAAACGACCAAACAACAGCAACTTTGCGCAAAACGAGGTATTTAAATGCTAATCAAAATGCAATAATTTACAATTAGGAACGTTGGTAGAATCCGCAACAATTATACCTGCATACTTTGCTTTACAGTTAACAAGAATATACAGGGTGTGTCTTAATATTTAAGGTTATTCTTGGGTCTATTTTGACAAAAAAATCATATAAACATATGTCCTAGAGGTCTTAATTTTTGAACTAGAGGGTGTTAAGAAAAAAATCTGTATTGTTAATTTTGATGACTTAAATACGTGATAGCTAGACTAGGTACACAACTGCCAAACTGTTTTTGTTTACAAAACAATCTGCTTCTTACCTACTAGATACGATTTAGTCCTTGATAATAACAAATTTCATTACAAAATGCAAATGAATGAATTTTATTTGTTTGCGAAAACTTGTTTGCCAATTCCCTCACGAATCCGGCGTATATTATTGTATTACTGAAATCCGCTAAATTATACCATTATTTATTAACTTCTTATACATTTGAATTGAAACCCCATAACATTGCTGTGAAAATAGTGATGTAACGTAAAAAAGTATTGCCTATTGTAATAGTACAGAATGAAATTAATGTTTATAGTATGCATAGATCTTGCATTTCTGATTTCTTTCCTTGATAGCGTATTTTCTCGGGAAGTTCTTTCTGTGGCTCTTTTATGAAATCGTCTGCCTTCTTAGGGTTTTTTACTAACGGTCGAAGTGGCACTAATCCAAACTGATCAAAATGAGCTGTAATGCTCATATAGCGTTTCAGTGGTAGGTGATGTATAAAGATAAATATTTTCTGACATTGGAATACATTGAAACATGTAATACATCTGGAGATTTATTAGTCGACTTTGACAACAAATAAGATTTTCTAGTTTCTCACTTTGACCGGAAGTAGATTGTTTTGGCGGTTCATCTTTAAACGACTGTACATTACTACATTATCCTCATCGCTACTGAGAGATTCAACTATCCAAGGATCGTTATTTCTTCCGGACGAGGAAAAAGTTGAATCTACATCAAACTCGTCCATAATTACTTAACGTATTTTTGGAGAATTGATTTACACCACGTGTATCTTTGCACAATAGTAGATTTTCAAAATACTAGTTTTAGAAACAAATGCTTTCCCTGTTTATTACCACAATTGTCGAAATTGTCACAGACCGGCGCGGCGTGGCTTAATACTGAAAATACATTCGCAAAAACATGATTTTTGCCGTTAGAATGAAAAGGTCTTATGAATAAATTATCGATTTTGAGGTATGCTGAAATCTTATAGTTTGTCCAAAATAAACAGCCGGTGCACCCGTGTGCAGCTAGCGCTTGGCTTGACTAACAACCGCCCGCTGTATACATAGGAATAGTGAACAAGACTCCAAGACTCTGTTCTCACACTAAAATGCTTTAATGAACAAAATAAGATTAATTGCGTAATTATTCTATTTCTGTATAACATGTATAGCTATCAACATTTTCTGGCCGTAGGAATAAATTTGAGAGCGAGGGAATTAAGAAGAACCTTACCAGATTTTTGCAAACTTGATTACACCATTTATTACGTAAAACGTCCAATCTGTAGATGAGATTCTATATTTTAACCCATAACAATTCGAACATCCAAATCGGAAAGGTGGGTTTTAATTTCAAAGAATTACAACTGCAAAAAAACGGATCCCCTTTTTTCTCTTGTCCCGTGCTCACGCTTACACCGAGAAAGAGAATATTTTGAAATTCATACACTTTATATAGAAATTACTAAGGAATATAACAAACTTTATTTCATTTCCTTTTGATAAATAGTTTCAGAGTTATGAGCCTTCAAACACTAGGCTGCACGCTGAGCAAGTGTGTACTCTTTAAACGTGTGTATCTCGAAAACTTGATTTTACACACAGAAAAGTGATTATTTGGAACGAGAAAACATAATTTCTTGAATTTGTTTAGTAGATTCAAATGCATATTTACTTGGATGTAGAAAGTTAGGTATATACAAGAAATGCCACATACTCAATATAAGTAAAATAATTTCTCAGATAAATGCTGTCAACAAATAAATTCTTTCTTTATAAGAACCAATACTGTATTGAAAGAAGTAATTGAATTTTTCGTCCCAAAAATGTTAATTTCTCAAACGAAGTAATAAGACATTTAATATAAGTAAGTATTGTTTACTGAATAAAAACCCACCAATTATTTAACTGAAGTGATTCTCGCTTCTTTCAAGTAATCCCTTTCTCTGGAATAAATATGCGCATCGTGATTTTGTCAAGACTCGCGCGCCCGCGCGTGGTGCTGGCGCCATAAAGGAGGCTAACCTAGAGTACGCAAAACAACAACGTACCCGTAGGGGATGTGCCTTGTGATTTATTGGGGATGTGTATTGTGATTTATAGTGTACAATAAACGTTTTAACACGGAATGGTTTGATGTAACGCACGCAACGGTTTAGAACGAGTAAGTAAATATAACATACCTATCTTATTAATTAGCAATAGAAAACATGTTTGTGCTAAATTTTTAAAATTCTTACATTAAGTAGCTAAAAATATTTACCGGGAATAAAAATATACACTTCATTGAAGACTGTTTACTTAGTTCACCAGAGTAACCACTTTCTTAATCTAGTAATTATTCCTTTATTTCTTGGTTGAAGTCAATAATCACGTATATACGAACCTACCAACTACTTCAGCCAAGTAATTCTCTCTTCGTTCGAGAGATCACTTTTCTGTGTGTAGCAGTAAGACCTCTTTCTTCCGAGCGAGTGTCATATTCATATTTATTCAATGCACAAAGTATTTATTTTAATGCACATATCTGTTTGAATAATGCACGCTTAAATCGGGTGCGATTTAAGATTTAATGAATTACTTTTAGTCTTTCATTAATTCAAAGTCCTTCGCATTTAATAGCTATTCTTTTTCAGTACCTCTGTTCTGACTCGCTCGTAATTCAATAGCACCAAAACTTCATCAATAACATTCAAGAGGGACGAAACGCGAAACGTTTTTGCCATCGAGATTTTTCCAGCCCTAATTTTCACGAGGAAGTTTAAAATCTGCCCGAGCAGCACCAAGCGAAGACATAAAAACATCTGAGACAATGCATCCTCTGCAGAAGACCGCACTAATGATTTTTATGTCATCGCTCTCTTCTCTCCAAAGTTTTATGACAATGCTGGCAGGATAATAGTCCGTGCGAATGAAATCCTGCGGAGCAAAGGAGAGCTTACACTCGAAAATTACTGAGCTCACATATCACCACTCCACACTATTTTTTTCAAGTGGCCGACGTTCAAGAGGTTTTTGCAATTATAAACTTTTCCACTTTATTGCAGTTCTCGGTGCTCAGCGCAGAAAGTCTGGTTGTTCACTCCAATTTGTGCAAACACTCGCAGAAAATGGAGGAATTTTTATGATCGTTTAATATTTTATGAAAAATTTTTGTAATAAAGTTACTCATAATATTACCGTAGCTGTTCTATAGCTCAATTTACTCCTAATTTTCTTTAAAGAGCCTGGATTGCCACGACGACACCATTAAAAAATGATATGGCCAGGCACATGACTTTATCATACTAAGAAAAATAATAGTTTAGCTGCATGAGATTCTATTATATCTAAATCTAAAACTATATCTAAATATAAAAGCAGTTTCAATTTTCGTTAATTTTGTAATAAATTATAGGCCTGTAATTTTTATATTTTTTTATTGAACCTTTTGGCTAATAATATTAACTTTTATCTTTGTGTATTTAGCTTGTTAAAAGTAATATCATATTGTTGTTGTTATTTCGACTTTCTCTACTAACAACAACATTTTTCCTCAGAATGTAAAAAGGGCGAAGCGAGTTCGAATAACGGATTATTTTTAAATTTGATCTTACCTATATCCTAATGTCGCGTCCGTTACCAAAAACCATATTAATTGTTGTCATTAGTCGATAAACATTTGAAATTCAAGCAACATTCAGTTACAAAGCAAGCTTATTCATTTGTTTCAGAAAGCAAAAAGATTTACTCACAACAAATTAAGAAATTAAAATTTTATTTATGTTTGCAATTTGTCGCGTCCGTAACTGTAACACTACGAGGCGGCCTTTTGACTTATTTCGTTGCAAAAATCATAACTTTTGAACTAATGGAGATATTTAAAGAAATTAAATTGCATCTGAAAGTATAATATCTTAGCTATAAATAATGCAGAACATCAAAAATCCGAACGTCAAAAATCCGAAACGTCAAAAATCCGAACGCGTTTTAAAAGAGGTTAAATACATAATCATGTAATAGTTTGTGTAATAGATGTATATTTAATCAACTAAAGTGCATGTTTTTAGGCATTTTTAGACATTTCTTAATCCTAAGTGTCATTTTCTAGGTTATTTTCGAAAATCTGAACAATTTGATAATCCGAACCACCTTCGGTCCCAATTAGTTCGGATTATCGGCGCTCTACTGCAAATGGAATACAGAGTGCTACAGCAAACAGGGTGCTTGTTGAGATATTTTTGAAAAATGCAAACCATAAAATTTTCAGTAAATACTATCATAGTAAAATTACTGAAAGTTTGTTTATAAAGTTACTGATTTGAAATCGGACCTGTTTCAAGCTGTACGTTGGAACGGTTGTACCTTGAAACAGGTCCGATTTCAAATCAAGTATGCTTAAGGTGTGTTCTGATTAGAGGTAATGCAGTGGTAGTAGATGAAATTATAGTATTTCTGATAGGAAGTGTTAGTGACTGAAATTTATGTACATGCAAACTAATATGTGTCACTATCACGGCTGGTGAGAAATACTATAATTTCGTCTGCTACCACTGCCATTACCTACCATTACCACCAATCAGAACGCACCTTTACGTTCTAGATTATTTCCAAATCTCGTATCAATATCACCCGCTTCCGGTCAAACTGGAAGAACTTCCAGTTCAAATCGAAAGTTGATAATATGACTATCGTTTATCCCGTTAGAGTCCTGTCAACTTTTATCCCAAATATTTTTCCCGTGCAGCAAAAAAGTTCTTGTTACTTCAAAATTTAAAATGCAATTTGAAAATAATGCATTTAAGATAAAATAGTAAAATATTTATTGTTATTTTGTGTTTAATTTCTAAAATAATTTTTAAAATAATTTTTATTTTGTCATTACAAATTTATTTTGAGTGGAAATGAATATATTTCATTGTATACTACTACCTGTACCATTCTGTACCACTAGTGGTACACAATGGAACAAATAACATGCTGCTATATATTCAATATTAACTAATGTAATCAACAATTTTTTTTGAATGTCAAGGTTATATTTATGTGTATACACCATGTCAATTACATATCACTATTCACTTTGTTTCTGATAATTGAAACACAAAATATATCTCAACAATAATAAAAAATGTTCCATTGGTGTACACACAGAAAAGTGATCTCTCGAACGAAGAGAGAATTACTTGGATGAAGTAGTTGGTAGGTTCGTATATACGCGAGAGATTACGGACTTCAACCAAGAAAATTTATTACTTGGAATAATTACTAGATAAAAGAAAGTTGTTACTCTGGTGAAGGAAGTAAACAGTCTTCAATGAAGTGTATATTTTTATTCCCGGTAAATATTTTTAGCTACTTAATGTAAGAATTTTAAAGATTTGTCACAAATACGTTTTCTATTGCTACTTAACAAGATAGGTATGTTATATTTACTTACTAGTTCTAAACTGTTGCGTGCCTTACATCAAATTATTCCGTGTTGAAACGTTTATTGTACACTAATCACAAGGCACATCCCCTACCGGGTACTTCGTTGTTGATTTCGTACTAGGTATCGCTCCTTTACGGCGCCAGCCCTACGCGCGGGCGCGCGAGCCTTGACAAAATCACGATGCGCATATTTATTCCAGGGATTACTTGAAAGAAGTGTGAATCACCTCAGTTAAATAATTGGTGGGTTTTTATTCAGTAAACAATACTTACTTATATTAAATGTCTTATATTTACTTGGATCAAGTAACTACGCACTTGAATGGATTTACTTTTACTTCGTTGGAGAAATTGACATTTTTGGGACGAAAAATTCAATTACTTCTTTCAATACAATATTGGTTCTTATAAAGAGAGAAATTATTTGTCGACAGCATTTATCTGAGAAATTATTTTACTTAGATTGGGTATGTGGCATTTCTTGTATATACCTAACTTTCTACATCCAAATAAATATGCATTTGAATCTAGTAAATAAATTCAAGAAATTATGTTTTCTCGTGCCAAATAATCACTTTTCTGTGTGTACCATTCTCCTCTATTACTTAAAAGCAAACAATCTTTTCTATCTGTGTGACTTGGGAATGATCAAACTACATCGGTGGTTTTCCTAACGGTATAGCATAATTTACTAGAATATAATTGTTCGATATTATACCAAAATATATTTAAATTATATCCCTATAAACATGTACATAAAGCCTAATGGGCAATATAACATAAACCTATTAATGGTGTTAAAATACGACGAGGTAATATACAATTTCTGTTCGTATGTATTTTAAGTGGTCCTGTAAATAGGAGATTGTAATGCGTGCTGTGGTTTCGGCAGCAACAATCATTAATACCGAGTTTATTGCATATTGATTACCATGAGATAAACGGCGCATAAAATTATCAACCCATTAACATGAACGGCCTACCCTACTCAACTATTATGTTTGCGTTCCAGCCAATAATCAGGAAAATGCTATTAACCGCGTAAATTCGTGCGTAGAATTCCATTCATTTGCTTTGTTTATTGGTAAAAGTAAACGCGTTTGAATTAATTATAAATTCAGTTTCTAGCATCTACATTTCTAGATACTAATCAGTTATATACGCTTATAAATTAGGACAGCATGTTCTTGCGGAAGTGTATGTGATCAACATGAATTGTTGAATTTCGACCAAAATAGGCTAGAAACCGAATACGAGAAATAATTTTTTGCCGTCCTGATGGACTCTACGCAGACAGCAAAGAGCGAGTTATAAATTAGGAGCGCATGTTCCCGCGAGGGTTTATATTGCAGTACCGCAATACCTACTTACAATGTTACAACTACTAAATAATTAATAGGAGTTAAATAAATTATTACTAAGGAAATACAAGTGATTTAATTTTTAATCAGTCATTTATTTTTCGTCATAGAATTTCAAATATATTGGTATTTAGATTTAGAAAATAATATTAATACCAAACACTTGTCGCTTGGCAATGCATTCAGGGCAATCGCAATCTATGTAGGATGGTTGGCTTTAGTTCTACTTGTTGTACAACAGACGTAGATCAGACGCTAGAAATATGGGCAAATTAAAAAATCAGCTGCCTTTATGTGGCCCGCGTCCTAAGAAAACTAATAACTTGCGAGAGTATCTGCGGTAAGTGTATATGTAGATATTATACGTGTAGTGTAATTCTTCGCTAATTAACTTCGCTAGTTAATTTGGGCAATACTCTCTTATAGGTGTAAGCGTGCCGGATTACCATATATGGCAAAAAACTTTTATAAAGGTCTAAAATATTTGAACATGTATCTATATAATATATAATAAATGACGTATACATATACATAAAGCTGCCTGTTTTATCGAAATCGCTATTTTTTCTCATACCTACAATTGAAATTGAAGTACGTATACTACCAAGTCTATACATAGCAATAATAATTTTGAGTAAAATTTCAAAATGCAGTATCCAACTGTATCTAGAATTAAAATAGGAATATTATATTTACTAACACCTACTTGTGTCCCGATAAAAATTTGAATTTTTATATGAGGTGTGTTTTACCTGAAAGTATCGATCTCTGCTAAGTACGAACGAGACATTCGAGATTATTGATGCACAAAGAAAACGTTAAATGGATTTAAATAAGTATCTGAGTACGAATGCTTTCACGGCGAGAGTCATTTAAATTTAGATGATAAATAGTTACCGGTTTATGCCGTGAGTAAAAATTCATAATTAATGTCTTCGCGAACCATGCTGTTCGCTTCTTCGGAGCTAACTGATAATTAGTTACTAATTCTAATAATAAATGTAAAGCAATAAATGATTTATGTAAGAAAAGCTGTCTGTTTTACCAAAACTACAATTTTTTTCAACATACAAAAGGTAAAATGTTCAACCATAGTTAGTAGTAAAATAGGAATGTTATAATAAAGCAATTAATTAATTTGTATCACTGTATTGTTTTGTGGAATTGTATTTGTATTTAAAATATACAAGAAAAGCATTTCAGAACATGCGATAGTCACATACACAAAATTATTAGGAAACGGTTCGGCGCCAGTCGCCACCGCACGGTCCCTTTGATCATCGCCGCCAAAGAACGATACCGCTGTTCCCCTCATCTAATCAGTGCGTTGCTTGCATTTTCTGCGGAGTGTACAGTGGGCGCGGCTTGTTCCCTCCTCTCGCGCCTCAGTTTCGTCGAACTTTTGAGGCCGGTGACTAACATTTACTCTTAAAAGAAGAAATCTTTTCTATCTGTGCACGTGTTTTTTTTTTCAAGTCCTACTACAAGGATCATTTTATCTCAGGACCCGTTATTTACAATGACCCTTTTGCGTATTTTCTAAACATTGTTACGTGTATAGGTATTATTATTTTGGGAAAGGATTTCGAGAGGGTTCGAGGCGTTAAAGTTGTTATCCTCGGCAAAAGGTGTGTTTTGCGTCCGTCCATATGCACGGTGCCCGGGGCGCGGCGGCGGCACTGTTTTGTATAAATTTTGATTAATGTTCAGAAAACAACTCAAATATGGTCCCGGACGCTGCCGGGTTTAATTAAATGCGGTTCAAATAGCGTAGGTGGAGGTACAGCGAGTGGAGGAGCGCTAAGTTCGGAATATGTGGCGCCATCTCAAAATTAACGACTATGGGCACGCCCCCAACAGATGACTGCTGACTAAAACCCTTCCGTCGTCGTTGAATGTTGAATAGATACGACAGATGGCAATTTCTGGTCGTAATTTTCATGGAAATATTTACACCGCGATCTCCCCTAATATAATTTACGTACTAATTAAAATGATTTTGTTCTAGATTATTTATAAAAACTAAGACAAAAGTGGCTGACCATTAGGTTAGCGAATCCACCACTGATTTTGGATGTCCTAAAAAGTCGAAAGCCATTGTTAATATTTTGATTTAACATACAGGATGGTTAGGAAACACGAAAATGTTAAATTGGCCGAAGAGTAAACTATCGGTTTTTCGGAATTAGATCAAAAATGTTATAGGTAAAAGTTAGTTTGAATTAATTTTATGCTCAAATATCAAACTTGAATGTTCTATTTCAAATTTTACATCTCGGACCAGTGAAAAGACATTACATAAAGGTGAACAAAAAATTTAGAGACCACAATTATGATTGATCAGTTGACAGTAGTAACAGCGTATCCAAGCTATTTCTTGATAGAAGCTGATTAAAAGTATGTTGACTTTAGAGCAAAGAAAATACTCTGAGGTATACGTTTCTGCCAATTGTGTTCGTGAATTGGTTAAAAAATTTCATGCAACAGGAGACGTGAAAAATATCAAGAAAAAAAGCGAAATGGCGAAAATGGTGCAGGAGCTATATTAGCTATTGATTCCGTGAACACTTGCCCAAAAATGTCGTTGAGGAAAAGATATCGAGACTTGAACATCAGTAAAAGCCACCTGCAAAGGATCTTTTCAAATCAAAGATTTCATCCTTATAAACCAGTACTAATACACACTTTAGTAGAAGGAGATGATGCTCGTCGATTAGAATTTTGCGTATTGATGGGATAATGAATTATGGTCGATAGATTTTTCTACAGAAAAATTATTTTCTCTGACGAAGCGACGTTTACCACAAATAGAGTTGTTAGTTCACAGAATTGCAGACATTGGTCTCAAGAAAATCCAAATTTCCGTATTATAACCAATTCTCAAAAATATAAAAAAAGTTAATGTTTGGTGTGGGATTTATTACAAGAAAATAATAGGACCTTACTTTTTTGACGGTACTGTAAACCAGAACACTTATTTTGATATGTTGGAAAATTTTTTGCTACCTACTTTGGACGAAATTAACTTACAGCTCAGACGTTCACTACACTATCAATACGACGGTTGTCCTGCTCATAGCGCATATCAAGTCAGGGATTGGTTGAACAGACATTTTCCAAATAGGTGGATTGGACGATTCGGCCCTATAGGATGGCCACCACGTTCACCTGATTTAACGCCGCTTGATTTTTTTCTGTGAGGTTATTTAAAACAGAAGGTGTATGCGAATAATTTTCATGATAATGTAGACATTCTAAAATTAAAAATTAGGGAAGCAGTAGACTAGGCACGTGTCCGTATCATAACCATTATTTTGACACAACTGTTTCCATTTCCATGTTACGTCATAGTTTTCAACTTCTTCACTATCTAATCGACCATCAAACTTTGAAAATGGTCTCAAATATGGTCTCAATTTCTGATATTACCAATAAACCTGTATACATATATTTTTAATCCAAATTTACCTGGCTTTGCGAATGCTCTAAGACATAAAATTCATAACCTTCCAGATAACGTATAACTCAATTTCGTAAAAGGACATAACTCCCTTTCAGACGATTTTTCTTGTGATTCATTACTGGCTAATGTAGACGCGCCAAAAAATGAATGACTGTTCGAAATTAAGCAGAAGAAGCCTGGCGTGCGTCAGATGAAGAAAATAGGATTATTTATAACGGAAATTTTCTCATTTCGCGAATTGAAATTCTAATATCGCCGAATGGAAAAGCGGAAAAACTACCGTCGCCATTAATAATGCAACACGGAGAGCCATCCCGGCCAGACATCAGGCCGAAGGCTTATAATATTGATCGCGCAGGATTCAAATAAACCACTTCCGCTGAAGGTGTCGTAGCGCAAATGATAGCAAATGAAAAGTAGCCCACAAATGAAGAGATGAAGTAAATAATGAACTAAGTGCCAAAATTGAAAAATTGGTTTTATTACATTAAAGTGGGCAGGATATCACTGGCTTTAATGTAAATAACGGGCTACGTAAAAATATGTCCTGAAATGCCTAACAAACTTGACCGCTCGATCTCGCATGAGTTAACTTTCGGCGTATTTTTGTAAATAGCGGGCTAAGTACCTTTAGTAGTGCCAGTAGTTGCTTATAATTAAAATATTATGCATTTTATAAAAAAATGATTCCTATAAAAAACTCTTAGAATTAAAAAAAATATACAGGATGTTCTATTAGAAAAAGAAAAGGTTTGCAAACTTCCACAATAAAATGAATAATATATTAAACAAGAGCTTGCTTAAACCCAAAAATTTTTATTTGAAGCATTTTTTGAAACTATTTACGGTTGGTGAATTATTTAGGTGTTCCGGTAATTTTTAAAAATTATGATATACCGGGTGGTCTTTTTAACTTGAGACTCCTAAATATCTCGAGAAATATGCATGGTACGACAAAAGTGTCTTAAATAAACTTGTAGGACTCAAAGGGGGAAATGAGATGGCGATATCAGTTTCATTGCAGATGGCGCTGCAATCGGTGAAAATGAGGCGAACTTCATCTTTTTATATGGGAATACCCAAATTTTTAATCAAATTATGATTTTACGCTAAATAAGAAGAATCTTTTGTCTGAAATTTTTTTTCGTACGATGCATTTTTTTCGTGCGTAAACAAACCCTATGCGCATGACGGGGCACCGCGCGAGATACCAAAACGTGTCCCCGTTATGCACATACCTTCCTACGTTGTACCATGAGGGTCAACTCAGTCGTCGCTTTGACTGCCAGACGGCGAGCGCATCCCATGCAGTGGCAGCGGTCGTAACTACCGCAGACGCCACAAACTTCCATCGTCAATAACTTTTGATAGATGCATCGTACGAAAAAAATGTTCAGACAAAAGATTGTTCTTATTTAGCGTAAAATCCTAATTTTATAAAAATGTTGGGTATTCCCATTTAAAAAAAAAGAAGTTAACATCATTTTCACCGATTGCAGCGCCATCTGCAATGAAACTGATATCGCCGTCTCATTTCCCCGTTTACGTCCTATAAGTTTATTTAAGACACTTTTGTCGTACCATGTATATTTCTCGAGATATTGATATTGTATACTTTTAACCCAAAAATGATGGATGTTATAAAAAAAAATGATTCCTATCAACTATTCTTAGAACTAATCTTAAAATTATAAATTTTAAAAATATACAGTGTCTATTTGAGGAAAAGGAAAAGTTACCAAATTTCCATAATACAATATATTTAAACGATAGCTTGTTTAAACCCACAAAAAAAGTTTTGTACAAATTTTTTTTTTAATTTTTTACGGCCGGCGATTTATTTGCGTGTTCTGGTAATTTTTTTTGGCACTTAGTTTGTTATTTACTTCAACTCTTCATATGTTCTTCTAAATAAGGAGAGTCTATTATAAATGAAACATAAAATGAACTTAAAATAAACGGATATTTTATACTACTGCATAGTTTATAGTCTAGTAAAACGTACGGTGGTTGCACACGTTTTACAACCTAGACACAATATCTTTATGTAGAATCGCTCGTCAACACTGCTGGTTTGAACGTAACACGTAAGACGTACTATGCTAATAAAGGTTTAAGTTGGCGTAGTAACCAAGAAACAGCACGTCTACAGTATTTATCTGATGTATTCCGAAAACGACATGAAACGATATTGGGCTAGTTTTAAGAGCTTTATTTAAAATTTTATGACAATTGCTTGTGCTAGAAGTTCCGGTAGGTGTGATAAATTTGATACGTTGCACGTAGGACGCTTAATAAAGCTCAATAATAGCGTTTTCAAGTAGTTTCAGTTGTGGTGGAGGAGCCGGAGAGTTAAAAAAATTGATGTTTTAAAATATACAAGGTTTTCATAAGTTCATAAGTCTAGTTTAGCATTTTTATTGCTTTTGAGGATGCTGAATCAAAATATGGCATACAAATGGCAAAATTCAAAACAGCAGATACAAAATGGCGGACCAGTAAATTAGAATTAATGTAGAATTTCGATTTTTATTAAAAAATTACGACGTTATTTTAATTTTTTTATTGACGGCACTATGCAATCAATTTATTCCAAATTTGGTACACACTTCTGGTGTTTCAGACCACTCAAGGTGGTCTGAAATAGAAAAATTAAGTGCCGTTGTAATTAAAAATCCGCCATTATAAATTTTGCAATGTTTAGAATTAGATTCAGCGTCATTCAAAACACCTAAATGCCAAGTTTGAAGAAGTTAGGAGCGATTTCAGCCAAGGTAGGGTGGTTTGGGGTAAAATACCCCCAAAAAAGCATGACGCAGACATAGGACTATTTAGGACTTCTAGCATGTTGTTCAGGGCACTAAATAGAAGGTATCTTATTTGTTTTAATTTTTGGGGAATGAGCCTACTATACGATGACAAAGAGATAAACTTGATAAACATAGCTGGACTATGTTTTGCTTAAAGAAATTTTGTTAAAGATTTCATTTTCTGTCTAAATATTCAAAAGAAAAAAAAACATTGTCAGGAAGTTTTACCATAACTTAGGAGTTACAAAACCTACCACAATAATATAACGCAAAGGACTCAGAACAACGCTACAGGGATATCCGATAAAATATTCAAGAAAGAAATGGAATAACTGTGCCGAATGGGAATATCCGAGCTTGTGATTTACAGGTTTAAAGACAATTCCTGCTTCCATCTTTTATCCCAGATAATCCAAATGTTACACAAAAAATTTACCAACCAGGAAACGCATCCACAAAAACTGTAAACAGTTAAATTTTACTTAAATTAATGTAAGGTAAACGCCCCATATTTCCTTCTAAACATATCTGGCTGTTCATTTTTTAAAGAAAATTAATAATAGTTATGTAATTTATATTATACTTTATAAGTTTAAAACAATTGCCCCTAATTCCGATACTAAGCGTATATTTTGATCCGAAATCCGCAATCTCAGTGAACCCAATTCAGACAGTGCTCCTAAATCAGACATATGTGGTACATTATTCCGACAAATATAAACATTCAAGTAAATATTAAGTGTTTTAAATATTGTTAAATAAGATTTATTATTAAGAAATGTTAAACATTTATGTTTTACCATTTTTAATGAAACAAAGTATAAAATAAGTCCTTAGCCTTCTTCAGTCTGCCCTCTTTCCCTGATCTGTATTTTAGTGCTTTTTGCATCTGGAATTTTTAGTGTTTCTCTTGGCGCAGCTTTTTATTCTGTTCCTTTTACGCTTCCTTTCTTATTTCTCTAGAATGATTTTCTTTTGTGCTTTCTTCTTTTTTATTAACAAATATTCTCTCCAAGCATTAATGTTACAGAAGAACAGCTTTTTTTTACTTTATTTGGGTGTTTCAGGCCACAATAATGTTTTCTTTTAATGGCAATGGCATGAGTTCAACTGTTATCTCCAAAGGTGGTGTATTAATACCAAAATCGCTACTCTCTGCTGCTAGTGTAATAATTAGGGATTATTGATGTCCGTAATTCCGACACTCGGAATTGGGAATAAATGCGTACAATTAATTGTGCAAAAGATGTAAAATATGTTATTTTCTTGTGTAAAGACAACAATAGAGTCATATGTAGTATTTCTAACCATGTACACAATTCCGACACACAACATGTCTGATTTAAGTACGTGCTATATTTATATGTACCTAATTCCGACACCCCTAAATTTGTAAATAATAGTGGTTAAAAGAGTAGTACACCCTATTGTTATGAAAATATAAAGCATTTTTAGTCAGCCTAAATATATATTATTAGATTTTTCTTAATACTGTTATCCTGTAGCGATGCAAAAAGAAGTCGAATTGCAGTTACCTTATTAGGAAAAAATTAACTTTTAGCATAACACTCAATTATTAAGATCAGTCAAACTTTTAGGTTATATTCTGACAGTTAGAACATTGGTAGAATAAGCAACGATTGTTGGTTGATAAGTGGGTCAATCCATCTGAAGTGGTCCAGAGGTGGTCGCTTGCCCATTTCAGAACAAATTAATTTGTTTTAATGAATTTGCCTATGTTCTGGGAATACAAAAGCATTCTTTTTTTTAATTATTTTACTCCGTTCAGAAATGGCGCCCAGTTTTGTGTCAGCGAATCCGACATTTTTGACATTGGTACGTGTTTGCGTTAAACGAAATATTTTTTTTGGGATGGTCCTAGAGAGTTGTAATAAAAACCACTCTATTAAGCAGATTTCAAGGTACCTGTTAAGTATATAATACGTATAGTTTACGTTTACTTTCTATTTTAAAAAATATCCTAAAGTTTACTTACAATAGCTTATTAGGAACCGTTTTCATGATTTTTTTTTGGACATGTAGGGGTACTTCATTTGTTCATTCAATATTTTTTAGTTATAACCTTGTATGCAAAGGGCTTGTAATAAAAAATTAGCTTTTTTACTCCTTCCCCCTATTGATAACAAGCTATTGAAATTTGAAAATTTCTCATTTTTGCGATATTTAATGTCAAATATCTCTGATGGGACCAGGACAAAAAATCTGAAACTTTCATAATTAATTTACCTTTTTATAAGGTTTAATAATAAATAAAAACATTCTTGTGTATTGCACCACAAATGCTCTCCTCAACCAACAAAAGGTGTAATAAGATGTTACATCACATCAACTTCAAAAACGTATGAAGATCACTTAGTTTTATAAGTCTCTTTTGTAAAAAATGACATAATTGTTATGAATAGCATGCTTTGTTTTGTATTTACTGAGAATTTTGAATTAAATTTGTTTTACCGTCATGTGAATTTTCTCTCATTTTAAAGGGCTGTTATTCCAAACAAAGTGCAATACACAAGAGTGTTTTTATTTATTGAAAGTTTCAGATTTTTTGTCCTGGTCCCATCAGAGATATTTGACAATAATTATCGTAAAAACAAGAAATTTTGTAATTTTAATAGCTTGTCATCACTAGGGAGAAGGAGTAAGAAAGTTATTTTTTTTAATTATAAGCCCTTAGCATACAAGGTTATAACTAAACAATATTGAATGGACAAATTAAGTACCCTTTCATGTCTAAAAAAAATCCGGAAAACGCCTCATAATGGACTATCGTAAGTAAACTTTAAGATATTTTTTTAAACTGAAAATAAGCGTAAACTCTATGCATTATATACCTAACAGATAGCTTGGAATGTGCTTAATCGAGTGGTTTTTATTTCAACTGTCTATGACAATTTCAAACAAAGTTATTTCGTTTAACGCAAACACATACCAATGTCAAAAATGTCGGATTCGCTGACACAAAACTGGTCGCCATTTCTGAACTGAATAAAATAATAATAAAAAGAAAATGGTTTTGCACTCCCAGAAGATAGGCAAAGTCAATAAAAAAAAATGATTTTTTCTAAAGTGGTCAAGCGACCAACTTATCTTTTTCTGGACCATTTCAGATGGATTGACCCATGTGTAATGTCAAATCAACAAAGCGGATGGTCTAAAATAAAGTTCAATGTTGTAGATTTCTTATTTTATCCGACTAAACAGAAATATGTCGGAATTTAGGTATGTGTCTGAATTTGGGACTTTTCCCAAATGCAATGGCTATTATGCATTCGTAATTAAATAGTGTTTTGTTACTGTATATGCTTTATGCATATATGATAAATTTTGATAATATTAGATTGTACCGTTAATTTATGTTGTTTGTTTATTCAGTAGCTCACAGCTAAATTTTGTACTACGTTTCGGAATTTTCCGCAAAAAAACTAGTAATATGACGATTTGGCATTTCACATAAATCTACATACACAAATATTCTGCACAAACAAATTTTTCCCCTATCATCTACGATCAACACGTTAGCGCTTTGCATCCGAGATACACAAGAAAAAAAATACACGAGCTTTAGCGCTAGATAGGTAAAAATCGATCAAGTGATTTTAGAACTCCCTCGCTCTAATATGACGATATGTAGGGCAGCAACATCTCATTCCAGACTCGAGTATTCTCCCGATAGATGCTAGCGAGTCTAACTCTGCAAGAGGAGCCGGGGGGGCATCAGATGTTATCACTGTTTACTAATGCGATCACTTCTGCGATTCGAGGGTCCCTCAATAACCATAAACTTCCGTTTCCGTTCACGCGATACCGTGTAGACTGAAGAGAACTCGATCTGAATCTCTCCCTCTCTTTCTTCTGAAAACTCGATTTGATGCGATGCAAGGGAAACAGCGTAGACTCTTTAATATAAGTAAGTAAGTTCGCTTTGTAAGAGCTTTCGAGCTTTTAGAATGAGGTTTGAGATTAATGAAAAAACTGTACTTCGTCAATCTGCAACGGATGGAGATTAATTCTAGGGGTGAGGCATGGGGAGGGACGTAAATTATTCATATCGCCGGTCATTTTTTTTTTGTTTGGGTTATGAATATTTAATGCTTGCCTTTTTTCTTTTTGGTGCGTCTGTTGTCGGGGAAATATTTTTGTTTTGCCGGAATTTTAAATTAAATTAAATTATACTAGGGATAGATATGATTAAACTCATTTATTTCTTTTTTCATTTGAGATATAATTTAATACAGACAAGTTATTAGAATACTGAATTAATTATGTTCTTCTACAAGTGATCATTAACTATACAAGTAGAAAAAATAAAGTTATAGTCAAATACAATTTTGTATTCGTCGACTATTGAAACAAGTTTGTCAAATTTACTAAATGTACAGTGGACAGATTACCACAGTTAAATTAAATGAACATTGTTAAAGAATTAAATTAGTATCCCCTTCAAATGAAACTTGTGGTTATACATTAGGGTGGCTATTTTGATTTAGAAAGCAACGATCCCCCCAAATCATTTCCAAATCAAAAAAAAGTGGACACGAATTTTTTTTTCGAAATTCTTAATGGTGATTCTTAATGGTGCCTGTCGAGGCCTCAAATTTACATTAGAAAATGCATGGGAAAAAACATTTTTTGGTATTTTTCGAATAATTGTTCGGAGTTTGGGAAAACTTAAGACTAAAGTTATAGGACTTGCAGAGGACTTTCCAAGGAAGAATTTGACCTATCTTACACATAGATTTGATGCCCCCAACCTACCACCACAGTGCCCTGAAAACTACTCTTAAATGAAAAAATGTAGATTCTTCAGAAAATTGACCCTTCTAATTATTTCTCTTTTATATCTCTTTTTACTTTATCATACGCAGTATATAAAGTATTGTAATAATGCCAAAAAATTTTTTTGAGATTTTAGCGGAAATATGTCTTCTTGGGTCCCCTGAACATTTCTGACCAATGTACAAAAAAATGTCTGTGTGTGTGTGTGTGTGTATGTGTGTGTGTGTGTGTGTGTGTGTGTGTGTGTGTGTGTGTGTGTGTGTGTGTGTGTGTGTGTGTGTGTGTGTGTGTGTGTGTGTGTGTGTGTGTGTGTGTGTGTGTGTGTGTGTGTGTGTGTGTGTGTGTGTGTGTGTGTGTGTGTGTGTACCCGTTTTTGTGGCGACGATTCCGGAGAAACTACTAAAGGTATCGGGACAAAACTTCATATTTAGAAGTTTCATAACCAAACTTAGAGCTGAAAAGCTTTCTGTTGAAAAGGGTCCAAAGGAACTGGTGGTTTACTCTTAGCATTTTTTCGAAGATTTTGTAAATGAGCCGCTATTTGTGTAATGTCGTCAAAATAGTTAAATAATAAATTAAAGGAGAGGAAATTTTCTATAATTTATGTATATGACATTTGTTGGTAGAATTTATAGTTTAGCTGCATGAGCAAATTCTATTTCATCGAGATCGGTCGTACTGCTTTAAAACTAGTAGCCAGGATATGTCAGATTTTTTGATTCTAATGACAGTAGCTAGTGTCAAACGCTAATGTTTTGAAAATACTACTGTCAATATAGGCTGCGTTCGGATATTGAACACCGCTACACTTTTTACACCCACTAACACATAAGTGTCATTTGGACGGTGTACCCGTTGTCAACGGAGTACAATATCCGAACCCAGCTTTAATCGAGATATCTGTCTAGTTCTACTAGTTTTATTTGAATGCAGACATAGCCGGTCTCGATCAAATAGAATCTCATGCAGCTAAACTATTAATTTTATATATAGTATCATAAAGTCATGTGCCTGGCCACATCAGATTTTTTTCTCATAGAAATCTTTATTATAACTGTAGTGGGATGTTTATAAACATTTGTCAGTTAATTTCCATTTGTCAGTTAATTTCCATTTGTTTAAACAAATTTTATTTGTTTAAATAATTAGTTTTTCTCGAAAATCCGTCTGAATTCTGTTTTCTGAGTTCGAAATGGCAGTTTATTATCTTAGATTGGCATTACTCATTAAAAAGTTCCTCCTATTGTTTAAACAATAAATTATAATTACGGTAGAAAATTCAGCTTTTTTTATTTCATGTTCGAGATATCTTGCCTATATTATCTAATAAACCCATATTTGTTTAAACTAATCCCATTTGTTTAAACAATTCTTTTTTTGCAAGTCAACTAAAATTATTTTTTTCTAGATCGGTCTGGCTAACTGTTATTCTCAAGTGACATCATTTATATTTTTGGATGATTTCCATTGTTTAAATAATAAAATATTATTCGTTTTCAATATTTCATCAAATTAGAGTACAGGGAACAGTTTCCAGACAGCAACAAATCAACATTATCTTGCGACACACAGTGGTAGGAAATAAGAATAAGAAATGCAGAAAGAAATATGATTAATAAAATTGGTTGAAGTAGGAAATTTCATATTTTTAAAAGAAATGGTACTCCCCAATTCCCCGAAAAAATGATTTTAAATCAATTAAATTTGTTCAAATAAATGATATTGAAAACTAATAATATTTTACTTAATAATGAATGATTTGAACCAGGTCCCAGGTCCCTGGTTCAAATCCAGGTTGTGGCTGTAATTTTTAATTTATTCTAAAATTTACATACCACCTGTATATCACCACTATGCATTTGAATAATATTTTACTAGTTAAATAATGGAAATTATCCCAAAATATAAATGATGTCACTTGACAATAACAGTTGACCAGACCGATCTTAAAAAATGAATGTTAGGAGAATTGCAAAAAAAAATTGTTTAAACAAATGGAATTTGTTTAAACAAATATGGATTTAGCTAATAACATAGCCAAGATACGTCGAACATGTTTATAAATTAATTTCACAAAAAAGCTGACTTCTACCATAATTAGAACAACAGTTGAAAATTAATAATCATTGATTGTTTAAACAATAGGAAGAATTTGTTTAATGAATAATGTCACTCTAAGATTATAAACTGTCATTTCGAGCTCAGAAAACAGATGTTCGACGGAGTTTCGAGAAAAGCGAATTATTTAAACAAATGGAAATTACCTGACAAATGTTTATAAACGTTCAACTAGATTTATAGTAATGATTTCTATGAGAAAAAAAGAGAATGAAGTGATTAGAAGGGTACATTTTCTGAAGAAGTACATTTTTCATTTAACGGTAGTTTTCAGGGCACTGTGGAGGTGGGTTGGGGGCGTCAAAGCCATATGTATAATAGCTCAAATTCTTCATTGGAAAATCCTCTACAAGTCCTATAACTGTAATCTTAAGTTTTCCCAAACCCCGAACAATTATTCGAAAAATACCAAGAAATGTCTTTTTCCCATGCGTTTTCTTATGTAAATTTGAGGCCTCGACAGGCACCATTAAGAATCAAAATTTCGAAAAAAGAAAAAATACGTGTCCACTTTTTTTGGATTTGGAAACGATTTGGGGGGATCGTTGCTTTCTATCATCACAAATATTTTATCTCACTCAACAATACCGAAATATTTGGACTAGCTTATTGAATAGCGTAACTGCAATTACTGCTGAGAATGGAGATCATTCGGTGGGCGTTTGTTTACATATCGTCGAAAGTTTACGTTAGCATTGCATTATGGAGCCGATGCGGTTTGCACAGGAACTCGGCTGTATAACGGTTTATTTGTTTTGATAGTCGAATGCAGCGTTTATACACTAAACCTAACAATGTTCTATTGATGCTTTAGTACAGTACACCGTGTGTTTACGTACAAACGGGACACAAACAGTATCAGCTGACTATTATGGTATGTTAAGAAAATAAATTAATTTACACTCTACGTAGACACGTAGGTATACTATATCTGGTTTCAACTGTATCAGTTGGTCATATTCTATGCATTAGTAATTTGAACTAGCTACTTAGATACAAATGATAGTTGTAAAATATTGAACATGGCTGAAGAAAAAAAAAACGCTAATCTTTCTAATCTACTAATCGATTTTTGATTTCCCAATTCTGCGCAATAACATGTCTCACACTAGAAAGTACTAGTGGGAGAGAAACATGTAGAATACAAAAAATAAAACCATACACGATGGAAACAGGCAATATCATCGACTACGATAATACGAAACTAATTTTCAAATGTTGCAAGATGTTGTAAAGTGGACCTATTTGAACAACTTGAAATGTAAAAACACATTAGAAGCAAACGTTTACTAATCATCCCAAAATCGATTGCTCATAAACTCCATTTAGATTAATTGAGGTTAGGTATCTTCTTTAGAAAAGGTTGGAAATAGGGCAAAGATTGTGCTGCAAGGCTCCTCAAAAATGCGCTTTTACATTTGATGTTTGATACGAATGCCACGAATCTATTTGAAATTTTGAAAGAGATACGACAGAGCCATCATATTGAATCCGCCATTATCAACTTACGAAATTTGATGGTAGATTTGAAATAAGAGAACTTAAAAAATTCTCTCTTTTAACCGGCGCATCCGCCAAAACTGAAAACATATTTTAACTTGCTTATTAAGTTTTATTATGCAATACTTTCATTAAATATTGACTTTATTATATCGGTTCTGTCTACTAGTTCACCCAATCACCTTAAAATATTCACTAAAACTGTCATAAGTACAAAATATCGTTTAATCTTATACTTCGAACATACGGTATCAATAGACCGTTATATTAACTTATATAAATAAATACTAATGAGAAATCTGTCAGCGATGATCACACTATACATGTACATTAGCGTGATGGATTGCCTCTCTTTTCAATAAAAATGGTCAAAACATGTCTGAAGTAGCCTCCGTTGGGATGGGATATTATTAATGATGCCGGCCTAGTGTGTTTTTTTGCTGGGCTCCGTTTGGCGTCGCTTATGCCGTACGTATGAAGCATAGCTAGATTCGTTGCTTGCGTTGGTTGCAGTGTTCGATTTTGTTTAGAGGGAAAATTTAAAGCCCGCTACGGGCCAATATCGAAAAAGTAATTTTCAAGTAATTTATATTCCAGGTAGTTGGATAAGGTATGCTGGAGGTGTAAGGCCATTAAATTACCATGGAAACTCTTTTACCGTTGACACGCCAGGAAGTTTGAATATAGTTTCGTCTTCGTAATTACCATAATAACTTTGGCATGGAGTACGAGCAAGCTGCAATATTGATGCGACGCGGCGCGTGAAAAACTGGTAGAAGTTGTAATTTTAGCAGCGATCTACAGGTGAGTTTTACGTTTTATGTCAGTAGGCAACATATTTCACCTGTGTATGAATTGAAATGTTATGCTATGCGACACTAATAAGCCCGTTTCCTTCGTTCTTGTTCATTCCTGATTCCAAATTTTCAGATCTGCTTCATTCGGAACATTCTTAGCGGGGACTGATGCTTCACAAACACCCTGTATCGTTTATTCGTAAAGGATTCGTTTTTCTTTTTTAAGTTTGATTTTTAATGGTGCCTGTCGAGGCCTTAAATTTCCATAGCAAAATGCATGGGTAGAAGACATTTCATGGTATTTTTAAAATAATTGTTTCGGTTTTTGAAAACTTAAGATTACTTAAGGATTTGTAGTGGACTATCCAAGAAAGAATTTGACATATTATACATATGGATGTGACGACCCCACCCCACCCTCACAGTGCCCTGAAAACTATCCTCAAATGAAAAAATTTACGTTCTTCAGAAATTTTAACCTTCTAATCATTTCATTTCGAACTCAGAAAACAGAATTTAGACGGATCTTCGAGAAAACGAATTAATTAAACAAATAGAATTTGTTTAAACAAATGGAAATTAACTGACTATGTTTATAAACATTAATAGCACCACTACCAAACTTAACAAAATCTTGCCAAATTTTAACATTCATCCTGCTTTCAAAAGTCCTAATCAAATTTTTAGCTTGCTATCCAATTTCAAAACCCATACTCCCACTTTGGAAAACCCTGGCGTATACTCTGTTAGTTGTTCCAATTGTCCCTCTGTATATGTGGGCTGGACGAACTATTTCCAAACATTTCAAACATTTCCAAACAGACTGGACGAACTATTTCCAAACGCATTCTAGAGCATCAAAGTAGAAATTCTTCAAATCTCTACAGACATAAATTAGAAACAGGTCACAATATTGATTACAAAAATACTAAACTTATTCACAAATATCAGAAGAACTATAAATTAGATTTATTGGAGCAATAAAAATTGAAAGACATAAATTGACAAATTGACAAAAATATCAACCTTCTCAACGACCAAATTAATTTCCCACACAAACCTCTTTTTATGTACGTCGTCCAGTCTGGCTCACATATTTAATATGTTTCTTGTGCATCCCTTGCAATTATTGTGTTGATCCTTTTCGCTGATGTTTAGTTTTGATAAGACTACATTAGAATATGTAAAAATTTTAAATTTATGAAAAGAAATGTTCTTTTCCTCAATGTTCTTGTGGTGTGTTGATTGCATACCTTCCGTTTCGTTGCATTGGAACACCTGTACTCGTGATATCGTCCATTTACGTCCCAACCATCTTGACACGCTAATTGTCGTTTCTTAGCGAATTCGGAAGGTTTTTTTTTTTAAATGTATTTTGCTGTTTATACGGTTTTGGATTACTTGACGTAAGTTATAAGTTTTCTATTGTGTGTGTAATGTTTTTAAATTTTATAATTTATGACCTTGAATGATGTAATTATATTTGTAGATTTTAAGCTGATGATCTTTGACCGAAACCGGTACTTCGAGAAATAAACAAATCTGCAAAGGCTATAGAAGTTTTTTTTTATTGCATTTATATAATAACAAAATGCAAGGGGGCAGTTGTGCCCCCTCCCCCGTGCCCCCTGGATACGCCCATGCTCCTAGCACGTAGTGCAGCTTAAAAAATAGACATATTACGTCATTAGTTATTTTAACAATGAGATTAAATCAGCATTCTATCAAGTTGGAACGTAGCAACAAATAATGACATGCGAAAACTTTGTCGCGATGCACACCGAACTTAGAAATTAAGCTTTTTCGTCGCCGTTATTTTCGTGCAATTAACGTAACTCGCGAGCTTCACTCCGCAACTTTCCAACAAGCAATAAAACTTTTATTATTTCGGTAGGGGGGTGCGGCGTCTACTCAACACTTGACAGACTTATAAAGACGCGCAAAAGACCCCGCGAAGAAAAAGTGGGTGCAAAAAAAGAAGCGAAAACAGACGACCGGTCGTGAAACATAAACGAGGCGCCAGCCGAGAAAATATTTCATTTCGTATGATAATTCGCACTTATCAACAATTCACATTGCCCTATCTGTGAGAGGGCATCTCTTTTTCCGTTCGTGTTCACGCTGGTTTGAAATTTTGCTACATTTACTCGAGCTTTTCTTCCTGTGAAGTTTTCTTTGGCGGTAGATTAAGGCACGTACGGTCGTATGTATAGGTATTAATGGCGTTAGCGGCTCCTTTTGAATCTAGATATTAAGGGCTTACCACATAGACTACTAAATTAGCTAAGTATTAACCGAAGTTATGGCAGAAATCCCTAGCGCTGTGCGCTGATTTGCGTTATGTAGATATGTAATACGGTGTAATGTGATTCATATAATCAAATGTCGAGTAATTGGGGAAATAAACTTTGAAGGAGCATAATATATGCCCAAGGACGTAATAAGCACGCTTTGTCAAATAACGTACGATCTAACTTAACGGATTCTTGAAAAAATTAATAAATAAAGACGGAGTCCGTCCCTGTTCAGCGCAAGAAAATCGACAACACTCCACCACAGTTGTGGTGCAACTGGTGACAGATCAACACCGCCGGCGACATATCGGTCACCCTCCAATTTCGCGTGACGGCTACGGCGACAATGACTTACATTCGCCAGGCTCATATGTGGTCAGCTGTTTGTTGGTTTATCTATAATAAGAATCTTCTGGATTGGGGAATCTTCGTGTGGTTGTGTTTGTGTAGTGATTTGTGCAGTACCAGAGAAGGATGGATACCAATTGTATGCGACGAATGGCTAGAATGCGATATAGGTAACTTTGATCGACGGATATCGCTTAGCAATCACAATGTTTGTAAAACCGCATAACATTTCTGGATCAGAATATATATTTGTATATTTGTATATTAAATATATTTGTTTAACTAAAGAAAGTAAAAATATATTATAAACACAAAAACACTCTAAGGTTATAACAAATAATGTCAAATAAATCTTATATTTGTTTAACTTAATGTAAAATAAATCTTATAACTGTAACATAAATATGAATATGAACAGAATAAGTATTATACATTTTGTAACCTACTGGCCATTAAACAAAACAATTTTATTATTTTTATGTCGAATGCTGGCGGATTTATTTATTTTTATTTTTCTGTTGTAACACATTCGAACATGTGTATACCTATTTATAATACTTTTAATTAATAGTATTCTGTGACTATCCAACTCATCTTGATCGAAACTATGTTTTACTAAACTAGAAAATATATTTGATGCGATTTGGTGATGTTCTGTCTATACATATCCGTAAAATGCTTCGAACAAACAACACTGGACTTTGTCGGCTTCTAGTTACATCGGTCTATAAACTGTATCCATAATTTCCTGCTGGGCAGAAATCTTTGGAAACCTACATGTAAGTGTTAAATAAACCAAAAATTAAGTCAAATTTTATTGAATACGGGTCTGTTCATTATCATTTGACTGACATCTAATGTTACTCAGCCAGGACCCTTTGTGCTGCGACAGCTTCTTACACCACATACTGTCATGCTAATTAGTTATACCTATATAGTACAGCGGCTTGTTATATTTGACGTTATAGGACTAACGGACGGTATGATTTTACATAAAGTGGTCCCAATTTTAAGCTCATATGACTCCTCATCTTTTCTACTATCTCGATGGTTTTTATATTCTAGGCTAAAGTATCTCTAAAAAAAAATGGTGAACGCCTCAAATGAATAGAGTTATATTGCTTGTCAAGCTGTCACAACAATAGTTCGTCAGGTTCACTCCAGACTCCAGACTCCACACATAGCGTCCGAGGCCTTTGTCAGAAATAAAGAGTAACAGTATTCCGAGGAAAAATTGATTATTGACGTTAGTTGTTATTAATTAGTGTACCTAGTTTACAATATAATAAAATAAGTAAATATTATTCAGATAATTTTGTTTTTTTTTTTTGTGATGAGAATACTGATTTCCTGACGCTAAGTTGGAAAACTGTAATAATACGTTTGAACATAATAGTATATTATAATACAAGTTTTAAGACAAACATTGGTGCACGAGTTGTGATGGAACGAGTGCGCCAATACGTCTTATAAAACGAGTGTTATATACTATTTTTCCTACTTTGCGTAAATTACATAAATTTCCAAAATTGCGGTTGTCATCTTACAAGCTAGGGTATTTTTATATTCAACAGTTGGTAGTTGTGGTAAAACTCACAAATACGATTGACGCGAGCCACTAGCGATGGAGATGTCAGCCTATTTGACACTTGACATCAATATCATCAATCTTGGAAAACTAAAATTTACTAAAAGTTTGTGATCTAGTGTTTTTATAACGACACCAATAGCGGTTTCGTTATGAGTTTATAATGAACGCAAAGTAGAAAAAATAAATAAAAATAATAAATATAATAAAGAAACTTATAGCAACTATTATTTATAATGTATTTGCAAGTAATAGATTTTGTTTTTTATTATACTTGTTCCATGTTTAGTTGTTGTGTATGACCCGCGACTTTCAAGACTTCGTCCATTTGAACGAAATTAACTCAATTTTGTTCTAAAACTTTAAAAAGGGTCGAATGATAAATAGGATTGCTTGTAAAGCTCCTTTCAGCACCTAACCTATAAATATCCGTCCTGTTGACAGCTGAACTAGCCAATATATTGTGTAAATAAACTATCTACTGAACTATCTACAAAGGCTAACTTAAGGTAAATTAATATCTGGAGACAGATTAACGAATGTTAACTTATTTAACTTTGTTGGTGTAATCCGCCCTTAGTGTATTTTAATTTTTAATTTATGACGTAAATGGCATCTAAATAAAATCTTGCAAATGTATTCTTGTTATTTCACGTTTTATCCAAAGAAAAACAGGCTCGAATAAAATTAATTTTTCCGTCCACTCTTAAATCCTTGTTTAGTTTCCTTCACACCGTAAAATAATTAAACATTATTTGCATATTATAAAAGCCTCTTTCTATCCGGATAAAGGAAGGTATTTTTGTACAACGGCTAGAGGAGGCTCTGAGGACGCACCTTAAAGAAAACACCCGCGGGGTTTTCGCGAATAAAGCCCTTCGTACCTCGACCTCGTTATCTATGCAAAGTGAGAAACACCGTTACGTAGAGATTAGGACACCTCTGCGCCATTCTCCACCATACAAAATTCCGAATCATTTTACGCTCGAGTATTTTTCCCCCTTGCATGTAATATCTCGTACATCGTATACGTTCATCATTTACAAGTGGTTGAGTTTGGGGAATGCAGTGTGTGGTTAACGGGCAGTGGCCGGCCCACTACAGAAAATCTTTGCTTGAATCAAATAAATATGCAGTGACTCAATAAAGTCAATCTGGTGTTTCAAAAGAGACAAAGAAATATTTATTTGCGGATAAAAATGCATCTATTTCAAATATTTGTTTGGTAGAAAGGACGTTTAGACGTTTATCGGTGTCAAACAGCTTTAATTTTTAGTTAAAATGTACAATTTATATATTATAACGAACGGGATTTATTTATTTGAAATAATTATGATTGTGTTGAGTGAAAGAATTATAATTTTTTTAAACTAACGAAATAGTTCGTTGAGTTAACATGCGATAACATAGTCAATATTGCGCAAAATAAAGAAGAATAGAATATCTTTTTAGTATTTTACAAGGTGTGTATTCAAAAATAGATTTAAAAGACGCATATCAGCAAGTTTTAGTAGACGAAAAATCCAGAGAATAATAATAATAATATAATAATAGTATGACTTTATTATCCCAAAAATATAATAACACATACCCACATAATTGGAAATTATGTGGGTATGGTTATCCCACATTAAATAATAAAATATTGAAATGAAATTAAAATTGTTTAATAAGGTTATAGATTATAGAGAACAGGAGAACAGGAGAGGATATGTGCGTATAGGTGAAGTTACAGAGAATGAATGAATATTTTTTATATAATAACAAGATATGTTTCTTAGGAACTAAAACTAGCTACTTGATAATAAAAACTGTTTATGTACATGTCACTAGTCAACCGTAAAATCAAGTACGCCACAGAGCTCTTCAGCTAAAATATTCTCAAGTTAACTGGCACGTCCGGTCACCGGAAGTCGGTATCAACTTTGTTATTTTAAATGGAACGATATAATTTTAATTTTATTTTTGGTTTCGACGTATGAAAATACATCATTTTTAATAAGGTTTCCCTCTATCTAAATATTACCATTTTTGAGTTTCTTTTTTGATTTTGCTAAGTTTTTGATGCTTTTTGCGGCTACGTTTAAAATTGAATATCTCGGTTATTATTGAAACTGGAAGTTTCATGATTGGTGGTCCAAAACTAGAAACATAACCAAATAAGACGATGTTTAGGTCATCATGATATCTTATACATGGGTGTTCAAAATTTATAACACAATAATTGAATTTTCAAACGTAAAGAACTCATTTTTTTCAAATGGAACACCTGTATACCGATACGCCATTCGATAGGAAATCTTATTCCCTATCAATCAATATTAAGGTTCCCTATACCTATCTTTAATAGTTTTTGATATATTGTCACTTTTTCATTAAATCCATTTTGAACACTCCCATTTAATAATGGGGGACGAAATTAGATACGGAATTTAGAACGAACATTTAAATGGTGATAGATTGAGTAAATTCAAATTCCAAAATTTCAAGTTTCCAGAATTAGTAGAACATGAGAAACTTCTAATGTACCAGTTCCGTGAGACAGCCTGTCTACATCGGAAGAGAGAATAGAGACAGTAAAATATTGTGCTATTCCAAAAAGCGTTACAGAATTGACGTCATTTTTGGGCATGGTAAATTTTTATTCTAAATTTATTAAAAATAGTTCTTCTGTTTTACATCCATTGTATTGTTTATTACAGAAGAACACTACTTTCAACTGGAATAAGTATTGTCAAGCAAGTTTTGAAGAAGAAAGCTTAAAGAAAGCTTTAATTTCTGCTGAAGTACTAGTTCATTATAATAGTGGATTCCCTTTAAAATTAGTAGTTGATGGGTCAAATGTGGGCATAGGAGCTGTATTAGTTCATGTTTTTTTAAAATAATGTAGAAAAATCAATAGCGTATGCATCTAGACTCTAGAGTGTTGAGCAAAGTTGAGTCAAATTACTCACAAATAGAAAAAGAGGCATAAACAAAAGACATAAACATTATGATGTACAAACAATTGATTTTCTTTTATGGAAGCGACATATGACTACTTAAAGTAATCTCAAAACATTCAAATGAGTATTCTTCCACAAAACGGAATTAAAGAAGTTCTGATGAAAATTCGAAGAGTGTTGTTGACAAAACAAATGAGGTTGATTGATACTAAAAGCTGAATTTCAGATACGTATAAGTATAAAATACAAAGATATAACAATTTCTTTGAAGGAAATGAATCTATTCTTGTATACGATTCGTTTGAATCAAAATTAGATTTCTCTGACGTAAAGAAACGTCTTTTCGAATTAAAACAGTACAATTACTTTAAAGAAAAGTAATTTTTGTTTGTATGCAAACTTAAACAACTTAACTTAACTTAAATAAGTATTCCAAATAAATTAGTCTCTACAGCCAAATAAACTAGAGTATTCAATGAAGTAATACTGTTGTCGTCAGAAAAATATGTTTTGATCCAAAAGAACAAATTCAAACGGATATATTTCCCAAAAACAAAAAATCTTTTCTGTGTTATATCTCGTACATCGTAGTATACGTTCATCATTTACAAGTGGTTGAGTTTGGGGAATGCAGTGTGTGGTTAACGGGCAGCGGCCGCCCCGCTACCGAAAATCACCCCTCGCATAACCGCACCCTAAACATCCGCTCGCTGTAGGTATGCAGATTGCCGAGCGGCGAATCTCGCTTGGGGTTTTCGACTCGAACAGTCAATGTGGGATATGTAATTGGCAAAAGTGTAACGCTCTCAATGTAAATATCCTGTTATTTATTCGCATGGACGCTAATAGCGTCTGATGGGGTACACACGCAAGCTTTTTTGCCCACCCCCGACCTCCCGGTATAATGAATTTATTGCCCGGAAGCGGGCAAATGCTTCGCTCTGTATTGCCGCGCGCGATACTTGTTTACCGAATACGGGTTTACAGTCTGATGCGCGCTTTATGTGTACCTGTGAGGTAATAAATTTGTCATTTTTGACGTCAACAAGTTGGAATCACTGGGGTTAATCACAGTATTGTTGATGTACGTTGATGTATGTTGATTAGCGTCGCTGGTTTTCAACTAGATGGACGTGTTTTAGTAATTACGCCTTGATATGAAAGCGAAAAAGAAACAATAATTTTGGAACGAGACCTTGCTTAAATGTGCGTTCCGTTAGAACTGACGTTTCAAAATCATGCTTTTAAATTGAATATCTATCGAAAAAAATCTTGCCCTCTGTCAGCGGCGTACCTAGAGCTTTTGCCGCCTGGGGCGGTCACCAATTTGCCGCCCTTTTTAAGTCAATCCAAATTAAGTGATGGTGGTTATTAACATTACTGGACACAGTGGCGGATACATAAAAAACTCAAGGGAGGGGGCGGGCGCTAAAAGACATCTTGAGTCCTACCTCCCATTTCAATGAAAAAAGACCCGGCGCGTCAACGTGCGCAATGATATTTTGATCTTGTGATTTCCTGCAAGTTGCGTATCTGTATAATCTGTGCTATGGGTGTCGTCAACTCTGGTGCAAAAAAGCTTAAAAACATTTTTCATATAACTGTTTCCTACAATCAACTGAATAAAAACACACATACAAGACCTAGCCTGTAAGATCACAATTGGACCGCCCCCTCCGCCCTCCCCCCCCACGGTACGCCGCTGCCCTCTGTCATTCCAGTCTATACCTGATAAATATACTTAAAATTTAAATACTACCTACAATAAAAAAATAAAAACGGGGCATACCTTTATTCACATTCACATGTTCAGAAGTTATTAGACACCCAGTCCCAAAATAACCCTAGAAATAGCGTGTAAAACTTATAAAGTACTTCTATATTAATAACACATTTAAATGCAGGAAGAATCTCATCTCACAACGAGAACGGAACCAAAAAGCGAAGCTAGAGCGAAGTTAAAAGCCGAATGAAAAGTTCTGCGAACAACGGTAAGCCGATACAATTACAAGCAAGCCGAACTGACAATAAAAATTAAGTGCTCTTTCTCCTTTAATTATTTAAAACGAACTTTCTCATTAAACGGGTCGAAACAAAGGACGAACGTGCCGCCGCGCCGTCCGTCGGCTAAAGAGCAAAACATCAACCACTTTAATCTGCGCTCGGAAACAGCAGATCGCTAAGTGCGCTCGCCGCGCAGCACCGCGCCGGGCGGTTTGCCTACCGTTCGCGTTCGAATACCCGCGGGACGGTGCCGGACGCGCTTCAGAGAGAACTTTAAAGAAGGAAAATAATACTTGAAAATGCCATTTAACGTCAAAGAATTCCAATTGTCGTAGCGTTCGCTCGCTCAGTCAAACGTTTATATCTAAAGAGCGTGCTATCATCTATAATTCGAGAGGAGCTCAGCGGAACCGTGCAATTATTAATATCGTGTAATAGAGAGTGTTTGTCAAAGTCGTAATTATGGTTGAATGGGCATCAATATATAATAAGAATATAGGCGTTAGCAGGTTTAATATGTGTTGCAGTAAAAGCTTGAAAAAAAAACAGTCAAATCTACGATTGATTTATTACCAGTGGCCGGACAAAAATGTATGCCTCGCAGTGCTAGAAGTCGCCCAGCTATGAGTGTGCGTAGCGGGCACGCATGAGTCAATGACGACTTATGCGGTCGATTGGATTGATATCCTGGCGGTCGGTAGTAAACCGAGTGAATTTAATATTAAATGTTTGTCGTAACTATATGCAACACGTGCCCACTGAAATATTTTACTCATTTCTTGGATATGCATTGAACAATTGTATTACTGCATATTTTTCTAAATTATCTTCAGTAAAATTATTTCGCTTAGATGTTTTAAAATGTCTTTAGACCTTGAAAATGATCTTTCTACATCGCAGCTAGTCACAGGCGCAAAAGCATAAACCAACACCAAATTGGAATATTTTTGAGAAATTCCTTCATCCGTAAATGAATTCGTAGAGATTTGTTTTAGAATATTAAAATCCGGATTTCTATGTACTACCGCATCATTTTTTTTTGTAATTTTTTACTGACTGGTGCTTCAATGCTTCGTAACCTTTCGTACAGAGATTCAATCCTTTGAAAACTGCTTGCAAGTTCAACATTTTGTTGTTCTAGAAACTTTATGGTTGGCAATACTTGCGCAAAATTTGTATCAATCAATTTTAATTGTTCATGCAGATCTTGTAATGATAGTACTTTTTTGCAGTCTTTAATACTAACTGCTTCATCAGGCAAATTTAAGACGAAGGGTTTGATGATATCAAAGTTTCTTGCATAAAAAATTGCCGCTTCTAACCATGTACCCCATCTCGTAATAACTGGTTGTGGTGGCAAAGGTAGATTAGGGCACTTTTCCTTGTAAAGAGACAATCTGGAGCTTTCAATAAAAAATTTTGCATGTGCTTATTAGCGCATTCACGTCTGGAAACTCTTCCCGAATAAATTCACACATTCTATGAATAGCGTGTGCAAAACATGTCAAATGAAGAATATTTGAAAAATGTTGTTTAAGTAATTTTCCAACTTTTAACATAATCGCAGCAGCGCCAGCGTCAGAAACAAATAGTAATACTTTGGTAGCGTCTGTGATTCCTACTTTTTTATGGCGTCATTTACTATTGTACATATCTCTTCAGCTTTGACGGTACAGCGAAACTGAGTAGATATTAAATAGGGTTGATATAAGTCTTGCGGGTCCAACAATCCGACAACGACGTTGACCACACATCTACCCTTCATATCCGTAGTTTCATCTGCAGAAACCCAAATATATTTATCGGACAGTTTTGACTTTATTTTAGAAATTGTTTGGTCATATTGCCCTTGTACGTAATATTTTCTAATTGCGGATTCATCGGGTAAGTCTCGTCCAGTTATAATTTGTTAAAAACGGGATTATTAATTTTTGTGATATTAGCAGAAATAAATGTTTCACATAAATCATTAAAAAAGTTTTTAGTTGACGTTCCTGATACATTTTCCATGTGTTTTTTTGTTTTTACATGAGCCCGAAGACATTGTTTACTACGAATAATTAAATTTCGTGAGCAGAAATTGCAAACCACTTCCCCTTTCTTAACGAACGTGAAAGTATTGCCAAACTCAGCTAGCAAACGATTCATTGCAGGATTTTCAAACTAAGTACAACTATAAAATATAAAAATAATTCAGCTCTAAGTATAAAACAGAAGAACAAATTCGAAATGGAAAATAAAAACAGATATTCACACAAAATTTCAAGAAACAACACAATTGAAAGAAACTGCTCAAATTATCTATCGACGAAGCGGAAATTTAAACAAGGCAAGCGACTGTACTCAAAGCAGGTGTAGTGGTATGTACACCATGAGCCGAAGCCAGACCGGCTAGCCGGTCGCGTCCCCACCAGCACGTGTCCCATGCACGACACTGGAAAATATACATTTTTTCGAAACCTGTAACTATTTAAATAATATTTCTACGCAAAGCAAATTTGGTATGTTGGTATGTTTAAGTTGGAAACAGATTAAAAGAAGCGAATTTGAAACCAAGAAGACCTGTCCGCGCACCACGCCTTACGTAGCAGCATCACAATGCAACGCGAATGAGGTTTGCTCTAGATCACAGAGATTGGCAACTTCGTCACTGGACGCCTGTACTGTTTACAGAGGAGTCCAGATTTCGTTTAACTCGTTGCGACGGTCAAGTAGGTGTATATAGACGTCCTGGTGAACGCTACGCAGCCGCTACTATACAGGAAGTGGATAGATTTGGTCGTGGATCTGTCATGGTTTGGGCTGGAATCAGTATAGACAACAGAACTGATCTTGTTGTGGTTTCTGGTAAACCTAGTAGCTTTTTGTTCAAAACGGCCCAAAGGAACTGGATAAATACTCTAAGCATTTCTCAAGGATTTAGCAAATGAGCGGCCATTTCTGCAATTTCGTCAAAATAGCTAAATAATAAATTACAGTAGAGGAAATTCTGAATAATTTATGTCTATGACATTTTTTTTGTAAAATTAATAGTTTAGCTGTATGAGCAAATTCTATTTGATCGAGATCGGTCGTGTCTGCATTAATATAAAACTAGTTAGCCAGGATTTGACAGATATTTTCATTCTAATGACAGTAGGACGCTGATGTTTTGACAATACCTACTGTCAATTGTACCAAATATCTGTCAAATCCTGGCTAACTAGTTTAATTTTCAAGCAGATACGACCGATCTCGATCAAATAGGATCTCATTTACTATTAATTTTATATATAGTATGATAAAGTCGTGCCTGGCCACATCAGATTTTATTATCTACTTCATTGTAGTATCCCCTCCACGAACGTGTATTTACAAAACATTTTTCAGTAATGCATCACCCATCATTTTTCATTATATGGTCCTTCGAGACCGTACTTCGAACAATTTGCGGTCATCACTCGCACAAAGCAAACAAAAAACAACGTAAAACAGTTGACAGTTTTCAATCATCGTTCAAACCAGCGACCAGAACTCCCTCCCATCGACAATATATCAAAGACCTTAAAACAAGCTGGGACGGACACAGCGCTGGCCGGCCGCTGCAATCTAGTTTTGTTCTGAAAAATGCTGTATAGAGCGCTTTCAATACGGCATTTGTTCTGTCACCGATGGAGGTGGCCGTGGCTAGCAACCGGTGCAGTTATTATATGGTCCGGCAGTTGGGCACTACAGCGCTGAAGCACCTATCAGTTGCTGTTGAGAGCTGAATTTCAGCTCTTTACCGAGAAAAATTTTCTATTTCTGTCATATCTCAAAATGAAGTGAACAATATCCCACGGGAACATGT
This sequence comes from Aphodius sticticus, assembly GCA_963966075.1. Classification (NCBI taxonomy): domain Eukaryota; kingdom Metazoa; phylum Arthropoda; class Insecta; order Coleoptera; family Scarabaeidae; genus Aphodius; species Aphodius sticticus. Next base: position 720,673 of record OZ014506.1, on the reverse strand, counting down.
ATTATTGTCGATAGTAACGACTAGGTATCGTTTTGTTGTACTCACAGTAATACTTTTTACTTATATAACATTCTTAGGTTAAAATGGGATTGAAAAGATTTATTTATTAGAGCAGCGTTTCGCAACCTTTTTACTTATCTGGTGCCCTTCAAATTGGGCTAAAAAACGGGGGAAACAAAAAAAAATAGACAGTGTACTTCATTCCTTCCCAATGTTATTTCGAGGAACAAAAATGAGTAAAGCAATTTTGCTGTATAAAATAACTTGCAACGTGTGTGTAAACGCACTTTAACGGTTGAAAATTACTTCAAACGTGAAATTACAGCACTTTCCCTGTGAAATTTAAAAAATGTTCTGTAAAAATACGGTAACAATACTGCATTTTCACAGGAGTTTGTGGAATATGTGACTTCTGTAAAAAAATACAGCATTATAGCTGGTATCAAATAACCAGCGATGTTAGTTCTTTTTTCTTATAATTTTATTTTCCTTATTTGTTATTTTTAAGTTACAGACCTTTCAAGTATTATCAAAAGATATATAAAAAAAAATCAAATAAAATATGCAAAAACCAACAATATAAAACAGTACGTTTTAGTACGTACTACGTACAACAGTACGTAGTAAGTTAAAAAAATATTAGAAGTAAAACAAAAATAAATACAAAAATTAAGAAACATTTATTCTAAGTGAAAATTGTCATATGGACCTATTCATACGAAGACAATATTGGTAGATAACGCCGTTTAAAATTCGGTTTTGTTAATATTCCAAACGTCGTAATATTTTTAAGGCATTGAAATAATAAATGTGCCCATATGAAACATTTTGTTACGCAGAATGACATTTACGATCTGAAAAAAAAGTGCGTGAAAAAACTAATTTCATCTATAACTATGATTATGACTATGATTTCTATAGAATATAATATAATAGAATAGCCTATTTGCCATCAAAATTACACAGCTTTCTTATTCTCTCTTCAAATTTATTCAATTATTAAAAAGCATACTCATATGTACACAATGTTGAAAACTGCACTAATACAAGATAATCGCCAAAGATAATAGCCCGAGGCAAAATTTTAATGTTAAAACACCAAGTTTGAAGTAAGAAAATATGAAGTTTTAAATGTTTACTTTACCATACATACATGGGCGCCGTTACATATGGGCAGGGGGGGGGGGGCGCTTGAAGGCGCAATTGAAGACCGATAAAAAGATCTTATTGATAAATCGGTTATTATCATAATAGATGGATCTTTTGATCATAGATCAGGTTGATCTTTTTGATCAGATGGATCTCGCATATCAAACCGAATTGAAACCTATGTATTTATTTAACAGACAGGTCAGTCGCCGCCAGGCCTGTGTAAAATATTTTCGCGGCTAGGCTTGAAGTTATTAACTAAACGCCTAGCGGGCAATTAGTATCTTTCGTGTCCCCACAAAGATGCAAAAACGACATTTACGTATAGTGAAGAATGAAAAAAAATTACTAGATACATGATGACTATTCCGATTATTATCGGCTATTGTCACCAATGACAGTTTTATTAGATATTGCGATATTGCCCTCTCGTAACAGTCGCGAAAGAGCCACAAGATGACAAGATACGGTATCCAAATTTTGCGCTGCAGTCCAAAATAAGTATTGTTGTATGCACTTTTATTTGATCGTACTTATTAGTTTCCATTACTTCGCAATTTTTGGCACAGCTGAGTAGTTTATCTTAATTACACTGGGTGTTAAACTAATAAGCGTAAAATATATAGATAAGGGTATAATAGGCAACTTTTGGTAGTAGACCAAATTTTGATAACGAACTCATGTCCAGATGGACGCCGTTTAGGAACTGCAGAGAGCCGGAATATTGTACCATCTTTAGAAATTGCTTTAGTAAAATAGGTTGTATGACGTATCATAGAATAACTGTTTTAAAATCAAATAATTTACAGAGATTTATAGATAACCCATTATTGGCCAAAATTGGTACGAAAATTACAAAACTTCGGTTAATGAAAAGGGAGTTTCAAAAACGTTAAATAATAAAAAATTTCAGACAAAAATTATTTGGTATTAAAAGGGCCATCCTATGATACATGACAATTGATTCTCTATGCTGTTTGTAATATTGGTACCATTTTTTGACACTCTCCAGCGTTGACACAATACATTTCCGTACATGAGTTCGTTCAAAAGTTAGTAGTTGACCTAACATTGTCGCCTTACAAGTGTTCAAGTATAATAGTAAAATAAAAAAATATTATTTCGTTGTCGATTATCCTAAACACAGTATTTTCAAATTAATCCACTTTTCTTTACATTTAGTCATTATTTCTCGTTAACGGAGTAAATTTGAAAATAATATTGTTGCCTTTTTATTGTTTATCAATTTGTTATTAAGATATTGTATCAGATTCTCGATGACCACGAGCTAGAAATTATTATAGGAAATTAACAACAATGTCAGTAATAAAAAGTAATAAAAAGGCTACAATATTGGTTGAAAATTATACAAAATCTTAAATTCTAGAATAAGAGTTCAATGATTTAGAAACAAAATATATTTACAAACAATTATTAATTCAAAATATTAATCCCACATTAATAAACGATATAGAAAGGCGGCAAAATGACTTGAAATTCAATGAATATCAATATATAATAAGTAAGTGTTGTCGAGCATACAGGGATCACGACCATGGATGGCTATTAACACACAAAAATGTGAACAAAAACATTTCACTACCTTAAAGCGATAGAGATTTTTCAGAGTGTATGTAAAATAACACAAGACGAAAATGCTGCAAAACAGTTAATGGCATAGTACATAGTACACCTTTTAATACTTAAAAAAAAATTGCAACCCCTGGAACATTTTCAAACGGCCCCCATGCATACATAGTATGACAAAGTATTGTAATCGTGCCGAAAAAGATATCTGATGTGGTCAGACAGATGACTTTATCATACATATAGTATATAAAATTAATAGTTTAGCGGCATGAGATTCTATTTGATCGAGATCGGTCGTGTCTGCATTAAAATAAAACTAGTTACCCATGATTTGACAGATATTTTGATACTATTGACAGTAGGTATTGTCAAAACATCAGCGTTCGACACTACCTACCGTCATTAGAATGAAAAGCCAGGATTTCACAGATATTTTCATTCTAATGACAGTCAGGTAGTGCCAAACCCTGATGTTTCGGCAATATTGTACCTACTGGCAATCGTATCAAAATATCTGTCAAATCTTGGTTAACTAGTTTAATTTTAATACAGATTCGACCGATCTCGATCAAATAGAATCTCATGCAGCTAACCTATTAATTTTATATATAGTATGATAAAGTCACGTGCCTGGCCACAGCAGATTTTTTACGTTGTAAAACTATTTTAGTACTTACTTCTGTTTACTTTAATTGTTTTATTGTTTAGAATTTCACGTCAGCTTCCAGTCCACTTTTTCGAAAACAAGGCATTTTTTTATAGCTTTGTTTGCTTATACCCATATAAATTTTCGCCTGGAATTGTAAATCACTCTTAAGTATTTATTGATTTCCTATGAATGGTACCGACACAATTTCTGTCACAGAAGCTCAGAATTTGTCTGGCAATAGGCTAGTAATCTTATCTGAAATGTAAGATCATATTATGAGAAGCAAATTCAAATTATATGTTCGTCTTGTCACACAGTTGGATAGGGAAAATTATTTTAAACAAATCATCTTAGATTTTGACCAATAATTCTGCTAGATGTTTTTTTAGAGATTATTTTGTTTTTATGTAATAATAAAGAAAATCATTTCTACGAACGTATTAAAGAAACTATCAAATATTCATTTTTAATCCATATAATTCATATAGATTTTCAGTTTTCTACAAACTTATTGAATTGAAAACACCCAAACTTCTCAAGAATCTAATCTGTTACGTTAGGCTTCCTTCACATCTGCCCCACTCTACGACCGGAACAGTTATTTGGTTTTACCCGAGGGGCATTGTCACGTTTTAAAACGCAACGTGACGGCCTCCCGCTCCCGTCACAGATATGGGACCCCCTCCCGGCCTTATCTAACAAAGCGGGAAATTAGGAGTCGCCGAAAATAATTTAGGGAGCCGACCCGTCGCAGAGCTACGCTGCCGTGTTCGTCCCCTTCAAAATGAAACGACGTGAGGCCGTGTCTAACATTTTAATGTCATTCTTGCATGTGCCGCGTGCCGGGGAAAAAAAAACGGGGTAGAGTTTTTCGTGTATCGCATAATAAGGTTATAATTTCTGTGGGACGCCGGACGCACATTTGGCGTTGATGACGCGGAAGAATTTTATTAAAATTTACCTCCCAGTTGCAGGAAAAACAGACTCTAAACTGAGGCGTATTATACAGGCGCTGTTGATAGAGAAGCTGGAGTTTTGAATACAGAGTTTGTGGATTATTTTTGTGTAGTATATGCTTGAAAACAAAACTAAAAAATAAACAATATTGCGCAAATATGGTTCCCGAATTTTTGGTTTGTGTTATTTTGCTTTAAATTTTAGCTGGCAAAGAATCTTTTGCTCAAATAATACCACAGCCTCCGAGTCAAATAAATCAACAATACGAAAAATGGGAAAAACTAGTGCTAATATTCCTCAAATAATGTTTTGACAAGTTTCTTTGTCAAGTTCTTCATGAAGTGTATTTGACCTTCACGAACTGTCGATACACGTTTTATCCAATATGACAAATGTGCAAAACAGTGCCAATAGCAATGCACAAATGTCACGAATGTCATTTTGCATGTATATTACATTATTCATCATCTTTATCCACGATATTTGGCAATATGTAATAAATTTTGTGTCTATCAAAGTGTCAAAACATTGATAGTGTAATTCGGGCATAGTATTGAGTTATTCAAAATAAATGAATGAACTATAAATTAGTAGGGAATTTCAAACTTTAAAAAATAGCATCATTCTGCACTTCATGGATGAGAGGAAAGGGCAATGTTTTGACAGCGTGTCTGCAAATTGCATTGAAGACTGTGCAGTACCTCTGTCTGTTGTTTTTTTTAGGAAACTTGTGAAGTAGCGGCTCAAGAACAAGAAAAGTTTGCTAATGCAAATTCAGTATATAACAGGGACTTGTTTTGTGTCGTCGCAATTTTCCTATAAATGCTGTGTGGCATTATATGCAACTTCTTGGTCGGCATTTAATCTGATCAGTTGTTTTGAATACACTTTTATATTGTTGAAACTAGGCAAATAGAGCTCTGCTATTTATTTTGTTTATTTGATAAAATAATGAAAATAGAAGCGCGAAAAAGAAATCGATCTTCTTTTGTTATAATTTGAAAACAAAAAGCAATAACGTAAAAATCCCAAATTCAGACACTGCCCTAAATTCCGACATATTTCTGTTTACTTGGATAAAATAAGAAATCTACAACATTGAACTTTATTTTAGGACATCCGGTTTGTTGATTTGACATAACACTTATCAACCCACAATCGTTTCTTATCCTACCAATGTTCTAACGGTCAGAATATAACTTAGAAGTTTGACCGATATTGATTAATGAGTGTTACACTAAAAATCTGATGTGGCCAGACACATGACTTTATCATACTATATACAAGTGTTCCTAAATATCATGTAAATACTAAAAGGGGTAATTCTTTGGTTTATTTAATGACTAAAAATTCATATAAACATAGATCCGTAAACGCTTCGTTGCCGATCTACAGGGTGTTGAAATTTCAAGATTTTTTTTAGTTTTTTCTTTATAGGTCTTGTATCCTAGTTTTAATTTTTAACAGTTGGAGACGCATAAAATGTCAAAATAAATACAAACAAAAGGTTATCTAAATCTTGCGAAACACAGAAAAGCTTTTATTTTTTTCTCGATAACGGTGGTAAATACGAAAAAACTACAAAAGATTAAAATGCTTTAGAACAAAACAAAAAATGAATTTTGTATTTTAGAATCCACCAGCGGCGCACCGAAAAAAGTTCATGGGGAGAAAAGGGGGCAGGACCCCTGAAAAAATATCTCCCTGAAGATTCCTGAAACTATTTGGTATGCCCATATGATGTAAGTCCTACAGCATAACCCATATTCCAAATTATAGCTAAATATCTCAAAAACTACAAGAGCTATAAAGAAAAAACTAAAAAAATCTTGAAATTTCAACACCCTGTAGATCGGCAACGAAGCGTTTGCGGACATATGTTTATATGAATTTTTAGTCATTAAATAAGCCAAAGAATTACCCCTTTTCGTATTTACATGATATTTAGGAACACCCTGTAAAAAATTAATAGTTTAGCTGCATGAGATTCTATTTGATCGAGATCGACCATGTCTGCATTAAAATAAAACTAGTAGAACTAGACAGATATATTGATTAAAGCTGCGTTCGGATATTGTACTCCGTTGACACCCGGGTACACCATCCAAATGACACTTGCGTGTTATTGGGTGTAAAATGTGTAACGGTGTACAATATCCGAACGCAGCTTATATTGACAGTAGGTATTGTCAAAACATCAGCGTTTGACACTACCTACTGTCATTAGAATCAAAATATCTGACAGATCCTGGATACTAGTTTCAATGCAGTACGACCGATCTCGATGAAATAGAATTTGCTCATGCAGCTAAACTATTGATTGTACCAAAAAATGTCATGGTCATAAATTATTCGGAATTTCCTCAACTTTAATTTATTATTTAACTATTTCGACGAAATTCCAGAAATAGCGGCTTATTTACAAAATCTTTTAAAAATGCTAAGACTAAACTTCCAATTCCTTTGGACCCCTTTCAACAGAAAGCTTTTCAGCTCTAAGTTTGGTCATGACACTTCTAAATATGAAGTTTCGTCCGGATATTTTGGTAGTTTCTCCGGAATCGTCGCCACAAAAACGGACACACACTTTTTTGTACCTTGGTCAAATATGTTCAGGGGACCCAATAGGGCATATTTCCGCTAAAATCTCAAACTTTTTTTTTGGTACGATTACAATACCTTATACCTCGTCTATATTAAGTAAACGCAATTGAACGATTTTAAATCGGTGTTTCACCTGCCAAAATGTCCATTCTTAATTGCTTATGGAAAAAATGGGGAAAGCATTTCAGTCGCGCGGAGCGCGACTGTCCCCCCGCGTGGACCATTCTACGTTGCGTGAGTTTTCGAAATCGACGAAAAACGACCTCTCGGGCGTTTTTGCTTCGAAATTTTCCGAAACGCGAGCAATTTTGGTGAAAGGACCTCAACATTTCAGTAGCTGTTTAGTTCGCGTCGTCATGGCTGCGAGCTAGAAACGTCAAAAACGCAACCACCATCACGCCATAACCTCATCATAACATAACCTATTCACATTGCAGTGGGTATCTATACAGAGCTAAGCAATTTGTATACGTACTTAATACCTTCAATACATACAAGCATAATTGGAATGATCTGGTAAAATTTGACAAATAGCGAATGTCACCGCGCAGTTAATCTGCTACGAAAACACAGTAAGTAAAGTAATAGAGATGATTAGCTTTTCGTTTAAATTTGGCCGCCTACTTTACCTCTAATTGATTACAGTTTGAGACATAGCTTAGATGGCACCCATGTACACCAGTCGGGTCTGCGGACAGCGCCAATGTGAAGAACAACCACCTATTACCTAACGTCCTAACCTAATATTTTGATGGTGAAATTTCACAAACAACCGCACGCATAGCATAAGGTGAGTTTATTACAGATTATTTGTAGAACACATTTACTTATTTATTAATAATTTCAGAATGTAAACAAACTGTCGTACAGTAATAAACTGTACGTATTTAGCCCCACATACAAAACATCTTCCAGGTCAAAGTATATCGAAAGACACAGATGGCATATAACTCAGTTCTACAATACCATAGCCCCTACAAACTACAAGAACGCAGAAATTAAAATAGTGTGCAAATTGACAGAGCGCAAGAAAGAAGCCTAGAACGTGAACATCAGCTCATTATGCCAGAAATGAGGATGACTCCAAAGAAAATAAACAACAACATTTCCTCTAATCAAATTATTAATTCGCATTTGTCTGTATTACGTACGAATGCATGAAAACACAAGTAAGTAAATTAATAGAGATGATTAGCTTCTCATTCAAATTTTGCAGTTTACTTTACCTCTAATTGCTTTCAGCTTGGGACGAAATATGTTAGATGGCACCAATGTACAACAGTCGCGTCTGCGGACTGCCCCAACATCAAGAAACACCACATAACCTAATATTTTGACGGTAAATTCCAGGAACAACCGCATACATAGAATAAGGTGAGTTTATTACAGATTATTTGTAGTACACATTTAATTATTTATTACTAATTCTAGGATGTAAACAAACTGTCGTACAGTGACTAATTTGTACGTATTTAGCCGCAAATACAAAAGATCTTCCAGGTCCAAGGATATCAAAAGACACATATGGCATACAACCAAGTTCTACCATACCATAACCCCTACAAGAAAGCGAAAGTTAAAATAGTGTGGGAATTGACAGAGTGCAAGAGAGAAGCCTTAGAATGTGAACATCAACTCGATTATGTCAGCTGGGGGATGATTCCAGAGAAAATAAACAAGAATTGTTCCTCTATTCAAACATTGCGTGTGTACAACCACATCGGGCGCCTTCTAGCGCTAGCTAGCGCTTGGCAGTGCTGAGCTAAGCGGTAACATGAACACGATTGCTTAGTGCCAGCGCCGAGTCCTAGCGGCTAGCGGAAATACATTTGTGGTAGATTGGGCGTTCAACCGGCCCGGGCGCTGAGTCTTGGCACCGCTAGCGCTAGCAGTTTCTGCTAGATCTGGTTGTACACGGCCATTTAGTAGAAGAATTTGAAGGAATTAAACAATTTATTGTTATTTTCACGTTAGATTCATTTTAGTATATAGGTATGTAGTTGAATTTTGTTTAATTTCTTTTTTACAGGAACATCTATGATGTGATAAATAAGCTGCAGGAACAAGGAATCTAACCCGGAATCTAATTTTCGTTTAAAGAAAGTTATATCAACATTGGTCATTCGGAAGTGTTATTGAACTACACTTATCGTATGGTAACCGTAAGTCTCAGTAACCTGTCATGAGATTTTCAATTTCATATACATACGTACCATTCATATCACAAAGAGACGGTTTCAATCAAGGTCTGTTTTGCTATAACCATAAATGAGGACAAACTTTGGATTTAGTTAGAATTTATTTATCTCAACCCGTCTTTGCACACGGCCAGGTAAATGTGGCATTTTCTACGGCTAAAAAGTGGGGTTACACCTAGGTGTACATTGACAAAACGTTTTCTCAGGGGCGATTATTGAAAAAGAGTCTATTCAAATCAACAGGTACATGGTATGAAGAAATATTTAGGTTTGTAAATATTCCATTTTTTATTTATTTTATTGTCTTCTGTAATATATACAATAATGTGCAATTGTTCTACAAATATATATGATATGAACAGTCTCAGAAAAGGAATAAAGTTTATAATTTTTTTCAATTGTGTTGTTTTGTAGTAAGGGTAAAGTATTTTTCAAGTTAACTATGGTTGTGTTTTCAAGTTAACTATAGGTTGTGACAGTAGTATAAAAATAATACTCTACTGCAAGATTTAGGTCTCCTGCACTTGGCATAAAATTTAGTAATTTTAACAATTGAAGCTTCTTTTGTGTTCCATGTAACAATTATTTCTTTTTCAAGTAACAAACATCTTTAATAAGATCTAAAAGAAAACCAAATCAAATATTCTTTTCAATAAAGCTCTCTATACAAGAGTAAATTGTAGTTACTGGACCAACAACAAGCCATTATATAAAAAATAACTTCATGTTAAATTTACAAATATAAAATTTACATTATATAAGTTATAAGATAAAAAGTTGACTCTATGGACAAATTTTGCCCAATTGAAAGCAATCTAGGTTTTCCACACGGTGTCTAAATTTGTTTTACATTTTTTTGGAGATCATGTTTGTCACTTAAAAAAAACAATTGTTTTTGTCGTCATAATTCGCATTGATTATAAAAATAAGCTAAATTTGTTAATATATTTTAATAATATATTTTTCATACTATTATTTCACACCATACTTATTCTTAAAATTATTAAATTTGAAAAGAAAAAGCAACAATAAAAAGAAAATCAAATTTATTGCGACAAATTATATTTTCTTTTACTTGCGCGAGACTATTTTTTTTTAGTTGAGCCAATTTTTTTGTGTTGTATATATGAATCCATAGAAACAACTTTATATCAACTTGAAAGTTTGATTTTGCAAAAAAAGTATTTTTTAAAGACAGCCAGTGTATATGCGGTCTAACAATTCCTGCAATGTACCGATTCACTGATCTACCCAATAGGCGGTCTACAGGTCCACTAGTATGATAAAGTAAAACTGTACCCAACCAAACTACAAGACATATTAATAAAAATTTGTCCATTACATATTTATCAAACCCCTAGAATTTGTGAAATTTTTGATTTGATTCTGTAAGGACGTTAGTATTTGGTTCCAATCACTACCCACTATAAATGATCCCACTTTCCTACAATAAAATTCTGATCTTAATCATATTGGGTTATTCAAAATGAATGAAATGAATTCAAATTAGTATTGAATTGTTGACGTAAAAGGTGGTAACATTCTGTACGTCATGGGATCGATAGAGAGTGTATCTGCAAGTTACATTTAGTAAATAAGCAGTACCTCTATTTGTTGTTTTTTTTTTTTGTAAGCTGCTAAACTAACAAGAGAAGTTTGCTTTTGCGAGACCAGTATTTATCTGCGACTTGCTTTACAGTTATCCAATAACAAGCAAACAAGCGTTTCTGGTTTATAGTTTGTTTAAAAATCCTGTAGGTATATCGTTAAAAATAGCAAATGGAATATTACTATTTGATTCGTTAATTTGATAAAATAATAAAAATAGTTTGAAATGAAATTTGGTTTTTGACCTTCCCACAAAAAGAAAAACGCGACAACACAATCTGGCCAATTTTTTTAAAATAATACCTATAGTTACCGAAAACTTCAATAAATAATAACATCCCCATCCCATATACAGCCTTAGTCCGACCGCGACTTAACCAAATAAAGAAAACAAATTCGCGAACAAACTTCCGCGCGTATGAAAAGGTTTTTGATATTTGCTGTCGGACCGCTGACAGCGCCATACGCGGCCGGTGGCGGTACCATGCAGCCGTATATGATATTCTTCATTTATTCGTAGTCCGTCTGTGACTATAGAACCAAGTTCGACAGGCTGATCTCATCGCCGAAATGAGTATAATATTACATTTCCGCTGGAACAAGATCAGCCTGTTAACCCTGCTCACACGGCCAGGGCAGGCGCGGCGCGCGTCCTGTTATCTTTATCCGCAACGGCGGTTCAACCTTAATTGTGTTTATGTTTTCCCGTCAAAATCTACCGAGCGTAACATGTATTATTGACCCAGAAGCAGCAGACCGGCTCCGGCGAGAGACGCTAAACCACGCGAATTATACCGCATCCGCGTTGTAGAAACTCGCTGTCCGAATTCATATGATTATGGTTATGTATTTATTATTAGAGGGAAGTTGGAGTTGGACGTGGAATGATAATCTTGCATAAGCTATGGTAATTTTTGTTGGTCATGCCATGTACAGGCAATTAGTAGCGTTGCAGTGCAGAGATAGGTTCCGGCGACTCCACCAAAATGGTCGATTAATGAAAACAGCAGAATTATTAATATTTTAGATAAAACAAAGAGTATATTAGAGTATATTAACACTGGAAACAAATTTGAATTTTTACTTATTAATTTGTAATGATTATTTTACACATGTTATTACATTGTAGATTAAATAACAACATGTATTAGGCAGGGCTGTGGAGTCGGAGTCGTGGAGTAGGAGTTGGAGTTGGAGTTTAGACAAATTTCAGAGGAGTCGGAGTCGGAAAAAAAGTACCGATTCCGACTCCGAGCCCAGGTTTAATTACTGTAAAAAAAACATGCGAGATGGACGTTGCCTCAGTAGATAGTAAACAAATAAAACCAAATATTCTATTAGGTCTTTTAGAAAGCACCTACCTACATACACATGTAAATAATCAAATTACAAAACACACTTTCCAAACGAAAGTGAAAACGATTTACAAAAGTAATCTGTCAGAAATTTGAAAAATAAGTTTAAACAAGAGTGTTAAAATGAGATTGAGAACTATGCCCGTAGTTCAATGTAGTATCATTTATTCAGAAGTTATACCTGTAGCCATAATTATGTCCTCCAGCTTTCAAAATAATTCAATAATTCAAAACGATTTAAGGGCATCTTTGCAGAATTAGTTGGAGCTATTCTGTCCCTCACAACAATTTCATAAACGTATATTGTACTTAATTTTGTTTTTATTAGAATGAATTTTATTTCGTATTATACACTGTGTCTTATGGGCGCTTTTGTTATTATTAGAGATAGAAAGTCGGTTAAATGAACCATGACTTTGTTCATAATTATGATTATTTTCAGCTTTGAAAATATTTAAAAATTTAAGGGCATCTTTGCAGGAGGATTAGTTGGAGCTTTTCTGTTCCTCACAACAATTTTATAAACGTATTTTGCAGTTAATTTTTTTTTGTATTGGAATGAATTCTATTTCATATTACTATTATTATCTTATGGGTGCTATTGTATTGTATATTGTTATTATTAGAGATAGAAAGCCGGTTAAATGGACAAAGTCGTGACGATTTGTATGTTCTCTAATGAGAAACTGTTTAATACAGATATTTTGAATAAACAAAGAAATTACATTTTATAAATAACTATTTTATTTGTGGTCTGTTTATTTGTGTTTTTACATAACTTTTCTATTTGTGGTCCGATCAATACGTCTCTTTGATATCTTATAAGTCGTTTTTATTTATATTTAGATTGTCAGTTTAAATATTGTTGCCAACAAATTCGCTGGACCCAAATAAAACTTCTGTTTTATTTGTGTGCAGCATTTGTTTGTGAGTAATTTGATATTCAAAAGCCATATGTTTAATACAATGACAATACTCAAATAGAAATTTAATTTATTATTTTTTTCTTTTTTTCTCCTGCTAGTATTTTTGTTTTCCTAGCAACTTTAATATTGCTCGGTTGTATTATTCTGTGTCAAATTTGTGATTATTTACATGTAAGATTTTTATTACACAGAATTATTTGAAAATATTTTTTGGATAAAATTTTTCTGGAGTCGGAGTCGGACCACGAAAAATATCTGGAGTCGGAGTCGGGAATTTTTTTACCGACTCCGCAGCCCTGGTATTAGGTATACTGTGAAGGTGAGTCAAAAACTGGTACTGTCTCCAATCAAATTAAGTGCATTTTTGAGACAAGTTTTACTCTCTATCTAGACTGTTTACTACTGCTATACTACTGCCAAAACAGTCAACTTTCCTCGTGAAAAAAATTTTACGTAGAAGAAAATGTTATACTTAATGTAAAGAAAAATAGAGAAGTAGTTTTATTTAATTACACGATCAAAAAAACTTCATGATCAGTCATTCTTAATTTATTGCTTTCTCCTAAACCGCACCAGATATCAAAAATTGCAAGTGTACAAAAAATATTAAATTCTTCTACTTTGCATTCACAATGCACACATTGTAACACCGTTTTTAGTAACTTTTGTTTAAAATTGGTCACATTGATATCAAATGCCATATGTCAAACGTACAATACATAACCCAACATAACCACAAACTCCCGTTTTAGAATCGCCTGCATCGCATAAACCGCGAAGTATCTATATTCTATACATATTTAAACATGCGTGTAATACAATAGGATTGTCAAAGGGTTAAGGCTTTCTTAGTTTTCATCTGTTCATCATAGCCTATTTTGATAACGTTGCATGACGTTTTCGGTGATGTTTTGCGACTCTGGTAAGTGATCGTGCATCAGTTTCGTCAACTAAACATCTAGGCCCCCTTTTAGATACAGTACACGGACCACATTTACATGAATAAAGAGTTATGCGAAGATCAAACCTACATCGTAATCGGGTTCAAATACTGCCGCAGGATTGTATATGCGCAATAAATAGTTTACTGAATATCAGCATGCGCATAGCAAGCTATAGTAAAGGGTGGTCCAACCATAATGAACGATGTTAATTGTAAATAGAACAAAAGTTTTCAGAGAATTATCTCAATATTTTTTATTCTGATAGAAGGATCTATGACCATTAAGTGTGAAACAAAATATCGGCCAAATGCTCGCCACGGTGGCATTCCTTTATCCGATGGTCGATACTTTCAATGACTCTAAGACTTTGTCATGAATTTATCCCAACTTTACGAAGTTGACAGTTTATGGTACAATGACATGACGCAATATCATAGCAAAATATGTGTTCCAACTAATCCTATTTTATAGTAGTCATTCTAGGTAGACAGTGGGTAGACAAATAATTCACCCGCTTACAAAAATAATTCATCCATTCCAAATACCTAACCCTTAAATACAATGTAATAATTAAGCATAACACGTTCTTAAGAAACAACCCGTCATCCCATTCACTAATATTCAAATTAACTTCTCCAAAGTTCTTGAGATCTATGTGTGGGTATTTTCAGGCTACAGCCCAGATATAAACGAGATTAAGACATGTTTTAGAAAGCGCTGACTAGTGTGTGTAGGGAGTTTGGGACCAACATCCGACGAAAAGGAAAGCTTTCACTAGGTCAACGGCTGCTATTCACGAGAGGGTTATTTCCCCGTCCCACTACACCCCCCCGAGCGCCTAGTATAGTCGATGCCAGCCAGTCTGGAAGTCTTTTATCTGTTAACACTTCACGTAGGACCGTTTTGTTTTGCAATCGTGTAGGCCGAATTCGATTCGGTCTCGACGAAAATCAGATTTGGCGGAGTTTTCTCGCTCTTGTAAGCGTCTGAGAGGAGTTTTGAAATTATTTTGTCGGTTGGTACGATTTGCTGCAACCGTGCGCCGTTATACAGGGTTGTAGGGGCGAAATAAACACCATTAAAGATGTATCGCGACGCTCAAAGCGATTCGGAAATTATTCAGGTGCAGTCGAGTATTGTCGTCCTCTTTTGTCAACTTCTTTGGCGTGTCTGTAGGCAGTTCCACTTGAAAATGTTTACAATTCTAGTCAACTTACTTTCCAGATAGCTTTTGCAGATTTTATATTGTAGGAAATGTTTACAGTTGAGTTATATAGGAATGTAACGTAGTTTTGTTATGATTTGTTATGAACGGTAAATAAGTTAGTACGTACGGTTCTCTTTTGTCATAAATAATATGAGAATTTGGATTTATCTTGTAATGGGGTTTTTATTACAACGTTATGTAATAAAAATTGTTTTGCGTAAATATTACGTGCTGGAAAAAATTATTTCCCGGCGACTCCACCATTTTTTAAAATGGATTATATACGGCACAATTGTCAATTTTTTCAAACACAAAGGGTATATGCCATGTTACTTTGAAAGTTTTTATGAATTCATAGCGATTTTGAAGTTTAGGTTAGTTTTAATGAAATAGTACGTTCCGCAAAATAGTTGAAACAATCCAAGCAGTAAGAACCCTTCTTACTGCTTGGATTATTTCTAGAGGGTGTTAAAAATTAAGTTTTGGTTTAAAGGTTCCGGAAATACTAAAAGAAATATTGAAGAAGGAGCTTTCTATCACATTAACATTTGCTTTTAAGTCAATGACTGAAATTCTGATGCTACTTGCCTTGGATGTTCATTTCCTATGCATGAAGTGGTACACGAGTAGTGACACAAAATAAATGCATGCTGCCTTGGGTAAACGAGACGGCATGCATCTCGTATGAAACTATAGATAATGGACATTATGTAGACGGACAGTAGATGTATAACGTCGGAACAAACAAGCAATTTGCTGAATGCGTTTTACATGTATTAGGGTAATAAGTCTTGAAGAACAATGCCAGTATATGCATCATGCCTGCTGTGCTCGTATGATTTGCTTTTATACTCCAGGCAACAGGCTTCAGGCTTGCTATCACAGGAAGTAAAAAAAATTCTACCACAAAAAAAAACAACACTGCTCTTCAAAAATTATCCTGAACCAACTAGAATAGAAAGACGGCTCTAATTTTCAGAATTAATTACCCAATTTATCTGTGACCAAAGCGTGTATGATAATAATTTTTATCCCTACTACTTTGCTCGTAATCGCACATGAAGCAAAATCATAACATTCTACCTCCTAGAAACAACGTAAAATCACGTTTCAAAAATCCCCCTGAACAAACTATAATAGATAGAGGGCTCTAACTTCCAGAATTAATTACCCAATTTATCTGTGACCAACGCGTGTATTATAATAATTGGTATCCCTACTACTTTGCTCGTAATCGCACATGAAGCAAAATCATAACATTCTACCTCCTAGAAACAACGTAAAATCACGTTTCAAAAATCCCCCTGAACAAACTATAATAGATAGAGGGCTGTAATTTTCAGAATTAATTACCCAATTTATCTGTGACCAAAGCGTGTATGCTAATAAGTTGTATCGCTACTACTTTGCTCGTAATCGCACATGAAGCAAAATCATAACATTCTACCTCCTAGAAACAACGTAAAATCACGTTTCAAAAATCCCCCTGAACAAACTATAATAGATAGAGGGCTCTAATTTTCAGAATTAATTACCCAATTTATCTGTGACCAACGCGTGTATAATAATAATTTGTATCGCTACTACTTTGCTCGTAATCGCACATGAAGCAAAATCATAACATTCTACCTCCTAGAAACAACGTAAAATCACGTTTCAAAAATCCCCCTGAACAAACTATAATAGATAGAGGGCTCTTATTTTCAGAATTAATTACCCTATTTATCTGTGACCA
This sequence comes from Aphodius sticticus, assembly GCA_963966075.1. NCBI lineage: Eukaryota > Metazoa > Arthropoda > Insecta > Coleoptera > Scarabaeidae > Aphodius > Aphodius sticticus. The sequence goes on along the minus strand of OZ014506.1, from coordinate 703,751 downwards.
AAGCGTGTATGATAATAATTTATATCGCTACTACTTTGATCGTAATCGCACATGAAGCAAAATCATAACATTCTACCGCCTAGAAACAACGTAAAATCACGTTTCAAAAATCCCCCATAACAAACTATAATAGATAGAGGGTCTAATCTTCAGAATTAATTACCCAATGTATCAGTGACGAAAGCGTGTATGATAATAATTTGTATCGCTACTACTTTGCTCGTAATCGCACATGAAGCAAAATCATAACAATCTACCTCCTAGAAACAACGTAAAATCACGTTTCAAAAATCCCCCTGAACAAACTATAATAGATAGAGGGCTTTAATTTTCAGAATTAATTACCCAATTTATCTGTGACCAAAGCGTGTATGATAATAATTTGTATCGCTACTACTTTGCTCGTAATCGCACATGACGCAAAATCATAACAATCTACCTCCTAGAAACAACGTAAAATCACGTTTCAAAAATCCCCCTGAACAAACTATAATAGATAGAGGGCTTTAATTTTCAGAATTAATTACCCAATTTATCTGTGACCAAAGCGTGTATGCTAATAAGTTGTATCGCTACTACTTTGCTCGTAATCGCATATGAAGCAAAATCATAACATTGTACCTCCTAGAAACAACGTAAAATCACGTTTCAAAAATCCCCCTGAACAAACTATAATAGATAGAAGGCTCTAATTTTCAGAATTAATTACCTAATTTATCTGTGACCAACGCGTGTATGATAATAATTTGTATCGCTACTACTTTGCTCGTAATCGCACATGAAGCAAAATCATAACATTCTACCTCCTAGAAACAACGTAAAATCGCGTTTCAAAAATCCCCCTGAACAAACTAAAATAGATAGAGGGCTCTTATTTTCAGAATTAATTACCCAATTTATCTGTGACCAAAGCGTGTATGATAATAATTTGTATCGCTACTACTTTGCTCGTAATCGCACATGAGGCAAAAATCATAACATTCTACCGCCTAGAAACAACGTAAACTCAGGTTTCGAAAATCCCCCTGAACAAACTATAATAGATAGAGGGCTCTTATTTTCAGAATTAATTACCTAATTTATCTGTGACCAAAGCGTGTATGATAATAATTTATATCGCTACTACTTTGATCGTAATCGCACATGAAGCAAAATCATAACATTCTACCTCCTAGAAACAACGTAAAATCACGTTTCAAAAATCCCCCATAACAAACTATAATAGATAGAGGGCTGTAATTTTTAGAATTAATACCCAATTTATCTGTGACCAACGCGTGTATGATAATAATTTGTATCGCTACTACTTTGCCCGTAATCGCACATGAAGCAAAATCATAACATTCTACCGCCTAGAAACAACGTAAAATCACGTTTCAAAAATCCCCCTGAACAAGCTATAATAGATAGAGGGCTCTTATTTTCAGAATTAATTACCCTATTTATCTGTGACCAAAGCGTGTAGGATAATAATCTTTATCGCTACTACTTTGCACGTAGTCGCACATGAAGCAAAATCATAACATTCTACCTCCTAGAAACAACGGAAACTCAGGTTTCAAAAATCCCTCTGAACAAACTAGAACCAATAGAAGGCTGTAATTTTCTGAATTTTTTACCGGGTAAACACTGAAAATGGTAGACGCGTGTTTGGCTCCGGTATATATAACTAAAAAACATACGTATGTAGAATATGTGTAGGCATTTCGTAAAAACAAATAAAGTTTTTATTAAATTTGCGCACAAAGCAGAATATGCAATACCGAATTGCTGCAAGAGCAATATAAAAATTTTACGCGAAGCTGTAATTGCTTGTCAAAGCAGTTTATAGCTGCGCGAATTTGAACGTAATTTCAGCCCAAGTAGGGTACGCAGTTATTCTCCAGTGAAATCAATTTATTTCCACTTTTATTATTCTCTTTGCTCCCTATTGTCATCCACTAACGTAATAAATCGCATACAAACTCATACCAACAAATAAGAATTTTTCATAATGTCATTCATTGATTTTGGTGTTAAATTTGTTGGGTTTTATGATTTCTACTGGTTATTCCAAACAAATCTTTAACATTAAACTTTTTTTTCATTAATTTTGTATAGGAGTTTGTTTAAGAGTGACGTTTTGTGCACTGGTAAGGGAGAAAAAAACACGTACAAAGATCAGTCGACCAAATGATTCGAGTTTACGCTTGAATCTACGTTGACACTGAAATTTCGACCATCGATTTCTGTTGTCAATGCCTTTAAAAGCACTTCGCCAAATAAACTGACTACCGAACTGAATATGCTTCTTTCTTTTCAGCTAAGAGCACTTTTTAGTCGACGTTTTACAATTGGTTGTAGCTTGAACTGAAAGGATTGAGCTGAACAATTGATTTATGAAGAAAAATGTATTAAGCATGAGCATCGCGAGCAATGAACGTTGTTTTGTATCAAAAATGGTTTGTCCATGATTTTAAACAACCAAATAGTGCTCTCATTTATACAGGATGTTGCAACTTGTCATTTTAAACTAAAATAGCCATTTTGTATAAAATTTCGAAAATATGAAAAAAATAATCATATATATTACTAGTACTGCTGTAGTAGCACCGTACTTCACGCAATGATTGGAAGAACAGAATAAGTCCAGGACATACTCTGCTTTTCCACGCATTGCATGGAGCGCGGTTGTTTTTAACAGATGACATCACAGACATTTTTTTTTAAATGACAACCCTATATTTTTTTAATGAATGTGACAGATGTTTTAATTGTCTCAATGGTAGCATAATATTTTTATGGCCTTGCATAAGAAATTTTTCGAGAAAAAGTCAATGAAGGTTATGAAATAAAAGTGACAAAATCTCTGGAACGGCTCGACCGAATTTAACGAAATTTTGGAATTAAGTATTTTGCGACCATGTGAGGTCACTGGCGTTATTATCGTTGATGCAACGTTTCCAGTTTCTCAGATATAACCTCAAAGTTTTGAATTTGAAATAGAACAGCCTGTATATTTTGATATTTTCTGTTAGTCTTCCATTGCCTATTCAATATGACTACGAATATGAATGTTACTACGCTTGTTACAGTATTATATCAAAAATATCTAGAAATAAACTAAAACATTTATTACTTGGGTCTAAAAATTAACAAAGAAAAAATTGATAACAAAAAAATAACAAAAAACAATACAACAAAAATGTAATAATGTTTTGTTATCAATTTTCTTTTTTTTTTTTAATTTTTAGACCTAAGTAATAAAGGTTTCTGTTAATTTCTAGATGTTTTTGATATAATAATGAAGACTGTAACTGAAAATGTCAAAATATACAGGCAGTCCTATTTCAAATTAAAAAGTTTGAGGTTATATCTCAGAAACAGTAAACGTTTCCATACTTTACACGCTCACTTTCAAACTATCAAAAGAAACTAAAAATCGTCCTACACTTCCAACAAAACCAGCATACAAAAACCCAATGCCTATTAACTACTTAAAAATTGATAACTTAAGAAAGGTGATGCACTATTTACAAGGAGAAGATCTTGAATTTTATTACCATATTACTTCTTGCGAAACATTAAATCATGATGAAGACTAATGACAAGTTTAATAATGTTGTTTTTTTTGTTAGTTTTAATTTTGTTTCTTCTATTAAACTTGTTGTTCTTCTCGTTTTTATGCATTTTTATTTACCACTTGTGCTAATATCATAAGCTTTTTTCAACAAATAAGCGATTATTATTGATAAGGATGTCGTTGACTGGAAGAACAAAACGAGTGCAGCCGATGTTGTATCTAATTGCTTATTTATTATTGCCTTTTGAAACAAAATTTACTTCCAGAACAACTGCAAATGAAATTTAGTACAACTTTTCTGTGCTTACCAAATTTGTAAAATACACAGCTGCCGAATTATACAGTTTTTTTAGTTTGCCACAGACACCTGATTTGGACTTATTCTGTTCTTCCACTCACCAATTCAATAGGGTATTTGACTGTACTAAAAATATGGCTTGTATTATAGCCATCCTAATAGATTACAGTTTAAGAAAACTATTTGTTATTACTTTTCAAAAAAAATATGCTTTATTTCTATTAAAAACGAAAATTAAAATTGAATTTTATTCACGTCCTATCACGTGATTGAAAACGCTCTGTAATTGGCTCAGTCTCCAGTGACGTCATTCGTTAGTACGCTTTGAGCGCGTTCGGTTTGTCTGGGTAGGATATGGGGAGAGCAATGCTCAGATAACCTGGGTCGGCTGTCTCTCTCTTATATGCAGATAAACGCCGTATGACGTTAGTCCGCCTATTATGCAGCGCGTCACTCTCACCGTACAATACCGGGTTATCCGAACGCGCTCTTATGCTTCTCCCGTTTGAATTTAATAGCACTAAAGCGCCATGTAAGCATAACTTTGTAGGTTAGGATAGCCCTAACCTTAAGCTGTCAGATCAGATAATACCTGGTTCGAAAATACGGTAGATAACTGATTCTATTCAGTTTTACTTATGTCGAAGTAATCTGCATAACAAAAAACACTTGTATTGGCCGGTATTTCTTTCATTTGGATTTCTACGAGCCAACCACTTTCTTCGCAGTTTCAAATCTTGCGGAACAGCTACAAATATTTATCCGACGCTTTTCATGACGTATTTGTGCATTGTGGATTTATACACCATTTATAACCCATTTTTATGTAGAAATTGTGAAAACAACACATCATAGAACACAATTACCAAATGGCGACGATGCCGATGCTGACAGACCATATGGGCCGATTTGACATCTACTATCGGGTGACGTCACACAACAGAAAGTATCGTTTTGGCGGGATTTTTTGTAATTCAATTTTTAACACTGATTTTTATGAAATATTGAGGAAATAATTACGAAAGATAATGCATTTAGTGAAGGAATAAACACATTAAGATTGTTTTCCAATAATAGTCAAATACCCTCTTGTCTAAAATGTATTTCGAACATCAGGGCACTCGGGTCGCTATTAGTTCTGTATATCTCACAAATTGTATGACTGAAAACGGGTATAATACTAAAAAATTCAAAGCACGGTTCGTTATGATTAACTACCTATGCAGGGCTATACAGTTAGAACGGCAACACCGTAATGTTTTCACTGCACAACCGAATTTGTACACTTTTCAATCAGTCTAATAGTAAATTACCTCTCACTGTATATATCCGAAGTTAATCCCGAAGCTGAATTTACGATCTCGTTTAGGGATTCAAGCTAGTGAGACCGTTTCGTAGAAACGGAACCTGGAAAGGCAGCAAGTCGAACCGAGTATATAGTTCGTAGTACCCAAGAACCAGAGACCCGAGAAAATTCAACATCCGCACATTGATCACGAAATCAGATTACACACAACACACCGCCTCTAATTCCTGAAATTAGATCAACCGAACGAGATGTGGCTTACATTGACGATTTCATTAGGAAATGTGAGGGAAATGTTAGCATTACGTTCGTATTGTTATTCGCAAAAATAACCCGCGTCATAATTATTGCGCCAATCGTGAAATGCTCGCTACCATTCGATTCCGAAGCACCTTATGCAACTGCCATCGAAAAAAATTTCTAATATTTATGAAAATTATTTATGCAAATTTTAATATGGATTACAAATATAGAAATGCTTTCCGATGGCAGTTGCGTCTGATTATTGCCTGCTGTAATGCATTATAAAATATAATTAAATGTTAACTATAAGAGCACGAGTTATTTTCTTCTGAACTTCTCTAGACTTGCACTCTGGAGTATTGTAGTGCGTGTTTGTAGTGAGTTGGCATATCATCGACTAGAAAACTCAAACACAGTCCAGTTTGAGTATTTGTACAAATAGAAAGCAATACATTTATTTCGTTAGGTTATACCATACGTCAAATGTAATAAATGCGAAATAAAAACAAACATTTTATAGTAGCGCCATCTAAGTATGAACTGGCAAAGCAAAATTGATGTAACGTTGTTATCTACGCACAAGTCCAGTCAAAAAAGAACTTTACAAAATGTAGTTTTCAATAAAAATTAAATTTGTATACGAATTTTATAGACAATATCGATTGTACTGACCAATATCGACCGGGGATTATTCATTCAACCACAGTAGTTTATTAGTCCATTTTATCGTTTGCTACGCTGTGGATATTGTTAATTAAATTTAATAATTAGTGGTCGTCAAATTTATTAGCTTGATTATTAACAATTTTGTGCACAAAGCACAAAGTTTTATTCGGAAAGTTATTGAAAACCATAATTATTTTAAACTATATTTTTTAACGTATTGATTTTACGTAAAATGCATAACATGTAACACCGCTTGTTTCGATAGCTTTGGTCCCTATATTTGAACTGACATGAAGTGTGTCATAGTCCTGAATCATATTTACATGACTTGTGTATCTATCAACATTTTTGCTTTTCCGTGTAAACACTAGCGCGAGAAAAGTGAAAAAGGGACCCGATTTTTTAATTTTTAAGTTAACATTTAGAGCCTCTTCTATAGATTGACATTTTTATTTATACTTAAGTTTTTATGTAATAAAGGGTCCACAACGAGAACAAGAAAAAGTTGTTATATACACCTATACAGAGTGTTTCTTAATAACATGGTAATATTTAAGGAGGTTATTCTAGGGTCCATTTTAAGGAAAAAATTTATATGAACGTATGTCCTAAAGGTCCTAACTTTTGAACTACAGGGTAAAGGCTAAAGTTTTAAGAAAAAATTATTTTTTTTATGATAACTTTGGTACGACTCTAGATATTTTTGTGAAACGTAGTACGCATCTTCTATGCATCAAAAGGCATTTTTGTACGGTTTTCGGATAAAAAAATAAAATTCATTCATTTGCATCTCTAAACCCCTTACGAGAAAAAAAAACAATTAAATAAAATACAACTTTAAACGCAAATTTATTTAAGAGAATAATTTTTAAACTGTAAAATTATAAAATTAAAGTAAGTTAAGACCCTTAGGATATATGTTCAAATGACGTTTTCCCTCAAAATGGACCCAAGATATACCTCCTTAAATATTAGTATGTTATTAAAAAACATCCTGTATAATTAGAATATAAGTTTGTTTATTTAGCTTGCGCATGCTTCATAATATTCGCATTTAGTTCGTAAACTACTCTCTGCAGTTTCGTTGCTAAAATAAATATTTTACGCTTAATTTGAGTTTGTTAATGAATTGAGTTTTTTTAACGCATTTTTTGAAATATCATCGGTTGTCCGGCGGCTTAACTGGGGGCTGATATATAGTACCGGTACCAGAGGAAGAATGACTGACCTTAGGGTCCAAGTTCAACAGGAACCGTTCCTATACGGCTATAAGGCTATAAGGCTTCCAATTGTTCTTTGTCTCTCAGAACGTTTGAGAAGGTTGTTCAAATTTGACAACATCAGAATTGTCTACTACAATCTCCAAAAGGTGGGTGATTTTTTACGAACCTAAAACAAAAAAAAAACAAATTGAGAACAGGTCAAAATTAAAAGAAAAGTACTTCATAATAAATATAAGGAAAACAAGAACGTGGGTTACTAGGGCTCAAATAAAAGTGCCAACTAGCTAGACTTTTCTATTTACTGTACCCTCCGAAAAGTTCAAGTCAATAATAGGTCTATATTAATTCCTTCAACAAACTAATAATTCATTTAATCAAAATAGTATATTATTATACAAGTTTTATAAGACTCGTTCCATTTGGGCACTCCTCGCTACGCTCGTCGTGCTCAAAACAACTCGTGCGCCAATACGTCTTATAAAACGAGTGTAATATACTATTTTTTCTACTTTGCGTCATTAATTTTATATAAATTTAGAAATTCTGGTTACTATATCGCGCTAAATTAGAATCTATGGTATTTTGCGGGTACCACGTGGCAGCACTGTAGTAACTGTCAATTTCGTTAAAGATGAGATCGATGAGATAACATCATGACAAAATCTAATTGTGAATAATTTTACTCTACTTTAGCCTACAAGTTTGAATAAATATTCAGCGAGGTCGCACCGATGATCATAATGGAGCTTGGGGCAACACTTTTAACCCTACTGTGATAAATACATGAAACTTAACCTAAAAAGTAAACAACTTTAAAATAGTGGGCCATAAGTATAATAATCAGAATAGAAGTGTTTGGCGGTGACTAGTTACTTCGAAGAACGAGAACTTACTAAATAATTGTTATAACGCTTAACGTTTGATAGCGGTGTCTACCTAATTCCGCTACGTAGCCGTTGCGGCTTATATATTTACAAGCACTTATTATTGAAACCCAATTCTAATTTCAGCAAAGTAGTTTATTAGAATAAATTATACTTAGTAAAATTACATGTGATGGAGGTAATACAAATACGTTGCACACAACCAGAACTAAGACGAAGTCGAAAGCGACGGACAAAAACGAATATGAATTGAACCGAGCATCCAAGCGTCCAAAATATTACCGAAAATTATACGTTACATAAACTAAGAAATCCTCTACACTTTAAATGTACTATAGCTTTGTACGTGTATGCTGATAAACCATTTATTGCGCATATACCATCTCGCAGCAGTAATTAAAATCGTTCGTATCTACGATGTAGGTTTGATCTTCGCATAATACCTTATTGAAGTAAATGTGGTCCTTGAATTATATCTGAAAAGGGGATTTGATGTTTAGTTGAAAAGAATGATAACGATCACTTACTAGAGTCGTAAAACATCACCGTAAACGTCATGCTGGCGTATTTTGATGAACACAGCAAAACTAAGAAAGCCCCAATCCTTTGGCCATACTATAGCAGGCTACACCCATGTTTAAATATGTATAGAATATTGATATTTCGCAGTCTATGTGATTGCAAGCGATTAAGAAGATGCAGTGCGTGGTTATGTTGGGTTATGTATTGTACATTTGACATATGGCATTTGATATCACTGTGTACCAATCAGACAAAAATGTTACTGTTTTCGGTATTACAATGTGTTAATTGCAACACTGGAAACAGTGTTACAATGTGTACACGTTGTGTACACGTGTGTACAAGTAGAAAAAAACATTTATCGCAACCTTAAAATATCGCATTTTAACTGAACGAACAATTTCGTTAATTTAAAAAGTTATAATTCTAACATTTGAACTAAATAAATCTCGTACGTATAATATACAAATTGAAAATTTCTACTGAAAATTAAAGTTGTTTGACATAAATAAACGTTCTTTCTACCAAATAGATATTTCAAACATATACGTTTTTATCCGCAAAGAAATATTTCTTCTGCCTGTTTTGAAACACCAGATTTCTTTGAGTCAATGCAAATCATTTGAATTAAACAAAATTTTCTATCTGTGTATATTCGACCCGTATTAAATACTAAACCACAACATTAAACAACCTATAATCTGTTTATTATTAAGTTTGAAGGGACTGTCTGGCGTCCTTTTACGGCATCATTTCCTCTATTGATTTACACTCGCCTTCCTTACTTTCTTCGTTTCCCGTTTTTTTTCCCGTTTTATTGTGAACATAAAGCCTTCGGAAACTCCATCGGGCCGGACCCTTTCTCCTTGGACTTCTCTTCCGACTCTTCCGAGCCCGTTTGGCGATTAATGTTGCAGAAATTATCGAAGCTATCTGGACGGGCGCAAACAGACCCCTTCGCAATAAAACCGGATTGAGTTGGATTCAGTCCGAAGGACTTCTCTTATCTGTTTAATTAGTGCACTCGCTCGGGTGTCAGAGAAAAATCACCTTCACGTTAAAGATCAGACGGATCGACAGCATAAATAACATAGAGACGAAAAGACTGTGGACTACAAGCTCGAACAACTTTAAGAGGAATCACTACTGCTGGTACGTCTTATAAAATAAGCATCCATAGTCAGCTTAATGTTGTATCAATTCTCTCATGTTATACATCAAATTATAGATAAAGGTGTATTACTTGCTGTGGTAATGTATATGTATTACTTGTTGTTGTTGTATCCACGCTACGTGATGAAATATAATTTATTTATGTACTCGAAGAAGTACAGTTTTGAGTGAAAAAATAATGTAAGATATTGATATTTTTACGTGAAATTTTGTACATTTATAGAGGAAGGTGTAACTTAGACCTATTATGTGTTTTTTTTTTCAATTTTAATCTCTACATGCAAATAAACTAGAATATTCTATGAAGTAAATATTGGTGGCATCAAAGAAATATGTTTTCATAGAAAAGAATGAATTCAAAAGGATATATTTCTTAAAAATAGAAATCTTTTCTATCTGTTTAATTTAAAATTCAAATCTTGTGTTCTTATTGAGACACGCTTTACTAATAGGACATTTCCATATTCATTGTTTGCCATAACTTTATCACGTGTGAAATGGGGTAGCAATTACGGTAGGAAATTACAAATGGGTTCTATATATGTATCTACGTGAGCAATTGTAATGAGAATTAATATGTATGCGGTGTAGCTTAATACTGCTTCCCTCACGTAGGCTGCATTATTCATAATTTGCGTGTATGTTCTTTCACGTATAGCGATGTAGCACTTAATGGTGATGCTACGATGCTTGAATACTGTTTTGTATACATTTGAAGTGTTTTCAATTTATAGGATTTGATGATTATACTTAATTACCTGATCGACAAGATTTTGGCAATACTGGTCTCATTTCTAAAAGAGATTTCGGATAATAAAAAAATTTTCATTTTCAAGTACATAATCCATTTTATTTGCAACTGGAACTTGGTGAATATAAGTAAGTTTGAGCCAACCAGTGTATGAATCAGTATACATTTTGAGAAATTCATTTGATTAAATTATCAATCTAAGTAAAAAGCTAAGTAACATTTTGTAATTTTAAATGCAGTTGGACCTTGCTGTAAATGTTACTTTGTGGAGAGTATTGATTTACCTCTTGTTGATCTAACAGCACGCAGTCGACATGAAATCGCCTGAATAAACTTTAATATTTGATCCTGCCGAATGTGGCATAATATTTGCGTTACAGAGCAAGCCACAGCTTTTTCACCAGTTTTCTGGTAGGACAGATATCGCAAAGGTTTATTTGAAACTGTGTTTATTCTACAGAAAATTATATTTTGGGATGATTTAAAAAACAAAATAAAGAGAATTGATTAATGGTTATTCAAGAGCAGTATTAAATTTAAAAAAAGCATAACTACATCATATGTCTAATTTAAAAGCTTTTCATGAATATGGGTAAAAAATTTGACGGTTGTACTCTTCAAAAAATTGTTTGTTTAACCACTACACCTTTTCCTGCTGTTATTCAGAAAGTAGCAACTGATATTCAGAAAGCAACACATGATATTCATCTATTCCGATTTATTTTCAGAAAGTAGCAAGTTGATATTCAGAATATGTCATTTGAAATTCAGAAATTGACAAATGATATTCAGTAAATTTAAATAATTATAACTGTATTAATATTTTATTTCTGAGGAAATTATAAATATATTTAGAAAATAAACTGCTTCCGGGTTATGCCGTGTGTCAAGATTTGTTAATGCTGACGTTTCGCGAACCATGTTGCTCGCTTCTTCAAAGCTAATTGAATACTGAAGACCTACCAAGAAAGTCTCCCTTATATACCTGAATTTACACCTCACTGCGCACATCTGGAGCTACCGCTCCATGTGCTTTTCCACCTGACCGCGTTAGGATCGATTTCCAGACCCTACTAATGTCAGTACCGTCCTCGCGATTGATGTTGTCAGGATGTTTGTAAATTTCGATGGCTTCTCTAATAAGCCTTCGATGATAATTACACACCCTTGCCAACATCTTCGCGTCATCGAAATCCATTGTGTGTCAAATGTCGAATCAAGGAGCACAGTAGAGACACCCGGCTAGGCAAGATTCAACAGTCCGCTGTTGCTCAACACTGCCACGGGTTGGGACACACAATGGATTTCGATGACGTGAAGATGTTGGCACGGGTGGGTAATTATCATCGAAGGCTTATTAGAGAAGCCATCGAAATTTACAAACATCCTGACAACATCAATCGCGAGGACGGTCCTGACATTAGTAGGGTCTGGAAATCGATCCTAACGCGGTCAGGTGGAAAAGCACATGGAGCGGTAGCTCCAGATGTGCGCAGTGAGGTGTAAATTCAGGTATATAAGGGAGACTTTCTTGGTAGGTCTTCAGTATTCAATTAGCTTTGAAGAAGCGAGCAACATGGTTCGCGAAACGTCAGCATTAACAAATCTTGACACACGGCATAACCCGGAAGCAGCTCATTTTCTAAATGATTCTGGCCGTGAAAGCCTACGTACTTACTTATAAATATATTGTTAGCAACAGTTATTTCCTGACATTATTTTAGGTCTATGTATGTATTAATATATGTATGTATGTAAGTATGCATGTACATAGAATAATGTACAATTTGACGTTTTGAAATAATGTTTTTTTTTTCTGTGCTTAATTAAGTTCTCAATTTTAAGTATAAATTTTTAAAAATAAAATATCAAATAGCTTTGTATACTTTAACTATGTGTCTCTGTTTAGCGTGCATGATATAAAAATACGCTTTGTCATTCTGTCATGTGACATCCATTTCATCTGTATGCGACCCACTGTATAGAGAAGTTCCTTAAAAAAAATTCTGGAGAATTCTGAATTACATTTGCTACCTTTTGAATATCAATTGTGACTTTCTGAAAATAATTCGAAATAGATGAATAACAACTGCTACTTTCTGATACTAAATCGGAATAGATGAATATCAATTGGTACTTTCTGAAAATAATTGGGAATAGATGAATATCAGTTGCTACTTTCTGAATAACAGCAGGAAAAGGTGTAGTAAGTATCTAATCTAATAAAACAGATGCTTGTCAACAGTGCTGACGATAATTATTGTATTCCACATTTGGTTGGGTATCAACATAATATGTAAAAGCAGTACAAGATTAAGAGTCATTGTATTTGCAGTAAACACGCAATTCGAGTTTCCAAGCCTCACCAAACCCCTATCAAATTCCAAACGCGACAGGCGATACTCATAACGCAATCAGACCTATGATCAGCAATTCGACGAAATAATAAATGGGACTTCGAATGAGTCTCGAAGTTACACCATTATTAGCATCATCTAGAGTGTCTCTAGAGATAACAGTTTGCTTGTAACAATCGATGTTGAAGAGTTTTCAACACCTGCGTCATTCGTGAACAATTTCGCCGGATACAATCGTATCCTGTTTGAACTTTACAGATAAACTGGATTATCGAGCTGTCGATGTGCAATTGTTTTGCCATCGACACTATGGAACAGAAACCAGACTGAAGCGGAGCAGCGTTATAATGAACTCGTCAAAACAAAAGCAGATGTCGATGATAGCACATCAGGGTTTATTTCAGGCACCCCATTTCTCCCTTAGTTTAGCTTAGAGGAATATCCATCATGTTTTCCAAAACAAAGTCCAAAATATACTTATTATTAGAAAAAAAAAACCTATAATTATAATTAATAAATGAAAGGATATCATTCGTTCAAATGAGTCGTGAAGGTATTTCTCATCTATCACATGTGCGACTAATAAAAGTCATTTTCTCCAGCTGTCAGCACATTTTGCAACGGACATTTACTCGGTCCCGTTCAGTCCGTATCTGATGACCGGGAGTAACGACGAAATATCGGTAATTGCACGTCATTACTGTTGACTCGCCGAGACGTATTATCGACAGACGACGATCGTTAGGGTGTAGGCACTATGACAGCAATATCAATCACCCTCCCCATGTATACAAAGCTAAAATCGATCCGGTTTAAATCGCTCTCACGACTATGTAATGCGTCACGGTTGACATAAGACGCCACAACGGCTATAAGCCAACGAAATTTCATCGCCATCCCTATCGAAAATGTTATTTCGAAATTAGAAGATTAAAGTCTTCAAATGTTATCGATATCCATACATAATACATTATACTTAGCAAATGAAAAAAAAGTAGTTATGTATTGACGATTCTGGGCCAATTTTCGTATCATAATAGTAATAATGTCACGGGAGTAAATTATGTTTTGTTTTTTAGTTTTTGAAATGCTGAACAGTGAATTGAGAACCTTTTGAAATGATTTGACACTATAATTTATTAAATTAGATATTTTTTTCTGTGGAGATAAGTGAAAAGGAATGTCAATATCATCGTTAAAAGTTTTTTAAAAAAAATTATCTTTCTACGTGCTCTTAAATCATATGGCAAAGTTATGACTGAATGTTTTTAAATAGTTACATTAGAAATAAGTGAATAAGTGAATTGTTTATAAATTAGTGTTATTAATGTATACATAATCTCTTCTGCCCTCTTTTACACGTCCCAAAATAATTTAACTTTGTACAAAACATTCCGTAAACGATGAATATTTTCTTAAAATATTATACTTTTCATTTCACATCGAACGACATTTGTATACTGTGAAAACTTAGTATACATACGCGGTATATTACACAGAAATATTTGTTTGGTAGAAAGAACGTTTAATAGTGTCAAACAATAATTATGATTGTGTTGAGAGAAAGAATTAAAATTTTTTAAAAGTTGCGGGGAGATTATCAGAAATTGTTCAGAACCTCCCAAAGATCAAATCCACAACCACTATTTTTTTTCACCGCCCCCACCCTCTCCTGCAGTACCCTAAAAATGAGGCAAAATTTTCCCCAAATTTACAATTTTACAAAGTTACGTTATTTATTATTTTTTTGACAGAAATTACTATTATTGAATTGTTGACATGTTTTTGTCATTTATTACCTAATTTAAAAATTAAAAATTTTTTTAAACATCTACCATTTGTTTAAACAAAGATACTTATACGATGTTATGATCTCATTTTTCTATTTGTTGCAAACATTACTAACCTATTATTTGTTGTCTTTTATTACTAGTATTAGTTATTACTACTACAAATTAATATTTTTTAATTTTCATGAAATTTTGGATTTAGGGTCTTTGGGCAATTTTGAAAAATTATTACTAGTAAATTTTTTCGATAAAAAAATCCCCAAAGTGATTTCTTGATTTTTGCCATTTATTTTGCCATCACAAGGTGCTTTGCATTTTAAGAAGACAATTGGTTTTTTTGGCAGTAAATAGAGCAATATGTATTCTATATTTGAGAGAAAAAATTACTAAAATTGGACTAAAAATAAAAAAGATATGAAGGTGTTACACTCTTAAGTGGGACACTGTATATGATGTTAGGCATATATTTTTCTAGTTTTGTAGAAATTATTAGATTATTGGAATTTTTTGTCATTTATTTACTAACTTGCAATTTTTTAAACAAATATTATTTGTTCCGGATCTTGTATAGTATTGTCTCTCCACCACATACTTCATGTGGGCGGGAGCGATGTATGAGCAGGTAGAGGGTGCAGCCATGGGATCACCTTTGTCACCGGTAATCGCCAATTTCTTCATGGAATTGTTTGAAGAAAAAGCCATTACATCAAGTCCCTTCAAACCCAAGCACTGGGTCAGATATGTCGACGATACCTTTGTGGTTTGGCCACACGGTAGAGATAGACTTACTGAGTTCCTTAACCACCTGAACAATGTTAGTCCTTCCATCAAATTCACGATGGAAATAGAAGAGGACAATCAGCTGCCTTTCTTGGATGTGCTGGTATACAGAACGTCAACGGGTAGACTTGGACATACAGTCTACCGTAAGAAGACACATACCGATCGGTACTTGAACGCCAAATCACACCACCACCCCCAACAGAAGAGAAGTGTTATTAACACTTTGTTCAACAGAGCCGAGAAGGTATGCGACTCTAGCACCTTGCACGACGAACGGAAACACTTGGAGTGGGCCCTACGCCAGAATGGATACACCAAGTCTGACATACGGGGTGTCACACAAAGAAAACCGCAAGTCTCAGAGGAACCGCAAGAGTCAAAGGGGTTCGCTTGCTTACCATACGTAAGTGGGGTCGGTAGAGAGAATCGGTAGAGTACTGAAGAAATCGGGTATCACGGTAAGGTACAGAGCACCAGCTAAGGTAAAGGATCTTTTGCCTAACCCAAAGGATATCACACCACTCCTGAAGAACGAAGGGGTATACAAGATAACATGTGAGTGCGGAACATGCTATGTAGGACAGACAGGACGAAGCATCGAATGTCGAATCAAGGAGCACAGTAGGGACACCCGGCAGACGCGAAGATGTTGGCAAGGGTGGGTAATTATCATCGAAGGCTTATTAGAGAAGCCATCGAAATTTACAAACATCCTGACAACATCAATCGCGAGGACGGCGAGGAAGAAGCGAGCAACATTGCTCGCGAAACGTTAGCATTAACAAAAGCAGTTTATTTTCTAAATATTATTTGTTTAATCAAATACTATTTGTTTAAATAAATATATACATTGTTACCGACATATTTTTTATATTGTTTACAGAAACTAAACTAAACTTTTCGGTTACTTCCGGTTACACCGGAAATGATGTGAACTTTTATATTTCAAATGGAACACCCTGTACACCCACGCCACCACCAATAATATGTTAAAAAGAATTGAAGCACGTTTTTGAACAGTTACTGAAATTGAATTAAGCAGTTTTTTAAAACTTACTTTACCATTTTGTTTGATTTTTAATATTGTTTTATTGTGGGCTTATAATTTTATAAATACTGAATTAATTATAACGAAAAATGACCTAAAAAACTTGTTTAATAAATATTCCAAATCCTTCAGTTGTTTTCAAACGCAATCTAGAGATTTGGCAATGCTTGCAATGTCTACTATGATGTTTAAAAATCGATTTCAGTAAGTACAAGCACATTTTAGATACAGGACATTTTACACAAAGTTGATCTAAAATTTTCCATAGAATTGAGAAATATATTCATATGTTAGGGTTGCCATTTGAAAAAAATCGGCTTTTAGTACTTTTCTCAAATTCAACTTTGATCTTATAATTTGACACCATGTATAACTTTTAGAAGGATTCTACCGATGTGTCGATAATATGTTACAACAATTTTGCCGGACAACTTTTTTTCCAACGGTCACAGGGCATAATTTATAAGTAATTGAAAGTAACCGTGCAGCTGTCATTAATTAATGAAAAAAATGAATATCTCAAAAATGACACGTGTTAGGTATAAGATATGTAACATAAAATTGATCTAAAATTTAATGAAGATTTAAAAAATGCGATAAAATACAAGATGTTCCATTTGAAATATAAAAGGCATCATTTCCGGTGTAACCGGAAGTAACCGAAAACTGAAAATATTTTAGTTGAGACGATCAAACAATATAAGTCTACAAATTTCTTATTTCATTTGGTTCTCCATATACTTCTAATGGCAGCTCGTCGTGGGAGACCCTGTATAAATTTATCACTAGATAAAAATAAAAATGAAAAATAAATTCCAATATTCACCAAGTTATAACACAATATTTTATAGTTTTAACATTATTCAATGTCATTAACTTAGCGCTTGGTAACTAAAGTCGATTTTTGATGATTGCAGCATCTTTCCCATTTTAGATTTTGGCCAGCTTTTTTCGTATATCCACAACAGTTGTGCTTATGGTTGAATTTGATATAATATTGGGTAATATAAAATATTATACTCAAACCATTAGTGTGCAGACATTTTCTACGAAGTTTTAAATCACCCAAACCGTATATTTCAATACACAACTTCATACGACTCCAAAAAATAAAGTCCATACAAACACATAAAACACAAAGTAATAGACTCTTTCGGGATCCATTCCTCATGTATCGTAAACTGATACCTTTCGACCTTCGACCTTATAAATCATCGACCGGATATAATACAGTTCGCCCGGAGATCTTTGAAACTTTCAAATATCCATTTCACGTTCCATTCAACGTAAATAAGGTAGCCAGCCCTCAATATGGTCTGGAGAGGCCTGGGCCAAGCACGCCCGCCTCTTCACAGGGCACCGAGTCAGACGGCTGCCATCCTGCGGTCATAAATTTTAATATCCGAGCGCAAAACAAGCGCGCACCATTCCATCCGGAAGTCTGCCCTAAACGTATACACGGCAGGCCGGCGAACGATGCGATATAGCAAGAGAAGAGTATAGCGATGCCCCAGCGAAAGAAACAAAATGGTTCAACGTCGTTGATGTTATATCCGCTGTTATCAAAGCAGTTTTGAAAAGTTTGCTATAATGTGCGAATATGTAACGACACATTGCAAGGAGCGCTCTTATGATTAAGCCGGGGCTACACATTGCCGTACTTGCCAAATATCAAATATTTGCCAAGTATATGAATATTTGTCAAGAAAAAAAAACCTGCTCTATTCAATTCGTAGCGAGTCCACCTCTAAAATAAATTGATATATTCGACGTTCGGCTGTGCGGACGAGTTTTTTTTACGCCATATAGTACTTGGTATTTGCAATACCATTTGCAATACCCAGTTGAAGTGGGTATAGCAAATGCAAAGGCGACAAATGTTGGTGCATTTATTTGTACCTACTCGATGAACATTTTAGTACGCAGTTTAAATTTTCACTTTTTTAATTTCGTTTTGTATGTAGTAGGTCGTATACGAAGATTGACAATAGATTTGTAATTATTGGTAAGATTTTTGATTTTTCTAAAGGGCGAACACCGCATAAAATTGTAATGTTGAGAAACCGTCAGACCGAAATTAAAAAAAAAATATTGCTTTCACCTGCCCACATAAACGCAATATTCCAAGAAAAACGTACACCATATACAGAGTGGATCCTAAGTTGATGCTTTTCTATGAACAATATAGATGATACTCATTTATGAGCTTGCAAAATATAACCTTTTTGTTAAATAAAAAACGTACACAAAATTGTCTCGAAAGCGAAAAAGAAAAAAGAAAAAGAAATAAGAAACGAAAGCGGTTAAAAATATTTTAATAGTAGAGACAATTTTGTGTAGCTTTTTTATTCAACAAAAAGGTTACATTTTGAAAGCTCATTTGTTTAAGTTTTTGTTTCAGAAGCTGATTGATCTGTATTTCAGACAATATTAGGACATATTTATACAACGAACCTAGTAGTACAATTGGATTTAGTAGAACTTTAAAGATGACGAAGAAACCATATGTAACATTTCTTTTATGGGCAATATCTTCCTAATTTAAATAAAAAATAGATGTAAATAATAATTTACTTAAACTAATTCACATCAAATGACCAATTGTATTGTTTTACAGTTTGTTAAAATTAGATGCTGCGAATTAATAATACAGAAAGCTGATGAATTAAACAAAAAATCATTAAAATGAAACAAAAAGATTCGTCAAGATTTGTTTTGTAAATTTCCACAAGAATGCCCTTGTTAGTACGCAGTGAATTCTGCACTTATGTAATTAAAAATATGCCGGCATTATAAAATAAAACCTTGCTGGTTCGTAATCAAATTATCAGTTTGATTTTAAAAAGGTAATGTGCAAATAAGGCGAACTAATCAAAAAAATAGCTAGTGCCCATTCGGTACGCACATGTAGCATGTCATCAAAGAAGATTTTCATGTATCAGCAAATGCTATGTGGCGATGTATCAATGTCCGATGCATTTACTGTTGCAGTGCAACTCTGACGGTCCGAAATCACAAACGAATATTGAACAAATTTGTTGGTATGTCATAGATGTTTTTGAGTTTTATAAAAATCAGCCGGTAATCAAGGATGGATGACAAATATTCGGTGAACGAACTTAAAAGGAAAAATAAATCACTCATGGCATCGTTTAGACCAATCAATAACAAAAATTTTCAATTTGCGTGGCAAATATATTTGCCAAATGTTTATCAACTGACAAATATTTGATATTTGGAAATATTCAGTGGAGAAATTATTATTACTATGTTTTATTATAATACTTAGAACGAAGATACTAATTACATGTTAAATTTATCAACATGAGTGGTTTGGGGTCGAAGAGCGCAGCGACGAGTGGCCTAAATGGGTTATAATGTGCACCTCTAAAAATAAATAGATGTAGAATTTATCATCAACTCTACAAAAAAAATTGGTCCATAGTTCTGCAAAAAAATTACAGTTCCACATTATAACCACATGCCATCCTACATATTACTTTTAGCACAACATATCCCGTCGCTATAAACCAACAAACTTCAGCAGTTTGATGACCGCCACATACATTAACCCCCTATTATTCCACCCTAGCAGCGAGAGAAAGCGTCGCAGATAACAATACAAATTACCGGCAATTCGGTAACACGTCGGTGACCGGCAACAACTGTCGACAGTGTGGACACACACGACACAAAAATATTAGCGAAATAAAACCCTAAACCACCGGCGAGCGGGGCGCACAACATGCCGGACAATAGGTATAATACACCACCGGCAGGCAAGGGGGTTGTTTTTACGTCGCTTTTATTGGCTTAATAAATTCCCCGCTAGCATAATCACCGCGTTGAAAACAGTAATTACAATGACAAAAGGAACTTAATATCTACATGGTTTAGGTGGGAGTTGTATACGGTTGTGAAATAAACTGAAAGAATTTATTATGGAATGTATGTTCTACAAATGATTCTCACGCGTGGGGTAAAAAGGACTTGAACAAGGGTACGTTTTAATGTTGGTTTTCCTCATTTGATTCTAACAGTATGTTCCCAGGTTACAAAGCAAGTTACAAAGAGAAAAAACTTTTTATTACTGTTTTTGTTTTCTGACATATGTCAGCTTATGTGCAAACCCCTATATCGCACAAAATTTATACATTTCAAGTATTTTTTGCAAATAGTAAAACGTATAAAGCATTTTTTAAGTAACCAGATGCCGGTAAATTTAGCTGGTATCCAATAACCAGCGATGTTACAGTTAATTGTTCTTTTACAGCTTTTTTGCTAGTTTATTACATTCATTTTCTGTAACATTGCACATATTTCTCTCTAGGTATAAACTTATTTGTTCTTTTCAGTTCCTTCAAATGTCACAGCTCTTTCAAGTATTATCAAAGGAAGGAAAAGGAAAATACAAATCAAACAATTCGAAAACGAAAAATACAAACAGTACCTTTTACAAATAATTAAATAAATAAATTCACTAAAAATTAAAAAAATATCATTGGGCAAAATACAAAAAATAAGAAACATTTAATCTAAGTAAAAGTTTCATATGGACCTATTCATAACAAGCTAATTCCTTAAGGACGGCGTTGACCAGGCGGTTTTGAGCACGTAAAAGAGTTGGGTCGTTACGTGGCGGTATCTCTGAGGCAAAAGTACGAAACTTTTAGCCTGCTATTGCTACTAGCAAACTACAGATGGCGCGTTGAAAGTACAACCGCTACTTAGCTTCATTTTCCGCGCATTTATTGGTGTATTTGTATAAGTATTTTTAAGCCTTTTTTCCGTTTTACCTAAAACTACTTATTAACCATTTTGCTCGCTAAAAATAAACAGCCCCCATGTATGTATTAAATGCAACTTCATCCTCGGTTTCAACATTGTTTATACTTATTATATTGCGTGTGATTTCTCAAGTTCATCTCGGGGTTTCCCACTATGTGGCGCACGTGCATTGGTATCGCAGATCTATTGTAACACGGAAGAGTGAGATGGAGTCATAATTGCGCTAATCCGACGAAGTTTGTCGTGACTCGCGACAAAAGTTTATTTTATTCTTTATTCTGGAGATAGAAATACATTATTTTCGGAAGAAGTGATCTTCGTTAAAGAGTGTTGGGAAAGACGCATGCTGCCAAAATTATTAAAATTTTACAAAAATTGTTTGGCACCTGAAATAATTTTAAAAAGACGACAAAAAATTTAAAGTGCCCAGATCCTGATTATATAATGCAGGCACAAACAAAAAAGTAAACGTAAAATCATAATATTACTATGATCTGTTGCATTTGCCTTGCGAAGCATAATCTATAGCTATATCCCAGTTCAAAACGCAACATAGGGAAATTATCAACATGCAACATTTAAATATCCGACTCTACATATGTGATCCCGGATACAAGGCGGTTATCGGGTCCAAAAAATGTTTTTGTTTGGTTTGTATAGTTTTGGTTGCAAAACTATGTCGCTTTGTTTTGTTTTACAACCAAAACTATGTCGCTTTGTTTTATTTTGCAACCAAAACTATGTCACTTTGTTTTGTTTTGCAACCAAAACTAAACACAAAAAAAACGCAAAAACAAAAAATAAATTGACCAAAATTGGCTTGATAACCACCGCCTTTTTGTATCCGGGGTCACTGTGATTATTGGTTTTATAAAATAGAACTTGGATAAAAGTGAATATTTTATAAGATATACATTTTTATTTTTTGGATGTCTGTTATGTCGAAGAAAGCAATGTTTAAAAAAATTATTAGATAAATTATTTTTTGAATATATTTTGAAGTTATGTACATAAAAAATCCCGAAGACGTTTTATCGTATGCTTTATTTTATAAAACAGATAATAGAGATAGAATCCGAAATTAAAATTTTTGTATGTAATTTTCTTTAGTTGAGTCTTGAAACGCGCCGTAGAATATGGTTCCCAAGGCAACAGATCACAATAATATTATGACTTTACGTGTTTTTGTTTTGCAATAAGACATATTTATGTTTTATTTTGTAATTCGTATTTTATTTATATTTAAAAAAAAAAAAAGTTATTTTATTTAGGAATAAGGTGTTTGATTTATCATTTACTCATAAGTTAACAAATATTCAATCTACTGCTTTTTAGTCAGTGAATGGTTGCGTTTCTTTTTATAATATGAATATTATGTCGCAATAATTCAACCAGTATTGTTATACAGCAAATAAACTTCAATTTCAAGTAAAAGTAATAATTAAAGTTTTGTCTGTTGAATAAATCATAACCACAATTTAAAAGATCAACAAAATACTCTATTGGTGGATGTGTCGTTTGCCTAACTGCACGGCCATATTGACGCGTCGCTCCTAGTAGACAGCCTAGCATCGCCGCTCGCTTGTGCCCGGGCGCCCGTGCAATAATATAGGTACATCACCAAACAGATGAAAATATCACAACCGACCACCTCATTCTTCGACTTCTTGCCAACATAGTAGTTCCACAGAACTGGCTGACTGTAATAGCATAGGCTAATAAAACGGCGCGCCCTCTACTAACCAAGGTCCACACTTCTTCACTTCAGTAGGGTGACGACTGGGAGTAAGGGGAGACAAGGCAGGTCATGTCGCTTCCTGTAATATAAGCTCAATAATATTGAGTTTACATGTACACGATTAAATGACCAACGAGAGCAAACTAAAGGTTTATTTGTTATGAATATGGACTTATTTTGTTGTGGTGATGTGTCCCTAGGACATAACGGAGTTTCATTAACATTGCTGGTAAGTTGGTGTGATAATTTGATCCCTAAAGATAACGAAAAATATGGAGAAAATATGGGTCTCTTTATCAATTAATTACTTGATTATGAGACGGCAGATTGCTCTCAAAATACCTGATGTCCGAATCACAAGTATGTAGATTGCAGGAGTAAAATTATTTTTAACATCAAGCTATTTGTACGGCTGATTAGGTCAATTCAAGTATAGCGTGTTTTGCCCTATACTTATACTATAGCTCATCGCCGGCCTTAAGAAGTTAGAGCCATTTAAAATACTATTTTATTAACATTTTGTTATTTTTTAAGGTATTGAAAAAATAGATAAGTCCTTATGAAATATTTTAGTCAGAACAATAATTACGTTCTGAGAAAAAAAGTGTGGAAATAAACATCCAAGCAGAAGATATTTGTACACACTAATTTCATTTATAACAGATGATTTCTATATTACTTTCTATATTACTCATACATACACAATGTTGAAAACTGCACTAATACAAGGTAATTTATAACTCGAGATGAAAATTAAATGTAAAAACACGAAATTATAAATAAAAAATGTGAAGATCTTTTAAATCTTTTGTGTTGTCAAAATTAGTACTTACTTCAATTTAATTTAATTACTGTATGTTTAAGTAACACAGTCACGAAATTTTAAATTTCACTTTAGTTTCCTGTACGCCTAAATTTTCGCCTAGAATTGCAAATTACTCTGTATATTTATAGATTTTCTATGAATGGAACGCACATAATTTTTGTCATAGAAGCTCAAACTTGTCTGGGTGATAGGTGACACGGAAAAATAACGACCAGTACAATAAGTATGCAACCAGCGTCACACATGATTACAGGTTTCTATCTGGCTTCAAACGGGCCAGACTGAAAGATGTATTTGAAAAGGGGTTGGTGTGGAAAATTGATTTAATCATTAAGTAGATCGACATGTTTATTAGATTTAAGTTTCTCGATTTCATATTGTTCAAGTAAATCGAGTTTATAACCTTTTTTCCATCTATGCAAAAGTTTGAAGTTTGCATAATTTAAATTGTGACCCGTAAATTTGTGCTTAAATAAATTTGAAGAATTTCTCGTTTTATGTTCACTGATTGTTTGCAACAACGGGTTTATTCTGCGATAAAGGGCCCACTCAGGCCTAGCTACGCCACTGAATTAATTAGTCTAGTGTATTCTTGCCCGTTGGATGTAGTATCGAAATAACAGTGGTTTATTGGGTTAGAAGAGCTCCAAATCAAAATTGTTCATGGATTTACCTTATTAATTAATCCAATAATTAAAATAATAATCCAATACTAAAATAATACGTAAAAATGACACTGAATAATGTGCCCGTGACCCGGCGGCCTAGTACCTATTGTATAAGCACAATAACAAAACTCACATTTCAATCAATTATCGTTTAGTAAACTAACATAAAAATCATGCTGTTGAATCATAGATATTGTTCTTACTTTAAAAGATACTGTCTCTGTTAGCCTAGCCATTTATGCGGTGTGTCGGTTACTGCAATTCAAAGAACCACTACTATAGTTATACTGGTAATTTATACAACTAATTCCTTCTCTACAATAAGTCCCTTTAAACTAGTACTCTGGTTAGAAACAAGAATTATTCCCGGTGATAAATATTGTCGTTAGATAAACGGTCGTAATGAAACGTTTCGTTCCCTGCAAGAAACTTCCTCAGGTTCGTTTATTTTTCATCGTAGAGAAGGTACTTATCTTCCGGGCTAAGAAAATATAACATGAATCACGTACCAGGTTAGTAACCCAGTTACAGCGGATTTAATTAACTACATTCTCTCGCGAAAGTAGGATTAAGGGAAGCTAACTGAAAATGTTTTAACGTCCCTTCACCCCTCGTCGCCTGGTGGGATGATTGCAGAATTCAGATTTAACTTAAATTTGTTACTGGAGCGAAAATAAGACAAATACTGAAAAGTATTATTACTGTATAGCTTGCAAACCGTGAAAATGTCTTTTTTTGTGGTATTATCATTCGTAAAATAAAAATAATATTTGTTTGCCCACTGTGTTTACCCCGTTGAGATAAAAATGTAAAATTTGAAATGTAAAAGTTCTAGCGCTCGCAGTTGGCTCGTTTTTTTGTTGTTTTTGTTATTTGCGGTTGTGCATGTTGGGAGGTTCTGTGGAATAAAGCTACATAAATTTTACTTTTTGACGTGGTAAAATATAGGGTAACATTTTCATCCCTGTATAATTGCTCTAAATACGAAATAAATACACAGAGAAAAAAAAACAAACTAGAGTTATGGAGTTATGGAAAATAGAGTTATCTTGTAAATTGTAACAGAAGATTTGTTTATTTTGTATTCAACGTTTATTCATAATATATCATACAATAACTAATTCAGGAGTGTGACTTACCTTTTATTCAGTTAATATTAATGACTGTGGATAGGTTTATAATAGTAGTTATCTATCTACAGCGAGCGGTTCTCAAGTAGTGGTACGCGCGGTACTACACTACTTATGAAATTTTATTTTCACTGATAATATCTTAGTAAATATAACTGAAACTAAACAATTGTGTCTTGCATTATTTATTCTATGCAAAAATGCATCTTCTGATGTACCTACAGCAGCACAAAACGCACCAATAACCACCTAAGTACAGGTTCTTGTATAGGTAACCCAATGTGAATGTTCTTGCTGTTAGAATTTGACTAAAATTAAAATCACACCTACAACTGTAGTCTTTTGTATTTTTTTATTATTTTACCTAATCTCCACCATTTATTAATTAAGTACATATCATTAATCATTAAGTATCACCCTTATAAACCAAAATTTTTAGTACACTAAAAGAAAGAGACTTCGACATCAGGTATGACTTTGCCATCTGGTTTGAAGGGAAAATGGAAATGGCACATGAAAACCGAACTTTACAATAGAATGCCGAGATCCGTACCATTTTAAGACTAATGTGCTGTGTGGTATTTTGAATAATCAAATATTTGGGCCTTTTTTTTCGTCAAAATTTAAATGGGGAATTATATCCTCAGTTCCTCAACAGAGAGTTGTCACCTTATTTGGACAATTTGCCGTTAATTCAACGGGCGTCAATTTGGCCCCAGCGTGATGGTGCACCCATACAGACTATCAACTCTGTCAAGAACTTTTTACATCATAAATTTGGCCATCGTTGGATAGGCAGAAATTCGGAATCAAGATCCTGGCCACCTAGATCCCCCGACTTTACCCCGTTAGATTTCTTTTTGTGGGGTTACTTAAAAAATAAATTATACAAACACCGACCATTTAGAGATATAAATCTTTTAGAGGAAACTATAGAACATTGTATCCAGAACATTCCACCGAATTTTGTTAGTAATGCGGCCAAAGATGTTTCTAGAAGAATGTGTTTATGCATAGAACGGGACGGACCACACAGAAACATGATGAATAGATATTCAACAATTCTTTCAATGCTAAGTTGTTTTTTAATTTGTAATAATGTATGTACTTTTGTATTGTTAGTAGTAGAAATATAATAAGTTCATAGATAATAAATTAGCATTATTAACATATTCATAATAGTTATTGACTTAATAACGGGTAAGTCAATCATAATTAATTCAAGAAACAATAGATGTTTGATGCTTTAGTTATTTTTATTCAAATATTAGCAGTGAAAATAAAATTTCATAAGTGGTAGTACCGCGCGTACGGTACGACCACTTGAGAATCGCTCGCTGTAGATGGATAACTACTATTATAAACCTATCCACAGTAATTAATATTAACTGAATAAAAGGTAAGACACGCTCCTGAATTAGTTATTGTATGATATATTAATATCTACAGGGTGATATATCAACTTCGCATCAAGAAAATGAGTAATTTTGCGCTAGTTCTAAATAAACATTAGTTACCATACCAAAATAACAAAAAATATAAAAAATGTATTCAAATTTCTAAATAATAGATTAAAAAGAACCATTTAGTATCACTGGCATTTACTAATATTTGTCACAAGAGTAATAATTAAGAAAAAAATTGAAAATATTGTTTTTCAAGGTAGGTGGCTGTGATTTCATATTTGAATATAATTTTTACTTCTAAACAACATTTCCAGATAAAATTTATCGATAATAATGAAAATAAAGGTACTTTACTCTTATCACAAATTCACATATTCTGAATCGCTCGGTATATGGCAGCGAAGTTTACATATTTGACGATTGCAGTTTTAGTTTCATACGAGCCGCCAACTTTTATAAAGAATAACATTTTCTGAAAAATACACAATAAAAATTTTTTCCATATGGTGCGGACTTTCGTGGACACACTGTATATAAAATTAATAGTTTAGCTGCATGAGATTCTATTTGATCGAGATCGATCGTGTCTGCATTAAAATAAAACTAGTTATCCAGGATTTGACAGATATTTTGATACTATTGACAGTAGGTATTGTCTTAATGGTATCAGCGTTTGACACTATTGTCATTAGAATGAAAATATCTGTCAAATCCTGGCTACCTAGTTATCATACTACGTATGATTAGGTAAACAAATAAAAATGGTCTGGTTTAACAAATATAAAACATTAAAATTAGCTCAAAGATCAAGCGCGTCACTGTTTTGGAACTCAGTGTACTTAACATTTTTTATAAAATTAATAATTTACGCTTTGTTGAGAATATTCTATTTAGTTCTCCAACCCCGTATATCAATAATCGGTTTAAATTCAATATAAAATTATTGATGCTCTTAGTTGTAATTTCCACAAAAACCAACAACCGCTTTAAACTCAAACTTCCGAACGTAGGTAGCGTTTCACATCGAATCAAGTTGCAATACATCGAATCGACAATAAACAGTCGCAATAAACCTGCTTGCACCTTTTTTTAGTTAACTGGCTGCGTGAGTTGAACGGCGTGACGTGGCGCAACTCTTTGTAGAATCAAGTCACAAAAGCGTTTTCCGGCGACTCCACCAAATCCGCTCTGTTTCAATTCCGGCACTCGCCGCTCGCCGTTCGCCGTTCGCCGCTCGCCGCTCTCTCGCTATTTTCATGAGTTCCAGATCCGACCGTCGGGCTTGTAGCCAACTTCACCGGTTTGTCTGCGGCGCCGGGCGAAATTTATTGCGGTTTCGGTTATCCGACGTCCTGATCTCGTTCTACGTTTCCTTCGTCGTTGCCGGTCGTCGTTCTTGGTCGTCGTCGTCGTCGTCGTCGTCTTTGTTTGTCCTATGAACTTTGACCTCCCTTAGCGCCTTATGTCGTATTTATATTTCCTACCGCTGCTGCCCCTCCCCCACCCTCATAGCCCTCTAGCTCTAGTCGATCCCTTTCCGGATCTCCGCTCGCCTTTCACGTTCCAACAAGCTTTTAGTTAATTACTGAGTTCGCTTGGAGGTGCATAATCCAATCGAATATATCTGGTCATTTGCTCGAGTGTACAGGGTGGGAGAATTTCGATGTCGGAATTGGGGATCTTAATAATTATAGTAAACCACAATTAATGTTGGTTATCGTCAGTGCTGATATTACATCGTCAGTGCTGATATTACATCTAATGAAGAGATTCTTGGGGTATGCTCTCCCATTCCTCAATCAGGGCTTGTGTCAGTTCCAGTATGGTTAGTGGTGGATTAGGACGCTTGCGAACACGTCGGTAAAGCTGATGCCGCACGTGTTCAATAGGATTCGGGTCAGGACTTAACGCCGGCCATTCCACGACCTGGAGCCTTATTCTGCAGCACTTAGCGATATCGCAATACGTCATATCGAATACTTAGCGATATCGATAGCCGTATTCTAACGTTTTGGTCGATATCGACTGACGTCATGACTTTCCGACATGTCGCTAAATTTAACGACAGCTTCGGAGGTGTCGATAAGTTGATTCGATATCGATATGCGCATGTAACCTCACTTTACGTTCATTGTGTACGGAATGTGTGAATCCAGTGACAGCCAGTGTGTCAAAGGTGTAGAATACCCAAACACAGCTAATAATGGTTCAGCAGTGTGTTGCGTGTGGTTGCAGCAATGAGCATAATCCAAGACAAAAAATTTCATTTAACAAGTAAAAAACGACTAGCGTTTTAGTCAAATAGTAATCTAATAGGTTTGTTCGAGCAGCACCAAAATAAGTGCAGAAAGCACTTATTCTTTCTCTTGAGCATGTGCAATGGAGATTTAGCCTGTCGAAAACCAGCATTGCGCCTGCGTAGAAGAATACCTAATTGTTTTGATTGTTGCTAGAACAAACCTAATAATTCCGAATAGGTTGAAGATGATCAGTATAGTAATGAATTTACTATTAAAGTCTAATATTACATTCAAAACTATGTTATAGGTTCCCGTTTAAACGTCAAGAAGTTTTAAAACGGTGGATTATAGCTATCCGAAGAGTTCAGTGGTATCCTTCTAGACCCAGTAGGAATTGTGGACAACAGTTTTTTGAAACTGATTATCAAATCAAACAAAGATGTAGCAAGAAATTTTTGAAACTTGATGCTTTCCAAGTGTTATAGATGATACGTGGTAGTGCAGCTAGGCCGTCGAATTATATTGTTAATATTGTCAATAAGAACATTGCTTTTTATGTTGTTAAGTAAGTAAGTATTGTAGTTTTAAATAATAACATTTCGAATAAATAAAAATTTTAAAATGTGAAAAGTAATTTTTTATTTAATTAATATTATCCAATAAATATAATCAGCATAATGTGGACTAGTTTTTATATGAGAATGCGTTTCCTTAATTCAGTTATAAAAAGAGCATTTAGTCATTGGATTGAACATTTTTAAAATTAAGGAATAATTAGTAATATATAATTTGAGAGTGCCTATATGTAGACAGTAAATTTTATTTAGCAGGAATATATGAATAAAATATACTTTTTATTAAATCTGCTATTATTATCTAGTTTATTGAAGTCTCTGCAAAAGTTATACTTGATTAATTTGTTGCAATTTAACTAATTAATTCAGTAATAAAAAGAGCATTTAGTCATTGGATTGAAAATTTTTTAAATTAAGTAATAATTAGTAATATATAATTTGAGAGTGCCTATATGTAGACAGTAAATTTTATTTAGCAGGAATATATGAATAAAATATACTTTTTATTAAATCTGCTATTATTATCTAGTTTATTGAAGTCTCTGCAAGAGTTAAACTTGATTAATTTGTTGCAATTTAATTGAAAAAGGATATTACAAATAAAAATGTGTAATTCGGCCGTAGTACTGAATGAAATACAAACAGATGGCTAGCCCACATCACTGCGAGTTGCATACCAAAAGCATTTGCCTCACTTATTGACCATTATGGGTCCTTTCCAGTAAATACGTAGTATATAAATTTCACTGCCTCAAACGTACAACATAACCTCCTGACCAGAAATCGAACTGCTGTCACATCTGACAGCAAATGTACTGTCAGTAAGGTATTTTTTAGCGATATCGATACCCGTGACGTCATGTCGAATCGAAACGGTCATGTCGCTAGTCGCTATAATTGTAGAATAAGGCTCCTGAATTCCACGTTCCTGTAAAGAGTTTCTGGTCATGCCGGCGGTGTGTGGCTTTGTACTGTCCTGCATTAGGATGAAATTTTACCCGTCACATATTATGTATAATAGTTATTAATGTACCAAGAGCATTAGACGGATGTTTATGCACCGAGAGTGACAGTTTAAAAAGCGCGAGGGCCGATAGGCCGGAGAGCTTTTTAAGTCGCCCAAGTAATGCCCGAGGTACATACAAAATTTTATGTCTTACGATGGTTTTGTTCCTCCGTTTGAAGAATATTAATAAATATTTTGACAGTTGAGTATAATAAAACACGAGTGTTTTATGTAGACTGATGTATTTATAAAATATCAGATAAGAGTGAACCGACAAGCGACACGGACACACACATACCTGTGTACATTTTTTGATTTAATTTCGTTCACTGTCAGGTTGCTGCCCTTTTAATTATGTCTCACTATCACTAGTTTTTACACATTGACGTTTATACGCCTGAAGATGGTCATGTATGACCGAAATCGATAGCGTTTAATATTTTATAAATACATCAGTCTACATAAAACACTCGTGTTTTATTATACTCAACTGAAATACGTTATAGAGTAAAACGGAGCAGTTCATCAAATTAAATATTTTGACGTTATCAAGTGACATGCGTATCTACGGAGTTAAATAACAATACAAACAATTTGTAGTTGAGTGACAATACAGACAATTAATTGTCAAACTTATAACGTTAATCGCCAATAATTGACATTGATGAGTGATAATACAGACAATTAATTGTCATACTTAAAACCTTAATCCCCAATAATTGGCATTGACGATTTAAAATTTACAATTTGAATGACAAATATTTGATATATTTGACATATAACCACGGCAATCTTATTGCCCTAGGGCGCAATAACAAGCTGTTACATTATTATATAAATTACTTGTTCAGTAATTTTCTATCTAAAAATTTTAAGATTTTCTGAAAAAGCGGGACATTTTTGAAACTCCGCGAAACGCGGGGACAATATGTGAAAAGTCGGAAACCTGTTATACACTAAAATTTAAAAGGTAGCAAAATCATGACTTTTTGCTATTATTTACCGGAATAATTAAGTATAAAAAATTATTTCCCAATAAAACGATATTGCCTGTCAAACAACAACCACAATCACCCCAAAAAATATCGTAAAATTATTATATTCGTCCACGGTCACATTCGCTTACCACCAATACCTAATAACAATCCTAAAAAACGATTCAAATGAAACAAAACGTGCGAAACGGCCACTTCCACGTCGAAAGGACATTATCTTAACCGTCCGACCAATTGACACGATGGCAAATTTTGCTCTTGGATCCGGCCGAATCGCCCGCCAAATCATTCGGGCCCAATTTTATCGGCCTCGTAGCACTTTTAATGCAACACTAAATGTAATTGCTCCTTTCGTAGGGAATTCGCCGACGACACTGTTCGTATCGTCCTATGGACAGGATCGCTCGGCCCAATTGATTATTCCGAAAGTCGTAATTTGCCAGGATTCAAAGTTTAATCAACTTATTCGCAGGCTTTCATCGCGTACCCCCGCCCCCTACCCTGCCGGTCGACCCATTTTTAGGGTGATTTCAGTGCTCCCTGCTAATTACTATTAGATAACTCCATCTCTCTGCTGGAAAAGCCGAGTTTCAACTTTTATTCGTATTAATTAATGAGCGAAAAAATTGTGCTCATATTTTCCGGGACTGATGATGTGGTTTTTGCAAGTCTGCAGTATTTTAATTGCTTTTAATTTAGACTATTTAGAGTTGGTGTGTTTATAAAAATATGAATACAAATTAGTTTAGTTACAGTTTTGTTTATATATGTTGCACCCTGCTTGATTATCGCTTTGCTGCCGTGTGTGATTTTGCGAGAAACAAATTTCCAGATGTGGTTACATCGTCTCTTAGATCTACTATACAGGTTGTCTCAACAGTGCGATCTCGGAAGATTGTGCTTGAATTCCTCGCAAAATATTACGACAATGAAAAATAACATTACCTACCTTAAACTTTATACTTTTTGATTTATTGCCATTTTTATGGAAAAACAGCAGTACTTATACTTTATATTGTGATTACCTACACTGATAAAAATGACTGCGAATTTACAAACGAACTTTACATTTCTTTCAGTAAGCCTACCCTATTTGTCGGCAATTTTACCATAATTTTAAGCAAAAATACTGAATATCATTGAAAAAGCACTTACTACATTCATTAATTGTACAAACTGTTTGTAAATTTCATAATTACAATTACTTCAACGGAATAAAATTACATATCTATATATTAAAACTACTGTCTGATATGTAAATTTGCCTTCCGCTCGTGCAATTTTCCTTTCTAGATGGTAAAGTGCTACCGAGATAATTTTTATCGCGCTTGCGCAATAATGGGATATACAGTTCGAGTTCCGTTCGCCATCCGTTTGGTTGTGTTTACAGCAGATAAGTTAGAGTTTTATTGAGTGCGATTGTTATATACAACTAATTTAACACTGTTAGTGTCTCTGTGACTTATCCTTTATCGGTGTGGTGTGGAATATTTGCTCCATATGGTTCTATAGTATTAAAAGATACAATATTGGTACATTCATCCCTTTGTATATTATGGAGGACTTTGCAAATATATACTACAAAGTGCAGGTAAAAGTTTGCAGTCTTGATATGTATAATTCCACTTTCACTAATTGGATGTTCCCTTTTAGGATACAAGTGTTGATGATACTGACATTCTACAAATTCAAGGACTTGTGTAGTGTCCATAGGTAAGATTTCGTTTATTGTTCTTTCTCGTACATGCAGTCTTACAATCAAATTTATTACTAACATGTATAACACATATCATTTCAATCACCAATATAAAAAATACTTTTCTATAAACACTCATTAATAACTTTACACACACTCTGTACCTCAAAGGAAAGCAGCTGCTGACATTATTATACCCTATATATGATATATGACTCATGTACTTCTCATTTTGATTTCAGGTGACACATTTTGGAGTATATTATATGCTGTGGTTGGATTATCCGCAGCTGCTGACATTATTATACCCTATATATGATATATGACTCATGTACTTCTCATTTTGATTTCAGGTGACACATTTTGGAGTATATTATATGCTGTGGTTGGATTATCCGCAGCTGCTGACATTATTATACCCTATATATGATATATGACTCATGTACTTCTCATTTTGATTTCAGGTGACACATTTTGGAGTATATTATATGCTGTGGTTGGATTATCCGCAGCTGCTGACATTATTATACCCTATATATGATATATGACTCATGTACTTCTCATTTTGATTTCAGGTGACACATTTTGGAGTATATTATATGCTGTGGTTGGATTATCCGCAAGTTCTCTTACTCTGGAGACGGTTTAGCTTTTTAAAAATTATTCCAAGTCAGAGTTCAAAAACGAATAAGGATAAAACCAAATCCACTGAAAGGTGATCAAACTTATTATGAAAATAAATAATTAAATGTTTTTATGCAGTCTAAGTAAGTGTGTGACGTAAGTTTACCATAGGTATTTCAACTTAATATTGTTGAAATAATATTTAATTTATATTTAAAAGATATATTTCTCTCTGTGAAGCAGATCGATTTATATCATTATACGATATGTAGATAAGTATAGTCCATGGGTTCCTATTTTATTTCATTTATTTATGATTACATTTTTGTCAAGAACTTCTATTTATTTAATGTTAAAAATATGAAATATTTATAAAAAATATGTAGATATATATATTATAAATATGCTTCACATGTTATTTATTGTTAAAATTATAATGAAACTTCATACTATTATTTTTTGTTCTTATTTATGATCTCCACATTAATAGGATTTTACTAGTGATTTTACAGTTGACAATACAGGCTTGTCCGAGCAGTCGCAAAACCAGTTTACAAACAGTTCTTTTGTGAGACACTAGATAATGTTTCATCGGTATTTATAATGGAGTTATCATAGCAACATATGTGGTCCATCACAAAAGTACTGATTGGTAACTGGTTTTGCAGTTGCTTGGACAAATCGAATATTATAGTTGCAGAAAGTTTATTGTACAACAATTAATTGCAATTCCGTGTTTACGGTAAATTTACTGAACGTCAGTAATTTTACTTACAAAAGTATATATAAAACCGTACACATCGGAAACTTCATTTCATATGAGAAGTAAATTTATTAGCTCTAAGTAAAATTACAAACCACATGGTATTTTCCCTTCGATACACGGAGGTTAAAAATGACCGTCGATCCATACGGTAAAATTACCTTTTCAGTTTTATCAGTGTACCATATCCAAATTGTGTACAGGGTGGTCATAATCAGCCACAAAATATTGCAAACAGTATTTCCTAAGAAAGTTATTTTTTTTTAAATAGAGCACCATGTATCTAATTAATTTTTTGAATTCTACGCATCGTTCTGCACAAAAAAGTACTAGCACACACCAGTGCTAAAATAAACAATTGCATCTTCATAAAAAAGTCGATTTTTCTATCAATAAGTGCACCTACATTAACCATTAAACCAGTTAAGTATTTACCTAAATTACTGTTTTCTCGCATGATTTCATCTTCTTTTTTTTAATAAATCAAAACATTTGATCACATCTGCAATTTAGTATTATAATTTGAAATAAAATTTTACTTATACCCTGTAGGCTATGAAAAACTGTGATAAACAAGTTATTAAGGTATAAAGCCGATATAAAGCTGTTGTTAAAGAGCAGATGTTGTTTTACTTATCTTAAAATAACAGCAATTCATAACGCAACTCAATATCAAGCACTGCACATTTATTTTTCCATAAAGATTAATACTTAATATTGTTATGCAAGAATCAGAAATTTATAACGGTAATTTTATGTAAATTTTTACTAAGAAGACAAGTTATTCCTGTAACGGTTTATTTTAGCACTAGTGTGTGCTAATACTATTTTCTGCAGAACGCATTTTTGTTGGATTTGCCAAGAACCCACACAATGTCAATTAGTTCCTCCTGAGAAAAGTTCGCCATATTTCAAAAAACCACTGACAGATACCTTAATAACTTGCTTAGCACAATTTTTCATAGCCTACAGGGCATAAGTAAAATTTTATTTCAAATTATAATATTAAATTGCAGATGTGATCAAATGTTTTGATTTATTAAAAAAAAGATGAAATTATGCGAGAAAACAGTAATTTAGGTAAATACTTAGCTGGTTTAATGGTTAATATAGGTGTAGACTTCCTTTATGAAGAAGACTAGTTATCTCTGCAGTTGTTTATTTTAGCACTGGTGTGTGCTGGTACTTTCTTGTGCAGAACGATGCGTAGAATTCAAAAACTTAATTAGATACAGGATGTTCCATTTAAATAAATTAACTTTCTTAGGAAAAACTATTTGGTATATTTTGTTGCAGATTATGACCACCCTGTACACAATTTGGATATGTTAGGTAATCACGCTAATAGAACGCTTCTTACTTAACCATAATCTAAGCGTGCGCAATAAAATTAAAAACAGGTATTGAGATATACAGTTTTCCTTAGACTGCTGTTTCTCCATAAAAACGCCAATAAATCAAAAAGTATAAAGTTTAGGGTTGGTAATGTTATTTTTCATTGTCGTAAAATTTTGCGAGGAATTCAATATTGCGCCGAAATATAGGTTGTTCCATTTAAAAAACATAAGTTTGGGTCGGTACTACCTTATGGAACACCCTGTATACACGGTAATAATTTTAAAATGTGCGTCTCGGCGTTCTGTATATATGTGAAATCAGTTTTAAAATATCTTCATTAACAGAGGCACTATCATCCGAGATCGCACTGTTGAGACACCCTGTATGTACAAGTCTATACCGGCCACGCTTCCTTAAGGGTGTTACAAATGTTGTGACAAACTCAATATACCCTACCACAGTAAATGTGGGAGGTAAAATAAAGCCATACAACGCGATAAACATACTACACTAGGTGGGTACTAGAAAAAATCTATAAACACCGAAAAATATCGATATCCCTTACTAAAAACCGATCCCGTCTAAAAAATCCTCAAAACCCCCACAAAAATCAACGATTTCCACTCATTTTCATCCTCACAAAACCAAATATAACGCAATATAATTATTAATTTCGTCGTAACACTAAAGAAGCAATGCATATTGGTTTACGTTAAAATGGTGGAACCGGTCGATACATTACAAACAAACCGGGTAATCGACAACGAAAATCAAGACTATTGACTGACCTTTCGATGATTTCCCAGTCCGATGCTGTGAAAAGATGCCCAACACTACACTAAACAGTTTCCACACAACGGATAATGTAATCACATAAATTTTTCGCGATAGTTTTGATGATTTTGCGAGATAAAGATTGTGAAGTCATGCGTTTCATCCGGTGTCGCGTATGGAACTGGTCACACATGGTGCGCGCGTCTCTTGTTATTCTTGGGCGAAGCGGGAGATCGGAAGCGCTACAGATTGGCGGGTCATTTGAATTGTTTTGATTTTTAAGAGGCGTTTTAGAGTTGTTAATGCGCGCTTTTTTTTTCGAATTTATTGTCATAATTTGTTGATAGTTGTTCGTGGATTATTTACACCGGTGGACAACCAGTTTTGTTTAAAGTTACCGACAACGAATTTATTTGTCAGCCAGTGTTATTAATTTCTTCCCATAAAATATTGGTATTGAGATATACAATTTTTCTTAGACTGCTGTTTTTCCATAAAAATGCCAATGAATCAAAAAGTATAAAGTTTAGGGTAGGTAATGTTTTTTTCATTGCCGTAAAATTTTGCGAAGAATACAAAATTGTGCCGAAATATAGGGTGTTCCATTTAAAAAACATAAGTTTGGGTCGGTACTACCTTATGGAACACCCTGATACACGGTAATAATTTTAAAATGTGCGCCTCGGCGTTCTGTATATATGAGTGAAATCAATTTTAAAATATCTTCATTAGGAGAGGCACAATCTTCCGAGATCGCACTGTTGAGACACCCTGTATACAGGATTACTGGTGATTGCATATTTCATATTTCACTCCAACTGCATGATCTAAATGTTGACAGTTTTCGCGATATTTTAATTCTTACGATTTTTTTAAGAAAACGCTGCCTATGAAGTCATAACCTGACATACCAAAAATAATTAATATTTTCTAAGTTTTTTCTATGTCAATAGCCCTATGTCTTTAAGGCGTGAAAATTGTTGATACATCAAAATTTCCTAAAAAAAATCAGTTACAAATGCATACCGGGTTCAAAACTTAAAATTATTTCAGAAATTCAAATGCAAGTATCGCATTCAATATTGCAATATTGCTAAAAAGTCTGATGTGGCCAGGCACATGACTTTATCATACCATACGTAAAATTAATAGTTTAGCTGCATGAGATTCTATTTGATCGAGGTCGGCCATGTCTGCATTAAAGTAAAACTACTAGAACTAGACAGATATGTTTATTATATTGACAGTAGTTATTGTCAAAACATCAGCGTTTGACACTACGTACAGTTGTTAGAATCACAATATCTGACAAATCCTGGCTAATTAGTTTTAAGGCAGTACGAGTGATCTCGATGAAATAGAATTTGCTCATACATTTGGTACATTTGGTCATATTGTCATAAATTATTCCGAATTCCCTCTAGTTTAACTTATTATTTAACTATTTCGACGAAATTCCAGAAATATTTTTGTAGTTTGGTCAAAAATGTTCAGGGGACCCAAAAAGACATATTTCCGCTAAAACCTAAAAAAAATTTTTTTACCACGATTACAATACTTTACGTACTACGTATGATAATGTAAAAAATTAAATTGGACTGGACAAAACTTTAAACAAAATGAAAATTTGTCCAGTTTCCAAAGATGTCAACATTTATCACTTTATAATCTGATGAAGAAAACAAAAAAAAAGTTTAAGTAATTACAAACACGAAGTAGCAGCTAAGAATAATACATATAAGGGACGTTGAAACTATTTTTGTTACCAGCCATTTAAAAAGTAAAGAAGGAAGTAAAAATGTTATTAGATGTAATCTTGGACAGAATTTTAGAACCAGTATCAATACTAATTAATAGTGGTAACGACAGTGAGTGATTTATTTTTTCAGTAGCCTTGACGATGTTGATTGATAAATTATCGTCCTTACATATGACTTATTACAATAAAATATATAAACTTTTAGTGCTTTTTATTCATGATAATATATCACAAACATAATCGTTTCCTTGTATTACCTAAGATGTTGGAGGGACTTTGCACCAAGCTGTAGTGTAGACTGTGTACCAATTTGCTTTTTACATGTTTTCTCCCTGGCTTGGGAATCATCACCAAATGAAGCATCCTCCTACAGGCCAATTTCTTTACTGCCCACATTGTCAAAGCTGTTTGAAAACCTACTTGCCAAACGAATGAAGCCAATCTTAGATGAAAGAAACATTATACCCGCTCATCAGTTTGGATTCAGAAACAAACATTCGACAATTGATGATAGAACAATGATAATAGAACGAACTTTAGAAGAAAGAAAGGTATGCTCCTCTATATTCCTGGATGTGGCAAAAGCCTTCGACAAAGTTTGGCACGAAGGCCTACTCTATAAGCTGGAACGGATACTACCCTTCGAGTATAGCCAACTATTAAAATCATACCTTTCTAACATATGCTTTCGTATAAAGAAAGATAATGAGTACTT
Source organism: Aphodius sticticus (assembly GCA_963966075.1). Classification (NCBI taxonomy): domain Eukaryota; kingdom Metazoa; phylum Arthropoda; class Insecta; order Coleoptera; family Scarabaeidae; genus Aphodius; species Aphodius sticticus. Next base: position 664,104 of record OZ014506.1, on the reverse strand, counting down.
AACTCTCAAAAGTATTAAAGCTGGAGTACCACAAGGTAGTGTACTTGGCCCAATTTTTTACCTTCTTTACACACATGATCTTCCGCAACCAGATGGTGTTACCGTTGCCACTTTTGCTGACGACACTGCTATCATGGCAGTAGATACAAATGTTGAAGGAGAAATGCTAAAACTGCAGAATGCCGTCAACAATATTAGTGATTGGATGCAACGAAACCGTACCCTACTCGAACACCGCAAAATACCGCGGTATGACGCTGGACACCAAGCTTCGCTGGAAAGCACACGTTAAAAAGAAACGAGAAGATGGGCATAAGATACAGGAAAATCTACTGGCTTATTGGTAGGAAGTCGGCTTTGTCGACATATAATAAACTCCTACTTTACAAGCAGATACTTAAACCTGTGCGGACCTGGTATCCAACTGTGGGGCTGCACTAAGCCAAGCAATATCGCCATCATTCAACGCTTCCAAAATAAGGTGCTAAGAAACATCGTGGCTGCCACCTTGGTATATAAAAAACAGAAATCTCCACAGGGATCTTGAGATGGAATTAGTAACCAAGGATAATTGGAAAGCTTGCAGAGAATCATCAGAACAGACTTCTCCAGAATGTTGAGGCAATCCAACTTCTTGACAATTGTGATAGTGTGCGAAGACTCAAAAGAACTAAACCTTTTGAGTTGGTGAAGTGATGTTAAAAAAGCTGAGCACAGTGTTATGTGAGTGATAGGTGAACAAAGCAGAGCAACGTGCAGTGTGTGAAGTTTAAAGCGTCAGCATCAAAACTAAATTTAAGTTACACCAATGGGGAACACTTAATATTGAACACTTTTTATACGTAGCAATTTAGATTAATATAGCTAGATAGTCATCAGACTAGGTGTTATACACAATTACCTATGAGGTGATGTTAATTAATTAAAAAAAAACATGTTTTCCAATTTATGTTCTACAGCTTCATTTTGACACATTTAGGCAAGTTTTAAGGATTTGACAACGATAAGAATCGAAAAAATCGTTACAATTATAACTATAAAATATTTATTGACCTTCACAAATACGTTTAACCTCAAAATAATTTAAATTAACCCTCCTTACTGCAAACTATTCGGATGCATTTCGGATATTTCACGATACCTTCATTATTTTCCGAGTTCAAATTTTAAATAAATTCTAGGATATGTAAAAATCTTAAAAATATAAAATGCGCTCCCGGCACAACATTATGTGATGCATAAATAACATGAGGATTCCGGCGTACGGTATATACACGACATATATACAGCCCTTAACGATCAAATCTTTCAAAAGGGGTCGGATTTCTCTCTACAGAAAAATGACCCCGGTCCATTCCAGACGAAGTTTATCCCGTTTATACCGGCGGAGGTTATCCCATTTTTACGTTAAATTGCCTCTGCCATGCTCAAGAACACAATTTACTACGAGTTAAAAGACCTTCTGCTTTATAGAAGAAACGCATTCATAAATCTGATCTATTTAGTTTAACAGTAAAACTACTCAAGGTATCACACAGTATTGAGACTAACAATATCGTACATTTTCTTTTTATTTAGCGTAAAATCATAATTTGATAAAAAAAAGTTGGGTATTCCCATTTAAAAAAATTAAGTTTGAGCCTCATTTTTATCGATTACAGCGCCATCTGCAATGAAACTGATATCGTCATCTCATTTCCCCCTTTGAGTCCTAAATGCTCGCCGCGAACTTCTTGGCAACATCCTAGCCTTAAATAAAAATTTCTTCGGACGTTAATCAACATCTCAGGCGTAACCGATCTAATCGCAAGCGTTATTTGTCTTCTTAAGTCAGCTTAAGTCGAGGGGTTTAGTTTTGTATACAATACTTTTGACATATCCCCATAAGAAGTAATCTAATGGCGTCAGATCAGGGGATCGTGCTGGCCATTCAATCGATCCTCGCCTGCCTATCCACCGATTGGTAAACATTCGGTTGAGGTACTGCCGGACATTGATTCGGTAATGGGGCGGTGCTCCATCTTGCTGAAACCATATCATATTCGCTGGAACTTGTGGGTTTGCTGGATCAGGATATAAGTTTGTCAAAGTTGGCAAGACATTATTTTGGAGCAGTGCTAAATAATTATTGCCATCCAAATTGCCATCAATAAAAAAGGGACCTACGATATTATCTCCAACAATTCCTGCCCAAACATTAACCTTTTCAGGGTATTGCGTATGTTCTTCTCTCATCCAGTGTGGATTTTCCCTAGACCAATAGCGGCAATTTTGACGATTAGCATGACCGTGAATCGTAAAGGTGCACTCATCAGAAAACAAAACATGCTCTAATTGGATGACATTGTTATCTAACATTGCCATCATTTCTTCGCAAAAATACGTTCTCCTATCAAAGTCATCTTCCATGAGCTCGTGAGTTGGTATCATTTTATAGGGTTGCATTTTATTTTCTTTTAATGTTCTAAAAATCGTTGAATGACTAACATCGAACGTTGTGGCTGCTTGTCGAGTAGAAGTATGTGGGTTTTCCTCAAACTCAAGCATAATATCCAAATTGGTATCGTTACTTGTTGCATTGCCAGCTGATTTTATTATCTGCCTTACATGTCCAAGCTCGCGAAACTTCTTCTCTATTTTACTAATTGTTCCTTGGGATATAGGCGGCAAATTTGGAAATTTTTCTTGAAATAACCTAGCAACTTCCATGTGTGTCCGTGTATTATCTTCATAACCAATCATTTGTAGAATGGTTATTTTGTGCATTTCTGTTAAATGAACCATTTTTATGATGTACAGTTAATGAAATTCAAAATACTATAACCATAACTATAACACTGACAGCTCCTGTTATGCAGTTAGACAACACTTTATTAAGGCTAGGGCAGCTTGGTTTTATTTCATCAGTACATAAAAAGAACACTGAAATGGTTTTTGCCAATAGTTTTTGGTTACTTTATCGTTATCAATACCTAAATGTTAAATACGTATTGAGTGTGTTGTATCGAATTTCTGTAATCAACTAACTTTATTTTTTAATGTTAATTTTTGAAATAAATCTGAAAACACTTAATTTCTCCGAAACAATTGAAGATAGGTATAGGACATTGTACATAAAATATGTCTAGAATTTACTGAGGAATCCAAAAATTGAATAATATACAGGGTGTTCCATTTAAAATAAGAAAGTTAGTATTGGCCATTGTTACACGAGACACCCTGTATAAACAGTTTTTACTGAAAAAATGCGCAACCACAAATACAAATCGACGTGTCCGAGCGTTTTTTCAAACACGCCCCCATTTATTTATTATCGAATTTATTCCATTTGGCTGATACACACTGTATAATACAATAATTAATAAATACAATATTTTAATTATAAGCAACTACTGGCAGTGACTAAAGGCACTTAGCGCGCTACTGGCACTTAGTTCATTATTTACTTCAACTCTTCACATATCGGAAGCAATAATTTAATAATACAAACGGTCATCTCTCCAATAGGAAATAAAAATTATCAACAGCGTACTACCCACGTCACGTGACCAAAACGTGCTACATAAAGTCCCTCGACAGTATCCTCATTAAAAAGTTAAAAACTCGTTAAAGTCGACATATCTAGTTATCCACTTTTCGCACAATTTTTCTCAATTGACGTCGAGACAGAAGTTTTCGAACTGTAATAAGACAAATATATCTACCAGTCCAGGCCATATAGAGTGTTAAACAGTGTCTCAAGTGGATAGACGCTCAGGATAGTTATTTAACAAACAAGTATATTAAAAAGAGCGATTAATTATCGAGACTGTTTAACGCACGAGCGATTAGCGAGTGCGTTAATTGTCGAGATCATTAATCGCAGTTTAATATTCGAATTGGTTACAACATTTTTTCGTCGATCGTATTCTTCTGGCGGCGTCTACATAGATTTTATTCGTCGATGTCGTTTGAGGTTATATGACCATTTATGTAATTTGACACTGACAGTTCTGGACTGTGTGCCTGGATAAAGGAATTTTTTGATTGGATGGTTTCATTTTACGTATGTTCGACTGGCTATAATGATGTCGTTTGATTGGCTATAACAAATCATTCATTAATAGAAATCGTGTATTTATAGCGCTTTTAATAAATGATTTTCTATTCAGTAAACATACTCATAAATAGACGATCGACGGAAAAAGTAATTTACGTATAATACCTGATGGATCTAACAGTTTTGATTTCTACAATATATCGAAAGTAGTGATAACTGCATGGGGGTGGAATTTGTAACCAGTACCTAGGTCGTTTGTAGTATCATTGGATAGATTTTTTTATGACACAACATTTAGTTGAAAACATTATTTATAAATACGGTTTACGAAGTTATAGTTATGGCATAGCTGCATTAACTGTAATCATGACGATAATTACTGGTAATAGTTTTGTATTTTGTTAGTAGAGAAGGTAAGTGCTATACCGATAGTCAATAATTGAGCGCATCTGATAATGACAATTGTAATCACTTTAAGCCAGTTATGGGCAGTCAACTCTCCAAAAAAAAATAAGATTTACATAATTCGGTATGATATGGTTTATTTCGTAAACCAAATGATTGAGTAAGATTTCTTTCCAACGAAAGATGTTTAATTTTTAAATATCTATCGAATGATACCACACACGACCTAGGTTTTAACTTGCTTATTTTATGTTAGTTTCTTCCAGAATCTCTGTGACGTCATATAATTAGGAAATAAGCCTTGGATGAAACTGGTTATATTTACAGATATGATAACATTGTACGATCCCATTAGTATTTAGATTTTTTTTAAACATTTTATATGTATTTGCAAGTGTCATATTAGCACATTGTTTCAGAATTTAACACCAACTTTATTTCTCAATTTCAACCCTGTCAAAAACAACCCCCATTGTTACTTAGACTTTTTTAATAGACCAGGCAATAGAGGCTTTTTCGTGACAAAAATAGTATCAGCAAGCCGCCGGTCCCAGGTCACGTAGAACAGTCCGTAGATGTATTGTGATGTGTTTTCGACTAGCAAATATCACTACTTAATTTGTTATAAACAAAAAACCTAAAAAAATCGTGCTTTTTATCGTTGTTCGCTTGTAAAAGCTGAACTGATGTAGCAATCTTGACACTGTCAACAGACGAAGTGTAGAGAATGAAAAGACGAAAAAAATGAACCCTACACGGACCCGATCGGATTAATATTAACGGTGGAAATTCGGAAGAACCGGAGAAATCTGCGTTTTTTTCAAAAATTCATAATTCCGCCATTTTCAAAGTTATAACGCAGGCTTTTCGCGAAAAAGTAGCGATTGATGGGTACTTTAAGTGTGCACAACCTAGGCGTTGTCCGATGATTAGTTTTTGCACAATTGCGATTTGAATTTTTTTTATGCAATATGGTTCGGCGAGCCTGGATGCTTCGGAGGTGGTCCGATTTTAATTTTATTACGCATTTCGAAAGTAGAAGTATTGTGCTACAAAACGTCTATTCTGATTTTGCGTTAAAATGTTGCGAAATAGGCAAAAAATGCTTGCAAACTTGACCGACATCTGCGGCGCGCTCCAGACCGGTCGAGTAGTGGGGGTAGGCGGTCGACGCGGGGAAGCGCGTATCTATAGTAATCCCAACGCGCTGCGCGTTTCCCCGAGTCGGACGCCTACCCCACTACTCTACAGCGTTTGAGCGCGCGGCAGATTTCGGTCAAGTTTGCAAACATTTTTCGCCTATTTCGCAACATTTTAACGCAAAATCAGAATAGACGTTTTGTAGCACAATACTTCTACTTTCGAAATACGTTAAAAATATTAACATCGGACCACATCCGACGCATCCAGGCTCGCCGAACCATAACCTGGGTTGTGCACACTTAAAGTACCCATCAATCGCTACTTTCTCGCGAAAAGCCTGCGTTACAACTTTGAAAATGGCGGAGTTATGAATTTTTGAAAAAGATGCAGATTTCTCAGGTTCTTCCGAATTTCCTCCGTTAATATTCAGCCGATCGGGTCCGTGTAGGGTTAATTTTTTTTGTCTTTTCATTCACTACAATTCGTCTGTTGACAGTATCAAGATTGCTCCATCGGTTCAGGTTTTATAAGCGAACAACGAAAAAAAGCACGATTTTTTTAGGTTTTTTGTTTATAACAAATAAAGTAATGATATTTGCTAGTCGAAAACACATCACAACACATCTACGGACTGTTCCACGTGACCTGGGACCGGCGACTTGCTGATACTATTTTTGTCACGAAAAAGTCTCTATTGCCTGGTCTATAACTATTTTTCGTTTATTCACAGGCGCAGGATTATTATACTCACTAGATTTCAGAACTTTAAAACTAAATTTGTATCTAAACCACCCCCAAAACCAACCCCATAAGTGCTAGATTTTTTGTACTATTTTTCCTGTATTTGCAGATCTAAGATTGAAACATATGTTTCAACACTCTTAGAACATCCTCTATATGGCTGAGATTTTTCATAACAGCCAAAATAACGCGCAATTCAAATCTTGCGTTCTTATTAAGGCTCATTAAGAAGCCTTTATATTATTGCCTGCTTCGTTGCCATCACAACGAGCAATTCTGTCGCGCAGGTAAAAATTCCGCTCGTCTCGGCGTCGCTGGTGAAAATCCATGAATGTTTAATTGTGACGACCGGGCAGGAAGGAAAGCGATAAATTTTCCGGGACGGCAGGCCTTAGTGCCTCGTAAAAATCGGGGAAGGTCGCGTCGCGAGCGGAAGACCATAAAATGACACCGGACGCGCCGCGACGCCGGGGGCGCTCCACCCTTCGCAAGGAATTCTATCAAACGGTGTGCGAACTGCAACGTCGGACACTCTCTAAATCAACAGCTTTACTCCGTTCGGAAGCCCGGTTTAAATAGCGCCGGATACGCAGCTTTTTTCACTTGTTTTTCGACGCCGACGTCAGCTTACGGTAAATAATAGTATAGGTGGACAACTTTACTACCGAAATTGGCGGTTTTACTACCGAAAATGGCAATTCTTAGCGGGAGAGTCCGGCGACTCCACCAAAATTGACATGTCACGAAATAAGAGAAAATATAATGTTTTTTTTATTGCCACTGCATCTTGAGACATAATTAAACTGATGACAAAAAAATGTCTAAGCCTACTAAAGATGACAAATGAATTCAGTTGTCAATTTTCGTTGATTAGAAACGTCATGAGCATACACTGTATTAAACGTCACCAATCCACTATTCGACTCCCTAAAGATATATTTTCAACTCTTTGGTGTACAAAAATAGTTTTATCCGTTTTTGTGCGTTAAATCGCGTATTGTGCATGAATTTTGAAAATATTTGAATTGTGAGTGATACTCAATGATTAATCGTCGGTTGCTATATCAATTGGGCTAATAACAGTTAAATATTTATGAAATTCAATTTCGAAAATATCGCGCCTGGATGACAAATACGCGGAAATATTGCTGCAATATATAACACACTGCATCAATGGTTTATAACATTCATACATATGTACAGTAAATATAAATCGTATTTAAAAACAATTTCAATCGTCAGCGTTGCACTGTAACCAGCCTTAACCAAAGTGACAAAATCTACGTCTATATTCGCAATAACTCGGCCATAATAAAAAGCAATTAGTTTGGAAATCTGCGAGCTTAAAATCTTTTGACATCAGCAATTAAATTTATTTGAGTCGGACGAGCGAGTTTTCCGAGTAGAACTTTTCCGTAATTAACGCCCGCGGTCCTGTTTCCCCATAATATTAGAAAAAAAATGTGCAGACTCCCGCCTGTTTACACCGGGCCGGGACTTGTTAATTTTAATGATCATGACGATGAAAGAGATGCTCTCCCTGCTGCCGAGCGGCGGGCGTCTCAAAAAACGGTCACCTTTTTATTTAATGTAAGTTTCTAAGGTATTTAGTACAAGAGATCGTTGATATAATTAAAAATCCGAGATAATTTTGATAAATTACCACCAACGGTTGTGTATATCATAGCTTCCACAGTTCAGATATTAATTTTAGGTGGAAACAAATCCAGATTGAAATCAGAATTATCCTTATTTATACCAGAAACATAATTCAATCCTTCTTCTTTTTTGGAGTACATTATTGTGGTTGCAAAACGACTGAAGCCAATCTTAGATGCAAGAAACTTTATACCCGATCATCAGTTTGGATTCAGAAACAAACATTCGACAATTATTGATCAGGTACACAGAATAACAATGATAATAGAACGAACTTTAGAAGAAAAAAAGGTATGCTCCTTTATATTCCTGGATGTGGCAAAAGCCTTCGACAAAGTTTGGCACGAAGGCCTACTCTATAAGCTGGAACGGATACTACCCTTCGAGTATAGCCAACTATTAAAATCATACCTTTCGAACATACTTCCGTATAAAGCAACTCTCAAAAGTATTAAAGCTGGAGTACCACAAGGTAGTGTACTTGGCCCAATTCTTTACCTTCTTTACACACATGATCTTCCGCAACCAGATGGTGTTACCGTTGCCACTTTTGCTGATGACACTGCTATCATGGCAGTAGATACAAATGTTGAAGGAGCAACGCTAAAACTGCAGAATGCCGTCAACAATATTAGTGATTGGATGCAACGATGGGTAATTGCATTGAACAAAACCAAATCCGTTCACATATATTTTACCAATAAGCGAATACAACACGTTCCAGTGAAAATAAATAACACTACCGTACCCTACTCGAACACCGCAAAATACCGCGGTATGACGCTGGACACCAAGCTTCGCTGGAAAGCAGACGTTAAAAAGAAACGAGAAGAATTGGGCATAAGATACAAGAAAATCTACTGGCTTATTGGTAGGAAGTCGGCTTTGTCGACATATAATAAATTCCTACTTTACAAGCAGATACTTAAACCTGTGTGGACCTATGGTATCCAACTGTGGGGCTGCACTAAGCCAAGCAATATCGCCATCAGTCAACGCTTCCAAAATAAGGTGCTAAGAAACATCGTGGGTGCACCTTGGTATATAAGAAACAGAAATCTCCACAGGGATCTTGAGATGGAATTAGTAACCAACGAAATTGGAAAGTTTGCAGAGAATCATCAGAACAGACTTCTCCAGAATGTTGAGGCAATCCAGCTTCTTGACAATTGTGACAGTGTGCGAAGACTCAAAAGAACTAAACCTTTTGAGTTGGTGAAGTGATGTTAAAAAAGCAGAGCACAGAGTTATGTGAGTGATAGATGAACAAAGCAGAGCAACGTGCAGTGTGTGAAGTTTAAAGCGTCAGCGTCCAAACTAAATTTAAGTTACACCAATGGGGAACACTTAATATCGAACACTTTTTATACGTAGCAATTTAGGTTAGATTAATATAGCTAGATAGTCATCAGACTAGGTGTTATACACAATTACCTACGAGATGATGCTAATTAATAAAAAAAAATTATTGTGGTTGAATACATTTTTATCCCTGCGCACAGTGGTCGATTTTGCACTTTTAGCCGGACAAAATTATTTTTTTTAATGCACTTAAAATCTTCGATAGATAACCGGAAAAATAGTAAAAAAAATCTAAGCCTTAAGGGGGTTGTTTTTGCGAGGGTGCAAAATGAATTTGGGTGTTGAAATTTGGAAACCTTGTGAATATGATATTATACTTAGGAGTACACAATAAAAATGAAAAAAATATCTAAATACCAATGGGGTGGTTTTTGAGGGGGTTGAAAATAAATTTTGTTTTTAAATTTTGAAACTTTGTGAATGTGTTACTATTATCCTGCAAATGCGCAAACAAGGGAAAAATCAAAAGTACTCGTGGGGTGGTTTTGAAAGAGGGTTGAATAATAAATTAGCTTTGAAAATTTTGAAATTTTGTGCATGTGATATAATTATTCCTACAAATACGTGAAAAAAGGGAAAAAGATCTAAGTATTTGCGGGGTGGTTTTGGAAGGGTGTTGATTAATAAATTTGGTTTGAGAATTGTGAAACTTGCAGGAACGATATTTATGTATTTTTTATTATTTTTTACGGGTGGGTTGCATATGGAAGACTTTACCATAACAATAACTATTTGTTTTACCTTGCGGGTACAACACCGCATTGTAGTCGATTTTGAACTTTAACCTATGTGGCGTGAAAATTTATACATTAAATGAACCCACGCACACTACAGTCGGCCGAATTCTGGCAACAGCACTCACTTTCAGAACGTTAAATTAAATCATGGGTCATGTGTGGTATTATTGCAAAGATATTTTCAAACGAAACAACTTCTGCTGGAAACACTTCTTTCCAAATCATGCGGTATACGAAATAAACCATATGATCTCGGGCTATCCTTTGTTGGACAGGTGACTGTCCTAAAGTGACATGTTGGCTTTAAGGTTTTGTCATCAGATGCGTCTTTACCACTAACAAAATAAAACATGAATACGTAGATCGTTCTTCTAACCACAGCTTATACAGACAACATAACATATTATGGGTTCTTTTGTGAAGCGTATGGTTTAGAAAACTTTTGTTCAAATAAAAGATGTTTTTATTTAAAATATATATCCAGTGATACCACACACGACCTAGGTTCTCGTTTGAGATTCCAAATTCAAATGCAGTTATGACTACTTCCGGTATGTTCCGGAAATTATAATTGATGCCATAAAATACGTCAAGTAGGCTGATGTTATGCCATTTTTTTCTGAGTTTGTACGACGTCATATAACAAAGAAAAACACATATCTGTATTTGTAGAAGCTCTCCAGATGACAAGGGGCTCTCTTCAACAACAAAAAAACGTTACCGGCAAAAAGTGGCACCTAACTTCAAGAAATCCTAAAACTATAACATCGCAGCTAAGTAATAGAGCACTTAATCCAGTCGTACTCCGCCGTATTTCTTTTGTAACCGTATGGTGAAAGTTAATTTTATTAAGCGCTAAAAAAACTCAATTTATTACATCAGTACAGCTTCCATAAAGTAATACGCACCACCACACCTCTCGTCTTGTAGGTATTCAAAATAATTGACAAAAAATAACGTAAACATGCGCTCACACTGACATAGATGAATTTGCGAATGATTATGCACTTTTGCCACTGAGCGTAAAGTTCAGTTTGTGATGGTGCCACACCCGCGCATTTGAAATTTTGACGACAAACTTCTTAAGAGACTGATCTTTGACTATTTCTCTTAACATTTAGTGCTAGCGAAGCAGAATCGACCACCGTGCTGCGCAGTCATACTCAATTGATCAGTCGGTCATATTAGGTGAAAACGGCGGAAATTCCTTTCCCAAAGTCTTTAAATTGTTGAGTTCGCTTATATTTTCCGTGCGTTGAACTTTCCTTTGACGATTACGTGTTCCTACCCCGCCTTTTTTCGACTGATTTTGTTCGTGCGTATAAGGATAGCCATTTGGTAATATATTTTATCTTATTGAGTTGAAGGGCAGCTCTTTACTCACGCTCTATGATAATATTTGTCTACCTTATTGAGCTAAAGAGTTAGTTCATAATATTTGTTTATATGGTTGACATAAAAGGTGGTCCCTTTACTAATTGCTGAGCTGAATGATTAGAAATTTGCTAATATTTGTTTATCTTCATGACCTGAAAGGATTACTAATATTGCCAATATTTGTTTATTTTGTTGAGCTGAAGGGTTATAAGTTAGGTCACATGATAATTTATTTTGTAGAGCTGAATGGTTGGTGCTTATGGCTAATGATTCATTATGTTTAAGCTGAAAGCCCTTTGGAAATATTTGACTACGTTTTTGAGCTGAAAGATTTTTGAATCTCTATGCAATTATTTGATTATGGTTTGAGCTACACTGATAGCGTTTTGAACACAAAATGAGAAGAAATACATATTGGTAACTTGAATATTGTTGAATGTGTAACACTAATTTCGGCAAATTATGAATTGTCCACACACAGAAAAGTGATTATCCGGAACGAGAAAACATAATTTCTTGAATTTATTTACTAGATTCAAATGCATATTTTCTTGGATGTAGAAAGTTAGGTATATACAAGAAATGCCACATACTCAATATAAGTAAAATAATTTCTCAGATAATTGCTGTCAACAAATAAATATTCTTTCTTTATAAGAACCAATATTGTATTGAAAGCAGTAATTGAATTTTTCGTCCCAAAAATGTCAATTTCTCCAACGAAGTAATAGTAAATCCATCCAAGTGCGTAGTTACTTGATCCAAGAAAATATAAGACATTTAATATAAGTAAGTATTGTTTACTGAATAAAAACCCACAAATTATTTAACTGAAGTGATTCTCACTTCTTTCAAGTAATCCCTTTCTCTGGAATAAATATGCGCACCGTGATTTTGTCAAGGCTCGCGCGTCCGCGCGTGGCGCTGGCGCCGCGCCGTAAAGGAGCCTAGTACGAAAACAACAGCGGAGTACCCGTAGGGGATGTGCCTTGTGATTTATTGGGGATGTGTATTGTGCTTTATAGTGTACAATAAACGTTTCAACACGGAATAGTTTGATGTAACGCACGCAACAGTTTAGAACGAGTAAGTACTACCTATCTTGTTAATTAGCAATAGAAAACGTATTTGTGCCAAATCTTTAAGATTAAGTAGCTAAAAATATTTACCGGGAATAAAAATATACACTTCGTTGAAGACTGTTTACTTACTTCACCAGAGTAACCACTTTCTTAAATCTAGTAATTATTCCAAGAAATAAAATTTCTTGGTTGAAGTCAATAATCTCTCGCGTATATACGAACCTACCAACTACTTCAGCCAAGTAATTCTCTCTTCGTTCGAGAGATCACTTTTCTGTGTGTAGTGAGACCTGAAATTTTTCTGATAGTGGAATAGATTTACTTAAAATCTAACATATTCACTAAACTTTTATTAATATATGTTGTTTTATTAATTAACGAACAAGGCGAAAGATTTCACAAAGATGTTTTTTACATGAAAAATCGCTTCCAGGACAAGCGGGCTCCTGTTATACTGGCCTTAGTGATACAAAGTAAACCTGAAATCATCGGGTTAAAAGGGTTCGTCTAATCTGTGTCTTATTTTTTTTATTTTTTATTAATACTTCTTTTATCTAAAGTTTCAATTTAATATAATTTGTGACAAACATCTCCATATCCAGTTTTCTAGACTTAAAACTTCACAATAAAACTTCAAGTATACATAAGGATTACTTACACAATAAGCTACTTCACACGTATAACACGACAAATGTCTAACAAGAAGCACTCATAGTCTAACTTGACAAGTGCGACCTCATTCCAAGTTCCTCTAGTCTTGCCAGTTTGAAGCACCAGTACCAGGATATTTTTTTCTGTTTACTTGTCACCCGAGGGTACACTAGAGACGCGAGATTTCTTATATGTTTGCACTTGTCTCGACTGCGCAAAACTATGGGGATGAAGCCGGGCATTTCTACATATCCCCATGGGGTTATATATCACGCATATCATTCTGGCCGCGCTCTCTCGCATCCCTTACAAACTTTCAGGCGGTGTTCGACGTTTTTTTCTTATATCGCGGCGCCCTATTTCGCTCTACCGTTGTGTTATTGAAAGGGAAAATCTGTAATATGGAAAGAACAAAGCCGGAGACAAAACAGTTTAGGCTTAAAATGTTTTCTTGGGCTCGCTGGCTATTGTTATTTCTTCGGGAGGGATGGAATATATGTAATATTGAAATGTTTTCTATGGAAGTATATTTTTTAAAGTATAGCAAATCTACTGTCCAGGCACAATGCTGGTTAAGGTTGAAAAAAAAAAATACGCAGATAATACGTCGTTTTATATAATTAGATCACGAATTAAAATCTGAATGTGAATTTTAAAACATTTCTTAAATAATTTTGTATTTATAGTTTTTTGTGACAAAAGAATTTGACATTTGTTTGTTGCCTATTATTTCATTTATTATTTATAAATGTTGGCAAAAATTATGCAGATATCATAAAATTCTAATATGTATGTGCTGTATTTGGAAAAATATGAGTTTGAAAGTATTTCATACTCATTACTACTTACTTACTGCAAAATGTATTATTAGCAGGTATGTTAAATTAAGGTAATTAATTTTTTTCGTAAATTACTGTTCAAATTAAAATTATTAATTTCAAATATTAAATTACCCTGTAATTAAAAATGGTAAATTACGATGGCATAAATTACCGGGTAATTAAAAATTCAAAATGGGAAATTACGCTGGTTTAAATTACCGGGTAATTAACAATTCAAAATGGTAAATTACGCCTGCTTAAATTACCGGGTAATTAATAATTCAAAATGTTAAATTACGCTCATTTAAATTACCGGATAATTAAAAATTCAAAATGTTAAATTAAACAGATCACTGTAATTAAATCATTATTTTGTGGATAACTAACTATCTCTGATCTTTTGCCTGATTTGATAGTACTAAAACCAAAGCAAAGACTACATAGAAATACTATTTATAGCACTACTACAAAAACAGGAAAATCAAACAGAATAATAATAGTAGAAAATAAACAATTTAATTCTGTGCACATTCACAAAATAACTCTCCGGTTCACAGAGGGTTTTTTGTCATTTGTCATTTTTCTAACACTGGCATATTTATTAAAAAGTGAATTCTGACAATAAATGGCTTCTGATTTCAGAGCTGCATTATCGGATTTGTTGGATTGGTCGCCATTGGCGAAGGAGCTTTCCACTTCTCTATTCATTAAATACAAAATATTAGTTCTGTATTTTCAGTAATGTCGGATTATTTGGAATAGTAAAAAAATAACGTTTACGGGCAATGGGACTGTCATTGGATGTGTTTACCCATAGACCCATTTCCATGGGCTAAATGACACCTTGAATAACATTGTCACGCACGAGTCCGACCATGCACCACGCGGATTGTTGGGTACTTCCCAGGCAAACGCAAACAACAGTGCACTTGTCGATTGCTTAGGAGGGGTGGGCCGCATTCATGCGTCTACTGATGGAAGGTCTTTGAAATTAATTTATAAATTCCGGGTAAATTACCAACGGTAATTAATATTGTCGGTAAATTACCAACGGTAATTTAAATTGACGGTAAATTACCATCGGTGATTTACGCCGTAAATTCCGGTAATTAAAAATCGGTAAATTACCATTAATTACCGTAATTAATTCGGTAATTTACGCGGTGAATTACGCTTTTACATACCTGATTATATCAATACTTATTAATAAATAAAAATTTTCCCAAACGACCTACGCATCCGCCATTTGTGAAATATTGCAATGAATTGAGTTAGAATTACACTAGATTCTTCAACTCGATTTGATTGATCGACTATAAAATAAATTTTCATAATTCATAAACGCGATTAGTTATAGATTTTAAACATTCTCAATAAAGAACGATAAGGAATGCATTCATCGATAGGAGTAAGCAAATATTTTGTTCTGTCATAAGTATAGTATATTGATCTGAGAAAATTTCATTTAAAGCGTTTCCTATAAGGGCGAATATATCTTCAGTTTTTAAGGAAACTATAAATTTTTAGGCAATTAAATAAAGGGTACAAAAGTAAATAAATATCCCGTTATTGTAAGTAACGATTTTGTCGTTTTCTAAATGTTTGACGAACAATAATCCGTCATTATCGTCTCTCAGCATGGCACAAAAGCACCAACTCGACGGTGAGAGCGCATCCCAACTAAGTGCACACAATTGCCCAAAACGGAAACAAGCTGCACACACGCTACTACATCCATAACATACACACGCTCACTTACCTATTCTGATAACAGGTGGGAGGGCGGTCGATCCGACTGCAAACCAGCACCACAATAGGGAACAGGCGAACAAAGCCATTTCGATCCTTAATGGTCCGCAAATTAGGATGTCACGTGCCGGTCATAGCACATGCACGTCACGACTTCACGGCGACATCATCGCGCGCGCACAAACACAGCACGCGCCCCGAACGCTACGCGAGAGACGGGCGAGCACAGAGACAGTTGAACGACGCGTCCGCCGCGGTCTGTAGATTTTGCTCCGGTAGAGCGGCGTAGCTATCAGTGGCCCTTCAGTTTCGGATAATTAAAGTAGGTTGGCCGTACCACTGCTAGGTAAACGTTAGTTTAGGTTTGGAGCTCTTTGTTCAATATTGACTGTCATCAGGCGAGAGCTATTTGCACGATTCGTTATTCCCCGGAAGTAGCTGTTAGGATGGGAGTTGTTTGGGGTTGCATGGTGCAACTCTTGGAAGCGCTGTATTCGTTGTTGTGTGTGTGGGATTGGGTGATCGTTTGATATAATCACGTGGAACCTGAAAAAGAAAAGAACAAACGTGTTTGAGTATAAAAGAAGACAATATTGCAGAAATTAATGACTACAGTACTAAGATCTTTCATGTTGAATGTCGAGATGAATCTTTACCGCAAATAATACCACAGATAGCAGTACGAATTACATGATGTTGGGAGGGAGAAACCACTTACCAATATGGAGAAAACATGAAAAATCCTTGCAAATACACACAAAGAAATGGTTGTCTAATATTAAGAAAATGACATTCTTAATATAATATGTTCCAGACAATAGACTAGTAATAAGAACAATTCTTTATTATAAATCAACCTAAATATTCGATTTAAGAAAACGTTTATTATGATTTAAGAAAGTCGTTATTTTTAAGCGTGTAGGAATGCACCAGTTGGTTGCAAACATTTCTATAGTTCGTAGAGCCATGATTATAAAGGAAAAATAAATGTTGCAGTTCTGCAACCATAATGCATTTAATTATGTTCTATATCTGCAACATTTATAGATTGGTACATTAAATTCCTTGAAAAAAGAAAATACACTTTTAATTCATTCGCTATCTGTTAGCTACTTATAAAAATGCGTAAAACAAACATCACCTATTCACAGAAAACCCGACTGTCATCGATACTATGACAGTCATTTGGAAAGTGCAAAAGATCAATTTACACATCATTGGATAAAGAAAGTTTGGACAGTGTCCCTAAGATGCATTTAATACCACGGAGTACCTGTGTCTATTGTTTTTTGGAAACTTGCAAAGTAACAGCAGGAGTTTGCTAATGTGAACCCGGTCTATCTACAACTTGCATTGTGTCGTTGCCATTCGCCTATAAACACTCTGTGAGGCATTAAATGCAACTTCTTCTTCTTGCAATTTATAAGCCCGTAAGTTGTTTAAAATATCAAATAAAACTTTGCAATTTGATTTGATTATTTGATGTAATTATTTTTACGTCTACTTTTAAACGCAAATTTCCAAAACTGATCAACTTATCAAACAAATAGTTATACTCGAAATTATTCGTATAATCAACGCCAAATTTATAATGGACCATATTCCGTTAATTAATAAATCTGTGTGCATTGTAACCACAAAGGGATTAACAGATTATGATAAAATATACCATTAACCGTATTAAACTTTCGACAGCAAATAATGTATTTTCAATTTGAACGGTGCCCGAAATTAATTATTTTAAAGTCATCTAATCAATATAGTCCCTAAATTCAAAGTGCTTTTCCTACAATTCTATCTATCAATTTGATATCAAATAAATCTTTAACCATTCAATAGCTACGTTGCACAAAATGCAGCTGAAATATAGCCGCTTGACGGCAGATAATGCAATTGATAACATCAATGGAAGCAATTCATTGCAAATTGTCCAGCCAGACCCAATCTTGTTATCCGATAGCTTTGTAATGGAATTCTCGCTTATTGATTGACCATCCAACTCTCCAGTTATTAATACTTTCCAACATTTATTTTATATAAATACTTAACATAAATAGAAATTTTTCCAAACAACAGGGCACCTCCGCCATTTGTGAAATTTTGTAATAACTTGCGTTAAAATTACACTAGATTCTTAAACTCAATTCTATTTTATAGCCCAATCTCTTCTATGTGCCTTATACGTTTCAGAATTGTGTAAAATCTGGCCATAAATCAAATTTCTAAATTGTTAAATTCCAAAAAGTAAACCAGTTTCAGGGATAGGTAAAGGACCGATGTATTAACAGGCGGCAATATTTTTTCACCTGACCCCTACGCCACGTGTCCTTGTCAGCCAAAACTTAGATTTTACTATGGTTAAACATAGATGCACATAAATTGACGCTCTTGAAAACGTTTGTAATTTTGTGTGTTAAGGAAAAATGTGACCTTTTTCTTATACCTTCTTTAGAACCAAGTATAAACTTTCATTCGACATTGTTTTTATTAAAATTTGCCCACAATTTTGTTTAGTGCAGGGCCGAGAACATTCGCTATTATAAAAAAAAAAAACAGTTTTAGGCAGAATTTGAGTGTTTTAGTTTAGTGTTTAGCTTAATTAAGCTCTTGAAAGTGGTTCAAATTATAGTACACATATTTGACATTACAACTACTGAAAAGTCTGCTGCGGATAGGTGCGGATGCGTTTTTTGTGATTTTATTTCTATCACTTTGTAAAGGGAGATCCAAAAATTGATGTACGGGCTTACATGTAATTTGAGGCAATTCCTTGAAGCCGTGATAGTAGAGGTAATTTAGCATATATTTAACCATATTTAGCTATATACAAATGATTACGGTTATCAAGATATTGACAATTTTATGTTCAATGCATCTTGCATGTTGTAAATGCCGTTATGTACGTATATCTTTCCGTTTTGGATCATGTATTATAGCAAACAACGCCGATGACCTAGACTCTTAAAAATCATCCGAAAAAAACCTTAAACTTTGTACTTGTATGTGAATTTCTTGGAAATTTGTTGCTCGAAGCGAATCGGAATTATATTCAGGGCAAGAAAATACATCGAAAGCACCCACTCGCATTCACAGTTCTCTGCGTAAAAATGGATTATTGTTGAGGAGAGACAATAGTAAGCTTGTAAATAGAAACTGGTTAGGCGTTTTCGATAAATATGTTTATACGGAATGCGAATCTGGGTTAAAAACATGCGTATTAGAGTCATAGCAATAAAAAAACGACCGTTTCAGCTTGAAGGATGATCACATTTCGCAAGTTTTCATGGAAACAATAAGTATAAGTATTAGACAATTTTGAAGTAATACTAAAAATAATTTTTAGGAATAAATATATATTTTTTATAGGAATAAATATGGTAAAATAGGTTCTTAGCTGCCTCTACTATCACGTCTTAAAAGGAATGCATCGAACTGAAAATAGCATGAATAGCGCATGTACCGTTTCAATACACAATATCGACTGGTTTAACTTTCATTTTCTTCCTCTATCACTGGTCTTAAAAATAGAACTTTGTTCATGATTTTCTTACAACATTACAGACCTAATAATATTATCTCATATAACTCAGAAACGGCATGTATTGTTCAATTTTAAATCCGTCCATTGTGCGTATTTAATCAGGACATGCCATATATATTTTTGTAAATTTCACACAGTAATAGATATAAAATCACAAAAAATATTGATGACAAATCTTGTAGCAGTAATTAATTTACAATAGGTGTACTGCAGTGAAGAACAATTTTTAATACAGTTTGCTTTTTTCCCTATTTTGTACTATTTTGTTTTATTGTGTTTATTAAGTTGTTAACCTTCAAATACTTAGTATGAAGGTTAAAATGCTATACTTACATAAATAAAACAACACATCTAAAGCCCTTATAGGTGAAAAAATAATTTTGGCCAGGTTTTCGGGTCAAATACCTCACAGCGCGGCGCCTCCGCCATTTGTAAAATGTTGCAATAATTGAGTTAGAATTACACTAGATTCTTCAACTCGATTTTATTTTATAGAAACTAAATTAAAACTTTAATTAAGAATTCACAGGTGGAAGTCACACCACCTTATTGGACACCGAACACAGTATTATTTAAAACTTTAATTATTTCTTTTATAGCTCATATTATGTCGCAGCCGGTTCGGAGAAGTTTGTTTGTGCTGATCTGAGTTTGGAAAAGTCGTCTACTTCGAGTGGCGCAAGATATTATGTCCCAGTTTCTCTGTTGTGCTGCCGTCCGCACTCTATATTAATATTAAATTTTTATTTGTTCGCCGAGAGTCGACGAACTGTTTCCGGTTTATATGACGTCGCTAGAAATTTCAACTATCCCATCCTCGACCGAAGTTTTACCCAGTAATACTACTTAGTTCTCTCTCATAGTTAATGAATGGAATTATTCCGCCCTGTCGAGCGTAACTTGTGATGATTTATTATGAAAGTTGGAAAAGCAATTCGATGTTTACTCGTTTTGAATACTAACACTTCATCGGTGTTTAATTTTTAACGTTCTATAGGCTGTTTTGGAAATAAGGGACGTAATAAGCAAATAACGTATGATCTCGCTTAACGCATTCTTGAGAAAATTAATAAAGAAAGACGGAGTCCGTTCCTGTTCAGCGCAAGAAAATCGTCAACATTCCACCACAGTTGTGTTGCAGCTGGTGACCCATCAACGCTGCCCGCAACATATCGGACTCTCTCCACCTTGCCGTGACGGTTGTGTAGTATCAGAGACGGATTGATGCCAATTGTATGCGACGAATGGCTAGAATGCGACTTAACTTCGATCGGCCGGTGCCAGCTGTGTTTTTAAGGATATTCCCATTCTAGTTTCTCCTTCTGTTATTCAGCATTTATGCAATCGGTTTCGGGAGATTGGCCAATATGTTCGAAGAGCTGGAGAAGGTCGAAATCGAAAAACTATTCAAAATCAAGACCGATTTCTTGTCCTTTCCTCTCCACGTCAGCGTACTGCCACAGCACGAGACCTCCTAAACGACCTAAGACGAGCACATGGAATAGAAATTTCTGATCAAACTGTTAGAAACAGATTAAAAGAGGCGAATTTGAAACCAAGAAGACCTGTCCGCGCACCACGCCTTACTCAGCAACACAAATCAGCGCGAATGAGGTTTGCTCTGGATCACAGAGATTGGCAGGATTGACTTCGTCACTGGACGCCCGTACTGTTTACAGACGAGTCCAGATTTTGTTTAACTCGTTGCGACGCACAGTGAATCGCCTATAATAATCTAGGTGGACAAAAGTCATTTCTAAGAATCGGCTAATTATTGGTTACATGTTATAAACAAACCACCCGAGGTGACAATTTTAGGTAATAAGTGTGAAAAGCATTCCACATTGAGGAGTTATAGACGCAAGGAGACCATGTGATAAGGTAGCGCATTCATAACAGGTTTAGTTGCATTTTTGCAGTGTTTTCGATAGTACACCCTAACACTTGTGGTTGATAATTTAATTTGTACTGTGATGGATTTTACTTTAGAGGGTAAGTACTTTCTTATTTCACTCCAAATTAGATTCTATTAACAGACTATGTGGTGTAATAATTATGTTGAAAAGATGATCGAAAATACATGCTAATTTTATATTTGTAAACTTTCGTCGAATACAACTTTTTTTATCCACGTTTATTCAATATATATTTTTTACATAATATAGTTTAAACATTTATCTTTTAAATGACATAAATTTGAATACCACATTTTGCCACACTTTTGCTGCATTGATTTTTTTTTTCAGAACGTGTCTACTCCATTTTAAAATTGGAGTTTTTTTATGAATGGCGAAAACATAGGAAAGAAGAACGAAATGCTCGTCTAATGGATTATATCAGTCACACAGTTATTAGTATTTTCATTGTGTTTGTACCAAAGTTAATTTATAATTGAGGAGTGTGCTGCAAGAACGATGCAGCTCCAATTTTTTGGCAAATTGAGGTTTTAGCATTAATCATGATGTATGATTACATACATCATGATTAGTGCAAAACTTCAATTTTCCAAAAAATTGGAGCTGCATCGTATATTTTTCATATATAATTCTACAGAATTTATATATGAAAAATATCTTATTCGAAAAACAACTCAACAGTACTATATAAAAATGCAATTGAGGAGTTTGCTGCAAGAACGATGCAGCTCCAATTTTTTGGCAAATTGAGGTTTTAGCATTAATCATGATGTATGATTACATACATCATGATTAGTGCAAAACTTCAATTTTCCAAAAAATTGGAGCTGCATCGTTCTTGCAGCAAACTCCTCAATTGCATTTTTATATAGTACTGTTGAGTTGTTTTTCGAATAAGATATTTTTCATATATAAATTCTGTAGAATTAGAGATAATAAAGTTTTCTTTTCAAATAATGTTTTATTTAATTATTGGTTTATTATTACTGGTTATAAATTATGTATATTCCTCAGGTTTTTAATTTTTATATTTTGTATTTAATGTCAAGGAAATTTTGTTGTTTTTGTCATAATTGAGCAAGTATTTACTATAATCAATAAATAATCAAAGCGCAAAATAAAATAGTTTTGTCCAGCTACCTTCTGCTAGGCGATTCGCTGTTGCTAATTGATTTACAAAAATATTTCTCTTGTTTTTGCAGATGGGTATAATATTGTCATATTTACAACAACAAAAAACATCCCACTGCTAATTGTGTTTTAATATCATTTTTAGTACCGAGTTATCTGGAATAATATAGTATTGTAAAATTTCATAACTTTTGTTGGAGATCAGTGTTAATATCTAGTTATCTATCTATCGGTGTCACTTCATAAATGTATATAAAACGCTCATTATATGAAATTACTTCTTTACGACCTTCTTTACTACATTATCTCTGATCCACAGCAATATACAAAAAAAACATACTTTATTAATCAACCCCCTCCAAAACCACCCGATCATCAAATGATTTTAAAAGCATATTTTTAACGAGTTCCCAGGTGTAATAACACATTTGCAAAGTTTCAGAATTTTTAATTATACTTTATTTTTCAACCCCCTCAAACACTACCCTATTGACACTTAAAATTTTCTCTGCTATTTATATGTCTTTGTGGGTATAATACTATCACATTTAGATGAACTCAAATTATTAAACGAACATTTAGCGTTTCAACCCCCTAAAAACAAGCCCTTAAGGTTTAGATTTTTTTCACTATTTTTCTAGTCACCAAATTATTATTTTAAGTTCATCTAAAACAAAAAAATAATTTTGTCCACCTAATAGTTGCAAATGAATCACTGTGCGACGGTCGAGTACGTGTATATAGACGTCCTGGTAAACGCTACGCAACCGCTACTATACAGGAAGTGGATAGATTTGGTCGTGGATCTGTGATGCTTTGGCCTGGAAACAGAACTGATCTTGTTGTGGTTCTTGGTAGAATAAATGCCATGAATTACATTGAAAACATCTTGGAGGACCATGTGGTGCCTGCTGCATATGGCGTCGATCAAAATTTCATCCTAATGCAGGACAATGCAAAGCCACATACCGCCGGCATCACCAGAAACTTTTTACAAGAGCGTGGAATTCAGGTCTTGGAATGGCCGGCGTTAAGTCCTGACCTGAATCCTATTGAACACGTGTGGGATCAGCTTGACCGACGTGTTCGCAAGCGCCCTTATCCACCACTAACCATACAGGAACTGACACTAGCCCTGATTGAGGAATGGGAAAGCATACCCCCAAGAATCTCTTCGCAGACTAGTGCGAAGCATGCCACGCAGGTGTGAGGAAGTGATTCGTGCTCGTGGAGGGCATACACTGTATTAAACCTCACCAATCCACAGAAAACCCGACTGTCATCGATATTATGACAGTCATTTCCATTTTGTTTTGCGTTATTAATTTATATTTTTAATGTAACTTCGAAGTAACGAAGAGTTCTAACTTTGTTTTTGTAATTTTCTTTAGTTAAATATATGCCGTTGAACTATACCAAATTTGATTGCGTAGAACTATTATTTAAAAAGTTACAGGTTTCGAAGAGAAAACTAGTACTAGAGAAAACCACTCACTTTGTGCAGGCCGAATAATAATCCGGTTGCATTTGTTAAATTAAATTCCGCGGTATATTTTCCCTCAGTTTGATTTCGTTTTATATTTACACAGCATCGGACGATACAGACAAAAAGCACCAGAGTTAAAAGAAATCTGCTCGAATCTCAGTTGCTTTTGTAATTTTTGGTGAATGAGAGTTAGCTAACCTCTTTCATTACTACTAGTCTTAATTAATATTCATTATTCATTGCTTTATTATACAAGAAGGGCTAAGTTCTCAAAGGGTCGTTTCCTTTTAGTGTTGACTTTGTACTATTGCACTGATGTGTAAAAGTAAGCTTTGTTATGGGAAAATACAATATTATAAATGAACCACTTGTTCGACCACATACAATTATGTTACCACCGCTACATATAAAACTGGGTAGGTACCGTAAAAAATTTTGTGAAAAGTCTAGAACATTACGGAGAAGCACTTCAATGTTTACGGACGATATTTCCTGGTTTAAGTGAAGCAAAAGTTAAAGCAGGTAAAACATATACATACAGAAAATAAACTGAAAACTGAATACTGAAGTATTCAATTAGCTTTGAAGAAGCGAGCAACATGGTTCGCGAGACGTCAGCATTTACAAATCTTGACACACGGCATAACCCGGAAGCAGTTTATCTAAATGATTCTGGCCGTGAAAGCCTACGTGCTTACATATACATACAATTCACAAACAAATCATGTGCCATTCTCTCAACTTTACAGGCGTCTTCAATGGATCAGATATTCGCAAACTAAGGAGGGATGAAAGGTTTACTGAATGCGTGACAGAAGATCAACGAATCGTCTGGGATGCTATTATGGCAGTCATATTAAAAGAGGTCACCTTAGTTTTCCTGCATCCCATAGTAAAAAACTAATTTACCCTTCCGATTCTCAAGGCATAGAAATTCTGACGGTCGCACATGCGTCAAAATCAACATAATGGCGGACACTTCCGCACCAGGACCTTTAATTTTCTCGAGGCCATTCAAGATGTTGAATGTTGTCGATAACCGCTACAGTAGTAAATCGCACAAAAGTACGATTCGAGCTAGTAGGTGGATTCAAACAAAAACACACAAGATAAATGGTTCGACCGAGTTCCTTATGGGCCTTATGGGCCTGCATGCGAAATGAGATCGCTCTACAGCGTTACCGCATCAGCGTTCCCTTCGTATCCTCATGCCAGGACTAAGGAGGTAATTTAAGGAGTAGGATTCATCCTTCAGGGTATGCTGAAGTGGCATCAACAGATAGGAACATCATGTGACAGACGTGAGAAATGCACGGTACGCGAAAGCCGTTATCACATTTAAATATGCAATAAATGTTTTCGCTGTGACAGTATATTTCTTCGGGTTGCAAAGTTTTCACCTTTGGTAGTTCTGGAAGGAATAGCGGACAGGTTTTATCGTGTGCTAACGGTGTTGTTAACTGTAATGCGCTAGGACCCTTAAGTGTCCGCTTGGAAGGGCTTCTTACTTTTTGAATGCAATTTGTAATTCTAGTAGGTACTTCTGGACTAGGTTTACTTTTTACTACACGGTACGGTGAACTTACACAGGGAGTTATGAAAACTTTCGAGCAGACGAGTTTGCAAACATTTTATGCTAGATATTATACGGACCCAGATAATAGTTAAAACTATTGTTTGTATGCGGCTAGATGTACTATCGTGGGCATAAACTACGGGGACACTCAAATTTGCAGTAGTTAAACTGGGCTTCGTAATGTCAGGTCAGTACGTTTGTCTTGTCACATTAACGTCATCTTGAATTTTGATGACTTCATGATGGAATCAGCATTGAAAAAATTGGTACTGAGGTATAGGCAAGAATACCGCAAAGAATAAAATTGTTGAGACCGGAACAAGTTTGTAGGTTGACAAGTACTGTCGAAGTTTAGACTTCATAGGTTAACAAATACTGTCAAAGTAAATGTACCACATTTAAAATTGTTGTGAATACAAATGCCTAATTTCACACTGCTATCCCCGTTTTTAGTGTATCATACGTAGTATGCTAAAGTATTGTCATCGAGTCGAAAACAAATTTTCAAAACTTTATATTTAGAAGTATCATGACTGAAGTCAAGACCTGAAAAGGTTTTTGTTCAAAAAGGTACAGAGGAACTGGATGTTTACTCTAATCATTTTTCAAGGATTTTGCAAATGAGCCGCCATTGCTGTAATTTCGTCAAAATAGTTAGATAATAAATTAAATTAGAGAAAACTGAATAATTTATGTCTATGACATCTTTTGGTAAAATTAATAGTTTAGCGGCATTAGCAAATTCTATTTGATCGAGATCGGTCGTGTCTGCATTAATATAAAACTAGTTAGCCAGGATTTGACAGATATTTTCATTCTAATGACAGTAGGTAGTGTCAAACGCTGATGTTTTGACAATACCGTCCATAGAATTAAAATATTTGTCAAATCCTGGCTAACTAGTTTTATTTTAATGCAGACACGACCGATCTCGATCAAATAGAATCTCGTGCAGCTAAACTATTAATTTTATATATAGTGATAAAGTCAAGTGCCTGGCCACATCAAATTTTCAAGAGATAAGCTTGTATACCAAATTTCAGATCAATTACTTGAAAATTACGGCAGTGATCGTGTACACAGGTAGACAGACGGACAGACGGACGGGCATGGCTAAATCGATTCAGTTTTCAATGCTGATGAAAAATATATATACATACAAATCTATACCCTGCCACGCTTCGTTAAGGGTGTTACAATTGTTGTGACAAAGTCAATATACCCTACCATAGTAAATGTGGGGGGTATAAAAATGCTTTCGTTTCAAATAAGTATATTTGCGTATACAACAAAAAGTATTATCTTTGGTTTGGTTTAAAAATACGTTTACTTTTCTCAAATAAATCAAATTTTGATGTTATAATTTACTTAACACAATAATTATTGCTAGATAATTGCATTAACATTTCTACTACAGGAAAGTGGGATATGTGAGGCATTATAGGATACCTCTTGGAAGAAGTAAGAAGTGTACCCTAAAACATTTATTTACTTAACGTCGAATGGACACAATATAAATTCCGGGGCATAATTAATTGGACACCTATTAATTTTCTTAACTCTGTTCTTTAATAAAGATTGTAATTAATAATCCATATAAATGATTTTTTCTACTTTGCATTCACAATGCACACATTGTAGCACTGTTTTCGGTGTTACAATTAACACATTGTAATACCGAAAACAGTAACATTTTTGTCTGATTGGTACACAGTGATATCAAATGCCATATGTCAAACGTACAATACATAACCCAACATAACCACACACTGCATCTTCTAATCGCTTGCAATCACATAAACTGCGAAATATCAATATTCTATACATATTTAAACATGAGTGTAGCCTGCTATAGTATGGCCAAAGGATTGGGGCTTTCTTAGTTTTGCTGTGTTCATCAAAATACGCCAGCATGACGTTTACGGTGATGCTTTACGACTCTAGTAAGTGATCGTTATCATTCTTTTCAACTAAACATTAAATCCCCTTTTCAGATATAATTCAAGGACCACATTTACTTTAATAAGGTATTATGCGAAGATCAAACCTACATCGTAGATACGAACGATTTTAATTACTGCTGCGAGATTGTACATGCGCAATAAATGGTTTATCAGCATACACGTACGAAGCTATAGTACATTTAAAGTGTAGAGGATTTCTTAGTTTATGTAACGTATAAGTTTTCGGTAATATTTTGGACGCTTGGATGCTCGGTTCAACTCGTATTCGTTTTTGTTACCTCCATCACATGTAATTTTACTAAGTATTATTCTAATAAACTACTTTGCCGAAATTAGAATTGGGTTTCAATTATAAGTGCTTGTAAATATATAAGCCGCAACGGCTACGTAGCGGAATTAGGTAGACACCGCTATTAAACGTTAAGCGTTATAACAATTCTTTAGTAAATTCTTGTTCTTCGAAGTAACTAATCAGTCACCGCCAAACACTTCTATTCTGATTATTATACTTATGAAACCAATATTTTAAAGTTGTTAACTTTTTAGGTTAAGTTTCATGTATTTATCACAGTAGGGTTAAAAGTGTTGCCCCAAGCTCCATTATGATCATCGTTGCGACCTCGCTGAGTATTTATTCAAACTTGTAGGCTAAAGTAGAGTAAAATTATTCATAATTAGATTTTGTCATGATTTTATCTCATCGATATCATCCTTAATGAAGTTGACAGTTACTACAGTGCTACCACGTGGTACCCGCAAAATACCCTAGATTCTAATTTAGCGCGATATAGTAACCACAATTTCTCAACTTATATAAAATTAATGACGCAAAGTAAAAAAATAGGAAAAAATAATATTACACTCGTTTTATAAGACGTATTGGTGCACTCGTTCCATTTGGGCAACTCGTGCGCCAATTTGACGTCTTATAAAACTTGTATAATAATATACTATTTCAACACGTTTTCAACAAATTCATAAAGATTCATCACCCGCCTTTGTAATTTTGAAAAAAGAAATTTGTAGAAACAATAATACCCGAAGAATCAATATTAATAATTTCTTATTATAAAATCCATGATGGTCAGTTTAGAATAAATAAAAATCACTTGTTCGTGGTAACATAATTTAATTAGTGAATTTTTTGACACTGGTTGAGATCAGTCTAAAAAAATTACTACTTAAATGATGTTACCACGAACAAGTGATTTTTATTTATTCAAATTTAATATAGTCAAGCTTTTTGATTTTCGGGTTTTTGATTCACCCTATATACGAATTTCGTAAACTTTCCCTTTAAAATCAGAGCATCACAATATCTGGACGAGTTCAAAATGAGACTAGTGAGAAAAACCTATTATCATAAAAAGTTAATACTTGCAGTAAATAGTAGTAAAATCTGTCCGACATAACGTACAAAATCTAATCTTACGCGGGCACGGGATTGAACGCCGGTGACCGCGTGAATAATTTAGGTATATCTGCATAATGCATGGCACACTCTGCAGAGATTATAACATGTATTATTCAAGATCAGTAGGTGTTACCGAATGGATCGCTTCTGCCCGCAAACAACTTCCCGATCCTAGTCCATTAACCGGCTACGAGAGCAAGGGTTCCTTCCTTCGCCGTGCCGCGCCGCGTCGCGCCGTGTTTGCATCCAGTCTTGCCTGATCTTGCCTGCACAATCTCGGCCGCTCCGACTCGAATCTAGCACGCTCACGACACCCTGCATAAAACTAAGCTAACTACGCTAAGATATATTTACTCGATATTTAAGATGTGTGCGCACGAACTTTATTGCCTATTAAAGAATTAAATATTGAATGACGGAGGTATATTTGAGGCGAGATTTATGTGCATTATTTCTCACGCCTGCCTTATATTTTAAGAGAGTATCTCAAAAGGTTGGTTAAAACATGTTGGTTGTATTAGGAGACTTATTTTTTTCATTAATGAACTAATTAGGAAGATATTTTGTCCCTTTCAATCAAGGTCCCGGCGCCTCCACCATAGTTGAAATTCTTTCTTCTGGACTTCCTGAAGTATTTTTTCTATCAAAACTACTGTGAGTAAGTTCATTGCTGGTCAGTAGGGATGGGCATCTCGGTCATTTCAGTGAGCCAAAGTCACTAAAATGACTTTCATATGGACCGACCGAGCGACCGAACCGTTCAAAATTGACGTATTTTATTTAGGTTATAGACGGATCTAGTGAACGAATCGTTCAAAAAGAACGAGAGACACGACGCGCGCATTGCTGGTATCTTCGTTCAGCCATCGCAGCGGCCCTATGTGGCAGGGGGGTCATTTTTACGAATATACCGACGCGCGACGGCCTAACACCTGCGAATATTGTTTTTCTTTGTCAGAACTGGAATTTTCTGATTTAACTTAGTTTTTCTTGTAATTTATGCTGATTGAGAAATTACCTCCATTCAGTAACAAAAATGAAATAGATCCTATAAAAATGCTACTAAGGCTAACAAGTCAATGGTATTGGCATATATATAATTTAAATTAATTAAATCTAATTTTGATCTTTTAGCGATTTTTGAAAGCTGGTTTTACGGAGTTTATACAATACTTTTCAATAAGTTCTGTGTGGTTAACCAAACAAATCGTTCAATTTTACCGCAAAAATCTAATATCTTTCATTCTGCTTTTTATTATTTTTATATTTTTCCTTGTATATTCTCAAACTTTCATTTTGTTTAATAAATTATATTTATTAAAATTTATGGTCTTCATTATCAACTCCCGATTCAATATAATATCCCAAAAATATTTAAAACAAATACAGTGCAGATATACGGATCTCAACAATTTTAAAACGCAAAGAAAATGTTCGGGCAGATTCATAATATGTTCTTTATGCATGAATCAAACCAGACATAAACGAACGAAAATATTTTATTTATGTATAATGTATAGACATATTATGTACTTTACGCGGCACTGGAAACAAATGAACACGTGGATCAAAGACGCCACCGCGCCGCGCCGGTCGTCGCAAAAAGCTGGACTGTGTCTGCCTTGAGCCGTCTATGCCTTGAGCAGAAATGAGCCGAGAGCGTAAACGCCGTAAACGAACGAACTACTGAACCGGATCTCCTACTGAACGGGTCAGTTTGCCAGGGTTGAACCGGATCGAACGGTTCAGACATTTGACCCGTTCATTTTGAACGGTTCGTTCGCGAACGACTCATCCCTAGTGGTCAGTTGATGCATATTCGGTAATTATTGTCACATTTATAAAATTTTTACGCAGCATTTTCATTTGTAATTGTTTTGGTAGCGAAAACATTTTATGGCACGTTTGAAAATTAGAAAATATTGATAATTCTGTGGAAACATTTCTTGCTACGTGAGGTGTTCGGATAAAGTAAAAAATCTGTTTATCATACTATACATAAAAGTAATAGTTTAGCTGCATGAGCAACTTCTATTTGATCGTGATCGGTCGTGACTGCATTAATATAAAACTAGTTAGCCAGGATTTGACAGATATTTTCTTTCTAATAACTTTTGGTAGTGTCAAACGTTGACGTTTTGACAATATCTACTTTCAATAGAATCAAAATATCTATTAGTTATAGACATAAACTATACCAAATTTCCTCTACTTTAATTTATTATTTACGTATTTTGACGAACTAACAGAAATTGTGGATCATTTTCAAAATCGTTGAAAAATGCTAAGAATAAACCTCCACTTCCTTTGGACCCTTTTAAAGGAAACTTTTTTCAGCTCTAAGTTTAGTAATGAAACATCTAAATATGAAGTTTCGTCCCGATACCTTTAGTAGTTTCTCCAGAATCATCTAATTATTTTATGCAAGTGTGTGATTTAAAATACGTCGATATATAAATAACCAACATGTGAAGTGTTTTTGGAGACGCAGCTATTTCAAATAATACGTAAAATATGCGTCTTTGTCCTACAATTGTGGGTAAAAATTCTACAGTTGTAGTGATTTCGGAAGACAAAGTAATATATGTATTATTTGTGACAAATGCATGACAAAGAGTTTCTTGATATTTCAAAGAAATTGTTGAAGGAATTAATGTGGTCCCATTATTGACTAGAATATTTCGGAGGGTACAGCAGAAAAAAGTCTCCACGTTTCACCGCCTTTTCGGATGTTTGCAAATGATTTCAATTTCTGTAATTTCGTCAAAATACATAGGTAAATAATGAACAAATTCTATTTGATTGAGATCGGTCGTGTATGCATTAATATAAAACTAGTTAGCCAGACTATGACAGTCGTGTCAAACGGTAAAGTTTTCACAATCCCTACTGTCAATTGAATCAAAAAATCTGTCAAATCCTGGCTAACTAGTTTTCTCTTAATGCTGATACGACCGATCTCGATCATATAGAATCTATGCAGCTAAACTATTAATTTTATAATTAGTATGATAATGTCATGTGCCTGGAAATTCAAGAATAAACAGACCAAAATTTATGGGATAATTTTTGAGTTTTAGCTTTCATTCAAACAAAAACAGTTTAGCCTCATTTTTTTTGCAAAATAATTAAACATTATACCGTATATTAGATAATTAATTGTCAAAACAGTACGTTTAACATAGACAAAATTTAACAATATCTTGTTTTCAACCGTACTTTATGTAGAATTAAAATTCTTGCTATGGCCCTTTTCATAGGGATACAGACACTATCCACGGACATATAATGCACCTACATTCCCATCAAAATAATTTAGAAACTTCTAAAGTTATATTATTTTTCTTTTTGACTGTACTTGGATATCTACAATACCTATCTATAGATAAATTAATTAATTCTACGTGAACTAATAACATTGTTAAAAATACCATTTGAGCGATTAGTCTATTTCGATTACATGTATTACCGATAGCTGAAAAACGACCGGTACTCACACCAACCCAGAACTGAACATGTAACATGCGTTTAGAACTGAACCGAAATACCAAATCAATTTGTACTGTCACAATTTGCTCGTACAATCACTCGTACATTTCATTTTGCAGTCTGTAATTACGAAATTTGTTCGAAGGTATGCACACACACCCACACACACACATACACAAACACGCGCACAGTTTCGGGTAAATAACAATTGCATTACGTCAAAATTTATTGTACCGGTCCGCCACAATAAAATTCATCAAATTTACATTACAAACGGACATTTTATTGACCCGCATTATAATCACAACGGGCTATAATTTTTCGCTGACGGCATTTTACAAATCGCAGGTAAAAAATTGCGTCGAAAATCTCGTATATCAGCGTGTAAACTCTGTATTGAAATCGTGCATAACACGGCGTAAAACTGACACGTATTATATCCGGCACGATTGTTTTTGATTTAATTAAATGCGTGGTTATGTGTTTTAATCTGCATGAGCGTATCATGTGGATGTGTGTCATATCAACAAAATTCATCACGTAATAATTATTTTATGCAAGTGTGCGGATTTAAAATACGTTGAAATATAAATAACTAACGAGTTAAACGTTTTTGGAGATGCAGCTATTTGAGATAATACGTAAAATATGAGTCGTTGTCCTACAATATGTAAAACAGTTACAAATGTAGGTAAAAATTCAATAGTTGTAGTGATTTCGTAAGACATAGTAAAATATATTACGAAACCTAATAAAATTAAACGCGCCATAAGCACCAACAGATTCCCTATCTTTAAAGAAGTCGAT
This sequence comes from Aphodius sticticus, assembly GCA_963966075.1. Taxonomy (NCBI): domain Eukaryota; kingdom Metazoa; phylum Arthropoda; class Insecta; order Coleoptera; family Scarabaeidae; genus Aphodius; species Aphodius sticticus. The sequence goes on along the minus strand of OZ014506.1, from coordinate 631,014 downwards.
GACATAAAATGGAGATATCGTGGTAAACATAACCCACAGATTCAAACCCTAATTAATTATAGTCCGATTTTCTGCGCGCTTTGATATTAATTTGTAGCTTATACGCATATGAAGTCGGCATAGTGGTCTAATGTAACTCCATGAACACACTTGACGTGCATTTATTTGTTACCTTACTCCACATAAACGTACAAACAATCCAATCGGTAAATATTTCCAAGAAGAGTGACGTAGGAGTGATATTGAGCAATCTCGATGTCCTCGACTTTGTTTATACAAGTTGGCGTGAAAGTCACCACCCTATTTTCTTAGCTAGTAATTCTGGTTATAATCAGAGAGCGGAATTTAATCTACCTGCAATCGTCCATTTGTAAGAGAGGTGTTTTGTTTCTAGTATGGTTTCTAAATAAATGATGCGTACTTGAGGTTTTTTTTATAAAAATAGCTACAAACAAAAACTAGTTATCACGAACAAAGAACATAAATATAAACCTTTGATTATGTGTACATATAATATAATACATATTTAAAGTATAAACTAAAGAAATAAACAATACAAAACTAACCGCAGAAACACATAAATAAATAACACTATTCTTACATATGGATTACAGGTAGATTAAAAAATCGTATTATAATTAATTAGGTTATGTCAGATGTTTAAATTTCAATTCATAGGCTTCTTCTTCTTTAAAAACAGGGTGGTGCTTACGGTGCTTCTAATTTTATTAGGTTACCAAGTTTCGCCGCTAACTGCTCTTGGTAAAAGTTTTGGATACCCCGTTTCAAGGTCGGACCTCCGCAATTACATAGTTCTAATTGCACATAAAATAAAATTATTTTCACATGGTAATTCGAGAATTTGTTAAACTTGTCATCAGAACACTTGTGACAAATCCACAAAATGACAAAGAGTTCCTCGACAGTTCAAAGAAATATTAGTTTGTTGAGGGAATTAACTAATAAAAAAAAATTACACATATATCATTGTGAAAATTACAATAGAAATGTAGTAAGTATAAAAATTGCACGTAATTCCAATTATTTTTACAAATCTGTGTACTATTACAGCGATATTGCTGCTTTATTTCAATTACAATGATCTCTTAGTAAAAATACAATGGAAATATACCTTAAATTCGTAAAATTACAACGTATGTTGTGATTTGACTATTATAATAGCGGGTTTGTTGATATTGTAACGCCCAGACGCACGCGCTACGTTTGATCAGCTGTTTTGCAAACGAAAGCCGGCACGCATACCATCGAGTGGAATATGTAGTTGGGCGCGTTGTATTTCTGTCTCCGGTAAATAACAATGATACAGTGAACTAAAACTTATCTAGATACCATGTAGGTGTAGGTTAAAATACCATGTCACACTGCATAACAATTGTATTGCCTTTGTAGATCACCAACGACGACAATTAACCATTAGAAATTAGTGTCTTAACGTTAACGCCATACCTGGATGAAAGCTGTAAGTACAGTCTTCTACGTTTCTTGGTGAAAATTTGCTTTAAGACTGAAGGGTTTTATACCAACAGAAAGATAATGTGCAATCTTCTTTTTAGGTTAACTTTTTTGTGTCTGTCTAATATGTTTCCTTGTTCTTACAGATACAGATGCGGAACATCTTGTACCAAGTGTATTTGTCAGAAAAAGAGTGAACGAGTACGTGTGTTCATGGTTGACCGAAGTGCATTTATATGTTTATCCGTGTGTTTTCTATGTTTAAGTATTTGCGTACGCTAAGTATTTATTAATTGCTTCTCTGTAGTTTGTATGTATTTTTACATATTTATTTTTTTACAAGTAATTTTATCTATACCATTTTGTTTGACCGTTTGTCCTATTGTAACGTTTGACTGTGTGCATGATGTTATTGTCTTTTTTGTATTATATGATAGATAATGTTAATATCTACTCAAGATCAGAATAAAATTATACAAATAAAAAATACTGCATATTTCATTGAATATTACACTGAAATACATGTAAAATTATTACGCATTACCTCATATTTAATTTAAAATTACATTTAAATTGATGTTTAAATATTACGCATTGCCCCATATATCACTTAAAATTATTTTAAAATCGGTGTAATATTTCAGCCAAATTCTTGTAAAATCACAGTGTAAATATACAATGACAATGTAAAAATTCAATTGAGATGTAAAATTACACTGATTGTCGCAGGGCAAAAAAAACTTACTGTTCCTACTGTAAATTCACATCAAAATTTTTTTCAGTGTACAGTAGAACAAAATCTCCACGTGTCACCGCCTTTTGGGATGTCGCACATCCTCAACCGGTGGTTGGTTTTCCCAGACCTAGTTTAGTCAAGGTTAGGGTAGCAAAGTCTACGCTGATTCGGAATCGGAACTAACACCTGCATGCACTGTGCTGTATACTGCCGGTCACAGTGCCTTTCAAGCAATTTGATCAGACGCATGACAACTGAGTGGTAGGCATTCACCAGTGTACTATTTATACTCAAGAGAAGGCAAAACTGCGAGGAGAGTGTTTACAGCGCGATCAACAATACAGTTGGATGAGGTATTCACAGTAAAAATAAATTTATTTGAATCAAAATATGATTTCTTTGGCGGAAGTAAACGCACGTTTTTTGTGGAGACGATTCCGGAGAAACTACTAAAGGTATCGGGAAGAAACTTCATATTTAGAAGTTGCATGGCCACAAAAGAGTTTTTATTGTTTCTTTAACAGTTTTCTAATAAAAATATAAATAAAAAATAAACACATTTTCTTTTAATGACACCGATATTCAAGCATGTATAAAGGTATAATTCACCAAGTACAAAAATCAAAGTTTCCAAACCAAAATTTACAAAAATTCTAACAAAAAAACCTTATTTACCCACTCAATGTTATCATTAGACACTTTAGAGCGCAAAATATACTTTTCTAAAAGTCAGGAATTCTGCAGAATAACACAACGTTAGAAAGTTATAACCTTTTGCACGCTCAGATGACTCGAGAGAAAATTGCGAATCGCACGAAAACTTTACGGCCGAGGGGGTAGTTTCCGGAGGGTGAGGGTGGGGGTGGGGGGGGGTAGTATCGCACGAACGCCAGAAGATTTGTGTATCTGTCCGTAAGCGCCATAAAACAATGAAATTAAAGTTGGCACCGTCAACGGTTTAAATTACGTCTTTTCAGATGTTTTATTTTTCGGCCATAGTAGAAGAGTATCTCTCCTTTGTACGCTATAGTAGGGGGGGGGGGGGGGTGATAAAGGGGTGCAGTGGGAAGTCCCAGTTGCCTATGAGAAACCGTGTCCTCGACGGTATTATATTACTCTTCGGTGGCACACACACACACACACACATATACGGTGTTTGCCGTCTAGTGCGACCGAAAAAAAAAAGGAGAAAAAAGAAATAACACATTTGGAGTGCTTTGTCCTAATGCGATAATAAATTCTGGCTATAGCTTATGCAGGATACTAGGACTCGCATATTGTCGCTACGCTTTGTATGCCACTATGGAATTATTTCTGGATTTGCCAACGTGTGGAATAAATATTTTACACTTTTGTATGTTTATTTAAGGGAAACGTGAAAGTACACTTAACAATTAACGGATTAACGCTTTTGTGCCCAGCTTTGGAAAAATTACGTTAGATGTAATCGTGGACAAAATTTAAGAACAACTATTGGGATTAATACTGATAGCCACATTGAAGTTCTGTTTAGTGTGATTGACGATGGTGATTAATATATAATACATGTAACCTCAAAATAATTTAAAACTTAACCGCTAACTAAATTATCTTGTGAAATTTTTGGTGATTTTTTCAAAGGGGTGGAACGCGTCCGACCGGCCGGATAATCCGGCCTATCCGGCCAGTTTTCTGGATATTCGGTCCGGCCAGAACTTGATAAAAGAATCCGGCCGAATCGGCTGGGTCTTTTCGCATGCTGTTAACAATAACTTAAATCAATTTTTATATTGAAGAATAATATTTTCCATTAATTGTAATAAATTAATGGTTTACGGTCGATCTTACAAGTGTATGTACGTATAAGTAGTGGAATAGTTATTCCCAGTAAAAATAGTGCTATTCCGCCTCCCATTGGCTAAAATATTTGTGTTGTCATAGTAATAACAACTTATTATTAATGTCCACTGGTATAAATACCAGTATTTAGTTATACCATGGTATAATGTGCTTTGTAAGATCGGCCCTTAATTAATAAATTAAGGAATGTATAATTTACTATAATTTACAAGATTTCTATACTGCCGTGTTTTGCACAAAGTTGTTGAATAAAGTTGTAAGTTGTAAGTGCGTTTAAGAATATCTTGTGTTGTTACTTCGCAGATAAAAATGTGCAAATAAGGTAAACCTCCCAAATTCAGACACTGTCCTAAATTTCTACATATTTCTGTTTAGTTGGATAAAATAAGAAATCTACAACATTACACTTTATTTTAGGACACCCGGTTTGTTGATTTGTCACTATACTTATCAACCCACAATCTTTTCTTATTCTACCAATGTTCTAACAGTCAGAATATAACCTAGAAGTTTGACTGATCTTGATAATTGAGTGTTATGTTAAACGTTGATTTTTGCCTTATAAGGTAGCTGCAATTCGACTTCCTTTTAAATCGCTACAGGATTAACAGTAATCAAGAAAATTCTAATTATATCTATGTAGGCTGACTAAAAATGTTTTATATTTTTATAATAATACCGTGTACTACTCTTTTAACCACTATTATTTACAAATTTAGGGGTGTCGGAATTAGGTACATGTAAATATAGCACGTCCGTAAATCAGACATGTTTGCCGGAATTGTGTATATGGTTAGAAGTAATACATATGGTTCTATTGCTGTCCTTACACAAGAAAATAACATATTTTACATCGTTAGCTATATTACAATTAATTGTACGCATTTTGTCCAAATTCCGACACGAGTGTCGGAATTACGGACATCAATAATCCCTAATTATTACAGTGTTGGAATTACGATCATGAATAGTCCCAAATTCCGTCATAAATATCGACAGGCATCATAAGAGATTATGAAATAAGACAGAATGATGCAACACTAGCAGCAGCCAGCAGCGATTTTGGCATTAATACACCACCTTTGGAGATAACAGTTGAAGTAATGCAATCTCCATTGAAAAAATCATTATTCTGATCTGAAACACCCAAATAAACTAAAAAGAAACAAAGGAAAGTAGCGCTATCTCTAATGCTTGGAGAGAATTTTTGTTAACAAAAAAGTAGGAAGCACAAAAGAAAATTATTCTAGAGAAGTATGAAAGGTAGCGAAAAAGAAACAATAAAAAGCTGCGCCAAGAAAAAGAGGACACTAAAAATTCCAGATGCAAGAAACATTAAAATACGCAGATGAAATAGAGAGGGCAGACTGAAGGACATATTTTGTATTGTGTTTCATTAAAAATGGTAAAACATAAATATTTAACATTTCTTAATAATAACTCTTATTTAGTAATATCTAAAATACTTTGTTGCGGGTCTTCTTATTGAATGGCCAAGTTTATGGATTTATCATTTATTGTAGACGAGTCGGTACATCTGATTCCTTAACTTATTGATGGATGATGATGATTATCTTATCTTACTGAATACTAATTTATTACTGAGTTTCCTAACAATTAGATACTGAATTCCAGAGTTTTGCCCCCCTCCTGATGGGATGAGGTGACCAGTTTTAGCCAATGAGAGAATACCACGGCACCGTTGGAAACACGGTATTACATAGAAAACGACTTAGCAAAATCAGCAGTTTTAACTGGCACATTTCTTGTTAATACTATATTCTGAAATTCAGCATTACTCCAATAGATGATGTCATGTTTTACAGACAAAGAACCTAATCATAGCTTATCCCAATAATAATTAGTGCAGGGTGTAAAGCCTCGCTTTACAACAACTTAGTATTTACTTGAATGTTCATATTTGTCGGAATAATGTATCAAAAGTGTCTGATTTAGGATCACTGTCTGAATTAGGTTCACTGAGGTGTCTGATTTCGGATCAAAATATACGCTTAGTGTCGGAATTAGTTAAACTTCAAAAATATAGTTACATAACTATTATCAATTTTCTTTAAAAATGAATAACCAGATATCTTTAGAAGGAAATATTTGTTTAAAAAAAAGGTGACATGGTCATTAGCACCATATAAATATAAATTCTACTAAACTCGACATTTTGTTGACATTTTGTAACTAAGAGTTGTAACAATGTTTTTGTAATTTTCTTTAGTTAAATATATGCCCTTAAAGCATACCAAATTTGATCTGCCCAGAACTATTACTTAAAAAGTTACAGGTTTCGAAAAAAGCGTTCCCCCAATTTTTTTGGGCAGTGTAGTTTTGAAAGGGAATGGCGGAATTTCATTCAACAATTAATTGCGGTAAACAAGCTTTTAATTTCTCAACCCTCGCCCTAAGGAAGAGCAAAATCGCGGTCGAGTAATCAACCCTCAGCTTCCCTATAGAGTTAATTGAGAGACGGAAAGGTTGTTGGTACCGTCCGTGTACTAGTAAATTTTTTAACGAGTCGGGGACAGTTGAAATTATTTGCCTCCACTTCGGGCACTCGAGCCCGGTTCATTAGATAGCCCGTTGGGACCAGGGGGGTCGAAAATAGTTTAGTTTTAATTGAACAAACGACCCCGACGGCAGCGCCGGCGAGAAGGTTTTAATTAAAAATAAGGGGCGCTTCCGGGCCGTTTTCCGTTTTCTTTCAACCGAACATACCTTTCACCAGTACATACCTTTCGCAGATACGACCCCAACGAATTTTCTATCTCGAATTATCTGAATTACAGCGTTCAGGCGTATCCGTTGTAAAAAAAATTCTAGTGGGCGTAAAAATGATATAAATAAAATTTTGAGATACGGTTTTATAATTACTGGGACGTTCTGAGGCTCGTATTAATAGTGCAACTGAAATCAATACTTAAAATTCTACTTGCGTGATGATTACTTAAGTATCGATTCGCAACTTGAGACACGCATGTATCAATAGTCATGGGAGATCAACGGGTTAGCTAAACAGTACTTGGCCAATCAATGAAATCTCGTATCAGACGGCACGAGATTTGAGCAGAGTGAAGTGTGCGTCAGATGGTGCATATCCGAACGTATTCAAAATATCCACCTTTCGAAAATAACCAAACAAAGCAATGCGTTAGTTTCGTGCAAGGTGTTTGTTTGGTTGGTTATTTTTGACGTCCTTTCGTGTGTCTTTCTGCCACTGTTCGCCATGGAGAACAACAACGAATCAAGAAAAAACAATTGCACCCAGTTTGAGAGAAATTTCTCAGAAAATTATATTCTTCGAAAACGTTAGTGCAATCCTGGTAAAATTGGTACTCAAACCGTCAAATTTTACAATTTATACATCTTATACGGGGTAGTTCAGAAACTGAATTTGTGTTATAAAGCAGGACAAATTAAATTTTGAGAATAGAAAATCTATTTGTCTATCTTCATAAATAAAAAAAATAATTGCGGTACAGTAAAAATTAACTAAACACAGAAAAAGTATATTTTTCATCATATTTGACTTCAAATTTTAATATAACTACTAATCTAAAAAAAAATTTACCAAATACAATTTTTTGGTAATTGAAATTAAATTATTAACAAAATAAATTAACACAAATTCATAGTTTCTAAAGTATCTCGTATATAGTGCATAAATTATAAAGTGTGATGGTTGCGGTATTAGTTTCAGATGATCCACCAACTTTTATTAAGTGTAACATTTTCTGAGAAATCTATTATAAAAGTTAGATTTCTTGCAAATTTATTTTTAATATTGTTAATTTAATATAGTTCGTTATCATATGCTCCAAAATCTTCAATATCATCCCAGTCTTGTAACTTATCCATGATCAATACTAGGTACCTTTCAGTGGCGGATACAGAAAAAACTTAAGGGGGGGGCTAATAGACATCTTGAGCTATGGGTGTCATCAAGTCTGTTGCAAAGCTTAAAAAAACTTTTTTCATATAACTGTTTCCTACATCAACAGAATAAAAACACACATACAAGACCTAGCCGGTAACATCACAATCGCTTTCTTCTCCGCCGTACCAACAAATTCTCGCCAAGGGGGGGGGGGGGGGGGGGGGGCGCCCCCCTGTATCCGCCACTGGCACCTTTACGCTGCGTAAAAGTTCTTTGGCGTCTTTGACTACAGTGACATGACACTGACATGAACAACCAATGTATGAATTTTGGTGACAGAAATCCGGCTAATGAAGACTCAAGGCACCTATGGACCATCATCAGCCAAGTATCGCCATATTCTTTACTTGACCGCGTTTTGATCAGTGATTTTCGGACTATTAATACGGATGTACTTAAGGCAAGATTGAAGTAGGTTGATAGGCCACTATTAATGCGCACCAAATTGTTCTTTAGGGCACCGGCAGGGCTGTGGAGTCGGTAAAAAAACTGTCGACTCCGACTCCAAAAAATTTTGGTAGTCCGACTCCGACTCCAGCTCCGACTCCGGCAAAATTTTATTTGTTTCCAGCGAATTTAATGGCGAAAAAAATTAAATCTGACAATCTAATTGAAAATAAAATCAAAAAGGTCTGTTGACCGGACCACAGAATTATGGCCATATTTAAAAAGGACGAAATCTGCGAATATCGGTGTTTTTTAGTTGATCGCAAGAAAACTACGAAATAGCCACCAATAATCTTAATTAACTTACACTCGACAGAATCAGTAGCAATTTAAAATCTCTACATATTTTGTTAAATACAAAGGGATGTGATACCCTTAATTATACCATAATATTGTATAATCAAGGGTGATACTTTTGATAAATTTGTTCATGTGCCGAAAAAAAGTTTCAATTTCGGTTATACGTTTAAAGTTACCAAACATTAAAACTATAATTGCAAAGTTTTACTAGTAAAGCATTATCTTTTACAAACATTCAGATATTGGGACAAAATAAAAATAAGAAAAAAATTTGAGAGTTGATAATACGACTGTGATACCATCACGTTGTTTCTTCTGATACAAAAGCTGTAGGAAACTATTTTTTCTTTTTAAAATTGCAAGGGAATATCATTAAAATACATTTTGCAATATTTAATGAATTGTTCAGCTGTTCTTTGTGGCCGAACGAATTGGAGCAAATTCTCGTAATTTTAATGAATAAAGAAAACCACACGTTGACGCTTCACATTGGAAAGTTCTAATTCGTCTATAAGTATGCATCAAAGTCCGATATTTTTATTTGTAGATGATCGAGCTATCATAATTAGCATATTGAAGTTGGTTGTTGGAAATTGGAAATACATAAACCATACAGGGTCCTGCAGCTCAGCTCCCGTCTTCTGTAGCTCAGTTACTAATTAAGCTAAGAGTTTGACATTTTGCAAGCTTACCCTGTACTTCAAGGTACATTTCAAGAAATTATTTTTGAATATACAGGCTGTCCCAAAAAAGTGCAACGCCAACGTGATATATTTTTTTTAAATTGCATGCTATATATTTTTTTACACATTTGGAAGCCTGTTATGGTTGCCTACATACCACCAAATTTTATTGAAATCGGTTGAGTGACTGCAGCGCAAAAAATAAAAACAAAAAAAAATTGATTTTGCATCGTTGGCCTTAAAAATCAATAAAAACCACAAATTGCACCTCGTTAATAAAATTTTGCGACGTCCTTATTAAGTTAGATCTAGTAGTCTCGTTAACCAAGTGTCATTGATCCAAATTATACAGGATGACCAAAATCTAGTGTCAAAATTTTCAAACTTCAAAGCGTGTTATTGTTCTTGTTTTAAATTGGAACCCACACATTTTTTTAGGTGAAACGATGCAGAATTAAAAAATAAACATTGTTTCTAAATACAACCCCATCACAATTCCCAATATTTTAAAAGTTATTCGCCAAAAACTCATTTTTCAACGTTTCCAACGGCAATTGTAGGTAATAAATATCGTACGTGGCGTTGAAAAACAAATTATTTCATAAAATGTAACGTAGAGAAATATTTTAGATTTGAGTGTATTTAATTAAGTAGTTGTTCAATTGCCAAATTTACTTAAAAATGTACCTATAGCGGTAAGGGTGGAAATGTGGCTGCAACATGATAGAGCTCCAGTACATTACTCGTTACATGTCAGGCACCAGCTCAACGAAATCGTCCCAAATCGGTGGATTGGAAGAGGAGGACCAGTTGCGTGGCCTCCTCGATCACCAGACTTAACGAAACTGGATTTCTTTCTGTGGGGCTAATTTAAGAACATCGTTTATGCTGAACCTCCAACAACACCAGAAAACATGCAAGAAATATGCATTTCTAACTATTACGCCCGACCTATTAAGAGCAGTGGCGAGGTCATTTCATACTCGTCTTCGTTTGTGCCTCGAAGAGCACGGAAGACATTTCGAACAACTACTTAATTAAGTACACTCAAATCTAGAATATTTCGTCGGGTTAAAGGTAAAAGTCACTAACTAACATCTAAAATAATTACGAAAATCTGACTTTAAGATGTATTACCAACAAATATAATGATATTTTCTGGATAATTAATGCATTTTCGATTACTTAGAACACTTATTGGTCGCCTCCTTGTACAAGATGCGCATTTAGAAGCATTTGACTACCATTAATTCGGGTTTCAAGAAAATGTAACAAAATGTTAGTTAGTGACTTTTACCTTTAAGCCCACGATTTCTTGCCTTATATTTTATGAAATAAATTGTTTTTCAACGCCACGTACGATATTTATTACCTACAATTGCCGTTGGAAACGTTGAAAAATAAGTTTTTGGCGAATAACTTTTAAAATATTGGGAATTGTGATGGGGTTGTATTTAGAAACAATGTTTATTTTTTAATTCTGCATCGTTTCACCTAAAAAATGTATGGGTTCCAATTTAAAATAAGAACAATAACACGCTTTGAAGTTTGACAAATTTGATACTACATTTTGGTCATCCTGTATAATTTGGATCAATGACACTTGGTTAACGAGACTACTAGATCTAACTTTATAAGGACGTCGCAAAATTTTATTAAGGAGGTGCAATTTGTGGCTTTTATTGATTTTTGAGGCCAACGATGCAAAATCATTTTTTTTTGTTTTTATTTTTTTGCGCTGCAGTCACTCAACCGATTTCAATAAAATTTTTGTGGTATGTAGGCAACCATAACAGGCTTCCAAATGTGTAAAAAAATATATGGCATGCAATTTAAAAAAATATATCACGTTGGCGTTGCACATTTTTGGGACAGCCTGTATAATCAAAAATAATTTCTTGAAATGTACCTTGAAGTACAGGGTAAGCTTGCAAAATGTCAAACTCTTAGCTTAATTAGTAACTGAGCTACAGAATACGGGAGCTGAGCTGCAGGACCCTGTAATCTGTATATGCGACGCGGCAAGCGACTCACAATAATCATTTTGCTAATCATCACTCACCACCGACCTGTGTGTTTTGTAGTTAAATTATATTTACATTGTGGAAGACCTAATAATATGTTTAGTTAATCGTTTACTATCTATTGAGGCAACGGCCATCTCGCATGTCTTTTCCACATTATTTAAACATGGACCCGGAGTCGGAGTCGGTACATTTTTTCCGACTCCGACTCCTACTTGTCTGAACTCCGACTCCGACTCCACAGCCCTGAGGGCACGGACACACAATTAGCGACGCTCATAGCAGTGCTGATAACTGCGCTGGTAGCGCTGCGTTGGAACACACAGGTGCTTATGGCAATAAACATACAGTCCGCGGAATCAGCACCGCTACCAGCAACGCTCGAAGCGCCCGCTCATTGCCATAAGGACCTGTGTATTCAAACGCTCCGCTACCATCGCCGCTAGCAGCACTGCTAGAAGCACTGCTATAAGCGTCGCTAATTGTATGTCCGTGCCCTTAGGCAAGTAACCACGTGCGAGACGTACCGGCCAAGTATTACCCATGTACCACCTAATAGCCGACTATTGAATGTGCACTCAGAACTTAGAATAAGAATATGTGAGTTTTTCACCCAAGTAGCGTCTATTAATACGGGCGAGTTGTAACATTGTTTTTGTAATTGTTCATCCAACGTATATAAAGCGTGTATAAATACAGAGTTAACGCGATAAGTTAAAAATTTAAATTCTGATATTATTCGTGCTTCGAGAATAAACCAGAAATTTTACGTTGCGTTGAGTTTTTTAGCCACACGGAAAAGTCGTTATTTTTATTCAAGGAATATGTAAACTGTAGGCCAACGGTAGGTCGTTACTTTAAGCCGCCAAATTGGAATCCGACCGGAATCCATTTCAACAAGGGGCCGCTGTACTTATTAAAATTTCAGGTATAACCTTAGGTACCTCGAATACGAAAAAATTTAATTATGCCGTCAAATAAAATTACATACCGGTTAATTTAAGCAGGGTACGCGTCTCTGTTTTTTGTACCTTTTTTTAGCTCATTTTATGCGAGCACTTTGGCTTCAGTATTACGTTATTTCTGCGCTGGGATAGAAGACAAAAAAAATAATACCGTGAACTTTGGCTTGTTTTAAATTAATGAGTTTTATAATCAGCGTATAATAATTTCGTATACTCTGATTTATTGTATTGAAATGGTATTGTGGAAGCATGAATATTTATTCATAACTCAAGTAAGATATTCGTCAGAAAAAATCTCTCGACAGGCACCGACGCGTGAAAAATGCCGAATACTGTTGGTTGAAATAATCCATTCAGTTAAAAGTTTTTCCTTTTATTCTGTGAACCCTGGGGACCTACAAGCGACATCGTTCTGACGTAGCAATTGAATGTTTTCATTTTTTTCCCGCATTATGCTGGAAAGAACCAAGTCCGTCCAACTTCTGACAACTTTTAAATGACGAAAGAAAACTTGCGAGTACGACAGAACATCGCCGTTATTTCTAAAGGACTTCTTCAACAAGCTGACTTTTGTACGATGCTGTAACACTCCGGCAATAGTCTAGTATCATTATAGAAGATGTACGGGTAATCATCTAATTGATATTCACTAAACTGACGCATAAATGAACAATCTACAGAAAAGGTACTATAATAGGCACAACTGCTTTCTACACTGAGAAAAATTGCTGTAAAATTACACATAAATCATTGTGAAAACTACAATAGAAATTTGGTAAGTATAAAAAATGCACGTAATTCCTATTATTTTTACAAGTCTGTGTACTATTGCAGCGATATTGCTGCTTTATTTCAATTACAATGATCTTTCAGTAAAAATACAATGGAAATATACCTTAAATTCGTAAAATTACAACGCATGTTGTGATTTTAATATTATAATAGCGGGTTTGTTGATATTGTAACGCCCAGACGCATGCGCTACGTTTGATCAGCTGTTTTGCAAACGAACGCCGGCACGCATACCGTTGTATTTCTGTCTCTGGTAAGTAACAATAATACAGTAAACTAAAACTTATCTAGATACCATGTAGGTGTAGGTTAAAATACCATGTCACACTGCAGAACAATTGTATTGCCTTTGTAGATCACCAACGACGACAATTAGCCATTAGAAATTGATGTCTTAACGTTAACGCCATACCTGGATGAAAGCTGTAAGTACAGTCTTCTACGTTTCTTTGTGAAAATTTGCTTTAAGATTGAAGGGTTTTATACCAACAGAAAGATAATGTGCAATCTTCTTTTTAGGTTAACTTTTTTGTGTCTGTCTAATATGTTTCATTGTTCTTACAGATACAGATGCGGAACATCTTGCACCAAGTGTGTTTGTCAGAAAAAGAGTGAACGAGTATGTGTGTTCATGGTTGACCGAAGTGCATTTATATATTTATCCGTGTGTTCTCTATGTTTAAGTATTTGCGTACGCCTAGTATTTATTAATTGCTTCTCTGTAGTTTTAATGTATTTATATGTCCCTCAAACTATTTTATACTTGTATGTACGTCTACGTATTTATTTTTTTACAAGTAATTTTATCTATACCATTTTGTTTGACCGTACTATTGTAACGTTTGACTGTGTGCATGATGTTACTGTTTTTGTTTTGTTATATGTTAGATAATGTTAATATCTACTCAAGATCAGAATAAAATTATACAAATCAAAAATACTGCTTATTTGATTGAATATTACACGGAAATAGATGTAAAATTATTACGCATTACCTCATATTTCATTTAAAATTACATTTAAATTGGTGTTCAAATATTACGCATTGATATGGGGCAATCACTTAAAATTACATTAAAATCGGTGTAATATTTCAGCCATATTCTTGTAAAATCACAGTGTAAATATACAATGACAATGTAAAAACACAATTGAGATGTAAAATTACACTGATTGTCGCAGGGCAAAAAACCTACTATTCCTACTGTAAATTCACATCAAAAATTTTTTCAGTGTACAGTATGTCCCAGGATCGAAAAAACATACTTGAAAGTTCAAAAAATTAAACATTTAGACAACGATTTAAACAATCTTTAGATGGCACCGATGATGCCAAACGTTTAGATTTCTGTCTGGAGATTGGTAACGAAATATTAGATAACCAACATTTTCATAAATTTATTGTATATTCGGAAGAAAGCAAACTTTGCAACAAATAGAATTGAAGAGTTGCAGTAAATAATGAACTAAGTGCCAAAAATTTAAAAATTGCTTTTATTACATTAAAGTGAGCTGGATATCACTGGCTTTAATGTAAATAACGGGCTACGTAAAAATATGGCGTGAAATGCCTAACAAACCCGACCGCTCGATCTCGCATGAGTTAACTTTCGGCGTATTTTCGTAAAAAGTGCCTTTAGTCAGTGCCAGTAGTTGCTTATAATTAAAATATTATGCATTTTATAAAAAAAAATGATTCCTACAAAAAACTCTTAGAATTAAAAAAAATATATACGGGATGTTCTATTAGAAAAAGAAAAGGTTTGCAAGCTTCCTCAATTTCACCGATTGCAGCGCCATCTGCAATGAAACTGATATCGCCATCTCATTTCCCCCTTTGCATCCTACAAGTTTATTTAAGACACTTTTGTCGTACCATGTATATTTGTCGAGATAATTAAGAGTCTCAAGTTGAAAAGACCACACGGTATAAATTTTGTATACTTTTAACTCAAAAATGACGGATTTTATAAAAAAAAATGATTCCTATAAACTATTATTAGAATTAATCTTAGAATTAAGAAATGTAAAAATATACAGGGTCTATTTGAAAAAAAAGGAAAAGTTACCAAATTTCCATAATACAATATATTTAAACGATAGCTGTTTAAAGCCAAAAAAAGTTTTGTTTGAATTTTTTTAATTTTTTACGGCTGGCGATTTATTTGCGTGTTCTGGTAATTTTATTATTACAAAAAAGTTCATGTTATTTCTGCTTTTTATTTTAGAACTACATTTTATTTTGATTTTTATTAAAAAGAAAAAGTACGATATTGTTAGTATCAATACTGTGTGATACCTTGAGTAGTTTGTGAAAAAAATATTAAAGCTTGTTTTTGTTTTTTCTAAAATAATAATTCAAAGCTTAAAATATGTATAAATAAATATTATGGCACTTAGCACCTTCTACGAATTTTTGAATTTATTTTAGATTTGTTTTTGCGATACAAGACCTCGGCAAAAAACTACACCACCATGTGATGTGCAATCTGTTTAAATATACACAAAAAATTAGGGATGGCTTTCTATAAAACATTTATCTTGCTGCACACTATTTTCCAAATATCTCGGAATAATGTTTTTGGCACTTAGTTCGTTATTTACTTCAACTCTTCATTTGTACGTACCAATTCGAAATTGAAGTATGAAAAGATGAGGTTTCCATGGTTACTTATCTCAATTTGAACATTCAAATTCTTAAAAAACTTGAAAAATCAATAATTATTTTTTGCGGGATGGGTAGTCATACGGTATAGGGGTATCGGGGCTGCGGTCAACCCTCTTCGCTAGGGAATCTGAACAGACAGACACACCACTTTAGCGCATTATTTTAGAGTACTTACGACTTATACTCAGTGGTTTCACAATAATTACGTACTTAAACAATGCTTATAGCAGTGCTTATTGGGAGACCTTTGTATCGACCAGATCGAGTTTCAAACAATTACCAGGTCCGCGCAAGCAATTATTATCGTACGCTATCCCTTTCATCATACCAATCGTACCTTGGCAGGCTAATAATATCGATACACATATACGTACCAATAACGGTAATTGCCACATCTCCGTATAGGCGCGCTGGGGAGGCATCAGTTACCACGGAATATACAGAACGCGCCGTCACCGCTTATCCGATATTATTGTAATTAATTCGACGCGCAAATTAATACGTTCGATGCGTACTACCTCCGCTGCGTTACGTACCCGGTATTCTGTAAATTCGGGATTATCGTCATATTTATAACAGGTTATTACCCCACAAAATATATTCGCAAATTAGTATTCCACTTCGAAGCGTAGCGAGCGCGCACCGATTTAACTCTCCCGCGATGTATCACGACGGTCGAGGCTGCGTCTTTAAGCGCAGGTATGCATAAAATATCATAGCGAATTTAGGTGGATGCGCCGGTTGAGAGGCAACGTTTTATGCTAGCTCCAGACTCAGCTCGAATAAATCGGCGAAAAGTTCGGCGAGACTGGGTGAAACATAGCGGTCAATGAAGGCCATCCACATTCTCGGCGTTCGGCTCGTGCATTCTGTATTCATCTGCGGGTGACTTAGAATTGACGTCGCTGAAGTAGCCGCTGCCTCAGCGTATAGTGCGTGTGCATACTTTCATTGAAATTGTGGTTATTATTAATTAATAATTAATTGAATAACGTAAATAAAAATTTAATATTAAATATATTAAATATTTGAAAAATTTCTTAAATGCTATTGATTTCTAATTCTGATCATTTATATTAGATACCATTTACTAATATAAGACATAGTAATACGACTTTCCATAAAACAAAATTACAAATTTGCATAATTATTATTTTATTATTTTATATACAGTATTGCGTTATAAGTCAAATATTATGTGTATATTTCTAAGAATTTTTTGTAGGAACCATTTTTTATAAAATTCATCATTTTTAGTTATCAGCAATTAATTAAAACATCTGAACTTTGAAACTGATTTTTTTCCCACATACATACACACCCACTTATTTTAATTTGCTGTTTGAACATTTAATTAACATTTAATTTGATTTTTATATTCTATTGTTCTGTTAGTTTTTATCCGTTTAGTTAAAACAAAAGTTTATGAGTTTTGATTAATTGGTTATAACTAAAAAATGATGCATTGTATAAAAAATGATTCTTACAAAAAATTCATGGAATTAATCTTAATTATATCAAGTAAATATATGTGTTCTATTAGAAAACGGGAAGGTTGCCAGTTTCCATAATAAAATAAGCACTGTGTATATTAAAAGTATATTTAGACGATAGCTTGTTTAAAATCAAACAACTTATGTTTGATTTTTTGAAGATGTTTACGGTTGGTCAATTATTTAGGTGCTCCGGATATTTTGACCAACCCTGTATACCGGTATGTAACAACGATATTATGAATCAATAACTTAGTAATTGCCCTATGTAGATCGCAGTCGTAATTTGCATCAAAGAACTATACCAAAACGATACAATAGATTCAGACATCATAGAAAAATACGACCGGAATAACTTGGAACTGATAAGATTTATTTGAAAGAGATAAGTAATATATTCTTTAGTTTTAATTAATTATTGATTTAATATTGCTATTAATATTAATTTTCATTAGTAGTGTTATAATACGGATGGTTAATTTATTGATATGCATTTGCGTTTCTTCAATAATACAGAAATAAATATCATTATCTGGTATATTTTCCATTTTAAATGACAAATTATAGTAATGGGGACGTCACAAACAGAGAAAAAAATACTATCGGATATTTAACTTAATATCAATATAAACTCTTTGTATTTTGTATATAAATTTATCGTGTTCAATATTTTGAAATAAAAACATTTCAATACTAAATAATTTATCCCATTCGTTACCTACATTTCTCGGATTGCATTGATGCTCAAAGAGCCCCTTCACCGCACGTGTTTAATGTCATAAATCAGACCCCTGTCGTAAATAATACCTTCGGGTACACACAAAAACTGCCCGAGCCTCGTCCATTCCGAGTTTGAATGGATCGATACGAGAGCGCACAAATGAAGCGAGTCGCTCGTCGAACGCGTGATTTTTATCCGACTATCTGCATCCGTAGAGACTTCTGGCAATTCGAATGTTAGCGGATTTGGGCGAATGTGGCATCCACACTCTCTCGATTCGCGGTCTCTCGCTATGTCTCGCGAGAGTCTGGAAGAGGTATTAGAGGCAACGTTTCGGGGCCAACGTTTAATGCCTGAAGATGCATGGACCCGACTCGAAAAGTCGCATTAAGCTGATATATCTACGCCGTCTCGCAATTTATTGCTAAATAATTAAACTGGGAGTTTTGAATTAAAGTATCGTCCTTTAAAAGGGGGGGGGGGTACCGTCGATTTCTTTTTCGCGAATTCGTTTGAGATACTCTCGAGTTTAGTTTATCGTTAAAGAGGAAGGGAATCGAACAGGTGCCCAGTTGTAGGCGGTATTCGTAACTGTAAAAGAGCGAGCTAAAAGCAACAGGGTTGAACGGCGCAGCGGGGTAAAATACAATTGCCCCTCCCTTTCATTAGATTCCGCCTAATTCCCGCTGAGAAATATTCAGGATAGCGGCAGGGGACAAAGGTCGTTCTGAGTGTTCCCGAAGGAGAAGGCTTTATGTGGCGTTATGGAAGAAAGTTGATGGGATTGAGACGATTATAATCCAGACTGTCCCATAATTTGTACAGGGTGTTGTCCCACGCCAGAAGCAAAGTACATTAATGGGTTTAAGAAATCGAAATGCATGATTCTTTAATATATAAAAGCTGTAATTGATCATTAGCTCGACAGTCAGAAAATATGGTAATGCATACAGAGTGTCCCGCAACAACTACAAACGTGTTTTTCTAAATGGAACACTGAGATTTATTGCGGCTTTTGAATTTTATCCTAATTGTTTTGGCCACAACTTGTGGGTATTATCAATTGTTTCTGAGATATTGTGAAATTAGTGTAAAAAACGTGCATATTTCAAAAGATCTCTTTTTGGATAGGAAAAGTATCGCACTTTTCGACAGCCAGTAATTTATAATTTTAAATGAAACACCATGTATATCTTACCACACTGTATCATCTACACAGAGAGAAAAAACAGTGTTGAATCAAAGAATCCATTTCTTAAACAAATATATTGGCCCTAAAGAGATAGTTTTTTAACGTAAATAGATTTTATTTATAAGAAAGAATTCAGCTCCTTACATGTTTTGAGTCAAATAAACATATTTTTTGGCGATTTGCTAACAACAACAAAATATTTGTTTATTTGAAACTTTATTTCGTTAATATAAAACAACCTAAATATTAGCTTTAATCAAACGATTGTTTTGATTTAAGTAAGTAGTTGTTTTGAAAATAATGTGAAGGATGCCGATAGATGGCGCTTTAGTTTCTCGTCGTAAGAGAGGTCTCCTAGAGGGTATATAAGCGCATACATGTCTATGCAGCATCAGTGATTGTGCCATTAGATCATCAATGTACCTGACGTAGAAATGTCCAACAGCTCTAATATTGATGGAAGGAAATTTATTAGAACGCTTGTTTAGATTATAGCGTATATTTATTTAAATTAATTATCATATTTAATAAAGTCAACAACATGACTAATTCTTTCTATGCATGTAATAGTTTATATCAAAGAAATGTATGAATTTATGAATATAAAACCGAAGGAAATTTTAGCATTTGAATGGAAAGAAGTTATATTTGATTACACCATATTTTATTAGGTGTAACAAACTTAAATTTTTAAATTTAACAAATATACGAAAACATTAAATATATAAACAATTAATTTAATAATTTCTAATTTCACTTACTATAGAATATTTCTTTGGCGTAGAGCAATATATGTTAGTAACAAATGAATAGTTTGCTGTATCAAACGAATTGGAACTTTGATACAACTAACTAATTTTACATACAATATAATATTTCTTTGTCCTAAAACAATGTATGTTAATAACAAATACATATTTTGCTATATCAAGCAAATTCCTACTTTGATATAACTAACCACAAATGTTCACTTCAAACTAAAGTTTCTTTGCTGATATTCAACAGTCATGTATATTTGACTTAAATAAAGTTTCTTACTGTCAAAAAAATTTTTTCCTCTGTGTATCATGAAGAGCCAAAAGTCATTAAGTATCTAATTTGACATTTGTACCTTATACACAAGAATGAATTAATATTAAATATCCAGTTTACAATTATACATTTATTGAGAAATTTATTCTTATGCCAGTATTATTGACACTGTGTTATGTGTACAGAAATGTTAGGGTTTCTATAGAACACCACATCTCTATAAAGCACTGCGTTTCTTTTGTCATCTGTAGTAATTGGAACATTCCCAAACTTTTCCTGTAACATGTCCCGAAATTATCCTTATTTGGGCCTTAGTTTAGGAGATAAGCGTCATTTTTAGCGGCATTTTTTGCTCGGTGAATGTTA
Source organism: Aphodius sticticus (assembly GCA_963966075.1). NCBI lineage: Eukaryota > Metazoa > Arthropoda > Insecta > Coleoptera > Scarabaeidae > Aphodius > Aphodius sticticus. Next base: position 610,337 of record OZ014506.1, on the reverse strand, counting down.
ATACAAGCAACTATGTTTTGAAGTGGATGACGTCACCGTTATCAGCTATCCTTGTCACACTCACCGCTTACTCTAGCTACCTCTTTCTACCTAGACCGGAAGTAATGTAAATTTATACCCCCCATTTAAAATAACATGTAAAATTGATTCAGAACTCTTATATCTATACTACTTAAATAAATAGAACTGACGATTTAGCTGGCCAACGTTGAAAATATTTTCTAGCTGTTGACCGGATCACTATTAACAACTTTTCGATTTCTTAAGGCCATTTATGTACTTTGCTTCTAGCGTGGGACACCCATATAATTTTCGACAACAAATAGTCTCAAAAACCTGACTTCTGGTCAGTATAAACGTCATTTTTAGCTAAATAATGACTGACGGTGCTTACTTTCCAGGAGTCTCGTGTTCAAAGACCCATCCAAATCTGTTCAAAAATCTTTTAAAACAATACATTTTTAGACAATGGTAAATAACATCATATTCATTACCGCTGAGATCAATATGATTGGTACACAATCCCAATATACGATTCCATATTTAACAGATACGCGATTCAATATTAAGTAAATCGACAAGCGAAATGCGATATTTGAGAAAGTGGGTCACCGCGCTGTGGTTTGGGTCGCGTTATCAAAACGCTGTCGCAATTTCGCCGCTGTCGCTGTGTGTATAGTGGAAAATATAGGCCGCTTGGAAGGTGTTAACTCTGTGTTTGGCTAACGGCGCGCGAAATACATTGAAATCTATGGAATCGTGATTTAAACTGACAGCCTCAGGCTCTGCGGTAGGTATAGGTGCGACCTACGTGACGACCGTTCCATTTCGCGGAGCACTTACTGTTAGATCGGTGCCGGTGCCGGTGCCGAGCGACGATTGAAGCTGATAAGATTCGTCCAATGGCACACAACCAATGTACCTACATTGTAATGTACATAGAAGCGTAGGATATTATTGAATGCGAATCATTACAGCCGTCTATAGCAAATAGTATCGGCCCTTCCGTTTCACGGAGCACTTACTATACGTCTATACAGGGTGTCTGGTTCAACGATAACAGGTTTGTGGAATAGGAAATTGTTAAAGTTGCTGAAGAGCAATGTGTCAGTTTTTCACAACTGCAATTGCAAAATGTCATAAGAAAAATGTATTTTTAGTCAAGCTTATTATTAGCAATAGATTTTAACAACTACGTTTGTTAAAAAATATCCCAACATTTAACTATCAGATGGAAAATTGTACATTACTTTCAATATTCTGTGAATATACCTTAGAACAACTCTCTCAACTTTTACGTGTTTAAAACAATCAAGCTGTAATCTTGTGACATTATATTATATAAACTGTGAATAAAAATAATCTTAATTTGAGCCTACTTAATTAATTATTTCGACACCTCCTTGCCTTATATCAATTAAAAATTTTGACGTTATGTGAAGATACAAATATACCTAGAATTTTTATTTCAATAAAAAATTTAAAAAAGGTTGCATATCGTGTTTTGGTAAAAAATGAAAATGACATCAGAGTAAAGTATCTTCATCTTTAGAGCTATGCAAAAATATTATTTGAAAATGTATTTAGGAATATTAAAAGGCATTAAAATATGAAATTATAGTCACCTTCGACGTTCCATATATGCGACGATGAAGAAGATTATAATATCGTATTTAATGCCCTGTAATATTTCTAAACACTTTTTTCTAATAAAATCTTTGAATAGTTTTTAAAATAAAGGGACATATTATTATATTAAGAATTTGTACCCGATACACGCAGGCAGATGATTATATTACAATTTTGCATTTTAGAGTTAAGACAATCCAGAAGCTTTTATAAAAATTAAAATAAATTAACATTTTCTGAAAAATTGCTAATAAAAGAAACTGATGTGGCCAGGCACATGACTATCATACTATTGATACTATTGACAGTAGGTACTGTCAAAACATCAGCGGTTGACACTACCTACTGTCATTAGAATGAAAATATATGTCAAATCCTAGCTAACATGCGACTTTTTGCACTGGTGCTCTCAAAAACTAGATTAATTTTTAAGGCCGAAATTTTTGGAAAAGAATTATTTTTTTTTTGTTCTTTTGAGTTTATGCACTGATTTTCTAAAATATAATTCACAATTTTGGTTTCAGATTCACATTCTACGAAAGAAAAACCTTTATCATATCCCTTCAGATAAAGTTGTCACGTGTCAGATTTTGTTGTTGTTAGACAACAAATGACAAATTAGCTTATGTTTGACAAATTAGATAATTGGAAATCTGTAAAATTGTCTGGGATCTACATTCAAAAATACAATGATTATTTTATTGATTAAGTGACAAACATTGTGCATAGTGTAGTGAAAAAAAAAGAGAAATTCGTTCGTATTTTTTCTATTAACGTATTTTAGCGGAAATATGTCTTTTTGGGTCCCCTGAACATTTTTGACCAAAGTACAAATTTGTGGCAAATCCACAAAATGATAAGGAGTTTCTTGATATTTCAAAGAAATTATTAGTTTGAAGGAATTAATGTGGTTGACATATTGACAAGAACATTTGGGAGGGTACAGTGGAACAAAATCTCTACGTTTCACCGCCTTTTTGGATGTTTGCAAATGATTTAAATTTCCGTAATTTCGTCAAAATAGTTAAACGTTAAATTAAAGTAGAGGAAATTCTAAATAATTTATGACAATGAAATTTTTTGGTAAAATTAATAGTTTAGCTGCGTGAGCAAAATGTCTTTGATCGAGATCGGTCGTGTCTGCATTAAAATAAAACTAGTTAGCAAGGATTTGACAGATATTTTCATTCGAATGACAATAGGTAGTGTCAACCGCTGATGTTTTGACAATACCTACCGTCAATAGTATCAAAATATCTGTCAAATCCTGACTAACTAGTTTTATTTTAATGTAGATACGATCGATCTCAATCAAATAGAATCTCATGCAGCTTAACTATTAATTATAGATATAGTATGAAAAAGTCATGTGCCTGGCCACTTCAGTGGAAACCTCCAAATATATTCTTTATAAATGTAAAAATTATAATGTAATTGTGTTTCTGATCATATTTCAAAAAAGTGTCCCTTGAAAAAAATCTTTGAAAACTTAAATTGAAATTAAAAAGCGAAGAGAATACAGGATGGTATTCCCTCTCCTAATCTCTCTCAATCTCTCCTAACGATTCAGCAACAATAAATTATGACAATCTTGATCACATTTTGTCTTCACACCTTTTTTGGTATGAGCAAACATTTTTCAAATTACCAATATTCCGTGTTTTTGCCAAACATAAATTCGACGTCCATACTCAACACAGCAGAATAAACTATCTAAAAATCTGAGACACCTCTTATGTCAGAATCAATCTTCAGTCATAATCAATCTTCTATGTTCCCTTACAAACTCTCTACCCTCACAACCAAACACCCTGTATACCCCCTAGCTAGCAACACTCGACGCTGATGATAAGATTCATCCGACAGCGCATAACCAACAACACACGCACACGAACGTAGGGTTAGCAAGCTATTATCGAATTGGAAATCATTACAGCCGTTAATATAACAGGCCCAGGGATCGTCTCGGTTGGAGTGTTTTACGTATTGATTGATTGTGTATGCCGAATGGGCTGCCGACTGCCGAGTGGGTCGGCCTGGTTGGCGGTACGTGATCAAAACGCGGCTCCCGCCCGCGTCTATCCGTCTATAGTTTCCTGTTAAGCGTTTAAGGAGTATTGTTGTTCGGTTTCGGGAATTGTCAGTCGCGCCCGCTCATTATGCGGTTAGTTCGTCAATTGTTCCGTTATTGCGTTATTCGAACGCTCGGAGCGACGCGCCTCGCGAACAAACAGTTCGGGAACGTTCAAGTTTAGCCGAGATGAGATGAGATTAATGAGTAGGGAAAGTTCTCATCACGAATTCGGTATATCGTGTCGTATAACGTCTTTAATTGAGTTGAAAAGAAGGATTTTTGAGAGTGGATTAGTTAATTATTAGTAAGAAAAACTTGCAAAAATGTGAGAAAATATTGAAATCTGATGGTAAAAAACTGCAAAAAACTGCCATTTCACTATATTTGGAAGTGTCAAAGCGAACTGTGTTTGATCTAACCATCCGATTTTAACGACTTCGACGTTACTGGATAGGAAATTGGCCGAGGAAAACATTTCTGATGACCGTGTTGCTCTAAGATGCTCGGTTCGCGAGAAAATTGCGAAAGACCGCGAAAATCATACATTTTCTGAGCGAACCGTACGCTTTACGAGAAAACCGAGCTCACCATTGAATTCAGCACGTCCCAATGCACAAACATGACTACATTAGAATGCTCTAGGTCTCAAAAAAATTTAATTATTTTTTCAGTCTAAATTTAGCGCATTCAGATAAAAAAAAAAATGAACTTTGCAACCGTTGGCGATAGAGAGATTTACCTACCACCAAATGATTGCTCTCGACGAGTACATCAAGAATATGTAGACTTTTATATGCCTAAATAGTACCATTTTGGAGTTATGTGGTCCAATTCGCTTATTTTAGTGTTATTTAAAAAAAAACGTAATTTGATCACAAGTCTGTAACCAGTAGACATAGAGACCTGTTCTATGTAAATTCGTAATCAGCGCACTCATTTTAGTAAGATAGCGAATGTTTCATATCGACCCGGGGCCTAGATTTCGAATTATGTGCGCCACTTCAAATTTAAAACTATAGAAAGACGATTTTTATCAAAATTTTGTCCAGTTGACAAAAACAAAACTAGTTCCCATACAATTAAGATTTTGGTCCATGGTACAGTTTTTGACGCTGATTACGCTGGAGTAATGGGATTTTTTCTATATCGAACGGTACGGAAGTTATGACTTGCCAAAGTATCAAAAACTGCAAAAAACTGCCATTTCACTATACTTGGAAATGTCAAAGCGAACTGTGTTTGATCTAACCATCCGATTTTAACGACTCCGACGTTACTGGATAGGAAATTGGCCGAGGAAAACATTTCTGATGACCGCGTTGCTCTAAGATGCTCGGTTCGCGAGAAAATCGCGAAAAACGCGAAAATCATAGTTTTACATTTTCTGAGCGAACCGTACGCTTTACGGGAAAACCGAGCTCACCATTGAATTCAGCACGTCCCAATGCATAAACATGGCGACATTAGAATACTCTAGCTCTAAAAAAAATTAAATATTTTTTCAGTCTAAATTTAGCGCGTTCAGATAGAAAAAAAATGATCTTTGCAACCGTTGGCGATAGAGAGATTTACCCACCACCAAATGATTGCTCTCGACGAGTACATAACGAATATATAGACTTTAATATGCCCAAGTAGTACCATTTTGAAGTTATGTGGTCCAATTCGCCTATTTTTGTGATATTTAAAAAACCGTACGTTGCGCACAACTCTGTAACCAGTAGAGATAGAGACCTGTTCTATGTAAATTCGTAATAAGCGCACTCATTTTAGTAAGATAGCAAAGGTTTCATATCCCGGGGCCTAGATTTCGAATAAGGTGTGCTACTTCAAATTTAAAATTATAGAAATACGATTTTTATCAAAATGTTGTGCAGTTGACAAAAACAAAACTAGTTCCCATTTCACTAAGTATTTGGTCCATGATACAGTTTTTGAAGCTGATTACGCTGGAGTAATGGGATTTTTTTCTATATCGAACGCTACGGAAGTTATGACTTGCCAACGTATCAAAAACTGCAAAAAACTGCCACTTTCACTATATTAGCTTTGAAGAAGCGAGCAACATGGTTCGCGAAACGTCAGCATTTAAAATCTTGACACACGGCATAACCCGGAAACAGTTTATTTGATAAATGATTCTGGCCGTGAAAGCCTACGTACTTACTAAACAATGTAGAAATTCTAAAATAAAAATTACGTTAGCAATAGTAAACATAAATTAGGATACAATTAATTTAGTTTATGTCAAACTCAAAGTGTTAAATTAAAATTCATAAGTCACGACAATAAATCAAAGAGATATAGGTAACAAAAATTCGACTCCGATTTTATCATTTTAATATAAACGACATTCCGGTGTCAAAAAAAAAAAATCCCGCACGGATAACGACCACTTTTGTTGACGTTATTATGCCAAATTGCTACTCGTTTCCCTGTTTTATTAATCCCAAGGGTGCAGTCGGTGGTATGTTTCGTGGGCAAATCGCAGAAGACAATAGGACGCAGGCCAAGCTCAAATACGGCCTCGGCCACCTAGATCGGGTTTCAAGCACTAAATTTTCCCGTCGCGTCTCGCCCTTTTCACTCCCCCTTTATTCTTCATTTAACAATATTTATTGTTACGTAAAAATGAATCAGCAAGTGCTCCGCCGTAATTACGTTATGTATTTCGAGAAGGGGAGGGGGGCGTACACGAGGGGGTGTAATTAGATTCTGAGGGGTGGAAGGGGGTGGCGTTGCTTGAGCCCGGTTCGTCTGGTTTGCGAAAAACTGGCGAAAATATAAGTAAGGGTTTGTGATTTATTCCGAAACACACTCGCCGTAAACTAATTAACCGTGACTTATTTATTTGCGACGCGAGGCGCCGCGCCGTCCCTGATTTATTGCGCAGCGCTACGATGTTGGCAGTTAATTACCATTTTATAAAGTAAATTATGCTACCGGGAAAATTTAATTAGAGAAGAAAAATTATATTTAGTTAGGCAAGCGTTGTTGTGTAAATTTACCGATGCTGTTTCATCTCGATGTTAAATAATCATTTGCGTACGGTGCAATGTTGTTGTTTGAAGAAGTAATTTCTTTGAAAAATGTTGATTATAATGTAACGAAATTACAGAGGGTTGATTTTGAAATGCCTTACGTCAATATTTATGGCAGTGTTTAGAATCCGCGTGCGACGCTCCGGCGACTCCACCATAATTGACACTTGACGACTTTAGACAGGTTTAGGTTTACTAATATAGGAAACCATAGAATGGAATGCATAGATATTGGCTAAAGGACTCCGGTCGACGACCGTGGGTCACCGTGGGTGATTTACAATAAAGGAAAAGTATTTAAAACATATCCAGGAAGGTCATAGAAGAGGTTTTGCTACACCCATAAAAAAATTAAGTATAATGTTAAGAATACGACATTCCTTTTAAAAAATGCTCATTTTAAGACAAGAAAAAATAAGACACATACATCATAAGCTGTTTTTATATAAGTTAAATTTGATTTAAGAAAATAATGGTTATCGTGACCACTTTGCCCTACATTTAATTTGTCCTAAACTAGAAGCACTAACACTTCACTCACTGTGCTCTGATTTTTACACATTTCACTGATTCACTAGGTCGAAGGGTTTAGTGTGAAACTATATGAAATTATTTAAAGGCTAAACTAACATATAGTTTAGAAAATTGACAAAATGTTCGCTGTTTGAATTTTAAGTTTGATTTTGTACAGCTTCTTTTCGGTTTCAAATCATTATAAATAATATAATTTTTTAAAAGTTTCACTTATTATGAAATTTATTATTAATAAAAAGTGTTTTCTCTAGTGGAAAAAATCTGATGTGGCCAAGCACGTGACTTTATCATACTATATATAAAGCGTACAAAATGACTCTTACGTGTTATTGGGTGTAAAAAGTGTAATGGTGTATAATATCCGAACGCAGCTTATATTGACAGTAGGTATTGTCAAAAGATTGGCGTTTGACACTACCTACTGTCATTAGAATCAAAATATCTGACATATCCTGGCTACTATAGTTTTAATGCAGTACGACCGATCTCGATGAAATAGAATTTGCCCATACAGCTAAACTATTGAGTGTACCAAAAAATTTCATAGTCATAAATTATTCAGAATTTCCTCTACTTTAATTTATTATTTAATTATTTCGACGAAATTTCAGAAATGGCGGCTTATTTGCAAAATCTTTAAAAAATGCTAAGACTAAACCTCCAGTTCCTTTGGACCCTTTTCAACAGAAAGCTTTTCAGCAGTTTGGTCATGAAACTTCTAAATATAAAGTTTCGTCCCGATACCTTTAGTAGTTTCTCCGGAATCGTCGCCACAAAAAAACGGGTACACACATACACAGACATTTTTTTGTACATTCGTCAAAAATGTTCAGGGGACCCAAAAAGACATATTTCCGCTAAAATCTCAAAATATGGTTTTGGCAAGATTACAATACTTTACGCACTACGTATGATAAAGTCAAAAATAATTCGATCCGTTAAACGATTCAAAAGCAATCGTGCATAGGCTATGAAACCGTAAAACTGGCAACCATAAAAAAAACTGCTTCAGGGGTTATTTTATACACATCAAGGTTTGAAAACATGAAAGGAAAAAGAAAATTTCAACCGATCACATGAGAATCTCCCATAATTTAATTTGTTTAACCTGTAGATAGTTGTATCCTCTATACATCTTCCCACATCATTATTTTCTCTCTAGCCAGAGGTACACGCCCGTTTTTTTTTCTCTTTATAACGCAGGACAAATGAAATTTGGAGAAGTGCTTTTAGAGAAAAATTTCCATCTTTGCTGATATTCTTGAGCTTAGTATGACCGGTTTTCCGGAAATGAAGTCATCATTGAAATTTTAAATGTCACCCTATATTATTTGTATGATATTTTCAATTAGGATGATATTTTGAACAAAAAATATATCCATATTCAAGCTTTATCATCAAATCAACGAAATGGTACCTCCCTCCTCTTTTGTTTATTAATCTACGTGGTTATGAATTGGTGAAAATAGTCAGTAATTGTCGAAAATAAACAATATCTAAATCAATTTTGGCCAATATTGTATTGCAAGAGGGCAGTTGCGTGATGTAATTGGTTTCTGATTCTGATTATTCGACAGAAAACGGTTTTCCGATTACAATGATGCAAAATACTTTTGCTGAATCTTATTGTGCAAACTTAATACTTTTTTACTTGTGGCTGTAATTTCTAATTTATTTAGTATTGATAACCTTCCTATATGACACCATATTATTAACCTATACTCTTACTGTGGAAATATCGTTGAAATCAGTGACATCATGAACAGAAAACCATATCTATGGTCAATTTTCATCACCAGTATTATAAATTTAACCAAACAGCAGTTTCAAGCTGTTCAACCAATTCATAGCCTCCTCCTAGATTAATAACAAAAAAGTGACAAAAAGAGATTGATGGTCTATATTTTTGTGTTCAGAATGTCGTTATAAAAATTTTTAAATATGTCACAACATACTATAATAAGCAATACTAAAATAAAAATATCCCAAAAATAGCACTTTTGGTCTGTTGACACTCCTCTAAAGTTTATTTGTCTAGCATTATCAAAAATATAAACACATTATTGAAGACGTCGAAATTTACTAATTTCTCTACTAAGTTTTGACTAAGATCCACCTTACTTTGGAGGAGTGTCAACAGACCAAAAATGCTATTTTTGCGATATTTTTATTTTAGTATTGCTTATTATGGTATGTAGTCACCATATTTTAAAATTTTTAGAACGACATTCTGAACAAGAAAAAATATACATCATCAATATCTTTTTGTCACTTTTTTGTATGTAATTTCTCTACTAAGTTTTGACTAAGGTGGATTTATTTCCACCTATAATTACCTATTGACTGAAATAATATCAATATCTACATCAACGTGTATCAATTAAAATCCAAATGAGATTTTAGGTGCCTATTGAAAATTAAATTATGACCCACTGATGATGAGTTCTACCCAATGAACCGACATTATTTGATACTAGAGCCGCGTACGCATAAATATGAATCCGGTTTCATTCGCTTCACTTTCGTTAATTATTAATTTGTATCTACGCTACAAAACAATCTTGATTACGAATAATTATAATGCGCACACAAATCCGCGAATTATTTGCAACTAGGCCGACGCGACGTGTTCGGCGCATAATATAATTATTTGGCGAAATACACATCGGCAGAATGTAGATATTTATTACCGCACTATTTATAAAAATAAACAAAACATCGACGAGGAACAAGCATGAATAACGTGCAAATTCGAAACGCATGACAAATACGCGGTACTGCTTTCGACAAATAACAACAAACCTGTTCCAACCGATAATTTGTTTAATTAATCATGAATATTACTTTGGTGGATTTAGCTAATAACAAATAACGTAAACAAACTACTAGGTACTCGTGGTATGTTGTTATTATAGACCAGAAATCAATAGAAATCAACAAAATGTTAAGAATTGATATGGCTTTGTAACAGAGTACTTGAAAACCTTTACAAATCGCTTAGTTAACCCAGAGGGTACCGCAAACTTAGACCAAAAACATAAATAAAAAGTAAATCTGACCTTTTTCCTTATCAATATGTGCCATCTAGTTTGAATTCCATTGTGCCACGATTCAGTCCAGGCATAATTGATAAAGATAAACCCACATAACTACTCGGTAAAACCGTAATCATAACTAAAACAAACATATTTCCGTATAACCTTATAGTCACGCGTGATATTTTCCAGAAAAACGAACAAATTCAGTTGAATTACCGAACATAATATCACAAATCACACTGTTCCTACTTTCACCAACATTTCGCGATTGATTTAGATTAATTATAAGCTAATGTTCTAGCCGTATGTTGCGATTAACACTAACCGAGTCACAGCTACAATATTTTAGTTCGTATTTTCGTGTTGAAACTGGTTTTTCACGTTGCTTTCAGTGCTCCCCGCTTCCCAGGAATGCGGTCCCCACCACGCGGTTGTAATTGCGAGCACCGTATTTCTCTGTCTCTGTCTCGTCAGTAGTGGAGGGGCTTTTTCAAAAAAACGCGTTGTTTCCTTGTCTAGCAAATCACGTGTAATTTTTGTTTGTGGACTGTTCTCCGTTCTCCCTACTACTTTATACCACGTTATTTTATCCGGTACTGCCAACGTATTATTGTAAAGTTTAAAGAAGTTAGCAAAGATTGCCAACAGTCGCAAATTATTGAGAATAACTCCATAGGTCGACAATGCTTCGATCAAATACTAACGCAGACACCAATAATCACGGTCACTACACTACACACTCCAGAAAAAGATAAGTTGGTCGCTTGACCATTTTAGAAAAAAATCATTGTTTTATTGAATTTGCCTATCTGCTGGAAGTGCAAAACCATTTTTTTTATTATTATTTTATTTAGTTCAGAAATGGCGACCACTTTTGTGTCAGCGAATCCGACAATTTTGACATAGGTATGTGTTTGCGTTAAACTTTGTTTGAAATTGTCGTAGAGAGTTGAAATAAAAACCACTCGATTAAGCACATTCCAAGCTCTCTATCATGTATATACTGCATAGAGTTTACGCTTATTTTCTGTTTAAAAAAACATCTTAAAGTTTACTTAAGGTTGTAAATTAGGAGGCGTTTTCATGATTATCTTTAGACATGAAGGGGTACTTAATTTGTCCATTCAATATTTTTTAGTTATAACCTTGTATGCAAAGGGCTTATAATAAAAAAAATAGCTTTCTTACTCCTTCTCCCTATTGATGACAAGCTATTGAAATTTCAAAATTTCTTATTTTTACGATGTTTAATGTCAAATATCTCTGATGGGACCAGGACAAAAAATCTTTTCATAAGGTTTAATAATAAATAAAAACATTCTTGTGTATTGCACTCTTGCACTATTGCACGTGTTTGGAATAACAGTCCTTTAAAATGAAAGAAAATTCACATGACTGTAAAACAAATTTAATTAAAAATTCTCAGTAAATACAAAACAAAGCATTCTATTCATAATAATTATGTCATTTTTTACAAAAGAGACTTATAAAACTAGGTGATCTTCATACATTTTTGAAGTTGATGTGATGTAACATCTTATTACACCTTCTGTTGGTTGAGGAGAGAATTTGTGGTGCAATACACAAAAATGTTCTTATTTATTATTAAACTTTATAAAAAGGTGAATTAATTATGAAAGTTTCAGATTTTTTGTCTTGGTCCCATCAGAGATATTTGACATTAAATATTGCAAAAATTAGAAATTTTCAAATATCAATAGCTTGTTAACAATAGGGGGAAGGAGTAAGAAAGCTATTTTTTTATTACAAGCCCTTTGCATACAAGGTTATAACTAAAAACTATCGAATGGACAAATGAAGTACCCCTTCATGTCAAAAAAAAATCATGAAAACGGTTCATAATAAGCTATTGTAAGTAAACTTTAGGATATTTTTTAAAATAGAAAATAAACGTTAACTACTCGTATTGTATACATAACAGGTAGCTTGAAATCTGCTTAATAGAGTGGCTTTTATTACAACTCTCTAGGACAATCCCAAAAGAAAATTCGTTTAACGCAAACTCATACCAATGTCAAAAATGTCGGATTCGCTGACACAAAACTGGGCGCCATTTCTAAACGGAGTAAAATAATTTTAAAAAAATGGTTTTGTAGTCCAGGAACATAGGCAAATTCATTAAAAAAATGTTTTTTTTCTGAAATGGTCAAGCGACCACCTCTGGACCACTTCAGATGGATTGACCCAGGGAGAAAAGATTTCTTGTTTTAAAGAAATATATTCTTGTGAATGAATTTTTTTGGATCAAAACATATTTCTTTAACGCCAACAATATTTACTTTATTGAATGCTCTGGTTTATTTGCTTGTAGAGATTCATTTATTTGGAATATTTATTTAAGCCAAATAAATATATTTTGATACAAACAAAATTTTCTTTCCTTTAAAGAAACATTTTTGTTTTGATTAAAAAAAATCGATGTATCAGGCACATAACTTTATCATACTATGTATACAATTAATAGTTTAGCTGCATAAGATTCTATTTGAACGAGATCGCTGGTGTTGGCATTAAAATAAAACTAGTTAGCCAGGATTTTGACAGATATTTTGATTCTATTGACTGTCGGAATTGTCTAAACATCAGCGTTTGACACTACCTACTGTCATTTGAATGAAAACATCTGTCAAATCCTGGCTAACTAGTTTTATATTAATGCAGACACGACCGATGTCGATCAAATAAAATTTACTCATGCAGCTAAACTATTAATTTTACACAAAAATGTCATAGATATCAATTATTCAGATTTTGCTCTACTTTAGTTTAACAATATTTCAAAAAACAATATTTCAAAATGGAAAAATGCTTTTGTTGGTGGATAAGTTTCAGGATATCATGTAAATACAAATGTTAAATGTCACTCTGAGGCTACTTCGAAGCTTTGAGGACTTTTGGTTCAGCCAGTATAACAAAGCCATGTTTTTACACACTAACCTAACTTTATACCCAAAAATTTTGTAAAAACTTATGAGCTCTGATGCATACTCAACTCATAGAAGACTATCGATAATGCTTATTACCTTTCTATGCACAAAATCCATACTCCACATATTCTCCTAAATACTCCTGATCATCAATTGTCTTTTTCTCAAAAATTTTAGTAATGGCGGAAAGATTTCGGAATTCGAATTTTAAATAGTCGTGTGATTGGAAATAGTAGTAAAATAAATTTGTATAATAATGCACTATTAATTTCTCATACAACTTACGTAGAAATGATTCAGCAATATGACACAAAACATCAAGAAATTGATCTTGTAGTTGTTCTACCTCGGAAACAAAAGACGATAGGTAGTTTTGGTTCTCACAATTGAGTTTACACACGAATATGTACAATCGTAGCATAATCTAATAGCTGCCCTATGCAACTGCACTCACGCTTAACTGTACTCGATAAGTTTGTAAGGACTAGCTCCAACTACTAGTTTCAAAGTCTATTGTTTCACATGCTAAGTAAGATACATTCGCCTATCTTGTTTGAAACTGTTAATAGTATGGAATATAAATATAAATACCGAACAAATACAAGTTTCTAATTTAGTTTGGTAAATCAATTATTTCAAAATACATTCCTAAGAAAGAAGTCTGATAAATATTCAGTAATTGGGACGGATTAAAGAGCAAACTATTTATACGAAACATTTCAATGAACATCCACTTGCCATGTGGACCATTAGAGCGTAAAACTTTTCTAAAAGGAGTATGTTCAATATTAAAATTCCCCGGGCATATTCGCGCTAAAAATGCTGCAGAATTCCATTCAGCTATGCACTGAAGGCACCATAACTACGTCGGTTCATTTTCAATTCCATTTATACCATATTCCACTCTCCAATTAAATATTGACGCGAGCGCCCGAGCAGTTTACCTTCCGATCATCTTACCTTATCCCCAGGTATAATAAATATTTCAAATCGGCCTCGTATATATGTTCTACACTGAATATTTCAAGAATGTTCGTTTTTATGTCAAGTTTGGTAGATAACTATATTTCAATGCCCACAAAACTGTAACGTTTTTGCGAATGTTAGCAGTAGCGATTAATATTGAAGTTTGTAAAGTGACGCAAAGCGTCTTATGCTGCTGTTTGTCCCCTAATGCCGCTCTTAAGACGTTTTGTATGTATGTACATAAAATTTTATGGTAATATCGCTCCCTTCGAAAGCTTTTACGAAGGTCTTATTCGTAGCAACGCGTTATTATATTTTCTGTCGTAAAATTGTCCATCTTCCAAGACGGCACTTCGCTGTTCATATGTTATATCTATGACAGTAATATTAAATAAGCTAGTCTTTCTTATATACAGACTGCTTTCTTTTACATATTTAGAGTCTTTTTTTATGTGGTTCTCTTTCTTGTTACCGTATTGGGAATATACATCTATAACGGCTTAATAGGCAGGTACACCGTGGACTTGGACACTATAACAGTTGTTGTGATAAGTTTATTCGAACTTACTTGCACAAACTGCTAGTTTCAAAGTGTGCAGTTTAGTGAACTAGGCAAGATAAGTTGGCCTGTCTTGTTTGAGAGTGTTAGTATAGTATATGGAAACTGTAAAACTCTGAAGGTAGATAAATATACAGTTTTTAAGGCTCCGTTGTAAAAACATCGCAACTACGAAACAAAATGTTTAGATTCGATGTTTTTCTGTCGGGGTCCGTGTCTATGCCGTGGTTTACGTATCGATTAAAGCTTATGGTGTCTGCGATGAGCTGGCCATACGTAACAGCCGAAATATGGCCATTGTTTACATATCTGTCAATTATCGCATTTTTCGGTTAGCGGAAAAGTTATAATGTTTGGGCTGAAATTGTACCTAGATAAAAAAATCTATTATTGTAGTGAGACTTTGGCTAGGGGTATTATATTTGAAAAAAGAGAAAAATGTAGAAGTAAAATTCATATTTATTTTACCAATAAATTATTTTTGGCCTAGCCAAACTCCTTATTTATCTAAGAATTGACACTGAGAATTTCATCAATTTTGAACCATAAATAACGCCGTTAATAGAAAACGCGTTTTAGCACAGTTCTACCTGGGTCTTAAATAAAGAATTTCCCATTATCTGGATCACTATAGCAGAAATACAAAAATAACTAAATTGTATAGCAATTTTTTTCACGACAATTTTTATATGCGACAATTTTTAATTGTACTATTATTATACTGATTAGATTTGCTACAATACAAAATTATTGTATTTTTATACTAGATGTTGGATGTGTCTGCATTAAAATAAAACGAGTTAACCAGGATTTGACTGATATTTTGATACTATTGACAGCAGGTAGTCAAAAAATCAGCGTTTGACACTACTTTCTGTCATTAGAATGAAAATATCCGTCTAATCCTGGCTAACAAGTTTTATGTTAATGCAGACACGACCGATCTCGACCAAATAGAACCTCATGCAGCTAAACTATTAATTTTATACATAGTATGATAAAGTCATGTGCCTGGCCACATCAGATTTCTTGGAAAGCACCCAATAGAGCGTTATTAATTAAACAATGTTCCTTTGTTGAAACCCTGAGCTTTCGACAATTTCATAACCATCGTGCATCGGAGTGTTAGACACAAAAGAAACTGACGAAACCAAAATAATTTAAGCCGGGGCTACACATTCGTATACTTGCCAAATATAAAAAATTTGCTGAGTATACGATTATTTATGAAAAGAAAAACCCAGTTTCTATTCAATTCGTATCGAGTCCACCTCAAAAATAAATTTATATAATTCGACAGTCGGCTGTGCGGACGGGTTTTTTACGACGAATACTTGGTATTTGCAATATCCAGTTGAAGTGGATATAGCAAGTGCCTAGGCGACAAATATTGGTTTTCTTTATTTGCACTCGATGAACATGTTAGTACGCTGTTTAATTTTTCCATTTTTTAATTTCGTTTTGTGTGTGGTAGGTCGTATACGTAGATTGATAATAGAATTGTAATTATTAGTAAGATTTTTGATTTTTCTAAAGGGCGAAAACCGCATAAAATTGTAATTTTGTGAATCCGTCAGACAGACAGTTTTTCGGAAGCCGTCACACAAAAATTAAAAAAAAAATATAGTTGTTTTTACCTGGCCACATAAACATAATGTTATTTCTTTCCAAGAAAAACGTACACCATATACAGAGTGTATCCTAAGTTGATGCTTTTCTATGAACAGTATAGATGATACTCATTTATGAGCTTTCAAAATATAACCTTTTTGTTAAATAAAAAAGCTACACAAAATTCTCTACTATTAAAATATTTTTAATCGTTTTCGTTTCTCTTCAAGTAATAAACATTATAAAAATTTTATAGATTTTTTTGTGTCAGTCTATAAAATAATGTATTTGGAAAATTATACTTTATTTGTTTGTATTTATATACTTGTCAATTTTTATGATGTTTTTTATTTGAAGAGAAACGAAAGCGGTTAAAAATATTTTAATAGTAGAGACAATTTTCTGTAGCTTTTTTATTAAAAAAAAAAGGTTATATTTTTAAAGCTCATTTGTTTAAGTTTTTGTTTCAGAAGCTAATTGATATGTATTTCAGACAATATTAGGACATATTTATATAACGAACCTAGTAGTACAATTGGATTTAGTAGAACTTTAAAGATGACGAAGAAACCATATCTAACATTTCCTTTATGGAAATATCTTCCTAATTTAAATAAAATAATATATATTTTTTCTCATTAAAATAATAATTCATTTAAACTAGTTCACATCAAATGCCCAATTGTATTGTTTTACAGTCTGTTAAAATTAGATGCTGCGAATTAATAATACAGAAACCTGATGAATTAACGAAAAAATCATTAAAATGCAACAAACAGTTTCGTCAAGTCCACTACACAGTTGCAGTTTGATGCACCTCAAACGTACTTCTGGGTGTATTGTGATGTGAAGCTTTGCACTTTGCAGAAATAATCACTGCAATTTTAGTGTGCACTCTGGCCAGAGACCACAAAAAAGAAATAAATATAATGTAAGTAACTTTCGTAATATTGTAGAAAAGGCGGTTTTTAAGCTATCTTTTTCATTTTCTGTCAATTAAATTAGTTTATTTATTATTGAAATATTAATTTAATTGTAATTTTTAAAAGTAAAAGTGTGCGTTATACAAACTTACTTAACTATTGTTCTATTAGAAACTGTTTTTAACAAGCAACACAAACGTTTTTTGTTAATTAATCCAATTAAATTTCGTTTTGCGAAGATAATTTTTGCATTCTTGCATCCAGAAATTGGATTAGATAGCAAATTTGTTGACATTGCAATGTAATCTTCATTTATCTGGTATACACTGCTTTGTTAGTTATATGGTATGCGGGTTCATTTTCTATGACAATAATTACAATTGTAAATTAAAGTAGGACATTATGAGAACAAACAAGAGCCCGTAACACAAACGTTACACTTTTAACAAATCTTTAAATAACAAATATGCTACCTATAGCTACAAGTGCCGTAGGAATATCTCAAAGTTATGTAAGGATACAGTTAAAACTTGACCATTTCAAAGATGTGTGCTTCAGATGGTTAAGAAATATCTTATGTAATTAATAACTTCTGTTACTATGTATTCAAATGTATATGTAAATGTACGCTAGTAAAGGATACTAATTTTGGAAAAATCCCATAAAAAAGAGAGGAATTACGTCCCAGTAAATCAGTCTACATAGATTTATAGTGAGACACAAGATCAGCAAAATGATTTCATTGCACATTTGTTTTGTTCACAAGAATGTCCTTGTTAGTACGCAGTGAATTCTGCACTTATGTAATTAAAAATATGTCGGCATTATAAAATAAAACCTTGCTTGTTCGTAATCAAATTATCGGTTTGATTTAAAAAAGCTAATGTGCAAATAAGGCGAACTAATCAAAAAAATAGCTAGTGCTCATTCGGTACGCACATGTAGCAAGTCCTCAAAGAAGATTTTCACGTATTAGAAAATGCTATGTGGCGATGCATCAATGTCCGATGCATTTACTGTTGCAGTGCAACTCTGACTGACGGTCCGAAATCACAAACGAATATTGTACAAATTTGTTGGTATGTCATAGATTTTTGTGTTTTATAAAAATCAGCCGGTAATCAAGGATGGATGAAAAATATTCGGTGAACGAACTTAAAAGGAAAAATAAATCACTCATGGCATCGTTTAGACCAATCAATAACAAAAATTTTTGTATTGCGGGGCAAATATATTTGCCAAATATTTAACATGTGGCAAATATTTGATATTTGGCAAGTATACGAATGTGTAGCCCCGGCTTTAGACGTTTATACTACAACTCACTTCGAGCGTTACAGTCTAGGTATTCAAAAGCCCTAGTACCTCCACGTTTCAGTCCGGAATCACTCAGGATCTTATTCTTACTTTCATGTCTTACAACATCTCTTAAATGACAGTATCTACAGATATTAGACAAAATTTGCGTAGCAAACAAATATTGGCTTGGTTAGGCGCGCATATTATATAATGCCATTACTAACAGCTCAGATATTCCGAATTATAATAAAATTCACAAGCCAACTGAATACTAACGACGACGATATGCCTTCAGGTGCTGTCAGAGATATACAGAAATCGATAGCAGGAATTTAATAAAACCACACGCCTGTGCCAATAAAACAAACAGAATAAAAATGAATACGTGGATATTCAATTAGAAGCTAGCCAATGAAAACAAAGAAAAAAAAAAGAATCCAACCGACTGCTAGATGGATTTCAAACGTCAACCCATAATTGCATTATTGGAATCCTTTTAACCACTCTCGGATATACTAGCCAGCAATCACTTGTTAAGTTAAGTTAAGTTAAGTAAGTTCCTAATTGAATTACGTCAGGTTATATAAGTACAAAAATTGTTTTGATTTCCTCCTCGTGAAACTAGACCATTTCCAGACAAATAGATTTTCGCAAATAGTTTAAGTTAAGTTAAGAGATTTTCGTAAAGTTAACGAAGTAATCCGGTCATGTGGAACACCCCTTCCTCGAGAGGGTGTAAAACGCCGAAATCCAATTACACCCCCTACTACAAGGTGAAGAATGCGTTCAATTTATTATTATTATTATTATTATTTATTAGGTACACAGCACAAACGTGAATAACCCGAAAAAAAGAAGCTAAGGGTTTGGGCAAATATTTACCTCCGTCGAGCGTGTTAAAGATCCAAACGTCTCAGGTAAAATCACAAAAAAAATTCGCGCACAACTTTCTGAAAATGAACCTATCGGAACTCGAACGAACTACGATCGTACGTACGACGGCGAGCCAGGCACGACTCCACACGATCAACGTTCCCGTGCGACGGTCGACGCGGCACTGCCGACTCGCCGGCGTCAACGCGATAACGGCGGGCGCGCAAAGTTCACGGCGTCCCACAGTGGTCGATTTGGAAGATTCAGCTGCACAAAAGTGCATATTTTTGTTAAATAAACTAAAAATTGTTGTTGATTAGCGCTAAAAATGGTTAAAAAGACCCCCACAAATCTAAGCATTCAGGTTGTTTTTGAGGAGTTTTAAAAAGAGTATTTCGGTGAAAATTCTGAAACCTTCCGAATTTGATATTAGTATAATGAACTCCTCAAAAAAATAGGGAAACACTTTTTTGGAAACCTGTAACAAGTATGCTTTGAATTCACGTAAGAAATCTTACTAAAAATGACAAATTAACTGTAATATGGTATTTGACTATTATTGGAAAACCATCTTAGTGTTTATTCCTTCACTCGACATTGTAAATGCATTATTTTTCGTAATTATTTCCTCATATTTCATAAAAATCAGCGTTAAAAATTGAATCACAAAAAGTCCCGCCAGAACTAAACTTACTGTTGTGTGACGTCACCCGATAGTAGATGTCAAATCGGCCCATATGGTCTATCAGCATCGGCATCGTCGCCGTTTGGTAATTGTGTTGTATGATGTGTTGTTTTCACAGTTTCTACATAAAAATGGGTTATAAATGGTGTATAAATCCACAATGCAGAAATACGTCAAGAAAAACTCCGGATAAACTATTTGTAGCTGTTCCGCAAGATTTGAAACTGCGAAGAAAGTAGTTGGCTCGTAAAAATCCAAATGAAATGAATAGCGGCCAATACAAGTGTTTTTTGTTGTGAAGATTACTTCGACATAAGTAAAACTGACTACACGTTTTCCTGCTGTTATCCATAAAGTAGCAACTGATATTCATCTATTCCGAATTATTTTCAGAAAGTAGCAATTGATATTCATCTATTCCGATTTAGTATCAGAAAGTAGCAGTTGATATTCATCTATTCCGAATTATTTTCAGAAACTACTAATTGATATTCATCTATTCCGATTTAGTATCAGAAAGTAGCAGTTGCAATGACAAAGCGTATTTTTATATCATGCACGCTAAACAGAGCCACATAGTTAAAATATGCAAAGTTATTTGATATTTTATTTTTAAAAATTCATACTTAGCATTGAGAACTTAATTAAGCACAGAACAAAAATAAAACATTATTTCAAAACGTCAAATTGTACATTATTCTATGTACATACATACATACATATATTAATACATACATAGACCTAAAATCATGTCAGGAAATAACTGTTGCTAACAAAATATTAATACAGTTATAATTATTTAAATTTACTGAATATCATTTGTCTGAATATCATTTCTGAGTTTGAAAAAAAATGACATATTCTGAATATCAACTGCTACTTTCTGATACTAAATCGGAATAGATGAATATCAACTGCTACTTTCTGAAAATAAATCGGAATAGATGAATATCATGTGTTGATTTCTGAATATCAGTTGCTACTTTCTGAATAACAGCAGGAAAAGGTGTAATGACGAAAATTGACAACTGAATTCATTTGTCATCTTAGTAGGCTTTCATACGTGAATTCAAAGCATATTTGACACTTTTCCATTGTGTTTTGCGTTATTAATTTACAGTTTTACTTGATCATACGCAGTATGTAAAGTATAGTAATCGTGCCAAAAAAATTTTTTGAGATTTTAGCGGAAATATGTCTTTTTGGGTCCCCTGAACATTTTTGATCAAGGTACAAAAAAATGTCTGTGTGTGTGTGTGTGTGTGTGTGTGTGTGTGTGTGTGTGTGTGTGTGTGTGTGTGTGTGTGTGTGTGTGTGTGTGTGTGTGTGTGTGTGTGTGTGTGTGTGTGTGTGTGTGTGTACCCGTATTTTGTGGCGACGATTCCGGAGAAACTACTAAAGGCATCGGGACGAAACTTCATATTTAGAAGTTTCGTAACCAAACTTAGAGCTGAAAAGATTTCTGTTGAAAAGGGTCCAAAGGAACTGGAGGTTTGGTCTTAGCATTTTTGAAAGATTTTGCAAATAAGCCGCCATTTCTGGAATTTCGTCGAAATAGTTAAGTAATAAATTAAAGATGAGGAAATTCTGAATAATTTATGAATATGAAATTTTTTGGTACAATCAATAGCTTAGCTGCATGAGCAAATTCTATTTTATCGAGATCGGTCGTACTGCATTAAAACTAGTAGCCAGGATATGACAGAAATTTTTATTCTAATGACAGTAATGACACTAATGACAACGCTAATGTTTTGACAATAACGTCTGTCAATATAAGCTGCGTTCGGATATTGTATTACACATTTTACACCCAATAACACGTAAGTGTCATTTGGACGGTGTACCCGGTGTCAACGTAGTACAATATCCAAACACAGCTTTAATCGACATATCTGTCTAGTTCTACTAGTTTTATTTTAATGCAGACATAGGCGATCTCGATCAAATAGAATCTCATGCAGCTAAATTATTAATTTTATATATAGTATGATAAAGTCATGTGCCTGGCCACATCAGATTTTTATGTGTTGAAAGTGTTCCCCTATTTTTTTCTTTTTAGCAATGTAGGTATAATATTATATTTCTGTTCCTTCTATGTAAATACTTGATTATAAATGTATAGGTATTGGGTTAGTGAAATTTTAATATTAACAAAATTCAATTAAAAATATTATATTTAGTTGTAACCATCAATAATTCAGGTAAATTAAATATAAATTGATGGCCTAAAAATGGACACACTGTATAAAATAAACCTTGCCAAATGACTTATTTTATGAAATGTTGTTCATTACAAAAACTAAAACTACAAGGAATAATTTTTATTAATAAAAAATAATAAACCCAAACGAATTAAAACAGTTTCATGTGAAGAAAACCTGCCTTTTAACTAGTTATTTTATATTATTATTAACAATATTTTTAAAAGCTATTTAGAAACATTTATCGAATTTAATTCCATTTTAAAAAAAACTGAAGATGACAGCTTATGAAGTAACAAATGAATTTAAAAAAAAAAACAGTTTTACGACACAATATTCTAGTATTTCAATCCTAATTTCTGATTAAAAAATTCCACATAATTACAAAATTCATTCATAATTCAATAGACAATGGCTAATTGCATTGAACGAAACCAAATCCGTTCACATAAATTTTACCAATAAGCGAATACAACACGTTCCAGTGAAAATAAATAACACTACCGTACCCTACTCGAACACCGCAAAATACCTCGGTATGACGCTGGACACCAAGCTTCGCTGGAATAGACACGTTAAAAAGAAACGAGAAGAATTGGGCATAGGATACAAGAAAATCTACTGGCTTATTGGTAGGAAGTCGGCTTTGTCGACATATAATAAATTCCTACTTTACAAGCAGATACTTAAACCTGTGTGGACCTATGGTATCCAACTGTGGGGCTGCACTAAGCCAAGCAGTATCGCCATCATTCAACGCTTCAAAAATAAGGTGCTAAGAAACATCGTGGGTGCACCTTGGTATATAAGAAACAGAAATCTCCACAGGGATCTTGAGATGGAATTAGTAACCGACGAAATTGGAAAGTTTGCAGAGAATCATCAGAACAGACTTCTCCAGAATGTTGAGGCAATCCAGCTTCTTGACAATTGTGATAGTGTACGAAGACTCAAAAGAACTAAACCTTTTGAGTTGGTGAAGTGATGTTAAAAAAGCAGAGCACAGTGTTATGTGAGTGATAGGTGAACAAAGCAGAGCAACGTGCAGTGTGTGAAGTTTAAAGCGTCAGCATCCAAACTAAATTTAAGTTACACCCATGGGGAACACTTAATATCGAACACTTTTTATACGTAGCAATTTAGGTTAGATTAATATAGTTAGATAGCCATCAGACTAGGTGTTATACACAAGTACCTATGAGGTGCCGTTAATTAATAAACAAAAAATTTCTCATCTTTGCGATTTTAGTCAATATAAGTTTACATTTTCGTCCACTGTGGCGTCCCAGTCGCGCATATAGAGAGACCGAATCTCTCGCAGGATAGCCATCAATCTGCAAACTCTAAATACTGTACCGAGTTCAGAACGAGTAGGTCGTTCGGTCTAGTTTTGGTTCAGTTGGCAGAACTTCGATCTTTGCGATTGCAATTGGTTGAAGGGTTGGGGAGTGAGGTGGGCCGTTTCGCGTATGTTTTAATTAAGGAGAGGTCGTGATGGAGATATTATACGATGCGAGGAGTATCCTGAAGGATGGTTAGACCACGATAGATAGGGATTAATCTGGACACGGCGTAATAGGAAATGTATATGCGGCTATATCCGGTGTACTAAACTGGATTAATGATGTTTCGTGTGGCGGGAATTACGATATCTAATTGTTGAGTGAAGAGTATGTTCGAGATTTTAACGTACGTTGGGAAATTTGATGGAAATTTAAAGTCGTAAATGAAATATGGCTGCGCACCACAAAAGTTATAAACTTTGATGACGCTAATTCGGTAATCCTTTCAGCAGATTATACAGTTTTAGAAACGTATAAGGTGGTAATTTATAATTTGCCTGAGCCTTTCTTCAAAAGTATTTAATTTTAAAAGAGCCAAACTTATAAATAAAAATAAAATACTTCTGAATGTACAGGTGCACACAGCGAAGTATATTCTCAAAACGTGAGAAAATTATTTACTTGCGGTTATTGCTTTAGATGAAAGTTAATATTTACTTGGTTTGAAACAATTTCTTTCATTTAAGAATTCCTTGTTCTCACAATTCAAGAATATCCCAATCTCAGAGTTATTAGTTTCGGTTAAGTATATAATTTTCAAACCAAGTAGTTTAAATTCTCAATTCAAGAAAGTTGATCAATAACTTGAATCAAGTAAGCCATTGCTGGCAACGCGCTTGCGCATTTACACTCAAACGTGCACGAACGTTGCCGAGATTTAAGATTTTTCGCATGGGCCTTTGCCTTCAGTTAGTTGGGGTCTGCTATGGCGTTGTGTTCGCTGACTACCGAGTATTGTCCGGGAAGACTTCAATATGTAAGTATATCTTTACTAATTTTGTAGGTACTGTACGCAATAACTACGCGATCTATAATATTATGAAAGTATATAGTTTTAATTTTGCGTGAATAGCCTACAGTACTTATGTTCAACGTATTTGCGACGCAATTCGTAGTTGTGACTTGTGACGCACACGGTACGTAAATTTTGCCTAGCGATATAGTGGTCACCAGATCAACATACATGCCACAGAAAACTACTTGTGTAATATAATGGAAACAATTTGATGTCTAATAGAATATGGCGTTTTTTTTTCATGCCTTAGATATTGTAGGTAGTGATAATTTATAAATATGTAAGTATATATGTAATTAAGCAAAGAAATTTCATACAATAATACAAATATCATTCGCTAAGTTATTGTCTACTTATTTCACACAATTCCCTACCTTTTAAAAAAAAAACTAAAACAGTAATTTCTATTCAATACATTATGATCATGTTCTTGAACTAATAATATCTATACTCCCTTCATGAAAATATTTTCTCATTGTCAAGCAAATATATTCACTTTAAGAAAATTCCATTATTCTCAACGTGAGAATAATTTTCTTGAATGAATAATATCTATACTCATTGCAAGAAAATATTTTCTCAGATATACAAGCATATGATCATTTCAATTCAACAATATCTCTTTATTCTTAACTTGAGAAAATATCTACTTGCGGCTATAGCAAACTAATCATTTACTTGGATGAAAGCATATTGCTTTGAGTGAAGTATTTACTTTTCTGTGTGTGATTGCTGTTATAGTGTGACGGCGGTCGCACAGTATGAAAAATTCACAAAAACCCGGCCAAAAGTCGAAAGCATTTCCTATTTAGGTAAAACTCGGTAATCTAAGATTTGAACGGTCGCCGATTACAAATCCGAAATCAAAAGTTCAAAACACAAAATGGGCGATCCAATATGGCGGACATAAATCATTAAATTGTTTTCAATTTAGCTGAAATTCGGTATTAGGGGGACTTGGGGTCGCTGATTAGAAATATAAATTCTAAGTTAAAAAAAAAGAAAATGTCCGATCCAATATGGCGGGCATTTGTTTGAAATTCATTTATTTGTTTCTATTTAGTGGAAATTAACTATTCGTGGGGATTTGGGGTAGCTGATTATAAATCCGAAATAAACAAAAAATTAAAATGGCGGATCCACTATGGCGGACATCAGTTCTTAAATTACTGTCAATTTAGCCCAAATTCGTTATTAGACGATATTGTCTGAATTCTCTGAATCTGAATTCGAAGTACGGACATTTGTACGAAAACTACATTCAATTTAGCAGAAATTCAATATTTGCGGGGTTCAGTATTTAGTATTCAAAGTCAAAATTAGCAGAGTAGAAAAACAAAATGGCGGACTTTTGTTCCAAAATTACTTAATCGGATAACCTGGTAACAATGACAAATCCTGAAAAGTAGGGTAAAACCCACTTGTTAAACCCACATGCCGTACAATCCAAAAACGACATTTCAGCAATTTTTATTTTTATTGCTACAATTAATTATAATACTCAAAAATTATTTGATTTTTATGCTCAGTTGTCTCACAACAAAAATTCATTGGATGCAATAAAATATTTAAAGGATGACGGAATTTATGAGTAGTAAAAATCAATCCAACCTCAAGAATATCTCAAAGAACTAGAAATCCTCCAACAAAGTTGATTCGTCTAGCTTAATAAGAAAAAAATTAAACAGATTTCCCTTAGGCGCATACGTAAATTGTATGTACTACATTTTAAAAATAAACAGTAATTCATTTTGAGTAAGTATGGAGAAACTGTCTACATATTACAAAAATACAAAGTTTGATCTTCACAACATTTGAACATCATCACAACATCTGAACATTTTTACAATTTACGATTCTTATACGCGAGTTATCAAAGAGTTGTTATGTAGGGTCAATTCTGTTTATTTTGAAATCTATAAAATATGAGTTTTGGCAAGCTTTTTGAGAATTTTTCACCATGTGGGCCGGCCCCAACAAAGGGACAGACATGAATCATTACCTCAACAGTTGTCATACGATACAGTTGTGTATTATAATAACGTTACATATATCAATATAATAAAACATGGTATCAGTTTTTTCCACTACAATCTCGTATATATGTATTTAAAAAAAATCCACCTATTTAATTTTATTCTCTTGGCCCATTTACATTACATTTCTGTTTCAAAATTGTAATCGCATGCAACGTTGATCAATATTGTCGAAATCATAACCAAAACTGATAAAAGATGTAACAATAAATATCTAAACAAGAATGTATTACAAATTCAGCCTTCATTCAGCAATTCGTTAATTCTGGCGCAGGCGCCGGTAAATTCCACGTACTTCAATCGTAATTAATTAATTTCAATATTGTCAACGTATTTGGTGCCGACATAATAATCGATACCGAAAGATTAACGGGGCGATTAACCCCCCCCCCTCCCCGGCCCGCGTGTGAAAACTCGCTGCGGACTGTAAATCGCGAACAGAAAACCAGCGGTTTGCCTGACAAATTGAAGAGGTTTAAATTTCTAAACAAAGCTATTAGAGAACTGCCGGACGGGATAAACGGTGGCGCCCCCTCTATATATAGGGTGGGGGTGGCTCGTAACACCCCCCACTCGAAAATAATGGATTAGTGCGAGTGTGATTTGTGCGAGATTTTGTGCGAGAGGGACGCGCGAGAGGCGTGGATGGGATGGAAATTGTTATCAAAAAGTGGGTCGCTTGTTACGCATTCTCTATGTCGTGGCCACTTTTTCCGCGCAGATTTATGGCACAATTTTTGTAATCCATTATACGGGAGATGGGAACGAATTGCTTGTATCTGTGTAAGAAGAAGGAGCAAGCGTGGAGTTGTTTTGTTCAGTCTAATAACGCTGTGACGTATACGTGATGGATATCAAACTCAAAAACTTAATTCAACTGTTTTACTTGCGATACAGTAGAAAAGTAAATACAGGGTCCACCGATAATGCTGAAAAAATTTAAAGTATAAATATTGTTCATTGAACAATGTTCTTAAATAACTTCTAGAATATCGTACAGTATTTATTTTGGGAAAATGCTTACGGCGTGCGTATTATTTTTATTATTATTATTAAATTATTATTTTTTCGTTCCTTTTTGGGAAATGGCGTCATTTGCATAATTATAAACACGCTTCTTCGTTGATATTTTAACGTTGCTATGCTGAACAATACATTTTATAGCATCATAAAAGATATATATATTTATGAATAGTTTCTATTTCAAATCAGAACATTAATAATTAATTTTATTGTTGATTTTATTAATTGATTTTTTTACTTCGTTCACTTTGGTTTGAGATTTAGTAGTTAAATTACTTAAATTACTTTTACAAACATTAAAAAAATAAAAAATACGATATTTCAATTCAGAGCAAAAGAAGAAAATTCCACCCAAAATACTAAATAAGTGATTCTCAAAGTAGGAGCGCACCAATATAGGACTATTTTATGCTAATTTAAACTCACTATCGAGGAGTTCTCAGAAAAAGACAGATGTTTTAGAAACTCAAGACAATTTACAAAATTACGACTTCATTTTGATTGAAATCTTTTCGACAACCTAACGTGATGGAACCCCACAGTTAACAAAAGTCTCCCATTTTGCAATTGTCGCTTTTCTAAAAGTTGAAGACTTAATTAAGACCGACATTAATCCCAAAAAAACATAAAACTGATTTGTTGTTGTTGTTTAAAGTTTCGCTTCATCGTTAGATTCTGATTGAGCTGATTCTCCAAATGTTTCAGTTTGTTGTTTCTTGAAATTTTGAGTGAAAATCTCTTTTTATTTTCGATTTGGAATTTATTCTTATGTTTCATACTTAGAGTTGAGTTATTTTTACTTTATCATACGCAGTAACCTTACAGTACACAATTCATAAGTCAAAATGTTATTTTTAACTTATTATGGTTGTTAATGCACGCCTCTTAATTTATTTAGAAATTTAGAAATAAAATGTCCAATAATGTTCCAGCTAATATATAGTGAATGAAAAATGTGTGCTTATTGAACTGGAACTATATTACAATAAAACTTCTGTAGAGCTCTTTGAAATATTAACAAAAAAAGAAAAATAAAAAATTAATTAGTTATTAAACAATGCAAAACCAAAAATAATATTATATGAAATAATTATTATTTTGGTATAAATTATTTTGGTTGTCAATCATGTATTAGATGTCATGAAAGATAATTGAACATTAACTGCTGTAAAGTAAATACAGATATAAAATGTCCATTGTCCTTCATACAAAATACATGCTCCGTCCTAAATATAAATTTAAATTAAATTTAGAGAATTTATTTACAATTATGAGATTTTCGTATCATATTATCAGATTTCATGTTTATTAATATTATTATAAAAGTAATTCTATATTTAATTAAATGCATTAATTAATAAAAAAATATATAAATTAATAATAAATGCCTACTCGTAAACTTAACTGAAGTGGTCGTATTTTATTTATTACATTGCAATGAAGATATCACATTAAAGAAAGGATCGGACACGGTAAAAATAAACTAAATCCCGTTACATTACATCCATCGAAAAACCACCTCGTGACGGACAACTTTTTGCGAAGCGGCCGGGTCGAGGGAGACCAGTACACAAATATATAACCGACATACTATTTTCAAATCCTGCAATAGCGATACGAACATGCTTAATTCCATGACTGTACATCGACATCCGGAGCCAATCAAGCAAATCTGATATTATATTTGAAATCAGAAGCATAAACCCACCCTAAATAATTTTTAAACCCCGTGCCGCAGAACAACCCTTCTCCAGTACAATACTAGTTCTGCAACACTAGCCAGTACACGGTTCCACGACCACCAGAAAAAAACACAGACACAACGAAATGAGACAATAAACAATGAGACTACCAAACGGCGTGTTATTGTTATTTTATTTCATCTGGACTCTCGGCGGCGCCCCGTCGTCGTTAACAAAAGTTTCACTGCGCCACGGGCGCGCGAGGGGTGCGCGGGGTGGCTCCGGGGTGGCAGTTATGAGATTCGCAACTGTAGTTTTATAGTTCTGGCTCGGTAGTGCACGACGAATTATACTTGTAAATGAGGTACGTGCTCCGGTGTTGTAATTATTAGCGAGTGCGAGACGGGCCTCTTTGCGGCAGACCACATTGTAAGTCCCGTCCACGCGGCCGCACTTCCGAGGTCCACGGCATAAATAGATTAGTACGTAGTTAAAGTGGGTACAATGGACGGACAGGTCGAGATAGTTGGCCGTCGTCGCACCCAAGTGGGTGCCTTTTTTCATGCTAATTTGGTAATTAACGCTGCCACGCGGTGACGATACCCGTTTCAATGTTATTTGAACAGTCATTTAGTTAACTAGAGATAGATTGGACAATAATAAGTCTGTAAAGTCTTATGCTACCTCCTGACTCAGCCCGAATAAATCGGCGAAAAGTTCGGCGAGGTTGGCTGAGACATCTGTTCATCTGCTGGTGACTTACAATGGACGTCGCTGAAGTAGCCGCTGCCTCAGCGTATAGTGTGTGTGCATGCTTTTATTGAAATTGTGGTTATTATTAGTTAATAATTAATTGAATAACGTAAATAAAAATTTAATATAAAATATATTAAATATTTGAAAAATTTCTTAAATGTAATTGATATCTTATTCTGATCAATTATATTAGATACCATATACTAATATAAGACACAGTAAAACGTTTGTCCATAAAACAAAATTAAATAATTGCATAATTATTATTTTGTATAATGTATTGCGTTATAAATCAAATATTATAGTGCATATCTATACAGAGTTAGTTAAAATTACAACTAAATAATTCTCCAACCGTAAAAAAAATAAAGAAAAAAACATTTCTTTTTGTTTTAAACTAGCTATCGAAATTGTGTAACATTTCCTTTTTCAAATAGAACAATACTGTATGTTTTTAAATTTTTTAATTCTAAGATTATTTCTAAGAATTGTTTGTAAAATGCATCATTTTAGTTATCAGCAATTAATTAAGACTGCTGAACTTTGAAACTGATTTTTTTCCCACATACATAGACACATTTATTTTAATTTACTGTTTGAACATTTAATTAACATTTATTTTATTTTTCTATTTTGTTGTTCTGCTATTTTTTATCCGTTTAGTTAAAACAAAAGAGTTTTGAGTAATTGCTTATAACTAAAAAATGATGCATTGTATAAAAATGATTCTTACAAAAAATTCATGGAATTAATCCTAATTATAAAATGTAAATGTATGTGTTCTATTAGAAAACGTAAAGGTTGGCAGTTTAGATAATAAAATAAGCACTGTGTATTATAAAAATATATTTAGTCGATAGCTTGTTTAAAATCAAACAACTTATGCTTGATTTTTTGAAGATGTTTACGGTTGGTCAATTATTTAGATGCTCGGATGTTTTGACCAACCCTGTATACTGGTATGTAACAACGATATTATCGATCAATAACTTAGTACTTGCCGAATGTAGATCGCAGTCGTAATTTGCATCAAAGAACTGTACCAAAACGATACAATAGATTCAGACATCATAGAAAAATAAGACTGGAATAACTTGGAACTGATAAGATTTATTTGAAAGAGATAAATAGTGTTTAGTTTTAATTAATTATTGATTTAATATTGCTATTAATATTAATTTTCATTAGTAGTGTTATAATACGGATGGTTAATTTATTGATATGCATTTGCATTTCTTCAATAATACAGAAATAAATATCATTATCTGGTATATTTTCCATTTTAAATGACAAATGATAGTAATGGGGACGTTACAAATAGCGAAAAAAATACTATCGGATCTTTAATTTAATATCAATGTAAACTATTTGTATTTTGTATATAAATTTATCGGGTTCAATATTTTGAAATCTTTTTATTTCAATACTAAATAATTTATTCCATTCGTTACCTTCATTTCGGGTTGCATTGATGCTCGAAGAGCCCCTTCACCGCACGTGTTTGATGTCATAAATCAGACCACTGTCGTAAATAATACCTTCGGGTACACACAAAAACTGCTATGCGCCTCGTCAACAATCCAGGTTGAATGTTTGAAACTACCCAAAATCAAGACCGATTTCTTGTCGTTTCCTCTCTACGGCAGCGTACTGCCACAGCACGAGACCTCCTAAACAACCTAAGACGACCACATGGAATAGAAATTTCTGATCAAACTGTTAGAAACAGATTAAAAGAAGCGAATTTGAAACCAAGAAGACCTGTCCGCGCACCACGCCTTACTCACCATCACAAATCAGCGCGAATGAGGTTTGGTCAGGATCACAGAGATTGGCAACTTCGTCACTGAACGCCTGTACAGTTTAGAGACGAGTCCAGATTTCGTTTAACTCGTTGCGGCGGTCGAGTACGTGTATATAGACGTCCTGGTGAACGCTACGCAGCCGCTACTATACAGGAAACGGATAGATTTGGTCGTGGATCTGTGATAGTTTGGCCTGGAATCAGTATAGACAACAGAACTGATCTTTTTGTGGTTCCTGGTAGACTAAATGCCATGAATTACATCGAAAACATCTTGGAGGACCATGTGGTGCCTGCTGCATATGGCGTCGGTCAAAATTTCATGCTAATGCAGGACAATGCAAAGCCAAATACCGCCGGCATCACCAGAAACATGTTACAAGAACGTGGAATTCAGGTTCCGGCGCCCTAATCCACCACTAACCATACACGAACTGACACAAGCCCTGATTAAGGAATGGGCAAGCATACCCCAAGAATCTCTTTGCAGACTAGTGCGAAGCATGCCACGCTGGTGCGAGGAAGTGATTCGTGCTCGTGGAGGGCATACACTGTATTAAACCTCACCAATCCACAGAAAACACGACTGTCATCGATACCAAACATTTATTTTCTTTGCTATAACTCTTTTGAATAAGATTATTGACTGAAGGTGGCAATATTTTCTTAAATGTAACTTCCATCAATTATTTATTAGCTAAATATGTCTTGTGTAAGTTGTAGACTCATAAATAAAGCGTTCTAGAAACTCCTTCCTCAGGGTAACGTCCTTGGACCAACATTATTCAGTTTGACAAAAAAAATTCTTACCTTCCAGCTGCTTCCCTTTGCTCTGCCTGTCTCTTCCGTTCCTCTTCAATCGTCCGTTCCTTCTCCTGTTGATCCCGCATCTGTTTCTCAAGCTCTTCCATGCGTTTCCTCTCCGCCTACTGTCTGGCCTTCCTTCTTCTGCTGCACCAACAAATCCTTCCTCCTCCGTTCAAATTCGGCCTGACCTTTCTCGAAATTCTCCTTTCTCTTATCCTCGAATGTATCTATTCCATAAATAAAGAGACAAAGCATAAATATCAATTATGTCACTACTTTATGTATTGTGACGGGTGTGACATCACTTTAGGTACACTTGTAAAGCATGTAAAAGAAGTCGTTTAAAGTTTTGAAATCAGTATATACAACAGAACTGATCTTGTTGTGGTTCCTGGTAGACTAAATGACACGAATTACATTGAAAACATCATGCAGGACAATGCAAAGCTACATACTGCCGGCATCGCCAGAAACTTTTTACAAGAACGTGGAATTCAGGTCATGGAATTCTTTAGTTAAATCAAATTACAAATAAGTACCTATATCATCATTTTTTCCTGTACAAAGCGACTGAAATACAATCACAAAAAGAAACATTATTTCACAATAGGATCCTATCGTAATGGAACGAGCAACATTGTTACTAAACTGTACTACCTAGTTTATCTATTTATTCCTATAAAAAAGCTGATTTTGCTTCACTACTCCGATTCTATATATTATTTTTAAAAAAGTCGGCAAAATTACGAGCCGTGCTAGCAATCCACCAACACGGATTTATCCATAAATATTTACGAAACATTGCGATATTGATATTTTGCTTCGCCGGCATTAAAGCTGCAAACCATAATCCCTTTATACCCTATCTGCATCGGTGATTTTTAGCTTTTAAATGCAGATTACGTTCAATCCCGAAAGCTTTTTTTTTTGTTTTATTTAGTAACCCATTTATTCAGCAGCGTAGCTCCCTCTGCTCGTTGCGTTCCTATCCAACAAATACACAGAACTCGGACGAAATTGATATTAATCTGTGTTACCAACCTCACTATATTCAAAGTTAACCTAGACCAGCGTTTCCCAACCTTTTTACTCTTGCGGAACCCTTTAAATAGAGTTAGAACCTGGCGGAACCCCAAAAAAAAATATACAATGTCCTTTCCAAGGCATTTCGAGTATTTTTTTGCGTACAGAAAAACGTGTAACGTATTTCAAGTAACCAGATACAAGTCTGTAAAGAAACGCAGTTCAATGATTGAATATTACTTACTATTGTGAAATTAAAGTATTTTTCCTGTAAAATTTAAAAAATGCCCTGTAAAATTAAGGTGATACTGTTCTAATTTCACAGGAATATGTTTGTGCAATATGTGAATTCTGTAAAAACAATACAGAAATTTTGCTGGTATCCAATAACCAGCGATGTTACAGTTAATTCTTCTTTTACAGCTTTTGTAACATTGCAGATATTTCTCTCTAGGTATTAACTTATTTGTTCTTTTTAGTTCCTTCAAGTATTACCAAAGGAAGGAAGAAGAAAATACAAATCAAACAATGCGAAAACGAAGAATACAAAAAGTACCTTTTACAAATAATTAAAAAAATAAACTCATTAAAAAAATAAAAAAAAAATCATTGGCCAAAATAAAAAAATTAAGAAACATTAATTCTGAGTAAAAAGTTTCATATTGACCTATTGATAACAAGTTAATATTCCTTTAGAAGCCATTTAAAATATGTACTGTTTTATTAATATTTTGTGATTTTTTGAGGTATTGAAAAAATAAATAATTCCTTATGAAACATTTTAGTCAGAACAATAATTACGTTCTGAGAAAAAAGAAAACAGATGAATGACCTCCATATTTTCTCTTAAAGTATGTTAAATAAGAAAAAACCTTGCTCATACTTACACAATATTGAAAACTGAACTGATACAAGGTAATTTATAACTCGAGGTGAAAATTAAATGCAAAAACATACCAAATTATAAATAAAAATATGTTAAGCGCTTTTAAATTTGTTTCATTGTCAAAATTAGTACTTACTTCAATTTAATTTAATTCCTTTTTATTTAATTAAATGCAGTCACGAAATTTGAAATTACACTTTACTTTCCTGTCCGCATAAATTTTCGTCTATAAAGGTGCTCCCACACGCAGTGCCAATAGGGGCCATCATTGGCCATCGGAGTGCTTCGCGTAGCGGGACCCAACTGTGCCAATGCACATCGCCAATATGTCGACCTTGTCCGCTTTATTTCATTCTGTTTTAGCATTGTACGTACTACCGATGAAAAGTTTAGTTATCTATCTATGTTTTATCATATATACTGCATTATTTATGTTTGTACGTACTTTAAGGACAATGATGATTTATTATTTGCCCAAATGCCTGAAGCCCAAATGTATAAAACATGAAACCTTTTTTTTAATATTTTGTAAATTTATTCACAATAATTATGGTTCTTATAAGCATTATATTAACCTTACAGTTACAATAAATTAACAAGCAATAAATTAATATTCTGAAGACAATATTGAAGTCGTTATAATGGGTAACCCACGGCATAGGTACGTTTGTTTATTTTTTGTGTTTTTGACGCCAAAGGAATGAACGTTGTGTTAATAGACAGAAAATGCCAATTTATGGGATGGTCTTGACGTTAGTATGACTTCCGGGTTTTCCAGAAATGACGTCTTCATTAAAATTTTAAAAATGAATTCGCACACAATGGGGAGGCATACGGTATTTAGGTTCTGGGATTGCGGTCAACCTTATTCGCTAGGATGAGGTGGGAAAGGTGAGGGAGGGGGTTGGAGGGAACCGGGATATGAATCTACACACGATGGGGAGTCATACGGTATAGGGGTGCAAGGACTGCGGTCAACCTTCTTCCCTACAATCTTGACTACAATCAAACAAAGTTGCATTTATATAATTAACAACAATTAACTATTTATTAATTAACAATTTATAGATTAGTTTTAAGCGGCAAACTTAAATAATCTGATGTATTTAATGTATTCAGCAAAGTTTAAAAAATATACTGGATGCTTTTCCTTATTTTGATTATCAGAAAAATATCAAAAAGGATATCTGTTACTAGAAATATTGGGTTGATAATAAATATACCTGCATAATATACATACACGGAGTTTTAATATCTATAATTAAAACTCCGTGTATGTAAGGGTTCTCAATTTTTCTTTGTATCTTATTATAAATAATTTCAGTTTTATTATATAAATTATATTTTAAATCAAAATTATGAATTCATCGATTTGACTGAAATGAAATATTTATATCAGATCTTATCCCATCTTATTCCGCATTAGTTGCTTGAAACATAAAGAAAATAAAAAGGGAGATTTTTTAATGTCACGTGGCAAATATAAAAAACTAAATAATTTTGTTTCCTGTATTGCTGCATATTTGTATTCCTTAATGTATTTAATATTTTCGAACGTACTGTATAAATAATGAAAACATGTTTAATATTTAACAACCTTATTAAACAGTGTCCTCTTTCGAGGGTTCCTTTTTTTAATTCTAAGCAACAATGCACTGCTTAAAATAATGGGAGCTGCGGCAACAGCAATGATATCGTCTGCACTGTTCATTTTTAATTCTCTACCGGACGCTACCAGCCTTCTACGATACACAGAAATACCTTGCGCCCAATACAAACGTTGACCAATGTTGGCGAAGTGAATGCGCACACTACGCGCAGCGCGTCACATCACCAACGTTGGCGAGACGTTGGCACTGCGTGTAGGAGCTTCTTAATTGCAAATCACTCTGTATATTTATATGATTCTCTATAAGTGGGACTGACATAATTTTCGTCATAGAAGCTCAGAACTTGTCTGGTGATAGGTTAGTAATCTTATCAGGAATGTAAGATCATTTTGAAATCCACCACCAACAACTCTGTTCTTCTCATAAAGTACCATTATGAGCAGCAGATTCAAATTATAGGTTTATTTTGTCACACATTTGGAAAGGCAAAAATATTGAAAACAAATAATGTTACGAGTTTGACCAATAACTTTGCCAGATTGTTGTTTTCTAGAGGTTATTTTGCTTTTATGTAACTGATAATTGTAAGTAATATTGTCAATTGAAGTTAATGAATAGTCTAGAATGTTGCCCGTTGGATGTAATATCGAAATAACAGTGGTTTATTGGGTTAGAAGGGCTCCAAATCAAAATTATTTATGGATTGACCTTGTTTATTAACGCTGACCTAGACCATTCCAATAAGTAACTACAGCTACAGGGTAGCCAAATTTCGATGTTAGAATATTAGGTTAGTAATGTTTTGATATTTACACGTATGATGTCCTGAAATTAATTAATCTGTAGAGAAATTCAGGAATGCGTCTATGTATGTGTAAACTTACGCAAATCCGTTGAAACTTCTCATCCCAATAGCAAAATTTCCAAGCGTCAGCGTCAGAGGGATAGAGACATGTATTATTCATGTACTTAGAATATAAGACCTAATGTTTTTAGCAAGTTTTCACCGCTGTTCGAGTTAAATTAAATTAGTTTCTGCCAGCCCCCCTGCTGGGGTGGCGGTTTGGGGTTGTTCGAATTAGAACTTCTTCCGCATTTAATTATTTCAAATCTCTTAATATGGAACAGACGCGCTGCTACGCTGCACAGCCTGGGAGCAACATGTACCAATGCAGAATAAACCAGTAATTGAATATCTTAGCGATAAATTTCAATTTGCTTTCGTGAAATTACACCATGTAAATGGTGTTTCAATAAGAACACAACATTTCAATTGCGAGCTATTTTGGTTGTTGTTATTCGATAGGTTAACGAGTGAGACAAGCCGATAGGAGACAGATGGGTGTTAGTAAACATGGAGCGCTGCATAAGACAACAACGTGACTTTATTGTTAAATATTACCATCAAAATCGTGAAAGTTTGGTTGCAACTATTCGTAAATTGCGTCAAATTTTCGGTGGAAATAATGTTCCAAATTCATCTACGGCGAAAAGAATTAAAGTTTCTCAGGTGGTATTTAATTAATAATTATTCAAACTGAAATTTTTATGTTTTTATGTTATAATTTAGTTGTGACAACAAAATTCAAGTAGGAATATTTTGCGAGATGCGATTACGAATGTTATTAAGCCGAAAATGAGACATTAATATCTCCATTAAGGGAGCATTTCGCTCCTTAATATTTAATCGTCGGGACGTCAGATTAATCACCCTGCCAAATAATAATTTAAGAGGGGGTCTCTTACTTCGAGCAGATCGTCGGATGGGCAGAATAAACTCGTTAACGCCCCAAAAGGTACAGATTAATCAACGAGATACTTGTCGCGACGGTTTTTGAGACGAGAAAACAATTTTTCATAGGTTGGTAACGGTATTTCGGTTGCATACTCCACGTTGAAAAGTAACTATGTATATTACACAGATTTCTTGTTTCTAAGAAATATAATCTTTTGAATTTATTGTTTTGGATCAAAACATATTTCTTTGACGCCAACAATATTTACTTCTAGTTTATTTGCTTGTAGAGATTAATCAATCTGGAATATTTATTTAAGTCAAACAAATATATTTGGATACAAACAACAATTTCCTTTAAAGTAATATTTTTGTTTTGATTTTTTTATTTTTTGACGTTTCTTTCTACCAACGAAATCTAAGCTTGATTCAAACAATTTGTATACAAGTAGTAGTTTATTTCGTTCAAAGAAATATGTTTGCTTTGGCTTAAAAATAGGTTTAAAAAAATTCAAATCAACCACTGGTCGAGGATGCAGTGCCACCCTAACCACACGGCTAAATGGGCTATAGCCCTGGGGCGCCAAACTTTTGGGGGCGGCAATTTTTATTGGTGTTATATTTTATGTTAATATTAGTTATTTTGATATTAGTTGATTTTATTATAAATCTTTTCATGACAAAATCAACCAAATAACCTCTTCTCAATGAAATAGAAAATTGTATGTCTGCTCTTAGAATTTCCCAAGTTACTTATATATGGAGTATCAATGAAAAACATTCGGGTTTGGTTCGGTTACCGCAAGCTTTCTATGATGTGCCAGCCTAGGTTTGCCATATTTTACTTATCAAAATATATGAGACATCTAGTAAACATGTATGAGATCATGAAAAAAATATGAGATACTGATCTACTTGATCATGGTTTTATTGTTGTTCCTTGTTAATAATGATAACTGCATCTTTTACTTTGGTGTTCCAAATTTACTGTGCTTTTATTTTATATGGGCTTGTTATGAGGTGTTATTTTTTTAGAAATGTTAATTACAGTTAATTAAAGTTATTACTCAATTATGAACAGTTCTTACTTATTGATTTTTTGGTTATTTTTTTTAAGAAATATTCAGTGAGCGCGCAAAGTAGGAAGCATGACCAAATCTCGGAAACTGTTTGTTAACTACAAAAATTCTTGAATACGTGGATTGTAAATTATACACATTTTTGTAACAAATTCAATTTCCCGTTTTGTACTTATGACGTCATCGACAAATGGCAAACTCCATATTTTTCTTGTTGATTATGATAGATCTATTAATTGTCTTCATGGTAGTATACAAATTGTATGACCTTACATCAGAAAATTTACGAGAAAAAGTTTAAAAATTAAGGATTTTGATTGGATGTTTGCAATAGGAATTGAACCATCAGCACACTACTTAGAATCGTTGTAAATGATTGAAATGTATTGTGAACAAACTTTCAGGATTTCAGGTAAACGTACAAAGATTAAGGTTTACTATGAGACCCATTTGAGGTTTCTAAAACATTGGGTTCAGGTTTTTGACATTTTTATCTCACTTGTTTCAACAATCTTACGGGAGAGTCCATGTTCCTACACAGTGGAACTAATTTTACCCAAAACGCATTTTCATATTCTATTCGGAATATCCATGTTCCCAAGAGTTAAAAATCAACGTGTTCGTGAATTTTGTACAATAACTAACCCTCATTTAGATTTTCTCATATTTTCATACTTTACGCGGTCAATGTCTACATACCCTAAATATGAAAATAACAACTTCCACTAAAATGTTGAACAGTGTCGTCCTAATATTTAAATGGCTTAAATCCAAAACAATAACATTTACAGTAGAGAAAAAGCGGTTCAGATTTGTATAGAACCAGACGGAGACCAGCTCCTTTACTTATTAGGGATGTAAAGACGTAGGTACTATATATACTATAAATTATTATGATACTTATTGCACCTTTAATTGATGTGAAATTTGCTTATCGAATTATATAACACAAAAGCTATGTTGGCAAAATTTGAGTATTTGGACTATTTTCGTACAAACTAGGCTGACAATTTATTATATGGAAAAATGGTTTAAAAGCCAATTTATTCCCAATTTATTTCTTATAAAGGGAATTTGTAGGAATTCCCGCAGTACAGGAACTGCTAATTTATGTTTTTCTAAGATTATTTTATATTTGAAGGCAAATCTAATCAAATGTTTCAACATAAAGCTTTTGGTATTTTTTTTTAAGGATAATAAATAATTAACTCAGAAAGAGCGTCTACATTTCCTAACGTGTTTTTGTTTAGTATAATGATAATGAATTGGCTTTTTCTAGTTCTGAAACTTTGTCGGTCACCACGCATCCGTTAGTTATCTCGTGTATTTTCTTATGAAGAGGGGCGCATTAATTTTAGTAGCCCACGGGCGTTGAATATCTTAGGACGGCCCTGCGAGGATGTACGACATTTCAAAAGCCGGTGACACGTGAGTCTAGTCAATAATAGGTCCACATTAATTCCTTCAACAAACTAGGTAATAATGTCTTTAATCAACTTAAACCATTTATCGCAAATAGACATTCTTTCTACCAAACAAATATTTCAAAAAATTCATTTTTATCTGTCCAGAAATATTTCTTTGTGTCTATTGAAACACCAGATTTCTTGATTTCTTCTAACTGTGTAGAAGATTATAATTTACAAAATGAAAGTATTAATGAATAGAATACCTAGTTGCGACTAAATCAAGGTGGAATTCGCATTGGACGGTCGTAATAGACAAAACCGCAGATTAGTCCTTATTGAATCGGAACTAATTTACCGATAGCGATAAATCGTTCGGAGAATAAGCCG
The DNA here is from genome assembly GCA_963966075.1 of Aphodius sticticus. Taxonomy (NCBI): domain Eukaryota; kingdom Metazoa; phylum Arthropoda; class Insecta; order Coleoptera; family Scarabaeidae; genus Aphodius; species Aphodius sticticus. Next base: position 569,358 of record OZ014506.1, on the reverse strand, counting down.
GCGATCTATTAATCCGCTTTAGCGTTAATTAAGTTTGTGCAAGACCGCCAAGAAGAGGGGAGGTGGACGATGGAAAGCGGATAGCCTTTCGTGTAGCGACGATCTAAGCGACTGTTCGGCAGTTATACATCATGTTTCCTCCGTTATTACAATCCCGAAAACGGAAGCCGCACTGACCTATCGCTTACCACCGTAGAGGGTCTGAAACCCGTTCAAAGGATCTTCTAATTGTTCCAAATCAGCTTTCCTATTAGGTTATAATGTGTAGATTGGTCATGATCGCTTAGATTGGATTTTACTTATGTTATATCTGCTCAGCAATAAAATGTCGAATAAATGCAATTTGGAGCACACATTAAAGAATAATTTATTTTACAAGGGAAAAAACGCAAACCATTGATCATAAAAGTAAGTATTACCGTATTACTGTATTATTGTAAAACGCATGTGGAATATGTACAAATCAGTGGGCTATAAAATAAAAGAAATCGAAGCATCTAGCGTTACTTTGCTCAAAATGATTAGGATGCAAAAATTTATCAAAAATGGTGGATGCGCCGGAAGAAATTTTTCTGTTGCTTTAAATTAAAATGGGTTTGTTTATTCAAACATAAAACTTTGCTATTATTTATAAGTCTACAATTCTAAATAGATTATTAGAAAACAGGAATTTTTTTTTAGGTTGGCAGCAGTGGGCTTAAAATAACGAACACGCTGTCTAGCGTACAAACTTATATATACATAACGTACAAATTTACCAGTAAAAGATGCTACTGTTGATCATTTTTTAAGCTAAAATTATGTAGTTTAGTAGTTTAGTAGAAGAAATTTTGTATAATTTTTGTCTATGGCATATATTGTAAAATTAATAGTTTAGCTGCATCAGCAAATTCTATTTGCTCGAGATCGCTCGTATCTCAATTAAAATTAGTTAGCAAGGATTTAACAGATATTTTGATTGTTTTGACAGTGTTTTTAGAACATCAGCGTTTGACACTGCTGTATAGTATGATAAAGTCATCTGCCTGGCTACATAATATTTTTTAATTAACAAACTAGTTAAATTTTGAATGCTTATTTGTAATTTTGTTCTCAAATGCTAATTAATCTGTATTTCAGACCATATAAAGATACATTTATTGAGCTTCACAGCATATTAAAATTGAGCTGTGAATTATCAATATAGACGCTGATGAATGAAAAAAATCAGTTTCGTCAAGATTTGCTTTATAAGTTTCCACAATAAAAGTCCTTGTTTTGTTGGTACGCTACAGTGACTTCTCCACTTATGTAATTAAAAATATGTCGGAATTATAAAATAAAAACTTGCTTGTGCTTAATCTATCAGTTTGATTTACAAATGCGATATGCTAATCTGGAAAATAAGGAAACTGATCGAAAAAACACATCTAGTATCCATTCGGTATGCTCATGTAGCAATTTCCTAAAGAAGAAGATTTGTACATGTTAGTAAATTTTGTGTAGGATCCATGAATTTTATTAGCTTATTAAGGTAAACGTCCAAATGTCAGACACTGCCCTTAATTTTGATATATTTCTGTTTAGTTAGTTAAAATAAGAAATCTATAAAACTGAACTTTATTTTAGAACATCCGGTTTGTTGATTTGACATTACACTTATCAATCCACAATCGTTTCTTTTTCTACCAATGTTCTAACGGTCAGAATACAACCTAAAAGTTTGACTGATCTTGATAATTGAATGTTATGCTAAAAGTTGATTCTTTCCTTATAAGGTAACTGCAATTCGACTGCTTTTTCCATCGCTACAGGATAACATTTATTAAGAAAATTCTAATAATATCCATTTAGGCTGACTAAAAATGCTTTAAGTATATTTCATTATTATACAGTGTACTACTACAAATTTAGGGGTGTTGGAATTAGGTAGAGATGATTTCAACCAAGAAGAGCACCCCACGTGACCTCCCGCCAAGGTGCGCAATGGATAAACATGCATTCAGTGGCGTAGATAGTTTGGGAGATTGGGACGCATTCTTAAAATGTGTTCTAAGATGACAGGAATTCACAGGTCTAGAATGATTAATAGCGGAAAAGTAAATTATTCAAGAATTCTGAACGTTTTTAGGTGATCCGAATCAATAATGATAATAAAATTATGTACTCATGAACGTCTCTCGCGACTGAGGTTATGTTGTATATTTACAACGTGACAACCCACGCAGTCGGTATTGTCTTTGATTGTTGTAAGGTGACTTATGAGTGAATACGGGTAAGAAACATCATATACATACAACTACCATAACCGAAATTGTTGTACTTAAAAAATGTTAGTCAAGAAATTCTAACCTCAAACTTAATACAGAAACTACCTTAAACTACAATTCTATTGTTAGTAGATCCATTTGGACATCATATTTAGCCATTTCCTTTTGTTTAAACTTTAAAATATCTACCGTAAACTGTATTTCTGGTCTTTATTTATTTTATACCCCTCTTGGTACGAGACGCCAATGCACTTCCATATATGGAGCTATTAAGGCCAACTGATTTTTCCCGCCGCGCAAAGGGGTGCTCTTCTTAGTTGACAACATCTCTACATGTAAATATAGCACGTCCGTAAATCAGACATGTGTGTCGGAATTGTGTACATGGCTAGAAGTAATACATACGGCTCTATTGCTGTGTTTACACAAGAAAATAACATATTTTACATGGTTTGCTATATTACAATTAATTGTATGCATTTTGTCCAAATTCTGACACGAGTGCCCGAATTACGGACATCAATAATCCCTAACCATTACAGGGTGTCGGAAATACAATCATCAATAGTCCCTAATTCCGTCATAAATATCGACAGGCATCATAGGAGATGAAATAAGACAGAATAATGCAACACCAGCAGCAGATAGCGATTTTGGCATTGATACACCGATACACGTAGGCATCGATACACCACCTCTGGAGATAACAGTTGAACTGATGCCATCACCATTAAAAAAATCATTATTCTGGTCTGAAATACCCAAATAAGCTAAAAAGAACTGTTCTTTTGTAACACTATTTCTAATGCTTGGAGAGAATTTGTGTTAATAAAAAAGAAGGAAGCACAAAAGAAAATCATTCTAGAGAAATAAGAAAGAAAGCGAAAAAGGAACAGAACAAAAAGCTGCGCCAAGAAAAAGAGAATACTAAAAATTCCAGATGCAAGAAACATTAAGATACAGATGAGGTAGAGAGGGCAGACTGAAGAAGACTAAGGACTTATTTTATCCTGTTTCATTAAAAATGGTAAAACGTAAATGTTTAATATTTTTTAATAATAAATCTTGTTTAACAATATCTAAAACACTTAATATTTACTGTTTGAGTTAGGTTCACTGAGGTGTCGGATTTCGGTTCAAAATATACGCTTAATGTCGGAATTAGGGGCAATTGTTAAACTTACAAAGTATAATTAAAATTACATAACTGCTCTGAATTTCTTTAAATGAATAGCCAGATATCTTTAGAAGGAAGTATATGTTTAAAAGAAGTTGACACCACATAAATATAAATTCTACAGTTACAAATGTAACAAAAATTTCTTAACCTACCTGAATTTGGGGCGGTCGGTAAACAGTGACTAAATAATAAGCATAGTTAAAAATAGCTAGGTATGCACCCAGGAAATTACCCCACTCAACCATAGACTAAATACCCTTCATCATTATCTTTATGCATTTGATGTGAAGACCGGCGGAGATATTACCATTATTAGTGTCTGTGAATGCAAAGCTTCCGAAGCCGGCGCTCCGCGGTAGGTACGCCATTCAGAGTACCCGAGGTGCTCCGCGTACTCCGTTTCGTCCGCAGGAGGAGTAGGAAGTTCTTCCCTCTAATGACACCTCAAGCACGTGACATAATAGATCGTCGCCTGACGGACCTACATTCCGGGCGTACAGGCGCTGCCAACCGACGACGGACGGACGAGACGACGGGTGCGGAAGCAAAATTTGCGGAATATCTTCAACGGCGCAAATAGGACCTATAGAACGGTTACCACATTTCCGTATGAGCTAGCTCTATAGCTTTAGCTGGCTGTACGAGCGTTAGTTCGCGTGGCGTATTGCTATATCATTAACGGAAGCAAGAGGGCGCCACTCGTATGTGTGTACGCCGCGAATGGGCGAGAGCGAATGGGATTAACAACACTGGTCAAAATCCTTCGCTAAAATAGATCGTGTTAATTGAATAATCCGGATTTTGGTAGTTGTTGGAAAAAAAGAGTTGTTAGTGTCAGTGAGCGGGATATCGTGTTGAAATAGAACCGCTTTTTTAATGGATTTATAGTAATTGATAGGCGCTTTTAGACTCGATGAAAAACAACTGGGTTACGGTGTTTTATTTCCGAAAATCGTTACAAGCCTGCATGTTCTACTAACGAAATTAGTGGATAAAAACAACAAATAAACTTATTAAATAACCCAAAAATGCTAGACAAAAAAAAACAGTAATAAAAAACTTACCCTATGCAGATTTGCCTAGACGGTAAATAAATAATATAAATAAAGTAACGCAGTTATAGTCACATACGCAACCTTTAAAAAAAAATTAACTGAAAATATTCTGCAGAGTTTAAAAGCTAGGTACTCCGGTACTCTATTACATGAGCACAATATTAAGGGGAGGTTCTCATGTAGAAACCTAAAAACTAGCTCAACTTTGGAGCAGTTTTTCAAACAAGTTGTAAGAGATATGCAAGAACTGGATACTGTTGTAGGAAGTATCAGGTCCTGCGCGGCGTGCTTTACTTAACGACGTGCACGATAGCTCCTATAAACATAACCAGAGATCGAAATTTCAGAAGCGCTGTGAATCTAGATGAAATTAGTTGGAGGCTAAACCAATATTTAGTTAAAAAAAAGAGAAAATTGACAAAATGGTTGCTGTTTGAATTTTATGTTCGATTTTCTACAGCTTTCTTTCGTTTTCAAATCAGTATAAATAATATAATTATTTAAAAGTTTTACTTATTATGAGATTCAGCCTCCAATAAAAAGTATTTTCTGTAAGGGAAAAAAGAATAACTCGATCCGTTAAACGATTTAAAAGTAATCGCGCATGCCAGTTTTAAAGATAGTGTTTCTAGAAAAACGCGTTGGTTGTATCGATGTTGTTAACTCTACACTAGAGGGTAAATAGAAATATTATATTTTTTAAAATTCCTTTTTAATATAAACTCATTAAAATATAATAATGTACTCAATATAAGCACCTAAGATATATTCGTTCTCTATACTGTAGCCAAATTTCACATTCCAATTTTAAAGCGTCCGTCACCGAGAATTATCATTTGAATAAAAACATCGCTTTGCGCCACCTCAATGCAGGAAATTTCGACCGAAGAATACCACAGGCTATAAAAAGGTAAATCTTGCGAGAATCAAAAAACAGGGGATTATTTTATACAGGCTTCAAAATATGAAAGATAAAAATTTTAATCTTTTTCAACTGATTATATGAGAACCTCACCTGCACAAACTGGAGATTAAAAATAAATTAGTACTTGAAGAGGAATTTAACAAAAAAAAATTGAGGTATTTCTGAGTTTGTTTTATGCATGTCCCTTATATTTTGTTCGATATGTGTAATAATGAAGATGTTTTGATGACATCCATTGTCTTTCTTTACCAACAAGACCATATAAATAGCTGGCCCGCAAAACAAGTAAATGTTCTAAGCTATTAATTCACAGATCTCAGATTTCAGATTTCACAGAATCACGCAAAACTTTACTTCTTTAAATAGATGAGTCATACATACTTTTCACGTAGCGTGACTACTTCTAATACTACTACTAATGACTCCAGTAAATCTAGATAGCTATGCTACTTGACCATACCATACATATTAGGGTGCATTACTATTAATAATAAAAAATATTTAAGGTCAGAAAAAAAAGTATTGTGCGTACTTAAAGAAAAAAAGAAGCCGTAAACTTTAGATATCACACAGACAAAGATTTCTTGTTTTTAAATATATATTTTTTGAACTTATTCTTTTGGATCAAAACATATTTCTTTGACACTAATAATATTTACTTCGCTGAATACTCTAGTTTACTTGCATGTATTGGAATATCGGTTACCTATCATTTATTTGAAAAATATTGATTTAAATCAAATAAATAAATTTGGATACAAAAATTACTTTCCTTTAAAACAATATTTTTGTTTTGATTTAAAAAGACGTTTCTTTACACCAAAGAAATCTAAGTTTGATTCAAATAAATATATAATATATAATAAATATAGGATACACAGTCCATGCAAATTCAAGTTCCGATTCCGAGTCAGTGTACACTTTGCTACGCTAACCTTGACTATATCTAGGTCTGGGAAAACCAACCACTGGTAGAGGATGTGCGACATCCACATGGAGATTTTGCTCTACTGTACCCTTCGAAAAGTTCTAGTCAATAATAGGTCCACATTAATTCGTTCAACAAACTAATAATTTCTTTAATCAAAGAAGCATTTATCGCAACCTGAAAGTATCGAATTTTGACACAACGAACTATTTCGTTAATTTAAAAATTCTTTCACTCAACACAAAATAGATCTAGTTCGTTGTAACATACAAATTGTAAATTTTAACTGAAAACATAAGTTGTTTGTCACAAATAAACGTTCTTTCGACCAAACAAATATTTCAAACAAATGATTTTTATCCACAAAGAAGTATTTCTTTGCCTCTATTGAAACACCGGATATCTTCGAGTCAATGTATTATTCATAAATATCCAATTACTCAATTTTTCAAAAATACAATAAATAAAAATAATTATTATCCTGGCTAACAATTATTGAAATCGCACAAGTGACAGACAGCAATGGTGTGACCTTTTTCGGAAAATCTTAATTGTAAATTGAGTCTGGTGGTTGAGAGCGTAGAACATTGTATGCGATAGTATGCCTAGAGACTAGATCTAGGTACTTTTAATAAGTAAATTATTACTTTTCATAAATTTATGTAGAACTAGTAAGAAAATTATCTTGAGCCGTGCTGAAGTTAACCCCCCCCCCCCACACAATAAACGGGTTTTGATCGAAACACCATAATTAAAAGTGGCGTACGCTCTAATATTTGAATCGTAATATAGTTTTTTTTTTTACCTTAAAGAACATATCTTATATTGTAGGGTTAACCTCAAATAAGCGAAACACGGTATTGCTTTGTCAATAGTGCCAAATTCTACCACAAAAAATGTGTTGTAATATGTAAAACAGCGCCAAAGTATTAGTTTTATCAAGATAAAATTGAATACGTTATGAAAATACAGCAAAAGACAGCTTAATAACCAAGTTTAAACAAAATACCACTTTGGTGGATGCGCCGGGAACAATTTTAGTATAAACACAAATATATAATAAACAGAATTCAAGATGGCAATTCACGTCAATCCACGTCAACGTATAACATCTTCTCATCTTAACTACGTCCTCATAACTCGTACCATTAGCGATTTCGCTTCTCAAGTTGCTCAATCCAATTTCGCCAGTGTCGCTCTGTCGAATGTTGTGCGAGAGTACATAAAGTTCCTTTCCCCCTGTGTAGTCAAATTGGCCGGTAATTTGAGAAACGAACCGCATTATACGTCGCTAACCCCGCTACAACTTCGGACTTGTTTACCAAACAGAACTTTACCATATAATTTTTGCCCTCATTCCATCTCAACATTCACGTACCTATTATAAACTTTCTGTCTACCGTGCTGATGCCTGTTCAACTTCAGCGAAAATCATCATTTATTTGAGTAGTTATTTATAATGTTTTGGAAGAGAGGAAATACGTCAACAAGTTTTAATAACGTAGGTATTTATTTGAGACGTACATAATTTAATTTATCGCTTGGAGAAGTTAATCGAAAACACCCGGTGGTGATTATTTTGAGATAAACTGCAAACTGATAAAAGAAAGGGATTGCGTACTGTTTTTTGTATGTTCTGGTAATCTGAAGTTGTCCTTTTGCCAAGTATTCATCCACCTAGATATACTTTTTCGTAAAGAATATCATGAGAATTGTAAAAAAAATACTGGGTGATCCAGTAAATAAACAATCCTTAGCTAGGGTCTCAAGTAGAGTACCACAAACATTAATTTGTTCTCGTCATTTTGGGTTTTTATTCAAAATTTTGATGTGGCTAGGCACATGACTTTATCATTCTATATATAAAATTAATCGTTTAGCTGCATGAGATTTTATTTGATCGAGATCGGCTATGTCTGCATTAAAATAAAACTAGTAGAACTAGACAGATATGTCGATATTAACAGTAGGTATTGTCAAAACATTAGCGTTTGACACTACCTACTGTCATTAGAATCAAAACAACTGATATATCCGGGCTACTAGTTTTAATGCAATACGACCTATCTCGATGAAATAGAATTTGCTCATGCAGCTAAACTATTGATTGTACCAAAAAATTTCAGTCATAAATTATTCGAAAATTCCTCTACTTTATTTTTTTTTTTCAGTTCCTTTGGACCCTTTTCAACAGAAAGCTTTTTTTTCTCTTTTCCTCTGTAGTACTAACAAAAAAGAACTTTGTTTTTGCAAACATTTCATATAATCGAACAAATAAAACAAGAAAATCAAACTCCTATGTTAAAACGACAATGCGTCAGCGAAAATTCTTCAGTATCAATTTTTAGCTTCACGCATGAGAACGTAGTTATAATTAATCGTGATAGCACCGAGACCGTCATTTCGCGACAAGTTTGTTGAAAACTTTTAATCCAAAAACTGTAGGCCAAACTAAAGTGAAGCCCAACGAAGCGTTCAGAGATGCACAAGCGAAAAATAGACGGCGGTATAATTGTTTCGGCAAAGATAGGCGGCGCCACGTCAAAGCTCGATAGGCTGTCTCCACCTAGCGGTGGGTGGACAAACTGTTAGCTGGGACGCCAATCAATGAACGGGCGACATGCTTTACTTCGATATTTTACGAACATCTATCTACGTTTTTAACGTCGATATAGGATATAAATTTGTAAATTTACTTTAGTAAAAGTAACATTTGATGAGTTTCAAGAGTTGATCATGATATTCCTATATAAAAAGAATGATATTTTGCAATACGCACAGTGCTAGGGAAATTGTGTTGTCAGATTTTTCGAATTAAATGCAGACTCAATTAATACAAAATGAATATACAGGGTGTCTCAACAGTGCGCTCTCGGAAGATTGTGCCTCTGTTAATGAAGATATTTTAAAACTGTTTTTATTGGCCCGCTTAGATTGTGATTAAGTAAGAACCTTTCTATTAGCATGATTACCTACCATATCCAAATTGTGTACATGTGGTCATAATCTGCAACAAAATTTATCAAATAGTTTCTGGTAAGAAAGATAATTTTTTTAAATGGAACACCATATATCTTACTAATTTTTTGAATTCTACACATCGTTCTGCACAAAAAATACTAGCACACACCAGTGCTAAAATAAATAATTGCGGAGATAACTAGTCTTCTTTATAAAAAAAAAATCGATTTTTCTATCAATAAGTGCTTCTGCACCTACATTAACCATTAAACCAGCTAAGTATTTACCTAAATTACTGCTTTCTCGCATGATTTCATCATTTTTTTAATAAATCAAAACGTTTGAACACATCTGCATTTTAATATTATAATTTGAAATAAAATTTTACTTATACCTTGTAGGAAAACTGTGCTAAACAATTTATTAAGGTAGGTACCCTATGTCATTGGTGGTGATATTGTTAGGTTATATTTGCGTAATTTTTGGAAATATGGCGAACTTTTCTCAGGAGGAACTAATTGATATGATCAAGAACCCATCTTGGCGAATGCAACAAAATGCGTTCTGCACAAAAGAGTACTAGCACACACTAGTGCTAAAATAAACCGTTACAGAAATAACTTGTCTCCTTTGTAAAAGTTTACATAAAATTACCGTTATGAATTTCTATTTCTGGCAAAACAACATCAAGTATTTTTCTTTATGGAAAAATAAATGTACAGTGCTTGATATTGAGTTGCGTTATGAATTGCTTCTATTTTAAGATAAATAAAACAACACCTGCTCTTTAACAACAACTTTATATCAGCTTCATTAGGGAACAACAAATTTATATCAACTTCGTTAGCACAGTTATGTATAGCCTACAGAGTATAAGTAAAATTTGATTTCAAATTATAATATTAAATTGCAGATGTGATCAGATGTTTTGATTTATTAAAAAAAAGATGAAATCATGCGAGGAAACAGTAATTTCAATCAAAATCAAAATCAAAATCATTTATTGAAATTCATTAATCAGTTTACACTGGTGACATGAAATTCACAAAACAGAAAACACAGATGGCAAAACATAACAAATAAAAAATAAATCCTAATTTTGTATAACAAATCTAAATAAGAAAAAAATAAATCTCTTATAGTATCTAATCAAAATTAACAAATAATCATATCACAATTGATAAAGAGAAAAAAAAAAACAAAACAATCACAGACAAAGAAAGCACGAAAGTAAACAAAACCCCAATTCACATGTCAGTCGTCGACTGTGTATCGCGCAGGAAGGTCCCAAGTTTCCTCTCAAAAGCGGCTTTAGTACTGGCACTCCTAGGTAAATTAGGTAAATACTTAATGGTTTAATGGTTAATGTAGGTGTAGAAGCACTTATTGATAGAAAACTCTCTGCAATTGTTTATTTTAGCACTGGTGTGTGCTAGTGCTTTCTTGTGCAGAACGATGCGTAGAATTAAAAAAAATTAGTAGACACATGGTGTTTCATTTAAAAAAATTAACTTTCTTACCAGAAACTATTTGCTATATTTTGTTGCAGATTATGACCACCCTGTACACAATTTGGATATGGTAGGTAATCATGCTAATAGAACGCTTCTAAGCGGGCGCAATAAAATTAAAAACATAAATAATAAAACATAAATAAAAATGCCAATAAATCAAAGAGTAGGTAATGTTATTTTTCATTGTCGTAGACTTTTGCCAGGAATTCAAAATTGTTCCATTTAAAAAAATGCATAATTTTATACTTACTAAAACAAATACTGTAATTGTTTTTCCGGTCATATAAAAATTTTGAAATAGTGGAAAAATAAAGAAATTTTATAAAATAAGAAGCACCCTAGTATTTATAGAACAGTTTCTTTGCTCGTTATAACCCGCTGGCAACACTTTGCGCCTTGTACTTACAAGAGTAATGAGTTTTTCTTCCGCACTAGAAACTTTCAAGAACTTCATAATTAAGCTATTCTTAGTTACGCTGTACTTCCACATAAACAAACATACAAAAGGTGCCTGTAAAATATAAGTGCATCTTTATTCGTGCACACACTCAGAAAAATCCTTCTCACACTCGACACATAGAATCTATTCCACCTTATGACCTTTAGATCCTTTAGGTCATAACACTCCTTACTATAACCGGTCATAAATATACGAACTCAGACGAATGATGATATCTTTACGATGATATCGAGAAAATATTTTTATTAGGCCGTGCAACAAAGCACTCAGACGGTATTATTTTATTTGCTCATCCATAAACCGCGCAGAGAAACTTTTCACTTTCGTTATGGACGGGAAAAACTTTTGGAAAACCGGCGCCAGGAAAGTTTTTAAATTGAAACTTGTTTTGCATCGCGAATGGGGTTAATATGGAAACTCATATATAGAACTACGCACGTGCAAGTTGTGCATAAGCTGCCTTGCAAATGCAGTGTATGAAAAGCCTTTAGTTTACACCGTTTCCCGCTTGTAAGCTTTTAAAAACAAAACAACAAAGCATTAAAATTAGCCATAATTTGTACCTATTAACATATGAAGAGTTGAAGTAAATAACGAACTAAATGCCAAAAACATTATTCCGAGATATTTAGAAAAAGTGTGCAGCAAGATAAATGTTTTATAGAAAGCCATCCCTATTTTTTTGTGCATATTTAAACAGATTTTACATCACATGTTGGTGTTGTTTTTTGCCGAGGTCTTGTATCGCAAGAAAAGATCTAAAGCAAATTCAAAAATTCGTAGTAGGTGCTAAGTGCTATAATATTTACATATTCTAAGCTAAGTTGATATTTTTTTATACTAGATAGTAAAACTTAATAAAAATAAGTTGCTTGACCAAGTATACTTCACACAGCGTGTCCGTTGTTCGAAAAAATACATGGGGACCTCTTTTACTGAAAGCCATGCAAAATTTGATAGTTCTGCTCAATTTTATAGTCATTAATTTTCTTTAAAAATGCGTTGATTTGTTATTTTGCAAATGTACTGAAAAACTGTTGTTTTTTGTGCAATCTATCTAATCTAAAGATGTTTATATAAAGTTTACATTGAAAATGACTTATTTTAGTAACTTCGTTCAGAAAAAGTAAGGACAAGAAATCATAATCCACTGATCGTTTTCCTTTTATTTTGAATTATTATTTTAGAAAAAACAAAAACAAGCTTTAATATTTTTTTTCACAAACTACTCAAGGTATCACACAGTATTGATACTAACAATATCGTACATTTTCTTTTTAATAAAAATCAAAATAAAATGAAATCCTAAAATGAAAAACAGAAACAACATGAACTTTTTTGTAATAATAAAATTACCAGAACGCAAATAAATCGCCAGCCGTAAAAAAATTTAAAAAAAATCAAACAAAACTTTTTTTGGCTTTAAACAAGCTATAATTGTATTATGGAAATTTGGATTATGAAGATTACTTCTAAGAATAGTTTATATGAATCATTTTTATTTATAAAATCCATCATTTTTTAGTTAAAAGTATACAAAATTTATACCTATATCAAAATTTGTCAAAATTACCTAACTTAACACTTAAATAATTCCCCAACCGTAAATAGTTTCAAAAATGCTTAAAATAAAAGTTTTTTGGGTTTAAACAAGCTCTTGTTTAATATATTATTCATTTTATTATGGTTAAGTTTGCAAACCTTTTCTTTTTCTAATAGAACATCCTGTATATTTATTTTGTTTTACTTCTAAGAGTTTTCTGTAGTAATCATTATTTTATAAAATGCATAATATTTAAATTATAAGCAACTACTGGCACTGACTAAAGGCAGTTAGCGCGCTATTTACGAAAATACGCCGAAAGTTAACTCATGCGAGATCGAGCGGTCAAGTTTGTTAGGCATTTCACGACATATTTTTACGTAGCCCGTTATTTACATTAAAGCCAGTGATATCCAGCCCACTTTAATGTAATAGAACCAATTTTTCAATTTTTGGCACTTAGTTCATTATTTACTTCAACTCTTCATATGGAAAATGTCTATGTTGTCGTAACATCTCGTATTAAGAACGTAGATAGACACTACTTGAAATCTTCCTGTTTTGACACAAAATACACTTTGATAATAGACATTTTTTGTAGAAAATTATCAATTTGTTCTTTTATGTCCATGGCTCAAAATCTAGTATAAGTTTAATATATTTATAATTAATTATCTTATCATCTAATTGTCGAGTCTAGATATTAGAGAATTTCACATCTTTTCAAGTACATACTTAATTTGTCAAAAACACAATCGTAGCTAAGTGAACCATCCTGGTCAACAATTGACAAAATTAACAAGTGAAAACTGCTTCAGGTATGCTTTTTTTCCGTTAAATCAGCATCTGAAAGCCGAAATGCGGAATTGTGTCTAGTTTTAACTTTAACATACGAAAAGAAGCAAGCTAACGAAAAGAAGTAAATTGTTATGATACAATTTTATAGATGGAAGAAAAATCAAGACATTCCATAGAAACACCATGGAGGTAAACGCAGAGTTAAAATCACACACGAACATCGTAGTTCTTTTTTAAAATAAAAATGAAAGAAATCCTACGATAACTCTCCAGCAATTAAAAGAAAAGATTTCACAATCATATGAAATTAATGTCATTAAAGAATGTATTCGTCAACACCTCGACGGTCTTATGTATAGAATAAAACAAGTACGTCGAGAGCCAGAAAGAGCCAGCAGTATAGACAATAAAACAGAAATGTTAGACTATGTAAGAACATTACTTAATCTTCAAGCAGAGAATTTTCCAATAATTTATCTTGACAAAGCTGATTTTAATATGTTTATTTCGCGGACGCAAAGACGTTCTAAAAAAGGAAGTCGATGTACATTTGTAGCAGCCGGTAGCCGAGGCGCATATATACATCTTATTGGATGCATAGGTATTTCTGGTCAAATACATTATGAGCTAAGCTCATTTAAAAGAACCAGAAGCAAACGAATTTGTGAAACAATGTTCGTGGAAACGCTCAAACTATATACCAAGAACTAGTAGTTACGGTTATAGATAATGCACCTTGTTATTCTTCTATTGAAGAAGTTTTTGCAGAAGAGGAATTTTTTTCATTATAGATTAATAAGACTCAGTCCATACAGTCCCATGTTAAATCCGATTGAGCAAGCATGGTCTGTATTAAAGGCTAGTGTAAAATCAGATTTGGCAGATAGCCTAAGAGATGTTTTAGCAGGAGAAGATCGGCAAAATATCTCCCAAACTGAATACAGAATGCGCCGGTTAGAAAATATTGTTCAGAATAATATTAACACAATTGCCAACTGTGCAAGATTCATAGCCCATATTTAAAGATATATTCCAGCAGCATTAAATATGGAGAATATTATTTTCTAATTAATTAATTTAGCAAATGTTAAATGTTATTTAATGTGTCCATGTTATTGTTTTAAAATATAGTATAAATAACATTATTTACTTAGTTCTATTTAATTGATATTGTTTATTGTTGGTCAGAATTGTGACTTATCTTATATATGATGTTTATTGAACATATGGCAAATATTCACGGGTTTATTCTAAGCCTGGACTATTTTAAGAATATTTTGTCCTTTGGTGAATTCAGTCAATTTATAGAAAAACATTTATTTATTTCCGCTGTAAACCTTTTGAATAAGATTATTAACTGAAGATGGCCATATTTTCTTAATTGTAACCTCCATCAACTGTTTATTAGCGCAAAATTAGCTAAATATGTCTTGTGTAACTTGTAGACTTATAAATAAAGCGTTCTAGAAACTCCTTCCTCAGGGTAACGGCCTTGGACCAACATTATTCACATTGACCAAAAAAATGCTTACCTTCCAGCTGCTTCCGTTTGCTCAGCCTGTCTCTTCCGTTCCTCTTCAATCGTCCGTTCCTTCTCCTGTTGATCCCGCATCTGTTTCTCCAGCTCTTCCATGCGCTTCCTCTCCGCCTACTGTCTGGCCTTTTCCCTCCTGTCAATCTCCTCCGTCTCCTTCAGTTCCCTCTCCTCGGCTTCCTTCTTCTGCTGCGCTAACAAATCTTTCCTCCTCCGTTCAAATTCGGCCTGCCCTTTCTCGAAATTCTCCTTTCTCCTATCGTCGAATGTATCTACTCCAGAAATAAAGGCACAAACCATAAATATCAATTATTTCACTACTATATGTACTGTGACGGGTGTGACATTACTTTAGGTACACTTGTAAAGCATGTAAAAGAAGTCGTATAAAGTGTTATTACCTTTGGGCTGGAATCAGCATAGGCAACAGAACTGATTTTGTTGTGGTTCCTGGTAGACTAAATGCCCTGAATTACTTCGAAAACATCTTGGAGGACCATGTGGTGCCTGCTGGGTCAAAATTTCATCCTAATGCAGGACAATGCAAAGCCACATACCGCCAGCATCACCAGAAACTTTTTACAAGAACGTGGAATTCAGGTCGTGGAATGGCCGGCGTTAAGTCCTGACCTGAATCCTACTGAACACGTGTGGGCTTAGCTTAACCGACGTGTTCGCAAGCGTCCTAATCCACCACTAACCTTACAGGAACTGACACAAGCCTTGATTGAGGAATGGGAAAGCATACCGCAAGAATCTCTTCGCAGACTAGTGCGAAGCATGCCACGCGGGTGTGAGGAAGTGACTCGTGCTCGTTGAGGGCATATACCCTGCATATATCCTGCATTAAACCTCAGCAATCCGCAGAATACCCGACTGTCATCGATACTATGACGGTCATTTCCATTTTGTTTTGTGTTATTAATTTACATTTTTAACTATAACTTAGGAGTTAAGATTATTTAAAAATTACAAAAATAGAATTTTTTTTCTTACCAAATCTGTGCGAGAGTGGGTTGTGGTAGTTTTGTCTGTACCATGACGTTTCTGGCTTGGACGCCGGTGAGAAAGCCTGTTCTTGTCCTTCCGTCGTGTTGAATAATTACGTGTACTTGATCTTTGTGTTTTGCAAAACATACCAGTCGGCTTGGCTGGAAAAATAAAAATAAATAATTATCCCAATGAGAAAAAGGACATACTTAGGTAATATGAAATTTACAAGTATACATTGTAAAATTTTATAAGAAATTTTCAGGAAAACTGCTGATAGTAATAGTAAAATATCTTCTTCGATATATGCTGCAGCATTAGTTTCTTTAGAAATAACAAAATACAAGTGACTTATTTTTATTTTGTCTGTCATAAGTTCATTGCACCAACACTTTGCAACACACATTTTGTAATAAAAATGATTCATTTCAGTTACGCTTTTTTGATTGTTTTTTTTTTTTTCAACAGTTTGGCAGTCAATGAAAGGAAGATTGAGTTCTTGCATCCTAGCTCATTTTCAACTGTTCCGGGTTTTCAAGAGTCATCAATGGACAAAATATCCTTAGAATAATAGTCCAAGGAATAACCCCTTGAATTTTTCCTGTATCTTTAATAAACACCCTGTATATTGCTCGACCTTAAACTTCAGAGTATCGTGTAGACATAAAGAAGCAATTTCAACAATTTGCATAACAAATTTTAAATTTTTAAAAGAAGGACTACGCTATTATACAGTTCGTTTTGAGTGTAAAGTATTCTTATTTTTATTCTTGGTAATATTTTAGTTAGTTATTAGGGACCCTGGACTGAATGACTTGCAACGCAGACACAATAATGAACTATAAACATCCGTTTAACTATAAAACTATTAACTTTGGGAAAAAATATAAGCAGAGCACACTTATATCATCTTTACTGTATTATACAGGCTGTCTCACGGAACTGGTACATTAGAAGTTTCCCATGTTCTACTATTTCTGGAAACTTGAAATTTTGGAATTAGAATTTACTCGATCTGAGCTCTTCACCTAAAATATTCTCAAGTTAACTGTCACGTCCGGGCACCGGAAGTCGGTATCAACTTTGTTAATTTAAATGGAATGACATAATTTTTATTTTATTTTTGTTTTCTACGTATCAAAATACATCATTTGATAATACATCATTTGATAAGTTCATCATGATATCTTATACAGGGTGTTCAAAATTTACTTTTTCACTTGGAACTTGGAACACTTGGACTTTTTTCAAATGGAACATTCTGTGTAACGATACGCCATTCGATAGGAAATCTTATTGCCTATCAATCGATATTGGGGTTCCCTATATCTATCTTTAATCGTTTTTGAGCTATTGTCAGTATAAAAGAATGCAAACTAAATACAAAACGATTTATTCTTCATTTATAGAGTATGTAACAACTTTGAAACAGCAGGAAAACAAATATTGAAGAGGTTTGTTAAAATTAAAATAATATATTTGGTGTCTAACTTAAATTAAAGCTTAATTATTTTGTTCGAAATGCTGCCCGTTCTGCTCCAAACATTTTAAAACTCTTCGCTGTACTTCTGTCATCGTCGCTCTTCCAAAATTTTGTTACATTCTCCAGGAATGAAGAATAAATTCAAAATATCACTATTTGAATAACCGTCAGCGTTTTCCAGTTCGTAACTAATAACTAATAACCACGTACAACTGTATACACAATTATTAGCGATAGATGAACAACACTAGAAACAAACATATCTGTCAAGTGTAAAGATCTAGAAAAATTAAGGTAGAAGTGCATTAGCAGCGACCACCATCGGGCGTACACGATAAATCCCGAGCACTGCAAAGGGCCCAAAAATGACATGAAAAGTATGCAAATATCCGTATTCAAATATATTTTATTATTTAAATACTGCACATAGAAATGCCAATTTATAAAAATGATGTTGTGAAAGGTTATCGATAATGAAATACTTTATCTGCCAAGAGATAAAGGCCTCCTTATGCAACCCAGGAGTATTGAAAATGGATTTAAATAAAAAGTGATAATATCTCAAAAACTATTAAAGATAGATATAGGAAATCCTAATATTAATTATTGTGTGGTAAATTTTGAACACCCTGTATAAGATATCATGATGAACTAAACATGGTCTTATTTGGTTATGTTTCTAGTTTTGGATCACTAATCATGAATCTTCTAGTTTCAATAATAACCAAGATATTCAATTTTGAACGTCACCGCGAAAATCACAAAAAAATTAGTAAAATCAAAAAAACTCAAAAAAGGTGATATTTAGGTATAGGGGAACCCTACCAGTTCCGTGAGACACTCTGTATATTTCTCACCAAGCAATTGTTACGAACATTAGAACCATTGTTTCGACAAATGAAACGTATAGCTGACCCGTATTCACCCCATTTACCCCTTTTTTTTATCTGTATGCCCATTCCGAAAAAGAAAAGGCCTAAATTAATTACCGCTATTTATTTTCTGCCTCTTATACAGCCCTGACGCTTAATCACGTAAAGCAATAGGGGCTTTATCGATACTTATAATTATAGCAGAGATAGAATAAGAAATAATCAATTAAAGTAGGTAGGTAATTTTGTAACCACCTATTATGAAATGTAGCTAAGAATTTGAACGGTATTCAAAATAAAACACATTAGTTTACTAATAAATAATAGCATAGGAGCATCCATAGTACGCATGCGCCGTCGCGCCGTGTTGTTCTCGCTTAAATTCCCATTTCACAACATTGCGCAATAACCAAAACATGGCTCAAATTCAATTATCGTACTCACATTTCGGCTGCAAGTATCGAAAATACGTCGCCGACCATCGAAGGGCACTACTAGACACGATGAGCAACGTCACTGACTTCAAAAACTCCCGAAAGACGCATAAATTCCGAGCGAGAATTTGACAAATATTCAAAGCGTCTGTTGCATGTCTAACACTGCCGCGGTACTGAGCAAACTGAACTACGTGACCAACGCATGCAGCTGTGTAGGTGAGCGCAAAACAAAAACCAAAGCCAACTTCGAAAATTCGGCGGTGATAACGGGCCACATACCAGAGCAAGAAAACCGGTTACCCTAGTATTTTGG
This sequence comes from Aphodius sticticus, assembly GCA_963966075.1. Lineage (NCBI taxonomy): Eukaryota > Metazoa > Arthropoda > Insecta > Coleoptera > Scarabaeidae > Aphodius > Aphodius sticticus. The sequence continues at coordinate 550,116 of OZ014506.1, read as the reverse complement.
GAGACTTTGATGTCGAATAATTTTTGTAATATTGCACCGATTTTGATTATTTCTTCGGTGCATTGTTAAGATTATTGATTATTGAGATTATTGAGATCATCGTATATTCGTGGAATATTGAAAAATAAATTGTTATAACTTACTATGTCGCTCGGGAAGTAATTAATTATTAAATAATTAACAGCAACCACTCGAATAATTTAATTGCTTTTTTGACTAGCGGGTTTTGAATTTTTACGACTCATTTCATATCAGTTAGGTATTGGACCAATACGATTGGTATTAAAATAATCAAAGCCAATGAATGTATATAGTGGTTGTGAGACGATCAGTGTGAAATGTAGCAACTAACTTTGTAATTTGTAAGCCAGCAATTTTGATATTCTGACGTACGAATATTAAAAAATCTACATTCTAGATAAGAAAATATACTAAAGAAGAAAAACGACACGAAAAGTTATTAACAATACTTACTAATGGTTGCATATTTATATGTCAGGAATTATTGTTAACTCTCTTTTCTATGGAAAAATATTTTTTTATTATTGATGTAATTTTAATTGACTTTAATTGATTTTATTGACAATTATCAGTTTTCAAGCATGTTGTGACCCAAAAACCATAAGGTTATTTACAAGTAGATGCATTTTAGACAGTTTTACAGTAAAGCAAATTTCAGTTTAAAATTGATTAAGCAAGAACTACCTTAGATAGTTGGTTAACATATGGTACGTCAATATAAGACTAGTTTTTACAAGGTGTGGTATTATATATTTTATCATGAATTTATAATAAAATAAATTAATTTCTTCCATTGTGTACCACTCGTGGTACAGAAATATATGAAAAAATGTCGGTCGTATTGTCGGTTATGTAATTAAAAAAAGCCCCAACCACATTTTCTTAAAAAACAAAAGCATATATTCATTCTATTATTGTTATCATTCACAAAATTTCTAGTTAGAAGGGCAACTACTTTCTTTCTTATACTTATTCAGACGTAATTTTAAATGTTTATAGCGTTCGTGACATTTTGCTTTTATTTTTATTACACAAATTTACCTACCTACATAATATTTATCATTTTCTATGTATTTTCAGATCATGTAATTTCATATCAATTACTTAAATATTACGGCAGTTATCGTGTACACAGACGGACAGACGGACAGACAGACGTACATAACTAAATCGATTCAATTTTCAATTCTGATCAAATCCATATACCTATTTAAGTCTATATCTGCTACGCCTCCTTAAAGGTGTTACAAATTTTGAATCAAACTCAATATACCCTCACCACATTAAATGTGGGGGTATAAAAATAGAATACTTAGAGAAATTTTAAAAACTAAAACTGGATGTGTTCCTTACAAATAAATATACACTATATCTCAACAGATTGAGGTACACAGAGGAAACAATTTTTTATTGTAATTTTTCAAAAACTCCTAGTTGTGGGTTATTCCGCAGTAACGTGTCTCACCCGTCACGGCTGTTTAACTACTATACATAAGCAATGGGGGCTATTATTCTTATTTTGATGCAACATTGTAACAAAAAGACGACTCATCTTTTAGAATTGTTGTAGATAGATATTCAAACTGATAAGTTTTGTTAAAAACCTTTTTAAATAGCCGTGACGGTCGTTACCAGCACAGCGATCTCTTGGTTTTGGTAGCATAAAATTAAAAATTCGTGGAATGACCCTAGTGTAAAGAGTGTAAAGTTTCTATTCTAATAAAGTTAATAAACAATTATAGTTTTTTTGTGAAATTGAGGCTAGCAACTATTATATTGATTGCATCATGTGTAGTAGCTAGAATAAGCATATAAATAAGCCAATAATCTTGTAAAAGACATTAATAACAATAACGGTAGTTGAAATCAAAGTATTACCTGACAATGTCACACAAACAGTTTCCCAATTATATGTAGATATTGTGACATCACAAGATTGGTATTTTTAATTTTAGAAAAATATGAAAATCTATGATAAAGAAGTTCTAAATAACTTTTTTCCCAAAATTTTGATGGTGGACTTTTTCTAGCACACACTTGCTTTTCTAAACAGCAAAACTCTGAAGTCAAAACTACGCCATGGAATAAAAACTTATAAAAATGTATTGAAGTTTGTCATTTTGTGACATCTCATGTTGATTGAAAAAAAAAACTTTTTTTATGATATTGCCTATATTTTAGAGCCGATTGATACCAAGGTAAGTATTTTAATCGTGCCATAAAACCGGTGGATTAGCAACTTAATTTTTTCCGAAAGGCGCAAGAATTTTTTTCGCATACACACGCAAAAATATCACGCGCCGGTCCGGCTGATCTCACATTTCAGGTAATTACTATAATAGTATGGACAAAATTCATAGTTTACATTTTTATAATTAGTTGATTCTTTTACTAAAATGGCCAATACTACAGTTTCCTCTTTTATTCTAACAATTACATATCACTATTCACTTTGGTTCTGCTAGTTAAAACATGAAATTGATCTACACATTAATAAAAACTCTTCCATTGCTATTTTTAGATTTTTCTGTGAGATATGGACCACTTCATATATTCGTTATAAATTGTTCGTTAGACTTCTTCCTTGGTGTTTTTGTTTCACTTTTCCAAACCCAAGTAGGACTCTATCATGAAATACATTAAAAAAAAAACAATAACTACCCTTCCCCATAAATTACCAATTATGGCGGAGTCGCCGGGAAATTAAACCATAACTTACACAAACAATACCCCCAATAGTTCCAAACCGACTAATCCACTCCACGTACTATTTATTCTACTTCGGTAATCTCTTCGTAACTAAACCGCATTTGCGAACACGTGCTACACCTACGATGGCTATGCCGTGCGGTGAGCGCAGCACATAGTGCGCATTTCCGCGTAAACTGCTTCGCGTTCGCAGAGTTTCGCGAACGGAGTTTTGAAGCGGCAGTAGCGCGCTGGATACGGTGACGTCATGCCGCTATTAGCCGCCGGCTAGATAGAGCGATCGCGCGAAAATATTACGCTCCGCACCCGCTACGAGCCAGATTCGCAGAGACGCGGGTAAGTTTACGCATTTGAATTTTAATCTGCTAAAGTTTTCGGAACAATTGAATTTCAAGTGGATAAAGCTAGTAGCTGGAGCGAACAAATCTTACGCTATTTGCGAAAGTACTCGCTCCTTGAATGTTTTCAGGCTTTCATGATTTTATGCTAGTTGAGAAACAAACAAACTAACAGAACTAGCTATAGGTTTAGTGTGTTTGGTGGAATAATATAGAATTTAAAATTGGTATAGATCCTTTGCTAATTGTAAAAAAAAAAACACCAAGAGTTTATTGAAGTAGCAAAATAGATAAAATCTGTGAAAAGTATCTTAGTCAGTTGACTCGTATATTAAAACGTGCAGTGAATACACAAGTCCCAGTTTACGTTGATTGCAAGATATAAGTGACATAACTGAGCCTGTTATATCTTCAAATCACGTGCTAGAAGTTAGCGAAAATCAAACGTTGATCGTTACATATAACATGACCACCAGGCACAACGATAATGGTATCAAATTTTGACCTAACGTGGGCACACGTTTTTATGTAATATTGTCTTCACGTATTTAAAAATGTCTATTAATTTCAAGCTGTGTGGTATAGTAAAATTTAAAAATAATTAGGTATATAGGTAGGTACATGTATATGTTACGGTCATAGTGATAAATAGATTATTAATAATTACCGTTTATTATTAATAATAGCCAAGTGGCGAGGTTAAAGTGAAGAATTTATCACTTGAACCGGCTATTATTAATAATTTCCAGCATGCTGTGGTCAATGTGATATATTTCAATTCGATATTGCATTAAGGTGATGCTACAATATAATAGAGCCTCAGATTTGGAATTCTGTTAGTATCTACATAATCGCCACACAACGAATCTATTCACTGGGTTTTCAGTGTTGGGCCTTTAGTGACGTAAGTCCTGACTAACTTATTTAGTTACTACTCATGACTAAAATAAGGAAGATTATCAAAACGAGACTAAAAGATGCCAATCCATACTAATTGCATGCACGAGTGTGTAACTCTTTGGGTCATGCTTATTTGCGCAATTCTTAAAAGCTAAGTAAGGAATAAATTAGAAACTCGGTTTGTATTATTCTGCCAGTGCATACGTACCTACATAGTGCTTCTGCATTTTGCAATTCGTGGCAAGAAAAATTATTTTTATTTATAACTTATTATTTATTATCTTTTTAACACAATGATGACAGTTCCTTCAAATAATGAAGTCATTATTTGAACGAACTGTCATTATTACACAACGCTAGTGTCATTATAATCATTGGGGCGTATCATGATGGGGATTATATAGTCATAGATACGTATGCGATGAACTTATTATATGTGAGTCGTAGATAATAGTATATTATTCTATGAGCAAGTAATGTAAGCAATTACTCACGAGAACGAAGTTTGCAGCATGAGCCGTAGGAGAGTACTGCAAAACGTTCGAGTGAGTAATTGCCATTACTTGCGAATGGAATACTATACTTTTTCTACTATACGGTGGTACGTATAGGTATTCTGATGTATGACATTATGTCGGTATTACAGATTTTTTCAAGTGTCAAGTATTGACAGCGAAGAAAAGATAACAAGGTATCTAACCTACAAAATGACAGATAATTATTATCCCTTGTTGGTGCGTATTGATGTATTAAATAAGTCCCATTATTACATTTTTTGGGCGACTTAAATTTGTCGGCAAGCTCACCAAAATAGGCTATCAAAACATTTTCGGAAAATGAGCTTACATTTTTTCTGATTCGCCAATCCATAAACGCTTTGTAGGTTTTTTCGTATTTTGTCCTCGATTTTTCGTGCAATAAATTTAATGTGCGGATTTGCGCGGCTTGTAATTACATCAGGTGGAGTACACATTCAGAATGCATTTTTTTGATAATTATGATTAACGAATTACAGTAATTACTGTACACTGTACGTATGTGGCGGTATGTGGTAGTGTATTTCGTTAAATTATCTGACAGATTAAAATTGTTTGTAGCGCTCGTCGTTTAGCGACGTTGTCGACGTCGCTAAGCAGTCTCTCTAAACACGATGGAAATGAAAATCCGCGCTATGATTGGTTCTACAGCCGTGAGAAATGAAATATTGCCGTGAGAAATGAAACATTTCTTACGGCTCGCGGGGTATGAGGAACCAGGAATGAAATATTTGTCATGTGTGTGGGGAATAGTTAGTATTACTACTTTTGAAGATCGAGTTTTTATTTTACAGACTTTTGTGGAGAATTCACTTTTGCAGAATAGATTTCTATAACAAAAGAAAAAGTATTGACTGAAAATCATCAATGTATTCACACAGTACTTTCCCGTCTTCAACTTTGTCAAGAGTTTCTCAAAATTAGAGTTTCTTTTATGGCAACAAAATGAGTTTAAGTGCTAAAACTGCCTCTAGGACTATGCTAATGTTTAAATTCGATATTCTTAGTACGTTAATTAATTAATTTATACGTTATAAAAGATTTGTTTCGGTCCCAACCGACATGGCAGGAGCGTAAAAATAAAATTCAATATTCTTGCCACGGTAGTGAATTTGTTAAAAACTAGTTGGGGCCTCGCTAAGATGTGCTTGCTATGGCAATGAGGATTGGCATGGTGTGGTTGTCTCCTACAGAAACGAGTTTTTAAAATGCTTTTTTCTACTTTGCGTTCGTTATAAACTCATAGCGAAACCGCTTTCAGTGTCGTTATGAAAACACTAGATCACAAACTTTTAGTAACTTTTAGTTTTCCAAGATTGATGATATTGACGTCGAGTGTCAAATAAGGCTGACATCTCAATCGCTATTGGCTCGCGTCAATCATATTTGGGAATGTTACCACAACTACAACTGTCGAATATGAAACTACTGTAGATTGTCAGATGGCAACCGCAATTTTTGAAATTTATATAAATTTAATGTCGCAAAGTAGAAAAAATAGTTTAGAAAATAAACTGCTTCCGGGTTATACCGTGAGTCAAGATTTGTTAATGCTGACGTTTCGCGAACCATGTTGCTCGCTTCTTCAAAGCTAATTGAATACTGATAAGAAATAGTATATAACACTCGTTTTATAAGACGCTCGTTCCAAAACAACTCGTGCGCCAATTTTTGTCTTATAAAACTTGTATTATAATATACTATTTTGGGGGCTCCCTGTTGATTAGTATAGTTGTACAGCGTGTATGTAATATAATAAAACAATGCTTTGCGATCTGATAAATTTGATTTTATCCATTTTCTTCTCGTATAAGCAATAACGAGCGTACGTTGTGCACGTTAATGATGTGTATTTATCACGGAACGAATGGAGTGGAAAGTAAAACCAGTTAATAATAATTATTTTTGGGACGAGGAAAACTCGCAGGAAAAGTACCGAATGAGGGCGCCACATGTGCGCAGTCCTGCTTCGAGTTCGTAACAAATAACAACGTTACGTTAGCATGGAAGTCGACAAAAAGCAGCCCTAGTTGAACACCTCTTTGTCTTTGCAATGCTTTGATTTTTATGGTATAATTTGTTTTGTTTTTCTTTTGCTTAACATCTATAAAAAGCAGTTTTTTTTTTTTTAAATTGAAGTTTTAGCGTATTTTTGGGGAAATTTCTTCTATATCATTATATTCTGTTACACTAGCTCTACAACTTACACTATGTCTCGTAAAAAATATATTTTCACTGTAACACAGTGTTATCTAAGAAGACAATTTTGTGTTAAGTCTGGCTGATTACTGCTTAATTTCTTGTAAATTGCACGAATGGAGTTTAAAATTCCTTCCTGGAACCCTTAAGGAATACTATCCTCCGTCGGATGAATTAAAAAGTTTATAACTTGAACTCAGTACCATGAATATATTTTGCGAGAATTAAAATGTTCGAAGTACATAATTATTAAGCACCGGAAAGGTGTAAGAAGGAAAAATGGAAGTTTTGTTTGACAAACTCATGAATATGAGTTCCTTTTTTTGTTATTTTTAACTCCTGATAGAATAATCTGTAAGAAAAGTTCGGTGATCAATTTCAATTTGTCCCAAAACTGCAGCGTATAGAACCAAGGGGTTATGAAAACAATCCTAAATAATAGGGTGGCATTTAAAAGAAATGCCCGGTCACAATTCATCTCAATTAAACTGCATCCATCATTGTTAACTGTTCGTCGTTTAAATGAGAGATTTCCCCCGCAAATTTCCTGTTATAAATCCCAATTTACCACAGCACACCAAAAAAAAACAAAGAGAAGAAAAGACAGAAACAAACAACCCAAAAGTTTTTAATTATTATTATGTATTTTAATTACTATCACCATTACTCATAATTCTAACTACATGAGGTTCATAATTCGGTTATAAATGTTACAAAAATCTCTCATTGAAAAATATGTATTGAAGTTTTATCTTTGCAAATAACTGGCGCCGGCTAGTATTGATTTCGGCCTCTGATGTCTTTACTATCTGGCGGTTTATGCTCTTGGTTTAGCAGACAATGGTCGCGTTTTCCCTTGTCTGTTTTTTCTTATTCGAAATTTTATTTGTGTCTTATATATCCTATTATGTACCTTTCGATTGGCCTTCGACGTCAACGGAGTACACAAATAAAGACATAAATACTTCTTGGATCAAAACGATTGACATATTTATTGTTGTCGTTGTCTGAAGTTATCTGAAATGTGCAATAAGAGACGAGTTTGTATCTTGTTCGAGAGTTTCGTGCAGTAAACTTTGTTTGTAACTGAGATGCTAGGAAACTTTGACGAAAGTGGGACAGAAGGGTTGTATGGATTATTAACGGCGCAATGAAGTGTAATATCGCAAAGTGAAGTTTGTTTGGACTAGAAATATTAGTTAATAATTTTTTTTTAATTTCGGGCTCTAGAATGACATTTATTTAGATTTTAAATCTGACGTGATTGTGGTGTTAAGACAAAAATCGTTAAATCCACAAAGATAGTTTTGAGATATTGAAATTTAATCTGGACATGATCTATAAGCAGTAAGTAGATGATGAGCTGATATAAAAAAAGTGTTTTAAATACAGGGTGTAACTAAAATAAGGGGACACATATCGGGCGTGTATGGTCAACCCAAATGGAGAGTAGTCGTGTGAGGTATTATAAGATAGCTCTATTATAAAAACAGTTTTATTCGAATCTTTTTTTTTATTAATTAATGTCATTGGAGTGAGTTAAAAAGTTCCGCGATTCGGTGGTATCGATATACATTTTAGAAAGAAGCTCATACTTCACGCAACTGTTACAAAATGTGACATTATTTTGTACTTTCCTTAAGTACTTGCCCAATATAATTTTGTATTACAGATAAAATTGTTAGGGTCACTTCGTATTTAAAGTATCAAATTACTGCAAAAACTCTTAATTCGTGGTTTATAAGAAAGTTTCCTTTAAATAAAAGAAGTTTAGTTTTGTTGCAACATTTTTTTAGCATTTTTTTTTCAAATACCAAACCGTTTCAGAGATTTTGTCATGTTTCCATACTTTACGCGCTCAGTGTATAATTATTTTACAATTATTAAATGTCTCCATTTCGACAGTTGTCTTACGTAGCCTTTCTTATGTGGCATTGAATTCATTAAAAAAAAATCTGTGGGTAGTTAGTTTCATAGCAAGAACTTACCAGTCCATTTAAAGAAACCAAGTTGATTGCTTTATGGGACATTTCACGTGAAGCTGACAATGAGAAAAAGTGAGATTTTTAAATTCGTTCATAATTGTACTTCTTGAACATATGAATGTGCATACAGAATATTTTTTTATCTACGACTCACATATAATAAGTTCATTGTATGTATGCGCCTATATAATCCCCATCATGATACGCGCCAATGATTATAATGACACTAGCGTTGTATAATAATGACAGTTCGTTCAAATAATGACTTCATTATTTGAAGGAACTGTCATCATTATACGAATGTACTGTCAAAGTCAGTCTAAACCTACGTGGATGACAGTTGTTTGACATTTCGCCTCGCCACTATTGGCACATTTAAAATATTTGATATAAAATGGAATTTATGAGTGGTATATAAAACGTCGTATTCGACTCGCACACAACTGATATAAATCGCTCGAATGTTTATACGCTCGCCTATAAACTTCATGCTCGCGATTTAAATCCTTAGTTATGTGCTCGTCAAATAATATACTATTATCATTACACAGTGTGTATAGAAAGTAATGTAACTAGTCAATAATTTTCTTTCTAAACAGTTGATAAGGAAAAGATTCCAATAAAAGCTTTAAAAAATTGCTTAAGCTACAAATTTGAAATGCTTAGAAATGAATCATACTATATATTCAATAGTATTTTGTGTTTATACCTTAAATCATTTTCTAAAACGTTTATTTTTTTTTGTAAACTTCTCGAGGTCGATGTTTTGACGTGGTAGAAATCGTTTTAACATTTTGTAATTGCTTTCTTTTAACATTCAATCATTTTTTAATCATTTAAACGACTGACCTCAGTGACTTTTGGACAGGAAAAATATACAGGGTGCTATATTTAAAAAAAGTGAATTTGGTCTGCTTCTTACAAATGCATAACCCTGTATATTCAAAAGTCATTCAAGTTTGTAGCTTAAGTCATTTCCTAAAATTTTTATTCGGTTTCTTTCTTCTAAACTTTCAGGACCAGATATTGACATGTTACGTTTCTTCTTGTTAAGTTTTTGATGATATGGAAATCGGAATCTAATGCGTTAACTAAGAATAAAGATTATGAAACCGATGATGTTAGCAAAAGAAAGAGGAAATTACAGTTTATTAAAAGAAACATCTCCAAAAGACTATGAGCACTGCATTACAAATTTAATAAGTACATATCCAGAGGACATAGATAGTGACGATGGCGTATTTAAGGATGAACTATCACAGTGTTTGCAATATGCAATATATTAAAAAAGCTGTTCAAACAGGAATATATCTAGATTCCCTAATGTGAAAAATTATTATTTTTATTTGTTAAGAATACCCATTTGATAATTAAAATAATATATTTTATTTGATACGAATTTTGATTTTTAAATCATTAAGCTATTTATTTGTTATTTTGTATTTGTTAAGAATATCTAGATTGTAGACTTAAGAATATTCATTTATTGCTTTAAATAACGATGTAGGTACTTACATTAAATGTTGTTGCAAAAAAGTCAAATACCTTACTTATTATTTTGGATTTTATTTAGTATTAGTACATATTAATTTTGTATAAAAAGTAAGTCTTAATTCAACACGGTATATGGGGGCCCCCAAATTCAAAGTTGCCCAGGGCCCGACGATGGCATAACGCGCAGCTGATTATAAACCGGCGTAAAAAAACTATTTGTTTTTATTTTTTGTTAGATAATTGAATATTAAATATAAATAAATTGTTTTTGTAAGTAAGCGGTTTTATTTTTTTAATTAAAAATTATGGAAAAATGAGACAACTGGTAACTTTTTTTGGTAACCATTTTCGAAACCAGCACATCAAAATTAACTATAAAAAGTATTGTGATAAATATATCCCACAGACCAAAATCATTTCTACAAAGATCCATAATTTTCAGGATTTATTATCATTTCTATTTGTGAGGTAGACACGCATACATATATCAATTATGATGCGTCAGACCGAAATAACTCTGTTAGAAACCTTAACAAACCCTTTAGTATCCATTGAAATCGATATAACACTTCAGAACAAAAGCTTTCAGTAAACCAACACTACTCCACATCCAACTGAATGGAGGTATTGAAATAACCGCAGGCCAACACTTCTATGCATATGACGGTCCGACAAATAAGTACACGGGACTGGCCAAACGGGCTGAAAGAATAGCTGTACCGCTGAATTTAGTACCATGCCATCTGGCGGTCATTGAATTTTAATTGAAAATCGATACATTCCAGTTGATATCCGCCGTGACGCACATATATTATGCATGCAAACACGTTTCGGACGCAGCAGGGTATATAAATGTGTGCACCGACCAGTGATACCAACTGGATTTGGCAACAGATACGGACGGTTGTTGCCAGAAATTCAGCAAGCAAATCAGTTCTCAGTGCACACAGTGCAAGTAAATTCAGATTAGGTCTGTTGGGCGTAAATCAGAACGTAGAAATATACCGAAAACACATCTGTAATAATATTTTAATCCATCGATTTGCTCTATTTTCTGTGGCAGCAAATTCAGTCATGAAATACGAGACAGTAGTTGAATTGTGTATACTGAGATAAATATCAGTTTCCAGAATTACCCCGCAATATATATAGGTATAGCAAACCTCGGAAAATGAATTGTGGCCCCTGTGGGGCCCTCGTTATATCCGCAAATTTATTGACATAGCTTCTTGTCACTAGGCTTAAAAAATTACTGTATTTGTCATCGGGAATTTTGTCGAAAGGCGTCGCGTCGTCGCTGAAAATTCAACTGACGCCGCGCCGTAAGTGCTGCGGTTCATTATTTTTATGCGGGCGTGATTCATTACGATATTTGTCATTTTACCTTTGTACAGCGCGTTTCTATTAAATATAAAGCATCGGTAGAACGTGCAGGTTTATAAAAAGGATAAGTAAACTTAGAGCATATCGGTTGAACATTGTGTGAGACCGGCTTTTATGGCTTCTTTTTCCAATACTTTGCTTGAATTGGGTAGGGGAAACCTCAAAACACTGCATAAGAACGCACAGCGTTACGTTAATAGTATTATATACCCATGTTTGTATTGACACACCGTAGTAGTATATATCAAATAACAAGTGATGTTAATGAAAAGAAAAAAAAGCAAATAACTGCTTAATTTTTTGCAATGTTGAAGACATTTTTCTCTATGGAGACGACATTTTAGTTACTTTTCTAGTCCTTGAAAATTTACAGTCGTTTCAAATATTAACAAAAGAAAAGAAACTTGTTTCTAAATAATTGTACACTTAGTACAAGTGGACGAAAAGTGATTTATGGGTTATGTTTTCTGGCTTTAGGCAGGTCAGGTGTCATCCAGGTGGTTGACTGACGATGTCAGCACCGATTGTAAGTTGACGCATGGTGACGTGACAACAAATAAAACCATTATTTTAATTGTTCTTTAAATCTAAGAGAAAATGTTAATAATGCATCGTTCTAATATCATTTTAAATAGTTTAGGAATGGTTTCTTGTGTGTGTTTTGAACACATTTTGATTACATATCTAAATATTGGACAAATAGGAAGTTCAGGAACAAACGAGAAAGCATTGTACAATTAAAGTTTTTTTTTTTAATTGTGATTGATATCCCAACATTTCCATACATCATTTTAATTTACAAAAGGGTTACACCCGATAATTCTAGGACAACCAGAATGATGTTTTTTATCTATTTTCGAGACACACTGTGGAGTATTTAGTATTTAATATTTTTTGTCAATAAAATTTTTTTTCCAAATACACAATTTTAAGTACACTTTAGCAATTTGAAACGCGGTTAAACCTTATAGCAAATGTACTTTTTTCCGTCGATCATTTATTTATGAGTGAGTTTCGTGAATAGGAAATTGTTTATTAAACAACTCTATTAATGCACGATTTCTATTAATGCATGATTTGTTATAGCCAATCACACGCCGTAAAGACGTCGTTTGATTGGCCAATCGAACATATGTGAAATGAAACCTTCCAATCAAAACATACCGCCCTCTAGAACTGTCAGTGTCAAATTACATAAATTGTCATATAACCTAAAAAGACATTGGCGAAGAAAAATCTATGTAGACGACGCTAGAAGAATACGATCGACAAAAAAAATTTGTAACCAACTCGAATATTAAACGGCGATTAATGATCTCGACAATTAACGCTCTCGCTACGCTCGAGCGTTAAACAGTCTCGATCATTAATCGCTCTTTTTAATATACTTGTTGGTTAAATAACTATTTATTGACAGTATATATAATTATTTTAATTCTACCAATTTAATTAAACATAATGACCAGGAATTAATAGATAATAATAGATAAAATTCCATTTTTATTGGTGAAATTTGAAAACAATGTTGTCCAATAAAGTATTCATTGAATTTAACGTTAATAAAGCCCCAGCCATACGGTCTTATACATATTTTTACTTCTCGATCTGACAGCAAAAATAGGCCAAACGCTCTGGACTAAACGCTCCAATACGCTCCATGTTCCTGAACGCTGCCCAATACAAACAATTCGGAGTTGAGTGAAAATGCAGTAATTAATTGTCGAACAGAGTAACCTTAATCGTCAATAATTGCCATTGACGATTTAAAATTTACTATTTGAATGTCAAATATTTGATGTATCTGACAAAAATGAATAAGTATTTATGAAACATTTTACTCCGAATAACATTTATTAGTCAAGTTAGATTTGTGTAGACCAAAAAAACGCCCGCCTATGAAAATTATACCAATAGATTCAGAAAACTTACCTAAAAATCATAGCGAAAAGTTTCCTCAATGTTTGATTACATTTTTATTAAAATTAATTAAAAACTAACAGAGATTAAAAAATTCGTCATGAAATATCTGCATCAATATCTCCGAAAGTAATAAGTTAGGCAGAACAATTTATACTTCATATTAAAGACGAAAGATGTGAGTACATGATAAAGGATTAATTAAAAGTACTTAATGTACAGTATGTACACTGCCGCTCATGGAAGTTCGGACACATAGTAAACATATAGGAAATAATGATGAAAGCACTGAACGTAGCAAAAGGCACCTCTATTTCTACCAAATAGCGAACATATTCTTAATGTTGATTTCCAGTACATACATCCTTATATGTGCTAAGTTCAAATATTTTTTATATTTAATTATTATTTTTACCAGATTTTTGCATCAAATGCTCGAATTCGTATTCAAACGAGTCTGTGCATGCAATCGTAGTTTGCACAAGATAACTCTGTCACGCGGGAGACATCATACGACACGGAAAGCCAACAAGCAAGGAACAGCGTTCTGTAATATCGCTTTTCATCAGGAACGATTGTCAGTTCGAGAAAATGCAAGAAATAAGTCAACGATAAGTGACACTCTTCACCAATATGAAGAAACATGGAATTTGGATGACGTGTTCGGCCGGGACTATCACGAATAATTTCCCAAGCGGATGAGGAACGATTAAAATTAATTTTTAAACATAAAAGAAAATTTACCGTACTTAAAATCACCTCTGAAGTCAATCGCGATCTTGAAAGACAAATTTTCGTTAGCACAGGGAAACGACGTCTCCAAGCGGAAAATCTGCATGGACGCGTTGCCGTACGAAAACCATTGCTTCGTCGGGGAAATCGTCAGAAACGACTTCAGTGGGCACGAACACATCGAAGTTGAACACATGAAGACTGGAAACAGTAGTGTCTGACGATTTTCCCGACCAAGCAATGGTTAGCGTACGGCAACGCGTCCATGCAGATTTTCCCCTTGGAAACGTCGTTTCCCTGTGCTTACGAAAATTGGTCTTTCACCATCGCGAATGACTTCAGAGGTGATTTTAGGTGCGGACAATTTTCTGTTTTGCTTAAAAATTAATTTTAATCGTTCTTCATCCGCTTGGGAAATTATTCGTGATAGTCCCGGCCGAACACGTCATCCAAATTCCATGTTTCTTTATATATGTGAAGAGTGTCACTTATCGTTCTTATTTCTTGCATTTTCACGAACTGACAATCGATCATCTGATGAAAAGCCATAATTACAGAACGCTGTTCCTTGCTTGTTGGCTTTCCGCGTCGCATGATGTCTTCCGCGTGACAAAGTTATCTTGTGCAAACTACAAATTGCAGGCACAGACTCGTTTGAATACGAATTCGAGCATTTGATGCAAAAATCTGCTAAAAATGGGGTCGCAACATGTGTCTGAGATACAGTATTTATGACTCTATGTGTAATTTCGTATTTAATCCTTTTTAATGGAAACTAGAAAATTCCCAATAACCAGTTACAAAACAGCGTAAATGCATAATAATTAAATATAAAAATTATTTTAAATTAGCACATTTAATGATGTCGTACGTTACTGGAAATCAACGTTAAGAATGTGTTCGCTATTTGGTAGAAATAGAGGTGCCTATTCCTACATTATCAGTGCTTCTATCATTATTTCCTATATGTTTACTATGTGTCCGAACTTCCATGAGCGGCAGTGTACGTAATTCATAACTCGAAGCTTATAACTTACAACTCCTCTTTTTACATTTTTGGGAAACAAAGCATTTTTATCATAATTTTATTGTATTAGGCCTAAAAGTTGCAATTTGTTACCAGCTATTTTATTCAGGAGAATTTTTCAACGATAGAGTTTAAGTGCATCGGGGTATGAAGCACAGAAAAATGACAAATTTAACTTTGTCAGACCCTTTCATAACATATCCCTCCAATTCTCGCCCAGTTTTAACATAACAATAGGTGCGAGTAACGCGAAAATATAAAAAAAAATAAACAACCCAACATGAAATAAATTTAATTTCTGTGTTTTCAGTGAATCTGGGATGACAAGGATAGCAACCGGAAGCGGTCTGGCGCCATGAGCCATGCGGTCGGGCAGCTGGGCGGCCACACTGGGGCTTGCCTCACTGCTCGCGGTCGCCGCCTCCCTGCCCCCAGTCATTAAAATAGGTACGTAAACAAAGCAACCCCCAAACCCATACTAAATATTAATACAGCACTGAAAACAGATTTTAATATGTCTTCACTTACACGTACCACTTTTCTTTTTATTTATTGTGTTAGTAAATTTGCCAAGCTATGCTGTTAATATTTGCCCCTCGCAAACTATACGTACTAAACTTAGTTACATTTGGTTCATTTGCGCTGTTATGGTCGTGCATGTGTAATGGGAAGCGCTTGTAATCCTGTTTTCGAACTTGAGCCAAGACATTAAACGAACAACTCTCTCTAGTGCTCCTCCACATTAATTTTATTAGCCCTGATTATCATTGCAATCCAGTTTGCATCGGTTTGTGTAACATTCTGTAGCAACACATCGCGTACGAAATTTATAATAACTGCCATGAACACAGAACTGAATTGTAGATTGCATTTTGAGGTTAATTTTTGTAGATTGTGTCATGTGTAACCCGTTTTAAAATATTCGGAGTGTGTAATTTGATTTTCTAATAAACTAATAATATCTTACATCTGTAAACTTTGAGAAACTATGAACAGTATGTAAATAATACAATAAGTAACAAATCAGATTTTAAATTTGTTTTCAAACACTGTTTCTGTTTGACAAGTCCTTGTCAAATGCTTTAAGCAAATTTCATGAAGGTTTCACCAAAGTTTATATATATAATGGATGTTAATTAACTATTTATTTTTTTTATTTTTATTTATTTTTTTTTTTATGTTTATTAACTATTTCAAAGTTTTATATATATATATATATATATATATATATATATATATATATATATATATATATATATATATATATATATATATATATATATATATATATATATATATATATATATATATATATATATATATATATATATATATATATATATATATATATATATATATATATATATATATATATATAATTTCGTGAAAATAGTGAATTAATAAATTAAAGTAGAGGAAATTTTGTATAACTTATGTCTATGACATTTTTTGATAAAATTAATAGTTTAACTGCACGAGAAAATTCTATTTGATCGAGATCGGACGTGTCTGCATTAATATAAAACTAGTTAGCCAGGAGTTGACAGATATTTTTATTCTAATGACAGTAGGTAGTGTCTATAGCTGATGTTTTGACAATAGCTACTCTCAATAGAATCAAAATATCTGTCAAATCCTGGCTAACTAGTTTTATTTTAATGCAGACACGACCGATCTCGATCAAATAGAATCTCATGCAGCTAAAGTATTAATTTTATATATAGTATGATAAAGTCATGTATCTGGCCACATCAGATTTTTTTTATTCATAACGTTCTGAAAAATATGTTCTTCTTAAAAAGTTTTGGATTCTGTAAATAGAAATTTCCTTAACCTATATTTCATGCGTTGATGATTTAATGATGATTTAAAAAAAAGTAGTTTTGGGAATTTATAGAACTTTAGAGCCTAGTAAGAGACAGAAATAGACACCTGTGGGTCGCTTTAAATAATGACTTCATTATTTGAACGAACTGCCATCATTATACAACGCTAGTGTCACAGTCTCTCAAAACCTACGTAGATGACAGTTATGCGACGGTTCGGCTCGCCATCATCGAGAAATACATTTAAAATATTTTTTATTTAAAAAAAATTTCATAATAAATAAGGTTTGGGACCATTACTGAAATGACATAACGGACATTTCATCTTGTGATATTTGCACAAAAACTCCAAAATTTCTGTGAACTACATTAAGCACTACATTCACGTGCAAGACTAAACGTGTTTTGAAATACACTGCTCACAATAGGGTATTTGACTGTATTAAAAATATGGCTTGTATTATAGTCATCCTAATAGATTACAGTTTAAGAAAACTATTTATTACTTTTCAAAAAAAATATGCTTTATTTCTATTAAAAACCAAAATTAAAATTGAATTTTATTCACGTCCTATCACGTGATTGAAAACGCTCTGTAATTGGCTCAGTCTCCACTGACGTCATTCGTTAGTACGCTTAGAGCGCGTTCGGTTTGTCAGGGTAGGGTATGGGGAGAGGAACGCTCAGATAACCTGGGTCGGCTGTCTCTCTCTTATATGCAGATAAACGCCGTATGACGTTAGTCCGCCTATAATGCAGCGCGTCACTCTCACCGTACAATACCGGGTTATCCGAACGCGCTCTTATGCTTCTCCCGTTTGAATTTAATAGCACTAATGTGCCATGTAAGCATAACTTTGTAGGTTAGGATAGCCCTAACCTTAAGCTGTCAGATCAGATAATACCTGGTTCGAAAATACGATAGATAACTTATTCTAGTCAGTTTTACTTATGTCGAAGTAATCTTCACAACAAAAAACACTTGTATTCGCCGCTATTTATTTCATTTGGATTTCTACGAGCCAACCACTTTCTTCGCAGTTTCAAATCTTGCGGAACAGCCACAAATAGTTTATCCAGAGTTTTTCTTGACGTATTTCTGCATTGTGGCTGATTTTTATGAAATATTGAGGAAATAATTACGATAAATAATGCATTTACAATGTAGAGTGAAGGAATAAACACAATAAGATAGTTTTCCAATAATAGTCAAATAGTAAGTACGTAGGCTAAATAGTCAAATACCGTATTGCATCGGATTTCAAGGCAATAAAACATCAAAATAGCCCATATACTTTTTCTGAATACCATATATCTAATATTTCTAACGGTAAAATCTGACAACCAAATTTATTACGTTATTAGTATTTTATATAGTTTGTATTATATTATAAGTTTTGGTTAAATTTAGTCATAAAACTGACGTGTATAACATTCTGCCAGTCTATATACAGGAAATACTGAATGAACTACACCTATAAAAGCCGGAGATCCGCCAAAATATTGATATATAGCAAGCGGAAGACCTCACTGTCGGTCGCTCTATAACAGCTAGTAATTTATCTTCCTTTTTGCTATACGAGCGCTCGATTTGCAAGAAACTCTTTCTCCGCTAAGGTTGAGCGGCACGTCGCGTTGTACATTTTGAATTTTCTGCT
The DNA here is from genome assembly GCA_963966075.1 of Aphodius sticticus. NCBI lineage: Eukaryota > Metazoa > Arthropoda > Insecta > Coleoptera > Scarabaeidae > Aphodius > Aphodius sticticus. Next base: position 531,391 of record OZ014506.1, on the reverse strand, counting down.
GACGAAATGCGGTGTCAAGCTTTCCAGAAACTTCCCAGGTGCATTAAGTTTGCCCGCAACCCTACCATCAGTTAATGTTCACCCCTTTCGGCGGAGATAGATGACGTAACCTCATATTGTGGAAGTTTTGTATTGAATTCAGTTGAGTATATGAGAAGCTACAGTCAGCTTTCTTTGATGCTGATGTACAGTAGGCTCTCCTACAACGCGGTTTAATATTACGTGTTTTATGAAAACGCGTTATAGGAATTTGAGGATCGCAAATTTTGAAGCATGCGCGTTGTACGAGAATCGCGTTATATGAAGATGTAGATTTTTAGCGCGTTTGTAGTATTTCGCGTTGTAGGAACCGCGTTATAGGAGAGTCTACTGTATTCATTTTGTCGTGGAATATTTTTATTTAGAAGTAGGCGTTGTAACATTGGAAAGGAATAAAACGGGTGTTGTATTTTCTGTTTGTACAGAGTGTCCCGCAGTAGAAACAAATGTGCCAAAATAATCGAACTACACGTTCCTTTCTTATATTGTAAGTTGTAAACATGAGTTTCACTTGGGATATTAAATTTATTCCTTGTCATATGCCAACAGAGTATAATATATAAATGTAGGTTAAATTGTGGCGGGTTCGACCGCACAAATGCGCAAAAACCCGTGTAGAGTATCGTGCCAAAAATCCACCCCACATTTATATCTATGGCGCCATCCGTTTGCGGATGCCGGTTACGAAAGTGTCCCACCCTGTAGCCGAACGCAATCAGGGCGTGCAGTTCGACAATGATAAGTGCACATAACCTCTCTTCTATTTCCAAGACCCTGTTTCACTCCCACCGGAAATGGTAATGGTACGTGTTGCAGTTCCTTGTCTTTCGAAATTGAGCACATTTTAGTGTTATTTCTTGGCCACATGCTTAATTGAGTGCTTGGGTTATCTTTAAAAATGATGGAGAAAAACTGGCAACAAGATGCCAGTTTTACGTGAGTATTTTTATATTAAAGTTAATTTAAATTTACAAACGCATTTTGTATAAAATTGTTTTTAACGTTACTAAACGTATATGTAGATAATCCAATATTTACTAAAACTGGTATAAACTATTAATGTGTGTGTATGTGTGTGTGTGTCCCGTTTTTTTGTGGCGACGATTCCGGAGAAATTACTAAAGGTATCGGGATGAAACTTCATTATTTAGAAGTTTCATGACCAAACTTAGAGCTGGAAAGCTTTTTGTTCAAAAGGGTCCAAAGGAACTGGATGTTTCCTCTAAGCATTTTTCAAGGATTTTGCAAATGAGTCGCCATTTCTGTAATTTAGTAAAATAGTTAAATAATAAATTAAAGTAGAGGAAATTCTGAATAATTTTTGTCTATGACATTGTTTTGCAAAAGTAATAGTTTAGCTGCATGAGCAAATTCTATTTGATCGAGATCGGTCGTGTCTGCATTAATATAAAACTAGTTAGCCAGGATTTGACAGATATGTTCATTCTAATGACACTAGGTAGTGTCAAACGCTGATGTTTTGACAATATCTACTGTCGATAGAATCAAAATATCTTTCAAATCCTGGCTGACTAGTTTTATTTTAATGCAGACACGACCGATCTCGATCAAATCGAATCTCATGCAGTTAAACTATTAATTTTATATATGGTATGATAAAGTCATGCGCTGACCACGTCAGATTTTTTTAATTAAATGACGTTACAAATTGCAAATTCTTGATTACTGGCAATTTTTACTAGAACCAGTTTTATAACTCGTTTAACATACTTGATACCCATCGAAAAATGAAAACAAGAAACACTTTTACAACATGAAATTTATCATCTAGAAAATATAAAATGATACGACATCAAAGAACAATATTCAAACCGACACCCAAATCGCTTAATTCGCAGCCGCAACAGAATTTTCCAATTACCAGAAACACCAAATCCCGATTTTCCGCTCGTTCCCATTCCGACCGTTCCCATCCGCCATCCCCGCTAATAACCTTCTAAATATTTACAACGTCATCACACAAACTTAAAAGAATAACGCTCCAGGCGGTCAGCATCAACTAAGACGAGCTGCGTTTCCTTTCGCCCCCTTTGTGAACCAACAAATTGACAGCTCCGGGCTTAAAACGATCAATTTCGACAACGACTCAACTTTCTCCCTTATAATTATTTTTTTTTCGATTATTTATCGCTCGATATGATACTTTTTACAGTCCGCACAAGAGAGTTTGCTGATAGCCCCATCAGGTCTATGATATCCGTAGAGGAACCAGACCTAGGCAACTGGGTTACCCCAATTTTTAACACCGTAATGTCTTTCGCTTGCGCCACCACTGATAACACAGCATCCCCTAAACCACCGTTAACATAATGATCCTCCATAGTTATAATACGACCTTCTGCTTCCATGGCATTGCAGATGATAGCGTTTCTATCTATGGGGTGTATCGTAAATAGGTCCATAATCCTTATGTAGATGCATTCCTTTGAAAGCACGGCGTGAGCTGTTAGGGCTTCGTGCGTGGTTATACCACCTGTTATGACCAAGACTCGATCATTCTCGTTTCTTCTCAAGATTTTAGCTTTGCCCACATCGAATTCTTCATCGTTTGGATAAATTATGGCAGTTTTAGCTCGGGTTGCCCTTATATAAGTTAAGGCTGGGATGTTCGACGCTAGTTCGACAGCTCTCTCGCAGGAGACGGCGTCACTTGGGTAGAAGATGGTGCAAGTGGGTATCGCTCGGAACATAGCTATGTCTTCCAAACCCATCTGGCTGGGGCCGTCAGCTCCTATGCTCACGCCGCAGTGCGATCCACAGAAGTTAACGGTAGTCCCAGAGATGGCGCCCATGCGAATTTGGTCGTAGCATCTGGTGAGGAACGCAGCGAATGTGGACACGAACGGTACGACCCTGTTGCGGGTCGCCGCACCAATGGCTAGACCGGCCATGTTTTGCTCGGCGATGTAACACTCGACGAAGTTATCTTTGTTATAAAAGCGCATCTTCTCTGAGTATGTAGAGTTGGATACGTCAGCGTCAAAAGCGAGGACTCGAGGATTGGTTTTGGCTAGTTTTACTATGGCGTTACCGTAGGCGAATCTAACAGCGACTTTTTCGTCTTTCTTGTAGTTAGGTGGTTCGCTGAGTCTGTTTTTGCAACAGGCTATCTCCGGGATATCTTCCTCGGGTGCTTTAGGCCTCATACAGGATTCTTTGTGACAGATCAAAGTTTCTATATGTTCTATAATCGCGTCTGCTTTTTTCCCAAGGGGTTTTCCGTGGTACTCAAATTTATCTTCAACTTCCATGAAGTACTTCCCTTTTGTGGTCTTAGCTATGATCATCGTCGGCTTCCCTTCTTCTAACTCAGCAGCTGTGAACGCATGTACCAGTTCTTCTACGTCATGACCATTAACAACCAAGGAGTTCAAACCGAACGCTTTAAACCTCTCCACGTAAACATTAACATTGTGCCCGAAAGCCGTTGGTCCCGTCTGTCCCAAACGATTCGCATCCATGATCACGCATAAATTATCCAATTTATTCCGGCTGGCGAAGCAACAAGCCTCCCATATGCTCCCCTCAGCACTCTCACCATCCCCAATAATACAATAAACCCTGTACTTCGCCTTATCCACGTATTTTCCAACGTATGCCATTCCTGCAGCAACAGACATGCCAATACCCAAGGACCCAGTTCCCACATCAATAAAATTCAACCTCGGTGTGGGATGGCCCTCGAAGTCTGAGTCTATCCGTCGCAGGGTCATGATCTGCGACTTTGGTACTACTCCTGCTTCGACCCATGCCGCGTATAGTATGGGAGCTGCGTGTCCTTTCGATAGAACCAGTCTGTCGTTGGCCGGGTGTTTTGGGTAAGTGACGTCATGCTTCATTATCTTGAAGAAGAGGACTGAGAGTATTTCGGCGATGGACGAGCATGTTGTCGGATGGCCGCTGTCTGCTTTTTGCGTCGAGTGTATGGTGAGGAGTCGTAGTTTGTGGGCGATGTCCTGGAGTTTGGTCGCGTCGTGAAAAGATAACTTGCTCATTTTGAATGCGTTCTTTATGTACGCGACGTGTGGAATTTATTACATTTTAACTGAAGGCTGACGTTTGGTGGACGTTTGGGTTTGTGTCGTGCGTGACGTTAGGGTTTCGAGATTTGTTTTTTGGTAGTAAAGGGTGCCGTTGAAATTATAAACTTGGGTTCGTGACAAAAATAGTATCAGTAAGCCAACGGTCCCAAGTCACGTGGAACAGTCCGTAGAAGACTTGTGATGTTTTCGACTAGCAAATATCATTACTTAATTTGTTATAAACAAAAAACCACAAAAAATCGTGCTTTTTTTTTCGTTTTTCGCTTGTAAAAGCTGAACCGATGGAATTTTTTATTATTTGCGAATCGAAAACACATCACAATTCATCTACGGACTGTTCCACGTGACCTGGGACCGTCGGCTTGCTGATACTATTTTTGTCACGAAAAAATCTCCATTGCCTGGTCTATTAGGTATTTGTGAAATAAACCTTTTGGAATGATGAGAATGACAGACAGGCCAGAAATATGAGACCGCTAAAACCGTTATCTGAACTGAAAAATCTATATTGTTATATGGTCGTGATATTTTTTGTAGATATTCTTTCATGACTAGCCATGGTCGTGACCTTGTACCAGATTTGCCAGACCCCTCCATTAATATGAGCAACTTTAACTTGCAGCAACTTCTTAGTTGATATGTTTAGGTCAAAAGTATACCAACAAAATCTGATGTGGCCAGGCACATGACTTTATAATACTTTATATAAAATTAATAATTTAACTGCATGAGATTCTATTTGATCGAGATCGGCCATGTATGCATTAAAATAAAACTACTAGAACTAGACAGATATTTTGATTATATTGACAGTAGGTATTGTCAAAACATCAGCGCTTGACACTACCTACTGTCATTATAATGAAAAGATCTGTCAAATCCTGGCTAACTAGTTTTATATTAATGCAGACTGACCGATCTCGATCAAATAGAATTTGCTCATGCAGCAAAACTATTAATTTTACCAAAAAGATGTCATACATATAAATTATACAAAATTTCCTCTACTTTAATTTATTATTTAACTATTTTGACGAAATTACAGAAATGGCGGCGCATTTGCAAAATCCTTGAAAAATGCCTTGAGTAAACATCCAGTTCCTTTGGACCCGTTTGTACAAAAAGCTTTTCAGCTCTAAGTTTGGCCATGGAACTTCTAAATATGAAGTTTCGTATGACATTGTTTGTACCTTGGTTAAAAATGTTCAGGGAACCCAAAAAGACATATTTCCGGTAAAATCTCATTCTTTTTCGGCACGATTATCATAATAAGTATGATAAAGTAAAAATAACAAATTTCTTTTTACCGTAAATGTTTTTTTGTAATTTCGAGTAAAATGTTTCATATGGAACTTATTTGTTTTTCAATGCCAAATAATGAAGTTTCAAATATTAACAAAATAACTCACTATAAATAATTAAATAATTGTAAAAAAACTCCATGTAGATAACATTTTTTACTCTAAATGATTGTTTCTTCATTTATATTCATATTATTTTTATTGTTATTTTCTAAATCAATTTACATTTACTGTTAGTTCATTTTTATTGAGATGTTGTGAAATAACAGCATTATTTCATTGAAAAAGTGATTTTCTGACAATCGAACATTGCAGACATGTCTCTAAACATGACTGTTTACTTGATACAGCAAAAATGATTAACATATGATGATTGCTCCAGTAGAATGCATGGATTTCATAATCATACCGATGCAGAAAGTACTTCCACAAAATGATAAATGATCAACTAAAGATTTTTTGTTTGTAATTACATAATGGTTGTGTATTGAGTTTTTTAATTGATGCAAAAATATTTTGTATTATTTTAGATTTTAATAGATTTTTGCTTGTTCGAATGTTCGTTTCGTATTGGACTTACAGAAAACAGAAAATTGATCTGAAATCTACTAGAACTACTAGAACATGTAGAAATAGAGTGGCACCACTAAAGAATTAAAGCAATGTCAGCGATTTGGTCTCCCCCAAAAGCAACCAAATTGAATTCCGAGGTGAAAATGTAAATCATTCATTGCTGTAAGATGCTATAAGATCCAGAGAGCACCTCGGCTCTCGTTCTAACTTCATTCCCCCTTAAGGGTAGGTACGAATCTGTAAGAAGATTTTTAAATCCAACCTCGTACACACGCCGAAGAAGAAGCATTTTTCTCGGAGCAAAGTGGATGCATACATCCCTCCGAGCGCGCGTATCAAACGTCCAACCGTCGATGTCGGTAATTCTATAAAGCTCAGAGGAGTCTCTCCGTTAGTAGATGGGTCGCTAAAAACCATCCCGATATCAGATACGTACGCACAAAAGAAAATTTGCTCAGCGCCGTCAACCCTCGAACACGGTTTCGACCCTCCGAAATCCAAACGGATCTATCATTTCAGTGAACTCGCCGGCGAGCAGATGAGAAATTAGATTCCTACCGAACGTGAAAAGCTGATTTATTCGGCATGGCGCGCGCGTCCGCCCGTGAATGATATTTTTATGTAATCTTTCGCGATTTGACTGATTTATGTACGGTAGTTCGCTGACAAAAAGAGAAATCGTGCCGGCGATGTGTATCTGTGTTGTAACCAATATTGATTGGGGAAAGCGAAAATAGAAGATGACAGATAGAAAAAATTGTGTTAAAACGTAACACAATTTGCAAAATCCGACAGCGGAATATTGAATTCGTTATTTAAAAACCATAGTAATATGCAAAACGCGACGTTTTCTTGGTAATTCTGTTGCAAACTGCGACAGAAGAAAAAACTGTGTTCATGTTAACAAATTAATACCTATGTAGAACGTACTAGGTCCAACTATGTTGAGCGTGGTAGCCGATGATTGTTCGCAAATTAAAGAAAGAGATTTGGACACACAATTTAAAAAAAAAATCAGGTAAAAGTTGTCTTGCTTTAAAGAATCTATCGTTTAAATATATTTTACTCATTTTATTCTGGAAATTTGGTAACCTTTCCGTTTTCAAATAGAACATCCTGTATATTTTTACCTTTTTTTTAATTCTAAGATTAATTCTGTTAGAAGATTGTTAATCTTTTGTAGGAATCATTTTTTTTATAAAATTCATTACTTTTGAGTTATGAGCATTTAATCAAAAATCAACAAAATTACTGAAATACCTAAATAGTGGTACAACTGTAAAAAAAATCAAAAACATTTTTCTGGTGTTGAACAAACTATTGTTTATTCTGGAAATTTGGTAACCTTTTCTTTTTCTGATAGCACATCCTATATTTTTACATTTTTAATTCAGGATTAATTAGCAATTAATCAAAACTCATAAACTTTAAAAATTAAGAATATTTTCCCACATACATACACATTTCTTTTAATTTGGCAGTGAATATTTTATTTAATTCTATTTCACAGCTTAACTTGAAGATTTGTATAAAAAAAAATTCCTACAAGAAACTCTTGGAATTAATCTTAGAATTAAAAATGTAAAATATACAGGCTGTTCTATTAGAAAAAGGAAAGCTTACCAAGTTTCCATAATCAAATCAGCATCGTGTATATTACAAATATACTTAGACAATAGCTTGTTAAAAATAGTTAAATAAATAGTTAAATAGTTAAATAAAGTTGAAGAATTATTTTGGTGTTTAATTTGGTAATTTGGACTAATTTTGATTAATTGCTTGTAACTAAAAACTGATGCATTGTATAAAAACAATCATTTCTACAGAAAAAAATCTAAGAATTGATCTTAGAATTAAAAAATTTAAAAATATACACTGTTCGATTTGAAAAAGAAAAGGTTACCAAATTTCCAGAATGAAATGAACAGCCTGTGATTTGAAAATATATTTAGACGACAGCTTGTTTAAAACCAAAAAACTCTTGTTCGAATTTTTCTTTGAAATTCTTTACTGTTGAAGAATTACTAAGGTGTAATTTTAGCAATTCTGGTAATTTTAACTAACCCTGTATAATCCGCCATTTTGGATTTATTTTGAAAATTTGACATGACTTTTTTAATCATCTATCTTCAAATATTACGGGAAATAAGTTTTATGCAACTCCTAGATCTTTTACATGTTCGGTCGCCATGTTGATTCCGCCATTTTGAATTTTGAAAATTGGACATTGGAAATATTCGGCGTAAATAAATCTATAAAAAAACAAAATGATAAAATTAACAATCATCCTGGTAAGTAACCTTCCTGTATTATCGATAATTCCTAATTGTTAATTGAATTTTTTATTTCTTTTAACTAAATTGCTAGAATTTTGAGCCCATACAATTTATACCGAATCATTAGAACAGAGTTTGTAAAAGGTCTATCAAAATAACAGAGATAATCTTTCAAAAACAATGAAATCGGAAATTGAATTTTTGTATAAACTTGTATAAATTGTAATCAAATAAAATACATTTTCTAAAATATTAAGCAGTTTCAAATTGAATTCTTTAATACCATACTTTTGCCACAAACACTACATAATTTATAATAATATTTAGTAATCATTGATAGTGATTGCCTTGGTTTACCGAAATACTTAAAACTAAATAAAATACTTTAAATAAATAGTTTAAACGACAGCACTTGCTCATTTCAGGTACCTTCTCAAGTGTTTTCATGGTTTTGTTTGGTAATTTTCTGAGATATTAATAATAAAAATGTTTCCCATATGTGTCAAAGTTTCTGCCGGACACGGTATATTTATTAAGTTCAGATAATTTGAACTTTGAGAAACATCAAACGGCTTCAGGCAAAATTTAATTGCTTTTCAAAAAGCATTCCAATGATACCTCACACGACTAACTCTCTAGTTGATATTTCAAATATTAGATCAACAAAATTACCTTTTGTTCAAACCGGAATATAATAATATCACCATATTTTTTCCCTCCAACCGTGACTTTGGTGCAAGTATACTTCAATGATATTCGAACATCTTGGGTACAAAATAACTTAACAAACTATTTTATGGGTTTACAAAAATTATCATATTGTTCAGCAGCGTGAGCAAGACATTCAAGTTAAAACAGTCTGTATAATATCTATTCGTATGCATTGTGCATTCATACATCATCATTGAAAACGTTATATTCCCCTCAGGAATAAACATATTATTCTGCTTGCAGGGGCCATATTTACAGAGGACCAGAAAGACAGCACTACGGAATTAGCCTTCAAATATGCCGTTTACAAAATCAACAAGGATAAAATCCTGCTGCCGCAAACATCGCTCGTCTACGATATCCAGTACGTGCCCAAAGATGACAGCTTTCACGCCAGCAAAAAGGGTAAGCCTACTTACTCCACTTCTGTATATATTTTCCACAGAACCATAGCATTATTGTCAAAATTATTAGTGAGAAACTACAAATACGTTCCAACAGATCAATTTTACGTCATAATAAACGTAAATTACCGTTTTGTCCATTTTGGTGGATGCGCCGGTGGATATCACAAAATGATAAATATCGCCATGCCAGGAATATTTTGACAGATAATTGCGACGTATTACACTTATAAACATTAATTGCGTTGTCCCCTCGGTGGATTTGTGTCTTTAAATTAAACGGCGCGCGCGCTAGATTAAACTATTCAAAGAAACAAGACAGTCTCCTTGTAGCAAATCCCGGTTGACTGCATGACAATGGAATTAGAACCGGAAGCGAAACGGAATGGAACTCTCGGGGGCGCGCTTCGCATCCTGGAAAACAAAATTTGTTTGGCTCCCCTCATAGCATCGTATTATCCCTATATTGATTCGCTCTAGTCTCTACGAGAAAAGTTTGTTTTTATGCTGTCCGCGCGCCGTGTTATCGGGGAAGCGAACTGATCCTATCTGTACAATTTATTAATCGGGTTGCGGGTAAAACTATAAGCGTATTATAGTTGGGGTTAGAAAATTTTGAGGATAATGGATTTGTTATTCCGCTACTGTGGGTTATTTCTAGAGTGTTTTTTGCGGTAAAAAAATACTCCTGGAAAGGTCATTATAGTTTTTGTGCTCTAAGATGGTCAATATATTTTTTACCGAACACCTCTTTCGGCAGACGGTTTTACAAGAGTGCTGACGAGGCGTGGAACTTTTTTTACATGAACCATTATTAAGTGTTTCAATGATCATGAACTTATTTGAATCATATATTCTTAGACAATACTTAGAGAAATAAATTAAAGTAATTACCTTAACATTTGCCAACACTCCTTTGAAGTTCTTCCAGTAAAATATCATCATAGGTCCAAATATATCAGTTGTTCGATCTGAAAAAACAAACATATAGTTGTAATCACTGTTTGTCTCTATTTTATTCAATATACTTAAATGATATTAACGAATATAACGTCTCCATATTGACTAAATATTATCGAAAACACCAGTAATATGAAAAATTGTAGCGCTTTTTTGGCCCATAGTGAAGTTATTTATTGTTCGATATGTTTTTACTGTGTACTTTAGATTAGGTAAACGTCTCAAATTCAGACACTGTCCTAAATTCCGACATATTTCTGTTTAGTTGGATAAAATAAGAAATCTACAACATTGAACTTTATTTAGGAAAGTCAGAATATAACCAAAAAGTTTGACTGATCTTGATAATTGTATGTTATGCTAAAAGTTGACTTTTTTCCTTATAAGGTAACTGCAATTCGACTTCTTTTTACATCGCTACAGGATAGCATTAATTAAGAAAATTCTAATAATATCTATTTAGGCTGACTAAAAATGCTTTATATTTTCTCTTTTATTTACTCGTTTAACCACTATTATTTACAAATTTAGGGCTGTCGGAATTGTGTACATGGTTAGCAGTAATACATGTGGCTCTATTGCTGTCTTTACACAAGAAAATAACATATTTTACATATTTTGCTATTACAATTAATTGTACGCATTTTGACCAAATTTCGACACGACTGTCGGAACTACGGACATCAGTATAATCCCTAATTATTACACTAGCAGCAGAGAGTATCGAAACATGTTTTAAGACACTTTTGTCGTACCATGCATATTTCTCGAGATATTTAGGAATCTCAAGTTAAAAAGACCACCCGGTATATACCTGAAATCCCAAAATTTTGTTCCCCAATGTTTTTGAAGCATTTACAGCGATTCTTTAAGCGGAGTGCGGACGGCTCTATAAAAAAAGTTAAAAAAACGTCATAACCTGACGTGATATGTATGCAACGTTTCATCTTAGAGTCGCATTCAGCCCAAAAAAAGCAGTTGAAAACGCCTATTCGTTTTCCATAAACAAACAAAAGTTATCATATTACCCTAATTTTCTTTAATTTTGTCTTTTTCTCGAAAAACTTCTTATGTAAGGTGATAATTTTGTGAATTACCTTTAAGACAACAGATATAATAATACCAGCACAAAACAAATTTACACTTAAAAAAAAGTTCTATAACAACATAACGACACAAGTCGAAAACAATGCAACGTCGACAATTAAATTTGGTGTAGATATGTATTTTTTAATAATTAAAAATCCACTTGTCGGAGCGTTTTTCAAATTTCAAATATTATTATTATTATTATTATTATAAATTGTCATTTTAGACGCAAAATCATAGGACATCGTAAATTCGCCCACATGAAAATGTCCTCAACACCAAATCAAAATGTTGTACTGAATCTTTGATGATATTATTATTGAAAATATATAAAACTAACTGTGATTAAAGAATTTGTTTTGAAATGTTAAATACCTCCGAAAATTTTTAAAATAGAAAACAAATATTTTAACAAAATATGCAATACAAGGGTCAGAGGTCTCGTCGTTGAAGTGATCTAATGCAATTTGACGACACATTTTAGCACTTCTTTTGATTCGGTTTTTTAAGAATAGTAAGAAGAAACTACCACACATAATAAGAAAATGAAATTACATTTACAAATTCGCTTTTCGAATGGTTTTTTGTACAATAAAATACTAAAACCTGTTATCTAATTTCATCTATTATGTAAACTGTTGTCTTTGTCAATTATGGTGGCGGCGCCGGGACGCAAAATAATCCAATTCAACAGCGAGCAAATAAATAATTACACAATCGTCGCGTAAATATTCATCCAACGTCGAATTGCATTGGAAATTGCAAACGTTCTACATGATTTATTCATTAGATATGTCCTTTCGACTTCGCACACTGCCCGTAAATACACTATTAATAAAATCGATGCGGAATTTTCAACTTCTAACCCGGCGTCTTCAATTGGTTCTGTAATAAACTTAAGGAAATAACATCTTCCAGCTCTGTTCACGACTACCAGTACCAGCAGAAGACAACCCCATATCTCTCCCTCTTCCTAGAGTTCTCTCTCTCTCTTCTCTATTTCTTTATCCGTGTCTCTTCTTTTTATCGCTTGGGAGACGTACAACGAATTGGAGTAATTCCGTCCCAAGAATATGACCCGTGGTACTAAAATATTCTCTCGCGCAGTAAAACGAGTACGCGATGGGGGCTGGGGGGGGGGGGGTTCGCAACATTTCCCGTCGTTTAAAAATGTAGATGTTGTGTCAAATTAGAGGGATAAAACACCCCTGCTAAATTGCACCATGGCAAAGATGACGGCGTCCGTATTAAAGTCTTCTGTTTATGTCCAAACTTTCTTGGCTCTCGGACTGCGAGTGCCTGTGATGGTTATTTCGTTAAGTCGTGTTATTGTTGCGCTTTTTGTACAGAGATAAAATTTAGTTTGTATGCAAATTTTAGTTGCGTTTGAATGTTGTAAATTTACGACAGAGTTATTGTATGTGTGTGTGTATAGTGTAAAGCTACGGACACATTATTTATTCATACATGACGTGTCAACACGTATTAACTCGTTTAACTTAAAAATGTATTAGGGAGTAGCTGTTTTAAATGCAATTTCGCTGTAAAATATCAAAGTGAATGTTGTTTTTCAAGTCTTAGATATTCGTCCATTTCAGGGCAAATCTGCAATTAAAAGCAATAGAGATCTGACTATTGGAAATCGAGAGTTAGAATCAAACCACTTTAAGACTATGTTCTAAAAATCTTTTTTAATCCACATTCCACACGTGACATCAAAAGCTATCAACCTGGTTTTTTAATACAAAATTGAATAAATTAGAGAAAATTTTCCTAAATAACATCTGTAATAATGTACAGAACTATGTCGTTTTTCTTTTTTGTTAGTTATCGGCCTATTTAGTTTTTCGTAGAAGTTTTGAAACTTTATTCACAGAATCTCAAGCGGAGTTTCTGATGTAAATGATTGTTATTAAAATTTATTTTTTGTTCTATTTCTTTTTCGATGTGATCGTACATTAACTCATTAGTGCGTTTGTACGTTTTGAAAACATACAAAAAAACCAATATACAGTGTGTCTAAAACATTCTCCTCGCTAGGTTAACTCTAACAAAACAACAACACAATTTTTTTTTTCGATACATGCCTATTTTCGTATGGTGTGCGAAACGCGCAACAGTAATAAAAACGTCAATCCAGATGCAGATATCAGGCCGTATAAATCAAGGCCACAGCTGGATTTTTCCATCCATTAATCTTTCTTTTCTCCGCTCTGGTATAACGTCCACGTCCCTATACCTATATATAGACATAAGCATACAAGATATGCCAGACAACAGCTTCTTCGATCTGCTGCGTCTCTAGACGTCGCGTCGTATTCTCGCAAACCGAACGGCGAACGTTTCAACGTTTTCGATCTGCTCCGGATAATAGAAATTAGCGCGCGAAATAGCTTTCCAGTCAGCGCCCTCTGTCGCCGCAATTAATCAACGTCCGCGTCGAATCACCGCCAAGGCACTCTTTTTCTTTATGCCCGATAAGTTCGTCAATATTTGAATGGGAACGTAATTTATGAACGTGACCTGTAAGTCAATATCGAACTTTGGCGTTTTTCGCTATGAGTTGATCAATTAGAAATTTGTGAATATTATCTAACGATATGTGAGATGGATCGATAAGAATATTTGATATATTGCAAAAACACAGTTTGTAGAAATTTTCCTGTTTTGATTTAGAGTTTCCCTTGAGACCATTTTGAGGTTTCTATAGTTTTTAGGGCAACTGATTCTACCCAAAACGCAATTTGACATTTAATCCACAAAAGCTATTTTCCCTAAAAGTATCAATATTTTACAATTTTCAATTGTCATTTTTCGTTAATGTTCTTATGTGCGGTGATAAAATATTTTTGATGCCATTTAGAAAATTAAATGATATGCCAAAATTAGTAAGAAAAAATGAGATTGCCATTTAACAAATGTATCGATGACGTCATAACTCAGTAACAATTAATGGTCGGAAATGAAACTTTTCACAGAAGGTGACTTTTAATAATTAAAAATCGATGTGTTTGAGGATTTTTTAAAATAACAAATCGTCTCAGAGGATTTCTCATGTCTCCAGACTTTAAGAAAACGTCGTTTCGAGTAAAAAAGTTCTATAGACTTATTTGTTATTTCAATTCATTAAAAAAGTGCAGCCGATTGCCGTATTAACAAAACAAGGAAAATACATGTTAAAAACAGCAAAACAGAAATAGAAAAATACCATCGTAAGTGCGGAAATACACAAAATCTCTATCAAATGCATAATTGTCAATGTTTGGTAATACAAATAATTTGAGGTACATTGTTCTTCATTTCCAGCATGCAACCAGGTACGATTCGGCGTCCAAGCAGTGTTCGGCCCTTCCGACCCGCTCTTGGGCGCGCACATTCACTCGATATGCGACGCACTCGACATTCCGCACTTGGAAGCCCGACTCGATCTCGACACCGACGTCAGAGAGTTCTCCATCAACCTCTATCCAGCCCAGCACCTACTCAACAAGGCCTTCCAAGACGTCATGGCCTTCCTCAATTGGACACGTGTTGCCATCATTTACGAAGAGGACTACGGTAAACATTTCTTTTTCCTAACATATCCACGCTTTAGAAAATTGTATACATCGTCTAATATCTTAAAACGTGGTGAAGTAATACAATACTTTATTATGTTGAATCAATAATGCCGTTAATACGTAAACATTTGTTATACAGGGTGAGTTATTAGTATCCCGGCTGTCGATAGTTACTAAATTGTTTGAGAACGAAAATAAAGGATTTCTTTTTCAATGGTACGCCATGTATGTTATACCATATTATGAATACTACTGAGAGTGTCTTTTCAACTGTCTATACACATAACCACAAACTGTTTTTTTAGAATCGCTTGCAATCACATAAACTGCGTAATATATTTATTCTATACAACTGCGTGTAGCATATGATATGATCGGGTTCAAATTCTGCCGCGGGATTGTATATGCGCAATAAATAGTTTATTGAATATCAGCATGCACGTAGCAAGCTATAGTACATCTAAAGTGTTGAGGATTTCCTAGTTTATGTAACGTATATGTTTTCGGTAGCATTTTGGACAGAATTCTGGTCATGCCAACACCGTATTCTTTCTTTGCACGTCGCTTCCAAGTTCGTCTTAGTTCTAGTTGTGTGCAACTATTAGTGTTACCTCTATCGCATGTAATTTTGCAGTATAATTTATTCTAATAAACTACTTCACTACAATTAGAATTTGGTTTCAATTATAGTGCGTATAAATGTATAAGCCACAATGGCCACACACAGAAAAGTGATTATTTGGAACGAGAAAACATAATTTTTGAATTTATTTACTAGATTGAAATGCGTATTTACTTGCATGTAGAAAGTTAGGTATATACAAGAAATGCCACATACTCAATCTAAGTAAAATAATTTCTCAGATAAATGCTGTCGACAAATAAATTCTTTCTTCATAAGAACCGATATTGTATTGAAAGTACTTGAATTTTTCGTCCCAAAAATGTCAATTTCTCCAACGTAGTAATAGTAAATCCATCCAAGTGCGTAGTTCCTTGATCCAAGAAAATATAAGACATTTAATATAAGTAAGTATTGTTTACTGAATAAAAACCCACCAATTATTTAACTGAAGTGATTCTCACTTCTTTCAATCCCTTTCTCCGGAATAAATATGCGCATCGTGATTTTGTCAAGGCTCGCGCGCCCGTGCGTGGGGCTGGCGCCGTAAAGCAGCGAAACCTAGTACAAAAACAACAACGAAGTAACCGTAGGGGACGTGCCTTGTGCTTAGTGTACAATAAACGTTTCAACACGGAATAATTTGATGTAAGGCACGCGACAGGTTAGAACGAGTAAGTAAATATAACATACCTATCTTGTTAATTAGCAATAGAAAACGTATTTGTGCCAAATCTTTAAAATTCTTACATAGTAGCTAAAAATATTTACCGGGAATAAAAATATACACTTCACTGAAGATTGTGTACTTCCTTCACCAGAGTAACAACTTTCTTAAATCTAGTAATTATTCCAAGAAATAAAATGTGTTGGTTGAAGTCTATAATCGCGTATATACGAACCTACCAACTACTTCATCCAAGTAATTCTCTCTTCGTTCGAGAGATCACTTTTCTGTATGTAGATTCTAAATATAGTAACCGCGATTTCTAATTTTATATAAAATTAATGACGCAAAGTAGAAAAAAATAGTATATTACACTCGATTTATAAGACATCTTGGCGCATTCGTTCATTTACACATGCGCCAATTTGAAATTTTAAAAACGACGTAGGTTTATCCTATATTTTTTGTAGGTATTGCAAAACCGGCAAAAATGTCGCTTTTACATAGTTTTTAAAAAGATCCTGCTGCGGATATATTTTGAAAAAGCAAATTGAATATCTCAGGAACTATTAACGCTGTGAGTTACCAACATAAACGGTTGGATAAACAAATTTAGTAATATTCTTAATATGATAACATATATAGGGCATTGCGTTTAATAATACAACCATCATCTTGTCTACATGAAAATAATATTAAGCTAAATTTGTTTTTCTTTTTCTAACAATTTAGTAGCTATCGACCACCGGGATACTAATGACTCACCCTGTATACCTACGCCTACCTATAAGATGCAAAATAATTATTTTATGGATTTTTTATTTCCACCGGCGCATCCACCAAAATTGTAAATCGTCTAAAATCTTATAATATGACGAAATAATCCCGAAATATTTCACTGCGCCGAGTACGAATACGTAAAAAATATGCAAATTTACGAGTACATCATAAAAATTCATTCCTTCTCCGACGATAATTTACTGTGGTTTTCGAGTCTTAAGACGCGCGAAGCCTATACTTGTGAGTGGGCCGTCTTACTTTAGTATACTTTATATGCAAATAATACAAAAAGGAAAACATCCCTCACCCCGAACATTGTACAGGCGACGTCTATCCCCCCCCCCTTACCCCAAACTTCGCTTGTAAATCTCAAGAAAAATATCTTTCGCTTCCGTTCTACAGCGAAAACCACAAGACGAAAATTTCAATTATACTTTTTATCTATTCAAATGGCCGTAGTAGGCGGATAAATCTTGACTTTATGGTCGCTCAACGCGGCAATACTCTAGTATTAAATTTATATGCGACTGGTGGTGCATAAGAATTGCCGCATAAACATTGACGTGGACGAGTAGTGCACCGTAAGTGCGATGCTGGTTCGAAAAATGGTATAATATAATAAGTATCGATGAGCCTATAAATTTTATATGTAATGGCTGTGCAATTTTGCCGTGTCGAAAGTGTAGGATAGATCGTTTTGGAACGAGGTACTTCTTAAAGATATCGCGGTAAGTTTAGTTTGTTCAGCTGGAATGCACTTGTAAAGTCATTTAGACATACACTTCCGCTCATGGAAGTTCGGACACATAGTAAACATATAGGAAATAATGATAAAAGCACTGATAACGTAGCAATAGGCACCTCTATTTCTACCAAATAGCGAACACATTCTTAACGTTGATTTCCAGTAACATACGACATCATTAAATGTGCTAATTTAAAATAATTTTTATATTTAATTATTATGCAACATTTATACTGTTTTGTAACTGATTGTTGGCAATTTTCTAGTTTCCATTAAAAAGTATTAAATACGAAATAACAAATGGAATCATAAATGCTGCATCTCAGACACATGTTGCGACCCCATTTTTACCAGATTATTACATCAAATGCTCGAATTCGTATTCAAACGAGTCTGTGCCTGCAATCTGTAGTTTGCACAGGATAACTCTGTCACGCGGAAGACATCATGCGACGCGGAAAGCCAACAAGCAAGGAACAGCGTTCTGTAATTATCACTTTTCATCAGGAACGATTGTCAGTTCGTGAAAAAGCTAGAAATAAGTCAACGATAAGTGAGTCAACGATAAGTGACACTCTTCACCAATATGAAGAAACATGGAATTTGGATGACGTGTTCGGCCGGGGGTATCACGAATAATTTCCCAAGCGGATGAGGAACGATTAAAATTAATTTTTAAGCCAAACAGAAAGTTGACCGCACCTAAAATCACCTCTGAAGTCAATCGCGATCGTGAAAGACCAATTCGCGTAAGCACAGGGAAACGACGTCTCCCAGCGGAAAATCTGCATGGACGCGTTGCCGTACGCTAACCATAGCTTGGTCGGGAAAATCGTCAGACACTACTATTTCCAGTCTTCATTTGTCCAACTTCGATGTGTTCGTGCCCACTGAAGTCGTTTCGGACGATTTCCCCGACGAAGCAATGGTTTTCGTACGGCAACGCGTCCATGCAGATTTTCCGCTTGGAGACGTCGTTTCCCTGTGCTTACGAAAATTCTTCATCCGCTTGGGAACACGTCATCAAAATTCCATGTTTCTTCATATTCGTGAAGAGTGTCACTTATCGTTGACTTATTTCTTGCGTTTTCACGAACTGACAATCGTTCTGATGAAAAGCGATAATTACAGAACGCTGTTCCTTGCTTGTTGGCTTTCCGCGTCGCATGATGTCTTCCGCGTGACAGAGTTATCTTGTCTAAACTACAGATAGCAGGAACAGACTCATTTGAATACGAATTCGAGCATTTGATGCAAAAATCTGGTAAAAATGGGGTCGCAACATGTGTCTGAGATGCAGTATTTATGACTCTATTTGTTATTTCGTATTTAATCCTTTTTAATGGAAACTAGAAAATTCCCAACAACCAGTTACCAAACAGCGTAAATGTTGCATAATAATTAAATATAAAAATTATTTTAAATTAGCACATTTAATGATGTCGTATGTTACTGGAAATCAGCGTTAAGAATGTGTTCGCTATTTGGTAGAAATATAGGTGCCTATTGCTACGTTATCAGTGCTTTTATCATTCAACCCCGTATTTTTTGTTTTGATATTAATAGATTTGTTAATTGTGCTAAAGGTAATTATTTCTCGCATAAGAAAATTTTCAAGCAAAATAGTGTTGAAAATTACGGTAATATTGTGATAAGTTTTGTTTGTTTATGAAAGGCGCAAAGCAAAAAAACTGATAAGTATCCTGAATTTATGTATTTCAGGACTTATAAAGCTACGTGAGCTTGTACGATCTCCGCTAAACAGGGACCTGGAAATTCACATACGTCAAGCGGATCCGGATTCATATCGTCCAATACTGAAGGAAATCAAAAGCAAGGAGATCCACAACATCATCATAGACACAAAACCGTCAAACATGCAACATTTTCTTAAAGGGGTACGTAGGCGTTTGCTAAGCTTGTTTCGTGGCGCGCCCTTTAGCGTGATTAAATTATTTTTCAATCATTGCTAAGGCTATTGCCCCAGATCCTGGCAAGCATGCTGCCGAAGACCGTCAACCGGAAATCACAATTCCTAATGATGCAAATCGTTCCTGAGTTTACGTAGTCTTAATATAGACACGAGATTAAGAAAGCTGATATACAGGATGTTTCTTAATAACATGCTAATATTTAAGGAGGTTATTAGTGGGTCCATTTTGAGGGAAATAAATCATATGAACATATGTCCTAAAGGTCTTAACTCTTGAACCACAGGGTGCTAAAGATTAAAAAAAAAACTCTTTTTTTATGATAACTTTGATACGACATTCATTCCAAAATGTGTTTAGACAACTTTAATTTCATAATTTTACCGTTTAAAAATTATTTTCTTAATTAAATTTGTGCTTAAAGTTGTATTTTATTTAAATTGTTTTTTCTCGTGATAAGTTTACAGACGCAAATTTTATTTGCTATGCGAAAATCGTACGTTAAACAAAAAAAATCAGGACATCAGATTTGGTAAGAAAGGAATGAGGATTTAAAAAATAATTGGCAAGAATAAAAAAATATGTTGTACAGCAAAGAAATACCTTCCGATGCGTACTACACACAGAAAAGTGATCTCTTGAACGAAGAGAGAATTACTTGGATGACGTAATTGGTAGGTTCGTATATACGTGAGAGATTATTGTCTTCAACCAAGACATTTTATTACTTGGAATAATTACTCGATTTAAGAAAGTTGTTACTCTGGTGAAGGAAGTAAACAGTCTTCAATGAAGTGTATATTTTTATTCCCGGTAAATATTTTTAGCTACTTAATGTAAGAATTTTAAAGATTTGGCACAAATACGTTTTCTATTGCTAATTAACAAGATAGGTATGTTATATTTACTAACTCGTTCTAACCTGTTGCGAGCCTTACATCAAATTATTCCGTGTTGAAACGTTTATTGTGCACTAATCACATGGCACATCCCCTACGGGTACTTCGTTGTTGTTTACGTACAAGGTTTCGCTCCTTTACGGCGCCAGCCCTATGCGGGGGTGCGCGAGCCTTGAAAAAATCACGATGCGCATATTTATTCCAGAGAAAGAGATTACTTGAAAGAAGTGAATTACTTCAGTTAAATAATTAATCAGTTTTTATTCAGTAAACAATACTTACTTATATTAAATGTCTTATATTTTCTTGGATCAAGTAACTACGCACTTGGATGGATTTACTATTACTTCGTTGGAGAAATTGACATTTTTGGGACGACAAATTCAATTACTTCTTTCAATACAATATTGGTTCATATAAAGAAAGAATTTATTTGTCGACAGCATTTATCTGAGAAATTATTTTACTTAGATTGAGTATGTGGCTTTTCTTGTATATACCTAACTTTCTACATCCAAGTAAATATGCATTTGAATCTAGTAAATGAATTCAAGAAATTATGTTGTCTCGTTCCAAATAATCACTTTTCTGTGTGTACGTTTCACAAAAATATCTAGAGTCGTACCAAAGTTATCATAAAAAATTTTTTTCTTAAAACTTTAGCACCCTGTAGTTCAAAAGTTAAGACTTTTAGGACATGTTCATATGAATTGTTTTCCTCAAAATGGACCCAAGCATAACCTCCTTAAATATTAGCATGTTATTAAGAAACAACCTGTATAGTATACCAGGATAAGAAAGCAAACACCACCAAATGCGAAGAGTTTCAGCCTATATCAACATATTACCAAAACTAGAACGAATACTAAAAATCATTGTTAAACAAAATCTTGTTGGTCACTTGGAAAAAAGTGAAATTATGACTGAACAACAGTCAGGTTTTCGTGCTAAGCATTCATGCGAGACAGCCCTAAATTTAGTTTTAGCAAATTGGAAAGAAAAATTAGAGTAAGGGAAAATGATTGTTCAACTGTTTTTCTGTGTACACAGAAATTTTTGTTAAATTGACTCAAAGAAATCTGGTGTTTATAGAGGCAAAGAAATATTCCTCTGCGGATAAAAATGCATTTGTTTGAAATATTTGTTTGGTAGAAATAACGTTTATTTGTGTCAAACAACTTATGTTTTAAGTTAAAATTTACAAATTGTATATTATAACGAACGAGATTTATTTAGTTCAAATAATTATGATTGTGTTGAGTGGACGTGTTTTTGTATCTGATATTGTTCAAGCAGGTCCATTTTGTAGCCTTTTTCACATTTGTGGAGCAACCGAGCATCGTCAAAATTAACTTTATGCCCCGTCAGTACGGTGTGTTTGTATAAATTTCATGAATTACGGAAGGTGTGCTCCTTTTAATATACCAACACACCGTACTGATGGGTCATAAAGTTAATTTTGACAATGCTCGGTTGGTCCACAAATGTGAAAAATGCTACAAAATGGATCTGCTTGAACAATATCAAATACAAAAACACACTCACGACCTACAGATTTCATTGATGAAGAACAGCTGGAATTCTATATCAAACCCTGTATACTTATTTAAAACCGTCTTTAATATTATGTTGTTATGTTAAATTAATATTCTTTGCAAAATTAAAGAGGCACTTTATTCACCAAGAACTACATAATTTTTGCAAGTATGGAACATCCCACATACAATATATTTGTTTGAATCAAATGAGATTTCTTTAGTGTAAAGAAACGTCTGTTTAAATAAAATCTGTATATTATTATTAGCATTAGAAATCAATACTTACCGCACTAATGTAGTTTATGAGGCTGAGACCACCAACCCATAGTCTGTAGTCTCCATAGTCTGTAGTCCAGTGGCGTATACGAATACTGATTCGTACATTGGTCTGAAAATAATTAAAACAAGAAATATTATAGGCTAGAAAATGTGCTGCCAAACTTTTTAAGTATTATAAATACCACATAAATGAGAATTATATAATTTTGTGCTAGCATTAATAAGATTTCTGTCACATAATATTTCTATGCCTAAAATTTCTTTCCTGACTTGGACACAGTGCCTTAAAAAAATTTATCTCTTATACCGAACTTCTAACAAAGATTTTCTCTTTTTTTTTTCCTTTCAGATACTTCAACTTCAGATGAACGATTACAAGTATCATTATCTGTTCACTACTTTTGACCTGGAGACTTTCGACTTAGAAGATTTCAAGTACAATTTCGTGAATATGACGGCCTTTCGTGTAGTGGATGCAGGGGATTTAAACGTACAGGAGATCTTACGAGATATGGTGAAATTCCAGAACAGCTTAGTCATGCCGACAGTCCTTAACACCACCTTCATACAAGTAAGTTTCGATAAAAAAATATTTTCTAGCGTTGAAGATCTTTTTGTAATATTTATGCAGGGGCCATCGAAAACAAAAATATATAACTAAATATTCTAGACTAAATATTCGATCAGGATAAACAAACTCATCAATTCTTAATATAGGTCCACTTGTGAAGTTGTGAAGTAGTGAGGAGAAAATGGAATCTTTATTCGGTCGAACTTTTTGCATAAAGAACATCGCGTGGATAGATTTATGGGGGATTTCGTCTTAAATTCGTTCGTGCTGTCGACAATAGAGAGTCGGAATGATGCCATTTCCTGCAATTAATTACGTAAATGGTAAAAGAACCGACTGGAACGTTGAAGTCTTAAGAACCTGATAGCTTTCCTTTATGTGGTTAAGTTAGCTAATGGGACGAATCTTTATATCCTATAGTAGTATTTTATTCTAATAAATATTCTATTGTCACTGTCTAATAATTGTTAAGTGGTGGAAAGGATTTTCAATATATGGAATTATTATTGAATGCGGAATAACTTTCTAATATTTTTATAATTAAAAAATCATTTCGGTACTGCATACTTCTATTTTGGTAATGTACGTTATTTTATTCATTATCCAATGTTAATACCAGTCGCCATTTAATCTTGTGATATTGCACAAAAACATAAAATTTGTGCGAACAACATTTAACACTATATTCACGCGCAAGAATAACGTGTTCAGCCAAACTTTGCCTTGATTTTTAGCAGAAAAGATGCCTATTTCTTATCACAGCATAGCATGGGACTTACAATCTCCCATAATACCTGAAACTTACCCATAATACGTACTATCTGCCTTACAAATACCGTTCCAGAAATAATGGAAAACGTACAATGACTGTATTATTGTAGTGTAATTCCTAATAACCAAGAAAATCGGGTTACTTCTCTAAAATACGTAGTGGTAGAACAAGCCACAACGCATGCGCAGTCCCTACGCTTCGCGAATACTATCATTGCAATTAGACAACATTGCGCAATAACCAAATAGTTACGGATTGTTAAGTTATTGTACTCACGATTTCGCTTAAACTCTCCAAAATTCGCCGCCGGCCATTGGGGATCCCGACGCGACAGAATAACCGACGCCATGGACATTAAAAACTCCCGAGAACCGCACAAATTCCGACCGAAATTCGACAAAATCAAAGAAACGTCAAAACGTACTCTCACCCGCGGTAACGACTGTAGTAGGCGACTCAACGCATGCGCAGTCGCGCCTCGCTGCCAATACAAACATTGGGATTTCACAACATTGCGCAATAACTAAATAACTACGGATTTTTAGGTTATTGCACTCACGATTTCGCTGAAATTGTTCAAAATTGGCCGCCTGGTATCGGAGGTCACTATGCGACGGAATAATCAACGCCACGGACATTAAAAACTCCCGAGAACCGCACAAATTCTGACCGAAAATGCGAAGTTCAAAGAAACGTCAAAGCGTACTCCCACCCGCCGTACCAACTGAAGGTGTAGTAGACTAGCGCGTGCAGATGTATTCGTGCGTGTCAAGCACCAAGGCTTACTAGGAATTTTCATTGCGATAATTTCGACTGTAATAGCGAAGCTATAATTTTGTTAAAGTTTGATGTTTAATAACTATTGTAATTTTGGACCGATTTTGATTATTTTTTGGGCAGATTGTACAGGATTACATAGAGCTCGTCAAGTACCATAGAAGTACCAATTTATATTTGTTCTGGATATCATCAAATACCGAATTGGAGGTTTACTATTGAAGAAATTGTGTTAGCGTTAATGTTTTCGGATATCTGGCATTATATTAAGCTGTTCATTAACTTTAAAATATCCTTTCGAAAGTCGTTGTTTTTAGTGTAACAAGCAGGGCTGTGGAGTCGGAGTCGTGGAGTCGGAGATCAGACAAATTTCAGAGGAGTCGGAGTCGGAGTCGGAAAAAATGTACCGACTCCGTCTCCGGATCCATGTTTAAACAATGTAGAAAAAGACATGCGAGATGGCCGTTTCCTCAATAGATAGTAAACGATGAACTAAACATATCATTAGGTCTTTTACAAAATAAATATAATTTAGCTACAAAACACACAAGTCGGTGGTGAGTGATGATTAGCAAAATGTTTATTGTGAGTCGCTTGCCGCGTCGCATATATATTTTATGTATTTCCAATTTCCAACAACCTACTTCAATATGCTAATTATGATAGCTCGATCATCTACAAAAAAAAAATCGGCCTTCGATGCATACTTATAGATGAATTAGAATTTTCCAAAGTAAAGCGTCAACGTGTGGTTTTTTCTAAACAATTCATTAAATATTGAAAAAAGTATTTTAATTATATTCCCTTGCGATTTTAAAAAGGAAAAATAGTTTCCTACTGGTTTTGTACCAGAAGAAACAACGTGATGGTATCACAGTAACTCTCAACATTTTTCTTTACTTTTATTTGTCCCAATATCTGAATGTTTGTAAAAGATAATGCTTTACTAGTAAAACTTTGCAATTTTAGCTTTAATGTTTGATAACGATTTAAACGTTTACAAATGTATCAAAACTATCAGCCTTGATTATACAATATTCTGGTATAATCACATCCGTTTGCATTTAACAAAAAATGTAGAGATTTTAAATTGTTACTGATTCTGTCGAGTGTAGGTTACAGATTTTAAGATTATTGGTGGCTATGTCGTAGTCTTCTTGCGATCAACTAAAAAACACCGATTTTCGCAGATTTCGTCACCTACACTTGACAGAATTGAGCCAGATATATTTTTTATTATTAGCTAAGGTACAAACTTCACTCTAACGTAATTTTTTATGCATAAACTTAAACATGCATAATATATGTATAATAGCCGATTAAAATTTATAACTGCATTTCCGATTTAAACTCTACCTTAAGTTGAATGTCGGAATATCCATGTATGCAAGTCATACTCGTTGCAGCCAGAATTGTGCCGTCATTACCACTGACTGAAGTAAGAGTTGAGATTATTTTCATGTCATTTTGCACTTAATTTTGTATTCATTGAAATGCATTTTACTTTGTACTATACAGTGGTTTGTCATGACTTTTGTTATTATTAAAGATAGAACATCGACAGGCCTTTTTGATTTTATTTACAATTAGATTATGTCAGATTTAATTTGTGTTGCCATTAAATACGCTGGAAACAAATAAAACTTTGCCGGAGTCGGAGTCGGAGTCGGACTACCAAAATTATCTGGAGTCGGAGTTATAGTTATACAACCATAGTATGTCCAGGACATATTCTGTTCTTACACTCATTGCACTACGCTGTTTACACAGCAATACTGGTAATAGATAGAATTATAATTTTAATATTTTTGAAAAGATCGAGGTATTTTATACAAAATGCCTATCTTAGTTTGAAATGTCAAATTTTGTTCTTCCACTCACCGATTCGTATTGTTTAATGGTAATGGAAACATTTTATGTCATCACAGCAGCAAATTATTTTGCTCTTTGGTTAAGTTTCAGAATTTTTGATGTACATGTCACTTAATTGGGAGTTTAAATTTATCTCTTATTGATATAATAAGCAGTCTTACACAACAATGCAACGTATGTGTAAATACAAATACATAATAATCTATATCTAAAAGTATAAATGTGAAATACTCTACAGAAATCCAAAAAAAGAATAGAGCAAAAAGATCTAAGTCGTCTGCAATTCCAAAGGATGGGTTCACGTGTCAGGTCCGTGGTTTCGCACCGTAACAACGACTTTCAGAAATTTCTCGAACCGAGTTAGCCGGTAGCTGTCGATAAATCTACTAAGACCGCTGACTGTGGACTTTTTCTCTTTCCCTTCCTTCTCTCGTATACCACGAAAACCTTTAAGATATGATTTACCTCTGAATCCCATGGCGTGTTAAACGGCCAATACTTTAGGCATTATAATGCGATGTCTTCCCCTTCTCATTTCCTTTTATTTTAGCGTTCTTCTTCTACTTCCCTCCTTGCTTAATAATAACAATGATGAAATCTTTCGAAACAACGGAAAAAAAACGATACGATATATCAATTTTATGCGTGACTTTTATTGCAGGATACGTTGGGATGTTAAAAGTGTGTAAACAAAAGAGTGACAGTGATTGGAGGATAAGATATATATAAAGTGGTTTGTTGAATACCTAGAATAATTTATGGGGTTATTTATTTATTATATGTAAGATTTATGGGTATGCTTTTGGAGAATTATTGGTAAAAGTTTGCGATAACAAGTACATTACTGTGCACTTAGGTTTCGTAAAATTCTTGAAGGAGAACATAAATTTCGAGATAATAGACACGTGGAACCGTAGCTCACTCGCCGGTCAAAAATTATCTACAAGTCTATCGCGCGGAGGGATATAAATTTGATATTTATAAGGTTTTCTGGGCGACCGCAAAGTTGTTATTCCTGCTGTTATGCTGGCCACCCAATTACGCACGACAGTTACAAGGATAACTTCAGAGCAAGTCATAAATATTTTCTCGACATTTTAACTGCGTTACGTTGTGGGATATTACGGTATTATAAGTAGGGCGACGTTAAAACAAAAGATAATCAATTTTAGGGGAGGCGCCGCGGCTGCTGGTGCTATAAGAATATTATTTAAGTATTTTTTTTTACTGTTTCATACCATCTTTAGTGGATGAAACTGCGAACTATGTGGCAAACTATGGAAATTGTCAATCAGACAGAGAGAAATTTTAACCTCGAAAAGATCTGAGAAAAAACATACTGGATATCTTTTCCTTTCGTACTCATTTACTTCCATTTGTGTGATTTAATGCCGTGAAATTAAAAGACAGGAAGGTGTTGCGGTTTGGCAAAAACTAAACATTTATTTATTTATTTTTATTTATCAAAATATACATCAAATTTAATTTCAGACCTTCAATTATTTTCGACTTTTGACGGCATCAACACTTTTTTAAATGGCAACCCCATATTTTTTGTACTGATGTTGATAGATCTGTTAATTGTCTCAAAGGTAATTCACAAATATCTCGCCTGACATAGGACAATTTTCGAAAATAAGATTGAAAATTGGGGTAATATTTATATTCAATTATCTTTTTTTTCAACAATTTTCTTATTTAAGGCCATACATCTAACAAAATCAATAAGAAAAAATGGGGTTGACACGCTTTAAAAATATTTGTGAACAAACTTTCAGGATTTCAGGTAAAATTGCAAAGATTAAGGTTTACTAAGAGAAAATTTTAAGGTTTCTAGGACAATGGGTTCAGGTGGTATAAATTTGTGATCTGTTTTCAGGGCAATTAATTCTACCCAAACCGCAAATTCATATTCAGTTCACAAAATCTATTTTTTCTAAATTTATCAGTATTTTACAATATTTCATAGTAATTTTCTAGAAATTTTTTTATGTAAGGTAATGAAATGCTTCCGACAACTGCATGGTCTACCAAAATCAGTAACAAAAAATGCAGTCAGTAATAATTGTGTTCGAGGAAATTTTCGAGAAGAATACAGTTAAAAATTACTTATGTTTATTAATAGAAACACCTACTTTGCTGTAAATGTACCCGAATCCATATCAATATTCATTTATCAATCTTTCACTTTTATGTTAAAAAATTCGTATAAATAAAGATGAAACGATACACCTGGAAAATTAATCCTAGCGTTAGTTTTTCATTTGAAAAATGATGCTGAAAAAAGTGTTTCTGTTATTATTTTTGTATTCATAAAAATAATAATAAAACAGTAATAAATAAAACATGTATAAATTATAATATATTATAATATATATTATAATATAGGTACAAATAAATCTAAACCAAATAAATCCCCTTATTACAAAAAAAAAACATTAATCATATTATTTCCGAATCAAAGAACCGATTACATCTCAATTGAACGCCCAGCTGAGTAGAATGTTTTGTACAGAAGCTTCATCGGGAATACAATATGAAACTCGGTCAACTGTAAACCAGAACTAATTTAATTACTTAAACAATTCCCAGAATGTACCTCAATAATACAAGTACTACCCAGCATATTAGCGACTACTCGGTCCATATCTAATATATTGAATACTCTCAATCTATATGTTGTACTCGAAACAGTAATGAAGACAAATTAATATGTCAAGAAAGATGATCACTAATTCCGTACGAATTCCACGTTCGAAAACAATTTATATCCTAGTACCTAATAAATTCATACGCTGTACGAGCACTTTAATATTCACTGCCTGTACTCGAGCGCTAAGATGATGAAATAACTAATTAATCATACTTGCAAGGTATGCGCACTAAATTAGAATAAATACCAGCAGAAAATATAAGCTTATGTGTACGGAGATGTTTTACTCGGTGCAGTTAAGCCTATTAGTAGTATTAAGTAGTATTAAGTATTAACATATTTGCATAGATTATTCAACAACTAACATGTTTCGTAGTTGAATCAGCTGCTACATATATGCTAATGTGTGCCAATGTTATTTCGTGATTACGTGATCACGTTTCGAATTTAGAAAAAAGTTGCGGGAGATTATCAGAAATTGTTCAGAACTCTCCAAGGAACAAATCCGCAACCACTATTTTTTTGTTCACCACCCCCCACCCTCCCCATAGTACCCTAAATATGAGACAAAAGATTCCCCAAATTTACAGTGTTACGTGTTTTATTATTGTTTCTGGCAGAAGTGATTATTATTGACATATTTTTTTGTCATTTATTAACTAATTTGAAATTGTTTAAACAATTAGGATTTGTTTAAACAAAAACATACGATGTTACGAACATATTTTTCCATTTTTTGCAGAAGTTATTACATTACTGGTTTTTTTGTCATTTATTAACTAATTAGCAATTGTTTAAACAAATACCATGTGTTTAAAGAAATATATATACCTATACAATGTTGCGGACATATTTGTCGCGGATACATTAGTTAAATAATTTTCAATTATAACCTATAATAATTAGTGTTGCAACAACATTACGTATTAACACTTATTAATACTTATTAATAATTTTTGTCAAGAAATACGTACTAACATTGAATACTATTGTTTAAACAATATTATTTGTTCAAACAATTGCACATTAAGTAACAAATTACAAAAAACTTGCCAACAATATAATTACTACAAGAGGAAAAACAAAAAACATTGTAAATTTTTGTTTAAAAACTTGGTACTTGTTTAAAGAATTGCAAATACAAAAAGTAACAAAGTAACAACTTACAAAAAACTTGCCCACAATGTAACAATATAATTTCTACAAGAGGTAAACCAAAAAACATAGTAAATCTTTGTTTAAAAAATTGGTACTTGTTTAAAGAATTGCAAATTTGTAAATAAATGACAAAAAAATGCCAACAATTTAATAATAGTTTCTGCAATAAATATAAAATATATGTCCGTAACAATGTTTTAAATTGTATTTTTGTAATTAATATTTGTTTAAACAAATAATATTTATTTAAACAAATAATATTTGTTTAAACAATTACAAATTAATTAATAATTTAATAATAAATTAAAAATTAAATTAGTTAATAAATGACAAAAAACATATCAACAATTCAATAATAGTAATTCCTGTCAAAAAAACAATAAATCACGTAACTTTGTAAAATTGTAAATTTGGAGAAAATTATGCCTCACTTTTAGGGTACTGCAGGAGAGGGTGGGGGCGGTGAAAAAAAAATAGTGGTTGTGGATTTGATCTTTGGGTAGTTCTGAACAATTTCTGATAATCTCCCGCAACTTTTTTTCTAAATCCGAAACGTGAAAATAAAAGGAAAAAAGATGCATTTTTCCAATGTATTTTAAATGGGAAGTTTGAGGTGCTCGGTGGCACGTGTTAACGTTAACCGATTTTTTTCAAATTTTGGGGGAATTTTTTTTTCCGGAAAAGGAGCCGATTGGAAGGGATCGCCGATTGGGGAAGATTTTGCAAGGTTAAATTTGGACCACCCTAGTGATTACGTTTCCTATATAGTATTATCATCTTTTTAGAATCTAAAGTACGATTACGTACAGGATGTCCCACGGTAGAAACATAGTACAGTCTTGGAATTTAGTAAGTTCGTATCAGTATTTCAGCAGTGTGTCGATGGTACATCCATGTACAAGCTTTTTGTTATTCTGGTCGGCCGCTCGGCCGCCAAGTGCAAAAAATTGTCCGTTTACGCTGCAACTCGTATATCGGAAATTTATTATTTGCGAAACCTTGTTCGAATGCTTTGAATTGGTTTATAATAATTTATATAATTCTATTTATTAGCTTAGAAGTAAAGCCGGTGGCCCCGTGCGCAGTCATGATGCGACGTGCACGTTAAAGAACTCTTACTGGAGGTTGGAATTCCTTCAGTTCGACAAAATTCCTGGGTCTGTGTAGCCTGCCCTCAGCGTCGGTGATTGGCTTAAGTTGCGGAAATAGACCGACGTAAAATAAACAAGTCAAAAGAAAAACACGGACTAGAACATCATAAAATAGCGTCCTCTATACCTATAGCACGTCTGTAATACCTGTGATATATCATCTGGAAACTGGAAACTGTAAACGCGAAGGTGTTAATTGGCGTTCAATCGTGTCGCGAATGACTTGGCCCATTGGCGTCCCTCGAATTTAACAATTAACGGAAATCGATACAACACCGAACACCGAATGGTGTGGCAATGACACCGCTTTAACGTCCGAGTATTTTACGATCCGAACAGCGTTAAGGCAAATCTGAATCGTACATCTTTCGGCGTTTTAGTGTTCTCGAAGCCCCACGCTCGTCGAATCGTTGAACAGATTGGTTCTTACAAATAAATTGGCTTAGGAGACACTTCGCGAAATGTCCCGTATAAATTGATAGAATTGATTCTCTTCTTCGTTTTTTTTTTTTCGGAAGCGATGGCTTACGTTTATCTATTTAGGTTAAGAGCGATAAAACGATTTCTGCGGTCGAGTGGCTGAATTCGCTGATAAATTGTGGACTAAATTATGAAATATTTTTGGAGATATTTAAGAGATATGGAAGTTTAAAACCATATAAAAATTGTAATAAATGTATGTTCCATAATCTCAACATATGTACAGAATGATATGATTATACAGTATACAGTATATGCAGTGGCGTACATCACCGAGGGATTTTTTAAATCTGTTTTATCTACATCGCTTGAACGCTGGGATAAATGGCGTTTTATTACGCAAAATCTGCAATATATTAACACGTTCTATTTCTAGAAAACCCAAGTGTTTATACCGTATGTATATACAAACAGCAGACTAGTCGTATGCCTAGTCTGCTCTTTGTATATACAGGATGTTTGGTAGTTCGATGTAAAGTTTTTAAGCGTGCTTCAAGAGACGATATAGGACATAATAAATTGAATATGAGGTGGGAAGAGTATAAATAAACAATTCACTCTATTTATGTAATACATGTAATAAAAGTTAAAGAGTTTGAGAAAACGCTGTCTAGTCTATAATACTTCTTGTTTTCATTATTTTTAGGCTGAAGCGGCGCTTATGTACGACTCGGTATTCGTATTCGCCATTGGACTACAGACCGTGGAGCAGTCGCACACTTTGAAGTTGTCGAATGTTTCTTGTGACCGTGAACAACCATGGGATGGTGGTCTCAGCCTCATAAACTATATTAATGCGGTAAGTATTACTTTAGAATACTAATAATAATAATACACTGCTCAAAAAATTAGGGAAACACTTTTTCAAAACCTGTAACTTTCTAAATAATAGTTCTAGGCAAATCAAATTTGGTATCCTTCAACGGCATATTTGACTAAAGAAAATTATAAAAACAATGTTAGAGTTATATTTTTGAATTAAATTCAAACAGAATAACAAATATAAAACTATAATCCGGCATTACAGACACAAAAACATCTGATTCGCGTTTTCCAGACTGTATCTTTATTATACGACATTGTGCTTATTCCCTCGACCACTTTATACCGAGAGAACAGCAATGCGCATTTCGGTTAAAAGCGATAACAATAGCGGTACCGAAAAGCAACAAGCAAGTAAACGTATCCATGTGACATAAACCGATTTTTACAGCGAAACGCGCGCTCTGTACGAACAGGAAGCGGGACGTAACCACCGCAGACGAACAAGGGGGAAATTTCTCGTCTGAAAGCACTTGGCATCAAGCTGGCTTCGCTTTTCCGGCGCCACACTCGATCTTGCTTTTCCGATCTTTTCCCATGTTTGTCATTGCGGATCGTCCTTAGTTACGACATACTATTGGTTGGTTTTACGTTACAATTGAAAACATCTTCAATTGTTTGTACACTGATAGAAAAGATTTCTTGTTTTTAAAAAATGTATCCTTTTGAATTCATTCTTTTGGATTTAAACATATTTTTTTGACGCCAGCAATATTTACTTCATTGAATACTCTACTTAGTTTATTTGCTTGTAGAGATTAATTTATTTGGAATATTTATTTAAGTTAAATTAATAAGTATATTTAGATTTAAACAAAAATTTCTTTCCTTTAAAGTAATATTTTTATTTTTATTTAATAAAAGTTTCTTTTCAGCAAAGCAATCTAATTTTGATTGAAACAAATATATTTGTATACAAGAAGAGATTTGTTTGTTTCTTTAATCAAAGAACCATTTATTGCCACCTTAAAATATCGCATTTTAACTCAACCAACACTTTGTTAATTTAAAAAATTATAATTTTTTCACTCAACACATTATTTCTACCAAACAAATATTTCAAACAAACCCATTTTTAAACTAGATTTGTTTAAGTAAATGCATTTTTATTTTAATTAAACAATATTTTCTATCTGTATATTATTACACTGTGTTACAAAAAACAAAAAACGAAATATAGTTTTCACGAGACATTGCTGAAGTTGTTGAGCTGGTAGAGCTAAACATAATGGCATAGCTGAAATTTTCCAAACGCCCCCAAAATCTGTTTTTTCAACAAAAAAACTGTTTTTGGGTACTTGCACGTGTATTAAAATTCAAAACTCCGCCAATTTCTATTCGATTCCCAAAATAAAAAATGCAAATGAAAGAGGACGCATAGACCATTATAAAGATGTACTGTTCGGTCAGATCCAATAACAAATCGAAAAGTTATGGACGTTGAAGTTGAGAAGTCTCCAATTAATTTCAGATTTTTTCAACTTTAACAACAATTTGATGACCTATTTGAATCCGTAATATTTTTTGCTATTTTTTATTGAAAACCCATTTGAATTGGCGTCTAATACGCGTTTGTTTATTAGAATCTGTTGATATTTAACAGAATTATCAAATTTTATTGACCGGCTAGACACACCACACTACGTAGAAGAAATATACAGGCCGACTGTAATAAATCCGTAGTCTTTATACACATTAATTAGACATTACTAGCACTTATATTTACAATGTTATTCTAAAATTATGACACCTTTTTTTTTCTTTTCCATTTTGTTGTTACCTGCCAGACTATCACAATATGTTACTAAGTACATTAGAGTTTACGTTCATTACATTTCCAGGTATATTTGGATTCAAAATAAATTGTACCAACAGTAAAATTTTCACTCGTTTATTGAAACAGTACTGAAATATTATCGTGATTTATGAACAATAGAAAAAAAAACAAGACATGCAACAAAATTAAAAATGTTTACTCGATCTCCTTCGTTTATACAAAGCATCATCTGTTTCGCGTTTAAGTGGCCAGCAGTAGTCTGCGATCATGTTGATGGTGTTTTTTCCTTGAAAACGTTTTTCGATAGTTTCCATTTCCTGATGAAATCGTTCACCTTATTCGTCACTGAGTTGGCCAAGACTGTCCGGAAAGAAATTCAAATGATAATGCAAAAAGTTAATTTTGATAGACATGTTGCAGCCCATTTCACCGTAGGCACTCAAAAACTCTTGTACAACATTTGCGTAGTCGGCAGTTTTATCATTTCCAAGAAAGTTATCGCACAATGAAATAAAACTATTCCAGGCCCATCTTTCCACATCATTCAGTTTAGTTGCAAAATCGTTGTCCCGCATAATTTTCCGAATGTGTGGAAACTAAAGACCTACATCGTCTTAATAGTATACACAATTGTAATAGGTTAATATTGTCGGTTAATGATTTTACGATATTTTGGTACAAGTCGAATAGTACTTAATAACATATTAGATAGACTAAAATATAATAAAACAAGGTAATAAACAAACAAAATAATGTCTAGTTAATGTGAATCTAGAGTACGGATTTTTTTACGGTCGGGCAGTAGGTATATTCCTTCTGCCAAGTGTGAATGTCAAGAAGGTGATTAAACTTCGATAAGTCAGTCAAATTTCAACCGATTCTAATAAACAAACTCGTATTAAACGTAAATTTAAATGGGCTTTCAATAAAAAAATAGAAGTAAAATTTTATAGATTGAAACAGTTCAGAAAATCTGAAAATAATGGGAAACTTCTGAATTTGAACGTCAATAACTTTTCGACTTTTTATCAGATCTGACCGAACAGTCAGTCCTTATAATGGTAATCGAATGGAAAATGACGGAGTTTTGCATTCTTATACACATGCAAGTACCCAAAAACAGTTTTTTTTTAAACGAGATTTTGGGGGTGTTTGGAAAATTTCGCATACGCCATTATGTTCAGTTCTACTAGCTCAACAACTTACACTATGTCTCGTGAAAAGTATATTTTCACTATAACACAGTGTTATTATTAGTTTACGTTCTAGCTTATTACCTGTACTATCATAAATTGGCTAGTTAGGCATCTCAAAGGGCCCTTTATTTCATCTCTGTAGGTATGAGTGGGTAATTAAATGCTTGAGGTTTCTTGCACGCGGTGGGTACATAAGTTAAGCCCGTCTCTGTGCCGATAATAAGGCCTTTATGGCAAAAGGTAGCGAACTGTGATAGGCGCAAATTTTCCTTTTGTTATCGAGGTTCCAGCGCCTGTAGTCTGTAAATTGCTCTACGGAGTAACCCAGCGCCACTTTGGCTATTAAGACGGTGTTCGCATTAACCCCTTATAGTCCCTTATATTGTTCACTTTCGACAGGAATTTCTATCGAAATTGTCTGTTAGATGTCGGTCTGTGTGACGTGACAACGCATTTATTATGTTACCGTATTGTTTGGCCGATTGATTACCTATATAGAATACAATTTGATATTAAATTTGATATTAAATACGGATCATATACACACAGAAAAGTGATCTCTCGAACGAAGAGCGAATTACTTGGATGAAGTAGTTGGTAGGTTCGTATATACGCGAGAGATTATTGACTTCAACCAAGTTATTTTATTTCTTGGAATAATTACTAGATATAAGAAAGTTGTTACTCTGGTGAAGGAAGTAAACAGTCTTCAATGAAGTGTATATTTTTATTGCCGTTAAATATTTTTACCTACTTAATGTAAGAATTTTAAAGATTTGGCACAAATACGTTTTCTATTGCTAATTAACAGGATAGGTATGTTATATTTACTTACTCGATCTAACCTGTTGCATGCCTTACATCAAATTATTCCATGTTGAAACGTTAATTGTACACTAATCACAAGCCACATCCCCTACGGGTACTTCGCTGTTGTTTTGGTACTAGGTTTCGCTCCTTTATGGTGCCAGCTCTACGCGCGGGCGCGCGAGTCTTGACAAAATCACGATGCGCATATTTCAGTTAAATAATTGGTGGGGTTTTATTCAGTAAACAATACTTACTTATATTAAATGTCTTATATTTGCTTGGATCAAGTAACTACGCACTTGGATGGATTTACTATTACTTTATTGGAGCAACTGACATTTTTGGGACGAAAAATTCCATACTTCTTTCAATACAATATTGGTTCTTATAAAGAAAGAATTTATTTGTCGACAGCATTTATCTGAAAAATTATTTTCGTTAGATTGGGTATGTGGCATTTCTTGTATATACCTAACTTTCTACATCCAAGTAAATATGCATTTGAATGTAGTAAATAAATTCAAGAAATTATGTTTTCTCGTTCCAAATAATCACTTTTCTGTGTGTAGGTACCTATGGGTAAAATATGATAATTTTGTAATATTGCTTCCACATATTACAGACACCGCTAAAATAATCAGGGCTCATTACAATACTTTAATGGGATTATTTGCAATCACCCTTTTACGAACTGTATTGTACGTTGTATATTACGGTTGCATATTCAATACGCTCATTATAATACCCATTATTTCATTAAGTCCGTTGTATTATTTGAGGGGTAATGTAAATTTAAACCCCTAATCATCGAGGTTTACCAGAGTATTTAATAATTTCATGCAGTGGTTTCATCTAAACAAACTATGCCTAAGCTTTGTGATAGGTAATTACTTTATCTTACATAATAAAGGTCTTAAAAATGTCGATTTTAACAAAAATTATTGGTCTTTATGTCTGAAAACGGTCTCCATAGTAAGAAGTACAAGACGTTTTTGATACGGTAGGAATGAAACAAATTGTTCTGTTTTGAGACCTATTTTATTTAATTTGTACATAAATGTAAATGTGTGAACATACCAAAAATAAATAATAATATTTGCAAATTTGTTGCAAAGAAACTGGTTTTTCTTTGTGAAGAACTTTGAGAAAGAAGAGGTGGCGCGTTATCAAATTAATTAATAAGCATGTTTTTAAGATATGTGAAGTGAACAGATTTTAAGCTTTGAAACTTAAAACTCATGGAATATATTATTGGAATTGAAAGTGACGTTTTTTGGCGTTTTCGGGACGATTTTGGCGTTTTCGATAGATTTTCTGTGCTGAATGCGAATGCGGTCTAAACAATGGTCGGTTTTTGGTTATTTTGTTCCTGAAAGCGCGTACACTAGTACCAGTAGACTCCGTCAATGTTTCAAGCTCAGTTAAGAGTGCTGAAACGTACTTCGTACCGATGTTTTAATTTTGCTTTTAAATTTGAAATTTTTTGCACTCAAAGGGTATTAATTTAATGTAGCTACAGCATACGAACAGGACAACGATAACTAAAAAGAGAATACATACCGAAATTGGTCAGAATTGAACATGGACAATAAATAATTGAACAATAACTTACAATGTTCTTTTTGGATTTATAAATCCTTGCTTCATACAATGCATAGTAAAATAACCTATCTATACATGCAGTAAAATAGCCAAGAAATGATTTTAGTTAGACGATCGGTACGAAGCAAAAACGACGATTGTTGTGCTTTTGAACGGAGAGGTATGTATTCTCTTTTTAGTTATCGTTGTCCTGTTCGTATGCTGTAGCTACATTCAATTAATACCCTTCGACTGCAAAATCTCAAATTTAAAAGCAAAATTAAAAGATCGGTACGATTTACGAAGTACGTTTACCAAATTTGCTGAACTTTCTAGGGTGCGGAACGCACCCGTTTCGGCACCCTTAAGACTTTTTCCAGGATTCCATGCAATTCAGTTCATACGTTATAATAGCCTATTATAATACAAGTTTTATAAGACAAAAATTGGCGCATGAGTTGTTTTGGGCACGACGAGCGTAGCGAGGAGTGTCCAAGTGGAACGAGTGCGCCAATATGTCTTCCACGACGTCAATATCATCAATCTTGGATAACTAAAAGTTACTAAAAACTTGTGATCTAGTGTTTTTTATCTCGGTTTTGTTATGAGTTTATTACGAACGCAAAGTAGAAAAAGTATATAAAGTATAAAAAGTATAAAAAATAAATAATTCGTTTTTATATTGATGCATCATGTGTAGTAGCTAGAATAAGCATATAAATAAGCCAATCATCTTGGCAAAGACATTAAGAACAATAATGGGAGTTAAAATCAAAGTACTACCTGACAATGTCACACAAACATATACCTTATTATATGTAGATATTGTGACATCACAAGATGCCAAGTTGGTATTTTTAATTTTAGAAAAATAACAAAATCTATGAAAAAAAAGTTCTAAATGCATTTTTTGTCAAAATTTTGATGGTAGCACAGCTTTGCTTTTTTAAACAGCAAAATTCCGAAGTTAAAACTACGCCATGGAATAAAAACTCGTACAAATTTACTCAACTTTTTAAGGGGGTTTTACGTTATTTTGTGACATCTTATGGTTTTTATGATATTGCCTTGTAGTATTTCAATTCTATATGCAAATTATAAAATTTCAGATTATATTTTAGAGCCGATTGATACCAACGTGAGTATTTCAATCGTGTCACAAAACCGGTGGATTGGCAACTGAATTTTTTCCGAAAGGCGCCCAAATTTTTTGCGCACACACAAGAAAAATACCTCGCGCCGGGCGTGTCTGTATGGAACAACCATAAAATTTCGAATACGACATTTTGCCAAAATCCAGGAAATGTTTTAAATAACCAAATATTCACCGAAAACGCCATTTTAAACTTATGTCACCCACATGGCAGGCATCGGAATTGTTCGAACGCATTTCCGGCCGTAAAATTTCACAGGAAGCGCTTCCATGGCTTTTCACTTTTCCTGTCTATCAACCGCTTTTGCCAAAAACGGTTCGAACTACATTACGACTCCATCCTGTCCACCGAATACCGTAACCGGATTAAAATCCGTTCTAATCTGGTCATTTTCCATTAACACCCCTATCCGCAGGCGTGGTCACCACCACCACAGTTCGCCACCCCTTTCCGATAAAGTAACCACGTGTACTCCACTTTACACACTCTAGTAATTAATTAATTCGATGAAATTCGTTTCTTTTCTATCAAAAATACTGTAGTAATGAACTAATTTTTGGTATTTTTTTTTTCATAGGTTGAATTTCGAGGACTTAGTGGACCAATAGAGTTCAAAGAGGGTAGACGCATCCAGTTCAAACTTGATCTGCTCAAGTTGAAACAGCATGCGATTGTCAAGGTCGGTGAATGGAACCCAGGGGCAGGGGTTAACGTTACCGACCGGGCCGCTTTCTTTGATCCAGGAACGATGAACGTCACTCTGATTGTCACTACAATTCTGGTAAGTACCTCCTGTACCTTTACCAACAAAAAAAATGCTATTTTTCCATAAGCATGGGAATGATATTTGTCTGCCTAAAAATGCATGGCAATACGTAAGCATGGTTGAAATTCTTTTGATATTTTTTAGAGGAAAATTTGTATACGGTTCCTAAGTTTTACAAAGAACAACAAAATGTAGATTTTAAAGCATGTTTTTGTGAACTTTGTATCAAATATAATATGGTAAGTTAACTAACATAATATGATTAAAAACTATAATAAACAGTACAAGTCACAAATATATAATTTTCCCAGTGTAAGTTTTGTGTTGTTTAATCCATTCTGATACATACGTTGTTATTTCAAGAAATACAAATCGAGGAAGCAACACTTACCAGGTAAAGAAATGCCAGCCATTTCACAACAAATTCAACACAGAGATCTAGTGGCACATTTAAGATACACTTGAACTTGAATTTACTTCGAATGTACTCGAAATTAGGAAATTTTCGACGGAGTTATCAACGGGCGTACGAACAACATGCGTATATTTCCGAAACTGCCTGGTCACGTCATACACTGCGAACACTATACCTTTTAAAAACAAGTTTTTTGGATACGCTGATAAGCGGCGACTCGAATGCTGGTGCATATCGTGGCAGTAGAAAATAAGGCATGCTTTGACGCATGATGCGATGACGTCCAAAAGACAAATCGTGGCGCGCTTTTTAAACGGTTATGGCAGTAAATAACAAACATGATTCTACAATTAAATCTTGAACTTTCAACTGGGGCAATTTACGTGATATAGTATTTACTTATATTATTACGTTATTTTCTATAGTTTTATACACAATATACGTGTGTTTATTTAATATAGGTGTTAACATTGTTGATTTTTGTTCAATAATTAAATAATAAAAAAAAACACTTTTCCTGGTTTGACATACTTTATGGTTTGTTTTGTACGTTCATAACAGACAATGAACTTAATCAGTTGTTAGTTAAAAATCTTATCATTTAAATATATATCTTGCTGAATATTATTGGCTTCTACTGCCAATATTTTTTAATAAGTTGACTATATTGAGGGTTTCAACTCAAAGAATAAATATATTTCTATGTTGATACGCCCCTTTGACTTGAGGTAACCAATATATAATATATATAATATATAGTACTAGTACGTTTGTTTCTCAATAATTATGGAAACTTCATTTTAAAGATATTGCATAATTGAAAGGAGTAAAGGTAAAATAAACTACTTTATTATTTTACAAATTTCTTTAATTTATTTTTTCTTTTCATATTATTTTGGCTTATTTTTCTATTAAAGTCTAATGTATGTGATCACTCTAACCATTTTTTTGATAACTTCTTTTGGTAAATTAGATGATTTCTGAACTCTTTCTGTTACTGTTTTAAAAATGTATGGGTCCTTTGTTAAACCATTTCCATGCAACTTATTAAATTCTTCCACTACCTTCTTTCCCAATGTTATAAGTTCATCATTTGGATATAACAACTGTCCTTTTGACAGTGTATGTGTCCATGAAATATTTGATATATTTCATATATTTACCTGGTAATAACGAAAAAACGGAAAATATTGGGCCACCCAAATATTGTACTTTATAGTTAAGAACTACTAACAAACTATTACTAACTTCTTTGTCCTATAAAAAACTTACATTTTAAAGGTTAGGATTTATTGTTGTTGATATATTTCATATATTTACCTGGTAATAACCATAAACACTTAATAATAACTGGTAATAACGAACAAAACAAAAAAAGTAGAAAAAGGAAACGAATTGACCACATAAACAAAGCTCTGAACAATTTTAAAATGTTTGTAAATAAACCGATGACGTGAGCGATGACGTGCAAAAGACAATGCGCTCAACAGTATAGAATTGGTTCTCGCTTTGAGCATGCCTTATTTTCTACTGCCACGGTGCATATAACGGTAATTTAAAATGCGAATGTTGGAAGTTAGATATAGAAAATTCTTTTAGGATGTTTTGAGATATTTTGGTATTGGAAAATAGGAGAACCGAATAGTAGGCATTACAAGTGAAGTTGATGAGATAAAAATTACTCACTGTGCAGCAAATTTTTCGTTTATTTCCTTACTTACGACGGCATATTTCTATTAGTCTGTGGCCACTGATTAAAAAAATATATAAAATAAATCGTTTTTATTAATAAAGGTGACAAAATTGAAACTGTTCGTTGTTTTAAAAAATTCTCGGAAATGATTCTGACGTTC
The DNA here is from genome assembly GCA_963966075.1 of Aphodius sticticus. Taxonomy (NCBI): domain Eukaryota; kingdom Metazoa; phylum Arthropoda; class Insecta; order Coleoptera; family Scarabaeidae; genus Aphodius; species Aphodius sticticus. The sequence continues at coordinate 489,145 of OZ014506.1, read as the reverse complement.
CGTTTTGTTTTAATTTCCTTGTTGATTTTGATAGTTCTCGTAACTGAGTTAATGGTAGCATTTTTGGGCTTACATAGGGAAAACGTCACAAGGGACTCAAAGTAAATAGCTAAAATCGTCAAAATGTGGGGAAGGTGTCATAAAAACAAACAAACCAAAAATTTTGTTTCTATCACGTCTGCGTCAGAATAAACAAATGAATCGGCGAGTTCGAAAACAGTACCTACAAGTTCAAAATTGGCCATTTTGAATTGAAATAGCCAAAATGTTCACTATGATTTATTCTATCGAATAGATCTAAAGAGGATGCTTGGGCGAAATAAACAAGTCCAGAACAGTGCTATTTTGCTCCCTCATGCAACGCGTTTCTACTCAGTTTCTACTTATATATCAGTCGTAAACATTCACAAACTTCGTAATTTGCATCAAAATCGTTGTTGAGGTACGCCGAAGTAATCAATATGAATATCAATATCAAAAAGATAGATAATATTAAAAAAGTCCTCAAGTAGGTAACTGGTGGAAATTTACAATTTTACTACCACGTGACTTCCGAACCGACTACCACCGTAAAATAGAAAATTTAATACTATCATGTATATATGTAATCATCAAACTCTATATCATATCGCCATATACAGGGTTAGTCAAAATTACCTAAATAATTGTCCAACCGTAAACAATTTCAAAAAAAATTGCAAGTAAAAGTTGTTTTGTTTTAAACAATCTATCGCTTAAATATCTTTTTATTATACAGGGATGTTCATTTTATTCTGAATATCTGGTAAACTTTCCTTTTCCAAATAGAACCTGTATAATTTAAATATTTTTAATTCTAAGATTAATTCTAAGAATTTTTGTATGATTTTTTTCTCAAAAAATGTATTATTTTTGAGTTGTGAGCAATTAATCAAAAATAGACGAAGTTACCAAAAACCTAAATAATTCTCCAACTGAAAAAAAAATCAAAAATTTCAGGGTTTGAACAAAGCAATGTTTATTGTGGAAATTTAGTAAGTGATAGCACATCCTGTATATTTATACATATTTTTATTATAGGATTAATTATTTTGTAGAAACCTTTTTTTAATACAATACTATCATTTTTTAGTTAGGTATAAGCAATTAATTAAAAGTCCTTGACTTCAATTTAAGAATATTTTCCCACATACATACACATTTCTTTTAATTTGGCAGCTTGAATATTTAATTTAATTCTATTGCATAGTTTAGTTATTTTTTCTTGATTTTTTATATTTTATCCGTTAATGATCGATTAATTGCTCATAACTCAAAGATGATGCATTTTATAAAAGAATGATTCTTACAAAAACTCTTAAAATTAATCTTAGAAGAATTAAAAAATTTAAAAAATACAGGCTATTAGAATAGAACAGATGGCTTGTTTAAAACCTCAAAACTTTTCTTTGAATTTTTCTTTGAAATTCTTTACCGTTGCAGAATTACTAAGGTGTTCCGGTAATTTTGACTAACAATGTATAAACCGCCATTTTGAATTTATTTTGAAAATCTGACATCACATTTTTAATTATCAATCTTCAAATAGTACGGGAAATAAGTTTCATGGAAATCCAAGATGTTTTACCTTTTCGCCATTTTGAATTTTGAAAATAGGACATCGGATTTGTAGTCTAGGATCTAGACTACTCGGAAATATGACAGTAAATAAGTTACATAAGCACCCGACATCTTTCTAAATTTTCTAGTCGCCATATTTAACCCGCCATTTTGAATTTAAAAAATAAGAAAACGAGTTTGGAATAAGAACGCAAAAAACACTATACATCATAATAAAAATAATATTTAAATGCTTTAAATGAACAAATGTTAAAAATGTACGCTGTTTTTCTGTTGAGTTCAAAAACACTACAAGTCAATGATGATTGTTTTAATCATAGCTCTGCTTTTAATGCAAATATAAATAAAATATGTAATACCTTTAATTCTCTGTGAAGTACTTTATATTTTGTGTGTTTTTGGCACAAAATAGCAAATTACATTTTTCAAGATATTCGACCGACAAAATTATGATAATTTTCTCAGAACTCACTTTTTGGACTTGTAGTGTTTTCGAACCGACCGATTCAATTATAAACTTAATAATAAAATAATTAAAAACTTTGAATTTCCACCCTTATAAGACACGTATTTATAAGCACATGGACACAATTATCTCATTTTTCAACAAAAAGTAACTTAGTGAGTTTTACCTTTCACCATTCACTAATTATAAAAAAATATCAAAAGAATTGTCCACCAATACAATCTAAAGTTACCCTTTGTTCTATTTATAAACGCATGTGTATTATAGTGTAGTCATCTACGTATCTACGTAGTATCTAGCATGCATTTCTATCTTCCTCAGGAGATACCGTATGTCATGATGCATCTTGGCAAAAACTATACCGGAAACGGACGCTTCTACGGCTTCTGCGTTGACATTCTCGACCGAATCTCAAAGGAAGTGGGCTTTAACTATTTGCTGGATTTGGTACCGGATAGAAAGTACGGTGTCAGGAACCAGAAAACCGGAGAATGGAACGGCATTGTCCAACAGCTTATCTTGCATGTACGCGCTCTGTTCCTCTTGCATTTCTTTTGTTATACAGCGTTGCAGTCGCTCGGTATTCGACCGCAGAATGTGGGTATTGTTAGAAGGTAGATAACTGAATGAAATTTTCTGTCGAGCGGTAAAAATTCTGTACGGTAGAATAAAAGATTCGTACTTCTGTGACTGGTATGTAAATCTTAAAGCTATACGTAGGCTGTCTCGCGATTAGATTAGTATTAGTTGTTGCTACATTTATTTACTATATATAGGGTGATTAGCTAGCTAATTAATAAACTTCAACCATGTACCATATAAAAAAATAATGTCAATAGGTAGTTTAAGTAGACATGAATAACCCAGTTTACCCAGTGATATGAGACAAAACACTCGTCTTTCCGATTTGTTTTCTCTTAAACCACTTACCACAAAAATTTCAGTTTTTCTTCAGACTGAATCTAGAGTCTCTTCTATAGATTGGCGTTTGTGCTTTCTTCAGTTTTTATGTAATAAAGGTTGCGAACAAGGTTTTGATGCAAGCCGATATCTCCGGAACGAATGTTAGCAGGATAACGCAGTTGTCATGCAAATAATCCTTATTTACTGCGATACATATCCCTTGAATTTAATAGCATTCCGATTATTTGTTAATTTTTAAGACCGAAATAAACATGAACAATATTTTGCGCAGTTCGGCTTCCCTCGCTTGTGGGTTTTGGTGAGAGGCAGTCGAACGAGATGCGTAGTTTTGACGCGATCAGTGAATCCGTTTAAACCCGTTTTTGTAAAATATGTTGGGGTTAATTAATTGTACACCTAAATTCATTATTTATATTTAACTCGCACTACTATTCAAAATTCCGAACGTGTTCTGATCATATCGTACTAATAGTAAATAATAACAGCGGTTATACTGGGCAGTTCAACAATGTTCAATAATCCGGTAAAAAAATTAGCCCAATTGGTAGGTGATGGGTAGAAAAAAAGTTGTAAGTTTTTTCTCTATTTATGGCATTTATTCTAGTAGTTGAGTACTTTCGCCTAATATTACAGGCATCTTCAGAACCTAAAAAACAAAGTGCAAAGAGCGCCGCTAGAATAGTAAAGAATAGAACATAATAGGCCTACCAAACACGAATCATAAGAGATGTATTGTCGATGTGCTTCCGCTTCTAGGATACACATCTCTTAACCCTTATTTTTGGTATTTTAGATGGCTAATTCGTGTTTGGTAGGCCTATTATTTTCTATTCTGTACTATTTTAGCGTCTCACTTTGTACTTTGTTTTTTAGGTTCTGAAGATGCCTGTAATATTAGGCGAAAGTACTCAACTACTAGAATAAATGCAATAAATAAAGACAAACTTACAACTTTTTTTCTACCCATCACCTACCAATCGGGTTAATTTTTTACCGGATTATGCCTTTCAATAGTAAATAATTTTCTACTGTCCCAGCTACGTCAATCGTAAATTGCTTTAAAAATTACTTAAAAATTATTATGCAATTCTGTTTTTACAGTGCATATCCCGATATCGTGCTAATATTCGTTACTGAGATATCCGCTTCCATGAAAATCTTGTTCGCGACCTTTATTACACAAAAACTGAAGAAAACAAAAACGCCAATCTATAGAAGAGGATCTAAATGCAACCTGAACAAAAAATGAAATTTTTGTGGCAAGCGGTTTACGAGGGAAAAAAATGGAAAGACGAACGTTCATTTAAAAGGGCAAGAATCAGGGACCTTTTCTCATTTCCCTCGCGCTCATGTTTACACCGAGAGGCAAAAAATGTTGCAGTCATACAACTTATGTAGAAAAGATTCAGAAGTATGATACACTTTATTTTAATTTGTTCTGTTTGGTAGTTTTAGAGTAATGCGCCTTCAAACACAGGAGTCAATTTTATCGAAATGAGAGATGGCAGTTAGGGCGATTCTCTCGTGCGGGGTCACAATTGTATGGCTTTTTGTTGGTTATATGACGTCATAGAGGCTCAGGAAACTAATTTACATAACACAAAAATATCTGACGTATTTAACAGTTTTTATTTCAAATAATGGTTTGTGAATATACCGAAAGTACTGCATGGGGTGGAATTTATAACCAGAACATAGGTCGTGTGTGGTATCATTGGATAGAAATTTTAATAAGACACAACATTTGTTTGAAAACATTGTTTATAAATCATCCGGTTTACGAAAGAACCCATAATCAGTTATGACATCTTCATTAGCTGTAATCATGACGAAAACTATAAGTAAAAAATAGTTTTGTACAGTGTAAAGACTACCAAAAAATAAGTTTTTTCAATAATCCAGTATTATATGGTCTATTTCGTAATTGAGTAATATTGAGTAATATTTCTTTCCAACGAAAGATGTTTTATTTTAAAATATCTATTCAATGATACCACACACCATCTAGGTTCTAATTCGAAATTCTGAAACTGAGTGCCTACTTCCGGCAGATTCCAGAAATTTATAGCGATCTTTTAGTCAATGAACTGCCAAATCTTTTAGAAGATGGTGGCATTGCACACACGCAGGTCAATATGGCTCAATACCATTTTAAAAACAACACTAAATGGCGAGTCTTTTAAAACAACTTTCCAGGTTATAAACGCATTGTTCGTTTAGATATGACGAGACAAAGTTAGGTAAGCAGAAAAAAGTATTGCTCGTTATTTTTAATGTCCAAACAAACATACAGCTGGATTTTATTTTCCGAAACGAATAGCTTCTTTCGTCTAATATTACTGGACTATAAAGCATATAAATCACTCTGTATAATTAACAACTAAATATAGAATAGTAGAGCCACTATGCATGTCTAAGAGTTATCTATTGATTGGTTGGCTTGGTTTACATCAGATTTGCATGGATTGCCTTGGCTGTTAATCCGATGATAATCCTTGTAATTGATGTCAATCAGGAGCAGCCGTACGTAATGCTGAGACACCAAACCAACCTGTCGGGAAACGCTCGTTACGAGGGCTTCTGTATAGACCTGTTGAAAGGTATCGCTTCGATGGTAGGATTTGAGTATCGTATCGAGCTAGTCCCTGATGGAAAATACGGTGCTATCGATTTGGATACCGGCGAATGGAACGGTATAGTCAGACAACTCATGGATAAGGTAAGTGGTTCTTTTTTTATTCAAAAATTAAGGAACACTTCTTAAATTATAAAAATAAAATGGGTGCCATTTTTTAGCACGACAAATTAGTGTCCCTCACGACAAATTTATGTAAATTAAAGGCAAAATATGCGATTGAACGACAGAATATGTGTTTCAACGACAAAAAGTGTAAATGAACGATAACATATGTGACCTGCTCCGAAGAAAGAGGTCTTAAGGGAAACTCTTTCTTTTGTAAAATTTTTGTGACTTTACTAATGAATCGAGGGATGTGAAATTTTGAGGCCTCATGACTCTTGCCTTGCGGTGCAACGAAACTTTTTTTTATTTTATCCGAGATCAATCGGACAAAATTTGGTAAAGTTTTGACAGCGTTGAACAAAACTACACTTTCGCGGGAGGAATCAATAATTAACTCATTCCATACCAATATGTGACACAAATGAACCACGATGTCATTCTGATGAATAAGAGAATTTATTTATTTTTTCAATCCCTTGAAGAAAAAAAATACAGCCGTTTGAACAAAACCGTATTCTTAAGGAAAACATAAGATATCAAAATTATTAGCGTGTATACAGGCTGTTCCATAACTTATGTTTTTTTTAAATGGAGCAACCTATATTTCGGCACAATTTTGAATTCCTCGCATAATTTTACGACAACGAAAAATAATATTACCTACCCTAAACTTTATACTTGTTGATTTATTGGCATTATTATGGAAAAACAGCAGTCTAAGAAAAATTGTATATCTCCTGTTTTCAATTTTATTGCGCACACTTAGATTGTGATTATGTAAGAAGCGTTCTATTTGCGTGATTCCCTACCATATCCAGATTTTGTACAGAGTGGTCATAATCTGCAACAAAATATAGCAAATGGTTATTCGTAAGAATGAATTTTTTTAAATAGAACCAGTGCTAAATTAACCATTTACACCATAGGGATCTCGCTTATTACTGGAGATAAAGCCTATGTTTAAATTTGGCAAAGTCTCGTATTTTTGTGTTGGTCAATTATCTGAAAAGAAATTTAAGCTATCATTTGTCATTTTGATATCCGCAAAAAAAACAGAAACGTTAAGGTATCGTTTTTAATTTTTTATTCAAAACCCAATGTAGCTAGATATTTGAAACAAAGACATTCTACAGCTACTTTTCAACAAGGAATGCTGTGTCATTTTTTAATTTGAAATAACATCAAAGATGGCGGCGTAACCATGGCCAACTTTTATTTTTGTGTTTTTTCTCATTTCCACAATGTATAACATGTTAGCATTATTTTTTCAAATAATTTTGTAGTAATCATAAAACCTTCAGGTACCTAACTGGAGCTTGGTTACAGACCGCCGAACTCGTTGCCAAGCAACGTCAACAAAATGCACTTGGATCAAGCGCTCAGCGTTGGGTTTGCCATTTAACCAAATAAACCTTAATTGTGGTTGATTGTGGATGTAAAATGCCATTTACCAATAACGAAAAGCGTGATATGATAAGGGTTTATTATTGTTCTCATAGAAATGCCCAATCATACAAAATTCCTAACATTGGACAGAAATTTAGTGGACCATGGATCGTTTAGTAAACCCCGCAATTCTTATAATCGTCATGAAAATGTTGAAAACGATCAAAGAGATAGGTTAGAAATAGTAAACGTTAGATTACCATAATTTGCAATGCTTCAACTACTGGTTTTTAGATAAATGACGATCCTCGGATTTCTACGCGGGAAGTAGCTTCTAATTTGGAATTGCCGCAAACACGTGTTTGGAGAGCATTACGAACAAAGAAATTGAAACCGTACAAACCCCCCACAAGTCAAACTTTGCAGTTGTACGAAATGATATGAATCAACAATTTCCAAATCGCTGGATTGGTAATGGTGTCCTGCTAGAGTGTCCTGTTAGATCCCCTGATTTAAGTCCTCTGGACTACTTTCTATGGGGAACTGTGAACGACGAAATTTATCATGGTACTCGCAGAAATATCGAGGAACTGCGGGATCGAATAACAAATGCGGTCAATGCTATTCCGGGAAGAACAGTTAGAAGAGCATAGCAACGTGTCGAAAAGCTGGCTCGATTTTATGCCTTCAAGAAAATGGCGACCAATTTGAACATTTACTTGAAAAATTAGCTTTTTGTTGTAACTTGCTTCTTTTACAATCTGAATCTTTTTAATTCAACGGTCAGTCCGGCGCCGGAGGTCTGTAACCAAGCACCAGTTGGGTACCTGATAAGCACGACAAACAACGAGAAAGAGAAGAAAGTTTTTTTATTATTAAACAATTGTTTTAAAAAATAATGCCAACATGTTATTGCGGAAATGAGAAAAAAAAACGGCTATCGGAAAATGCCAAAATTCACCATGGCGCCCATAAGAAAAACAAAAGTTGGGCATGGTTACGCCGCAACATATTGGACCAGTTTTTTTTTTATAAATTCTCAAATCTAATAATCAAATGTTGAGTTAATAAATTACGTTGGTAACTTGAGTGTGGCACCACTTGTTGTGTCCGAAAAGCGCCGTCCGCGTCGTCGTCATCAATTGAACAGGTCGTGAGATTTATGAGGGTTAATTACGTAGCACGAAATGGAAATTCTAATTAGATGGCAGTGTAAATGTAGAAGAGGAAATTAATTTTAGGTTAAGAGACGATTTACTGGTTCATTAACGGTACGGTTCCGATACTGCCCCCTTAATTGCTTTCGATTCCAGCCAGATACACGAGACCCCCATACATATGAACATTCATTTTAGTTACCCGCTAATCTCGGTATTAAATTTCTAATCTGACCGGGTCTAACTCACTCCCCTAGATCAATGTATACAAGCGTGTAATATAGTAGTAACGGAATATAGGATTTCAAACTTTACCTGATCAATATGAAATCTCGTATTACGCAGCTAGACCAGTTTGGGGATATCGGATGTCATAAAGCGAAATTTAGTTTAGATTTATTAAATTGAAGATAACAAATATTTGATATTTGATAAGAAACTTTATAGATTTAGAAAACTTTGAGGCGAAGATAAAGGAATAGAATTGGAATATGGTTTAAAAGCTATTGAAAGGGTACCTTGTTGAGGCGACAAAAAATATATCAATAGGAAAATAAGTGCGTATTTGAAAATAAGAATCTCTAATGTTAGTGCCCAACTGATGGAGTGTATTCCCATAAAAAATTCAACTAAAAATATTTTAAAATGGCGGAGATACAAGCAGTTTAATTCCCAGGATGTTTCAGTATCAGACCCAACAGTATTTTGAATGAATTGTATTGTGGTGTTTCCCGAAGAAAAGTTAGTTTAAAAAATCTTCAGTGAACACGCATTGTGTTGTTGTAACTAATGGCTTTCTATTGGAGTTTTCCAAACTGGAAATACAACTTTACAACGTTAATGTATGTTTTTCTTCTTTTAATAACAGAAATGTTCAAGTTCATTTTCTTAAGGCATCACACATTGACGTGTCTTCTGATATTTTCAGAACATTACTTACCAAAATGTTATATGATCGATTTGCAGCTTCATACTAAATTCATTTAATGCAACACTGGTTTTAGAATGTCTGCTTGCACGTACCGGGTGTTACCAAAACTATGAAAAACTCTTAAGAGTAAAGTACCTTTATGTTCAAAGCTTTGGAAAATTATTATTTGAAAAAAGTATTTAGTAATATTACAGATCATTAAATACGAACTTATAATCACCTTGTCCATTGCATATGCCGAGTGGTTTTTATTAACAATTATCATTTTTATTATCAATTTCTCAGAAAATTTTATTCTTCGTAAAATATTAGAATGCAAGTATTTGCTTTCATGTACCGGATGCTACCAAAACAATCAAAAACTGAAGGGTGATGTTACGTTAATGTTCAAAGCTATGCAAAAAAAATCATTTGAAAAAAAAAGGATTTTTAAATATTATATTGTCTATAAATACGAAATTATAGTCATCTTCTTCGTTGCATATACAGCGTTTTATTATTTGTTTTATTTCTTGGTAGGTAATTTCTTTGCCTTCATAAGAAAAATAAAGACGTGAAATCTTTTTCAATGTATTGTGAATTATAGTGGAAAAACTGGAACCTTGTTTTTTGCCTCATTTTTGACACCCTGTGTGTTAAGTAAAGTAATGGTATAGAAAGTGCTTACACTCTATACAAAAGACGCTGCTTTTACGAGCATTTTGTTTTTTTATTCGTTAATTTATCTCCAAAATTATCCGAATTACAGCTTTTTGCTGAACCCTTGCGTTTATCCCACAAATTTATTTCGTTGTAGGATCACATTGGTTTTGGCAAAAACTATTGCCATTGGCATAGCAATTAATTTGTTAAAAAATATGAGACAAGGTCAAAAATCAAGTGCGTCACTTATTTTTTGGAACAGTCTATTTCATAATATTAGAAAAAAAAGGCATTAAATATGAACCTTCGTCGTTTCATATACCGGGTGTTCATGTAACAACTAAGGAGATTATAATGTCATATTTGATACACTACTATTTCTAAACACTTTTTTTGAAACAAATTTTTTGTATAGCGTTTAAAATGAAGGTAATTTACTCTTAAGAGTTTTCAATAGTTTTGGTAACACTTGGTACATGCTAGTAGATTAATACGTTCTAATATTTGTATTTTAGGTTTAGGACAATCCACAAGCTTTTATAAAGAATACAATTTTCTGAAAAGTTAATGCTACAAGTTTTATTATTTAATAAAGCACCAAAATATTATGTATGTCAAAAACTAAAAACGATAGATAAGTTTAATTTTCACAACCGAGTTCTCCCCCAAAAAAATTGTTTACTACTGCCAAGTTCTTCAATAGTAACATCATAATTAGTACACCCTTTATATTGAGGTGTATTTCTAAATTTATGATTCAAAAGTTATGATACAATGCATCACTTTTTCCAATTATTATACCAGAAACTGAATTGTCAGTATATATTATACCACAAGGGTCAGTTTCAGGACCCCTTCTATTTAATTTCCATAAACTTTCAACACAACAAAATTTACGAATTAAAACTAAAAATTGTAAACAAAGATCGAAGTTTATTTATTTCTACTGTATTGTGTGGGTGTAAGTTGCACCGCAACTGTTGTTATTGGAAGGTTTACCGCGTGCGGTACGTACAAAAACAAATTAATTAAATAAATTCCTAGTAATCGTAGGCGAAGGAGTTAAATTTATTTCAAATGCAAACACGTTCCGACGGAATAAACGGCCGATTAATTATCGCTCTGCGACGCGCTTGGCGATAAATCGACTTCTGTTGCGCCGATGACTGTCATTTATTCGGAGCGAAACGACGGATTATCCAGCCGCACAGGCATTCGCCCGCGTTATGACATGACGAATGAATATATTCAAATTTAAGAATGCCTCTGGGGGGGAGGGGCTGCGAGTCCGAAAAATGTGTACGCCTGTTCAAACATTTGATATCAATTCGCCAGACACGCCCGCGAATTCATTTTTAAATCGAGTGCACATATTGAAACGTAACATATTATGTACTTCGTTGTACATGGGATTTATTGGACATTCAATGAACCGAATCTGAAAACTATTATTTTTAATACAGGCAGTTAATTAGTTTAGAGATAATAGGTAGAAATAAAACGATTAGTACAACTGCGCTTCCATCTAAAAATTAAAGCTTAACCGGCGCATCCACCCAAATTGGTTCTCCACACGTAAATTATTTTTAATGGAATTGTTATCCACTTTTTAAAACCTAATTTAAAATTAAACCAATGAAGAACACTTAATAACGTTTTTACACTTACCAATTTATGCTACATTAATATACATGGTGTCATACGCTAGGAACAAACTACAATAATGGGTAAAAGACATCGCAATACACGTTTCTTCCATGTATAACGTTGGTATTGGACATCCTGTAAGCATGAAAATATGTTCTGGCTGTAGAGCGAATACACAGTGTGTCCAGGAAAGTCCGCATATGAACAAAATTTTTATTAACCATTTCTCAGAAAATTTCATTCTTTATAAAAGTTGGCGGCTTGTATGAAACCAAGAGCGATTTAGAATATATGAATTTGTGATAAGAGCAAAGTACCATACGACAGTTATAAGTACACTAGTGGAAAGACTCTATGGCATCAGTTACCATACCTATGACATCAGACCTGATGCCATAGGTATGACTTCGCCATCTGGTTTGAAGGGGGAATGGAAGAGGACAGATTTTTTTTTGTTTATATTCTATGGACAGACGAGACAACATTTACGTTAAATGGCAATGTTTCTTCATAAAATAGCCGTTGGTGGACACAAGAAAACCCGAATTTTACGATAGAATGCCGATATCAGTACCATTTTAAGACCAATTTACTGTGCGGTATTTTGAACAATCAAATATCTGGGCCCTTTTTTTCGTTAAAATTTAAATGTAGAATTATATCTTCATCCTGAACAGCGTCTTAAAACTTTTTTTTAAACACCGTCAAGAATTTTTTAAATCAGAAATTAGACCACCGTTGGATGGGCAGAAAAATTCGGAATCGAGCTACTGGCCACCTAGATTCCCAGATTTTACAGCTTCAGATTTGTTTTTGTTACGTCAAGAAGAAAGTCCACAAACAATGACCATTTAGACTTAGAGGAAGCTATACAACATTGCATCCATAGCAGTCCACGGAATCTTCTAAATAATGCTGTGTGTGATTTTTCTGGAAGAATGTGGTTATGCATAGAACGGGAGGGACACTACCTGGAGACATGATGACGTAGATGAAAAATATCAACTTCTTACCCAGATACTGAGTAATGTTCTGATAATTCTAAATAAACATTACTTATACCAAAATCACAAAAAAAATATAAATAAGTTAATCAAACTTCAATAAAATAGATTAAAAGGAAAGGAACTTTTGGTTTCATCCAAGCCGCCAACTTTTATAAAGAATAAAATTTTCTGAGAAATGGATAATAAAAAAAAAATTACATATGATGCGGACTTTTCTGGACACACTGTATATGGTAATGTACTTTGTTTCTAGCGTGGAACACCCTGTAGCTTACTAGTCATTAGACTAGGTGTTATTCGCAAGTACCTGTCAGGTGCTGTTATATAATAAAATAAAAACAAAATCCCAGTCATGAAGCAAAGTTCAAAGCTTCGTTAAAAATACGACTTAATCAATTCTTGTGTACAGACATTCAGTCAGTTTGCATCAGTCAATTAAAACTTGAGAGATATTCCGCGGGGCATCTGGTTTCGAATACGCGCGAGGCGAATTTGGACTAACATTTAATGAGGGGTAAATTATTTGCGCCCCTGAAGCGTAATCATATTTAATGAGGTCCATCCAACGTTCTCAATTAACGACGAATTAATCAATTTTGGAGTTTCCGTTGCAACTAACTTTCGGTGTATCGTTTTACACAAACTCTACACTCGATCGTACGGTTTCAATTATGGTAAACCGATACTGAAACCATTATACGTCGAATATGGTAGGGCGAAATTGAGTAATAAAATATTTTTATCTACGACTCGTATATAATAAGTTCCTTTAAGGAAGGAAGTACAATATATTTCTTTGAATCAAACTTAGAACTTTAAAGGAAATAGATTGAGTAGATAAAACGTCGTATTTGACTCGTACATAACGGATATAAATCGCTCGCTCGTCAAATAATATACTATTTAACACATAAGCTATCTTAAACTCACGTATAACTCACAGAAATGGTTTATTTGCATAAATTATCCTGGATAGGGTGTCATCTTATTGAAACGCAAACGTTTCTTATGAAGGATCTGTGCTCCTTCAGTCATCAATATCCTTCAAGGCGAACAAAGTAGTTTTAATAAATTTGGGAATCGATTATGCAGGCAATATCAGGCCGTGCCAATATTAGAATTTCCTCTGACAGTATTTTTAATTTCGACTCCGATTTTTCAGGCCTGCTAGGCAAACAAGATTACGCACAAATTGCAGTTTTATCATGTAGATATATATTGTTCTGGTGTCGCGCAAAGCTTTGTGTTATAGCTTTAATTAACTTCTGGAAAATAATTCACAGGGATTTAACAACTGGATGCATATAAAAACTGTTAAACCTGTTTCAGTATTCAAACGGTAGAATCATAAATAAGAATTTTAGAGTATAATTTCTGCGGCTTGGGGTTACTAATAATAGTAAATTGTGTCCTAATGAAGCGGTTTAACGGCCTTCATATAGATAATTACCACGTTTAACTGTACACGTCCCAATATAATAGGGTGATTCACAATGAGTGCAGGAAATTTTGGAATTAAATTAATTTTTTAACTACACCCCGGAGCAGAAAAAAAACGGAACAATAACATTTTGATAAAAAGTGTTGTTTAATAACAATGACAACATAATTAATGATGGATTTAAATGAATAAATTATCATATATATAGTCATAACTGCACTCAGTTTTAGAATTTCAAAATTAAACCTAGTTCGTGTGTGGTTTCATTGGGTAGATATTCTACAATACAGTGGACTCTCCTATAAAATTTTCGATCCTCAAATTCCTATAACGCGTTTTCATAAAACGCGTAATATTAAACCGCGTTGTAGGAGAGTCTACTGTACTGTATCCAATTGATATTAACGTATTGACGTTAATTGTATTGTTTCAATGTTCTTGCTTCCTGTTTAAAAATATCAACTGTCCTAGTGTTTATTGCGTCTTATGTATTTACATGTTCGTTTTCAGCATGGCCTGATGATTGGTTTCAAAACCCGAAATTAATTGCCTAAGATTAAACTAATGAAACTAGTCCACAACGAAGTTTTATTTCTCATTTCTTCACAACCGATATACATCCTGTATATTGTGCATGTTCAAAAATAATAGACACAAATTCTGTAGGGATGAATGTTTTATTATTTTCTATTCGCTGGAAATAGATGCTTTAAGTACAGTCACATTTAATCAATAATCTCTCAAATAAACCCTATTTTTCAAACCATAAAATACTATAGTTTAACTTTTATAAAAAGCAAACAAACGACTTAATTTTAAAAACGGTCCCCAACACCACACCTTTACACGCAAAACAACATCACACAACGACAATATTTTAACCTGTACTCATCACAAATAATCCCATGCATTAAATATATGACCAGATGAAAGAAACAAGCCATTCAAACGAAAACAAAAAGGAAGAAAACAAATTTGCTCCTAAACAACAAAACTACACGACATTCGAAGTTAGCCTGCAAGAATGGAACGACTCAGTGCTTCCCCTGTTGGAATGCGCTCGCGAGAAACACAGCAACACATGATTATCGAGCACATGCTTCGACCTGTCCCTTTGATGCCTAAGCGGTATACGAGAAAACGCAGAATGGACAGTCTGGCAAGGTGTCACAGACTTATCCGGACAAATCGACACACCCTCATAAGTTTTAACATCGAGCCTGTCATAGTTCACCAAACGCTTCAACTGTGAGTTG
Organism: Aphodius sticticus; assembly: GCA_963966075.1. Classification (NCBI taxonomy): domain Eukaryota; kingdom Metazoa; phylum Arthropoda; class Insecta; order Coleoptera; family Scarabaeidae; genus Aphodius; species Aphodius sticticus. Next base: position 473,946 of record OZ014506.1, on the reverse strand, counting down.
CTAGTCTGAGAATAACACGATGGCCTCTCTATTTCTGATAATGACGAGCATATCGAGTCAGCTCTATACGTATTACTCGAGTTCATGGACCACGCTGATATTTTTTCGACGATACAAGGCGTGGGCGTTAGGGAATCCACTGAGAATGAATCGTCAGTCTCCATACAAGGAATAACAGGACCTGTGGTGTCCTTAGTTGGCCAGAGGTCCTCTGGTAAGTGAGCGTACAAGCAGGTGTACGTCTTCATCAGTGTTTTTACCGAATACGGGGTGGAGCAGACGCACGTCGTCGTCGTGTCGCTTCTGGCCTTCGAAGGCGTGCTCGTGGTGTCTCGTGAAGACTCGGAAACGCTGCACTTCATGTGCTTCCGCCTCGGTGGTGCTCGACTCGAATCTTTAGAAGAACTAGAAGCTCTCGAAGTGCTGGTTGTTTCTGTGTCTGTGTACGTGTAAGACGAAAATGACGTTTGATCGTTGGTCATGACCGGTGAGCGAGATGGTGTGATGGGTTTTGATGACGTGGTGCATGAGACGCACATGTTGCTGGGGGTGAGCGGTGGTTGGTCGCCCTTTGAGATGAAGGACCATATGGAGTCGATTTCTGGTGTGGCTTTGTGGTTGTTGACGCGACGTTGTTGGCTGCCCATCGATCTTTCGCTGCCTATGAAGGAGATGGTGTCGATAGGGCTGCCGATTTTGACTCCTTTGCGGGAGGGGGTCGGGGTGATCGAGCGCGCTTCTGATTTATTCGAAGCGCAGGAGGTCTTATGGGATACCTGAAATTGGACGATGTCAGCAAGCTTTGACTAGGATATTTCTTCTCGGTCCGGTTTTTCTGGATAGCTTAGGTTTCATATTGTATACTGCGAAATATTATACTTTGCTCAAAAACACTTTTTTTGAAACTTGTAACTTTTTAAATAATAGTTCTAGACGAGCACATGGAATAGAAATTTCTGATCAAAATGTTAGGAACAGATTAAAAGAAGCGAATTTTAAATCAAGAAGACCTGTCCGCGCACCACGCCTTACGCAACATCACAAAGCTGCGTGAATGAGGTTTGCTCTGGATCACAGAGATTGGCAACTTCGTCACTGGACGCCTGCACTGTTTACAGACGAGTCAAGATTTCGTTTAACTCGGTCGAGTACGTGTATACAGGGTGTCCGGTAAAGGTGTTCCGAAAATTAGGGAGCTGATAGAGGACGTCACTGCCACCCAAAAAGTGTATATGCCCTTTGGCTTTCGACGCTACATACAAAGTTATAGCTTTTCTATTTTTCAGTTCTATATTCCCTTAAAAATATAACCGATTACAAAGTCGGCGTTGTTTATTTAACAGAAACAAAAAAAAAACACTTACAAATAACAATAAATAAAAGAGGTTTGCAAATACTGCTCAAAATGTTCTCATTTCAGCACATTTCCCAAATCCTGCCGGACTCTTTAAAAAATTTCAGGTGTTTCTCGAATGCGATTGCAGGCACTATTTATTTGTTGTAGCAGTGCCTTTCTGCTACAGCAGCGTTTTCCAAACTGCTTGCGATGTCCTTCTCCCGCTCTCGGCTATCTCAATAATTTCGCTCCGCTCTAAGGGAGGCGCGCATCCCAGTTTGGAAACCACTGTGCTACAGCGAATAAATGGTGCCTGCAATCGCATTCGAGAAACACCTGAAATTTTTCAAGGGGAAGGCAGGATTTGGGAAGTCGTGCTGAAATGTGCATTCACATGGAAGGGCAACATTTTGAGTAGTATTTGCAAAATTCTTTTATTTATTGTTCTTATTTGTAAGCGGTTTTTTGTTTCTGTTAAATAAACAACGCCGATTTTGTAATCACTAATATTTTTAAGGGAATATAAAACTGATAAATAAAAATGCTATAACTTTTTAATGAAGCGTCAAAAGCCAAAAGTGCATATACACTTTTCGGATCGCAGTGACGTCCTGTATCAGCTCCCTAATTTTCGGAACACCTTTACCGGACAGCCTGTATAGACGTCCTGGTGAAAGCTACGCAGCCGCTACTATACAGGAAGTGGATAGATTTTGTCGTGGATCTGTGATGGTTTAGACTGGAATCAGTACATCTAAAACATCTTGGACGACCATGTGGTGTCCGCTGCATATCGCGTCGGTCAACATTTCATCCTAACGTAGGACAATGCAAAGCGACATACCGCCGGCATCGCCAGAAACATTTTACAAGAACGTGGACTTCAGGTCATGGAACGGCCGGTGTTAAGCCCTGACCTGAATCCTATTGAACACGAGTGGGTTCAGCTTGACCGACGTGTTTGCAAGCGCCCTAATCCACCACTAACCATACAGAAACTGACACAAGCCCTGATTGAGGAATGGGAAAGCATACCCCAAGAATCTCTTCGCAGACTAGTGCGAAGCATGCCACGCAGGTGTGAGGAAGTGATTCGTGCTCGTCGAGGGCATACACTGTGTTAAACCTCACCAATCCACAGAAACTCCGACTGTCATCGATACTATGACAGTAACTTCCATTTTGTTTTGCGTTATTAATTTACATTTTTAAGTGTAACTTAAAGAGTTGTAACATTGTTATTGTAATTTTCTTTAGTTAAATATATGCCGTTGAAGTATATCAAATTTGATTTGCCTAGAACTATTATTTAAAAAGTTACAGGTTTCGAAAAAAGTGTTCCCCTACTTTCTTATATGCAGTGTATTATCTTTGTTTAATTTTACCGATTGTAGTGTTTTTCCGGAGTCTTTAGCAGCAACAGCAGCTTTCTGCGCCCCAACATAACCATCGTCGCGGAATGGTCCGTCCACAGTGTTGCAACCGCACGTATTCATCTCAGGTGCTGAATTTATTCCGATTGATGCTGTTTCGTCACCAGATGGAGATTTACTTGATAACGAGTCAGAGGGCGAATTCTAAAAGAACAGTTATCACTATATATTGTTCTCAGAAATATATCGTCAACTAATAAGTTCGAACCCATCTCTATTCAGTTCTGTATTCAGTATAAAATCCTACAATTCGTATGTGAAAACTAATATTGATGACTTGAATTGTTGAGTTGGTTTCCATATATTTTGTTTGCGGTGAATACGAATCCTGATTTAAAAGGGGCGTTTATTCATATACCAGTTACACACAAAACACGGGCGCATAAAAAGCAGATCGGAGTCGAAACTATTGCACTGATGTGTAAAAGTAAGGTACTGTTGGAATGTGTAAGCATAGGGCATTGTTCCGGGATAAATATAAAATTCAACCGCGCTTGCTTTAATCATGGACTTAATTAGAGAAAAGAAGCTAATTTTTGACACAATATATGGTTGATTTAATATGCTTTCATGGTGATTAAGCCAATAGCATTAATCCCGGAACAGGAGCTAATTTATGCAACATTTTAAGACATAGCTTTTTAAAATTGACCCAGCAGTTTTGTCAAGTTGATCTGCTTTTTATGCAATTGTGTCGAATTACTACGACCTGTCACCGCGGAGTTCTGTGAAGAAGGTTTCTGTAATAAAGTCCACAGACCGAGACACAGGAGAAGAGTACTAACAGCTCATATCAATAATAACTAACAGTTGACAACAACTACAGTAAGTGCTTATTGGCAAAGGGCAGAAATCGGCTGAATAAATTAAGTAAGTATGTTTGTTTATACACAAAGACGAGTACAACGGTTCACCGTTAGATGGAACCACATCCTTGGCGTACTACAGACTCAATGCCAACGTCGATCTCACAAGCATAAACGCCCCTCTTAAAGTAAAGTAATGTACACTTGCGAGCAAAAAAATCCCATCGAAAATGTAAGTCAACTTTAAGTTTCAGTTCATCTTTTGAAGCAAAAATACTGAAGTTTAAAGTTGACTTACATTCTAGGTGGGGCCGATTTCTTTGCACGTAAGTGAATATGTACGACTACGTACGGTAGGTGTTCGTGAGTCATCTCCATCCATCGTTGGAAGAAAGATGGAGGGCAGTTGCAGTTGCATCATTTTGATCGCCGCGGTCAGTTCCTCTTTTCGTATCTTCAGTTTGTTCACTCTGTCTTCGCATTTTTCTATGATGCATTCCCAGAATTCGGTCTTTCGATCTTTCGGTAGAGGTTTGAAGTCAACCTCTCCTTCGCCATAACACGAGTTACATGGCATCGTAATACGAATACGTATATTAGATATGTGAGAGTCTTGGTGTGAGATGAAATGTGCGGCTGGAATTTTGAGACGTCTCCTAAAAGGTGTCAACGTGACACTACGATTGGTAGATACGTCACCGTATTTTCAACAAACAAAATCTAAAGCGTTCGTGGAAAATCTATTGGCGAAAGATTAGAAACAAAAACATCTCACTCTATTTATCTCGACAAATTTGTGATTTCTAAGCATCCAATGACCGCAAAAAGTATCGTCGATGGAGACAGATAAAATAAATATGAACCGAATTGTAAATACAACCATAATATAATGAATTGTATTTATGTCTTTTATATTGATCGTGTGGTGGTTTTACAACACAACTACGTTCAGCCTAATCTAAGCAGCTTGGAGCAGCTTTACTTGACCCTGCGCAATAGTAGATAAAAGTAATACAGGTCATTATAAATGATTGTAGTCGAAGTAAGCCATGTCCATGTTAATAAATTTTTGCCGCTATACCCAAAGAGCTGTCAAACTTGTATGCCATTTAAAAAGAGCGGAAACCAAAAATATTTAGAGTTGATATCATGTCCTACTTCGACTATAATCATTTATAATAACCCCGTATAACGGATCTAATAAAATAAGCATCCATAGTCAGCTTAATGTTGTATCAATTCTCGCATGTTATACATCAAATTCGAGATAAAGAGGTGTATTACTTGCTGTGGTAATGTATATGTATTACTTGTTGTTGTTGTATCCACGCTACGTGATAAAATATAACTTATTCATGTACTCGAAGAAGTAAAGTTTTGAGTGAAAAAAGCATGTAAGATATTGATATTTTTACGTCAACTTTTGTACACTTATAGAGGAAGGTGTAACTTAGACCTATTAAGTGGCACTTTTTTTAATTTTAACCTGAGTTCTTCGTAAAAAAATTGCAAAATTAGCCAATTTTATGTCATATTCAGAAATAGATTTGTTAAAAACGAACAGAACTATCACAAATCTACCACTAGACGCAAAATTATATATTTTTTATCTTTAATTTGGTGTATTTCTTTTACGATTATGTGAACTAATTGCTGAGAAAAAGCCTCAGCAGTTTTGCGTGTTTTGCAAGTAAAACGTAGGGGGTATGGATTCCGCTTAACAGTAAATCGGCTTCTGACCCCATGGCAAGGGCTTTTTGTAGGTTTTTCATCTAACCGTAAGTTATTAAGTTAATTGTACAAATCTAAATTTTTTGTTTGTTTGGACTCATTGTTTGATCATGTTAGATTAATTGTTCATCTTTCTTCTGTAAGTGCGACAGGCACATTGGTTATATAACGTGTAAATCTAGTGAGTAATGTTTAGTTCTTCTGCATTTTAACAATTAATCTTGCCCTTTGATTAGGAGCTTTTAGCTTCAGAAAAGAGAAATACTATCTCATTTTCACTTTCAGATTTTCCATTATCTGTTTAAAGAAATAATTCCCCCCTTAAATAACAACATTAAGAATGAGACGCAATAGCAAACCATGTAATTATCATTTATTATCTTCGTACTATCTTACATCGTCTATATTAAATCGTAGACATAATTCTATACAATGATATTAAAGATAACAGGTACTGATTAATATTACATGTCGCGCGATGATTGGAAAACAGAAAATCGTCGACAATTACCATAAAAAAAACAAACTACCCGTACTCATTTATTCATCGAAGTACCGCTCTGCAGGTGATATTCGGCGACGAACTTCTCCAAGAGTTCGCTGCGTCCGTGCACGTACGGCACGCAGCTACACGTCGAGTACGTCGATAGTTTCTCGGTCAACGATTTCCGACTACTGTGGCCGCTACAAGCGCAAGACGACGTCGGCGTCGGCGTCTCGTCTCCTCCAGCGGCATCCTCAACGCCCGCCAGCGTTGGGCAATGGCAAGACTTCGCCTTCATCGCCTCAAACTTCCGAAACGTCCACTCCAAGCAACAGCACTCCTTCTGCTGACACTCCTTCGGGACGCTACAGCAACAGCCGGCCTTCGGGCCGTGCGTGGACGAGCCACAGTAACACGTCGAGATACTCTTGTAGGACAAATCCTCGCTACTAGCGTCATCCTTGTCTTCGACCGAAGAGCCTGTTGTTAGAACAAGAGCATGAGAGAGGTCACGAGGTGTGTGTGTTAAACAAGAACAAGATCTATATAATTATTAAACTATTGGGGCGGAGTTTCCGGCAAAGACGTGCAAGAACAGCTGTCTTTAGCATCCACGAAACAAGAGCAGGGTTTCATCGAGATGGCGGAGCAACTACAAGAGGACTTCCTAGTCTCCAGCGAGCAATGGCACGACCGGTAGGAGGTCTTGTCGTGCAGGTTCGCCCTCACCGACCTACCGCAGTAGTCGCAATTGAAGGTGATGGTGGATACGGCGCACGAACACACGGAGGCCGTGTCCGGGCGTCCGTCCTTAAAGCAGACGCAAATCGACTCACCGGTTGTTTGCACCTCGGTGCTCGCGCAAGAGCATACCGTCGAAGGTTGCGCCGTTTCGCTTCGCCCGGAACAACAACAATCGAGATCGCCAGCCGCGGAACAGCATACGCTTCCCGATGCGCTTCTCGAGGAGCACATGCAGTCAAAACCATCTACTTCGCGCGAGCCTTCGGTCGAGCAGGAGCAGATAGATTCCGTCGGCGCCTTCGCCGCGTCTCCGGAGGGGCAGAGACACTTCTCGGGTACTTTCGAAAGACACGTGCAATCCGCTATCGAATGATCCGAAACGACCGACTTCTCGGACGAGCACATGCACTCGATGAATTCGTCTTCGGGTTCTTTGACCGGCGGACACGTGCAGATCGACTGTTCCGACGACGCTCTCCTCTGGTCCGGCTTGACCAAGGACTCCTCGGAGCACATACACTCCGGATCGTTGTCCAGGCAGAGCGAATGCTCCGTGGTCGATGGTCTTGAGGACTCCCGAGAAGCGCACATACAATCGGGGCCTTCTAATGCCGAACTAGCGGACTTAGATTGCCTCCGCGGCGACGTACCTTCGCACGTGCAGTCCGGTTCCCCCGCTTTAACTGCCTCCCCATCTCCAGCGTACGGACAATCCTTCGTCGGGATCAGATCCTTCTTCAAACGGGCCTCACTACATTTACAACTAACGTCAAACGATTCCTCCACCTTGGGTTTCGCCGCTCTCCCCCTCTTGCAGATCTCACAGTCGCACAACACCCTATCGCCAATGGGTTGTTCTTTAGGTTTCTCGACTTCCGCCTCCTTGCCTATCAATAACCCAAGCTCACCGTGGAGCTTCTCCATGCAAATCGTGCAATCGCATATCCCTCTCATCGGTTGAGCTTCTTGAGGGGCACCAGCCTGACTCTTTAAACGTTTCTGGTATTCTTTGGTACAGGACGTACAGCGACATATCGGTTTCTCCGCGCCTTGTTCTTGCTGAACAGGACCTCCTAACTCCACGTTAGCCTTATGGGCGACCTCTACAGCCTCTGGTTCTCCCAGCAGTCTCTTGATCGCTTGTTGTGCGCAAATATCGCAATCGCAGAAGCCGTTAGCGTCTCCTGGCGATGCGTCTGTGTTGCACGCGCAACTCGCCATCGCTGGATCGTCAGTTTTGATGGCTATCGACTTAGATTCTGGTTCGGCCGCTTTGCAGATCGGCTTCTCTTTGTGAATCGGTTGTTCTTCAGGTTCTTCATGAGTGGGTCGGTGGTCAACTTCGTGTTGAACTTGTGCGCGCCTAGCAGCTGCGTCGGCGCATGTTGTACAGTTACAGATAATGGCTTGACTATTCGGCCCTGATTCAGACGCTTTGCCAATTGGCTTTTCGTGATGACTCGGGGTTCCTTCATGGGTGGGCTGGTGGTCTACTCCCTGTAAGGCTTGTATACGCCTCATAGTCTCATCGGCACATTTTGTACAGCTACAGATATTGTCTTTACGCCTCCAGTCTGGTTCGGACGCTTTGCCAATTGGCTTTTCGTGATGAGTCTGGGGTTCTTCATGAGTAGGTTGGTGGTCTTCTTCGGCGCCCTTCGTACATATACAGATATCGGTTTGACGCGTCGGCTCTTCCGGTTTAGCACTTTTCTCCTGTAGGTGCGGTTCAGCACCCCTAACTTCAACTTTAGGCTGCTCGTTGGCGCATTTTTTGCACGAGCAATACGATAGCTCGGTTTGTATTAATTTTGGCGGTTCCATTTCGGGAGGTTTATAGCAGAAACATCGCGTAGATTCGCCCGACATTTTTTGTTGCGGCAGCGGGTCGGGGCCGTAATTTTTTTGACGTGTATACGTAAAATTGAATAGGTTCTGGGGGAAATTTTCTGGGACTCTTGTGGGGCAGTTCGGGCAGGTGCATGTTGCACATCCCTGCTGCTGATTATCCGGGGGTTTGGTCATGTCCAAAAACGATGGAGGTAGTTGACTTTGCATCTGCGTGATGTTACGGGAGATCTCCATCTTTTTGGCTTTCATCTGATTGATGCGTATTTCGGTTTTTCGGATGAGAGTTTCCCAGAATTGCGCCTTCGAGTTGAGATTGACTGGGGAAGCTGTGTTTTGGGTAGCGTAGCAGGCGCATCTTGACATCGTGGTGGGGGAATGGCGCGTTCGTGCGAATAGGGTTTAGTTCCTGACTGGGAATTTTGATTTGGGGGCCTAAATTATGATGGGGACGTCGGCTGAGGTGTGTTGCGATGAATTATTTTTGTGAAACTGTCATTTTTGGGGTGTTGTTTGTGGTAGTCATGTGGGTTTCTATGGTTACTGGCCTGGTCGCGGCATCGGCAGCTGAAACAGTGGAAACATCACGATGTGTCGCAGCCTTAATGTCCAACTCGCCCGTTATTTGCTCTACTGTAAACTTTATTATTTTACCGACGATCGTAGTTTATAACAAACATGTGCTTTTGGTTGTGGTTTTGTGTTTTTAACGCACGACATAATGTCATCACAACGCAAATGTAGATCCATATTTTCCTTATTGATTATAATTTCCCTCTTGTCACAACAGTACAAATTTAGTTGCCCACAGTTGAAATAGATGTCGCGCGAATAACTAGCATTAGATAAAATACATTTTTGTTTAACTGTCTAATATACTAACCTAACCTAATACATCAACTTCTGACGCCATATTTCTCCTTTATTTAAAGTAAGTGATTACAATATTCAAGCTGTAACGCATATTACGTGCTCGTGAAAAATAGCAAAACTCGTTTCTGTAATTTCGTCAAAATAGTTAAATAATAGATGAAGTTCTGAATAATTTATGCCTATGACATTTTTTTGTAAAATTAATAGTTTATTTAGCTGTATGAGCAAATTCTATTTAATCAAGATCGGTCCTGTCTGCATTAATATAAAACTAGTTAGCAAGGATTTGACAGATATTTTAATTCTAATGACGGTAGGTAGTGTCCAACGCTGACGTTTTCACAATACCTACTGTCAAGAGTATCAAAATATCTGTCAAATCCTGGCTAACTAGTTTTATTTTAATGCAGATACGACCGATCTCGATCAAATAGAATCTCTTGCAGCTAAACTATTAATTTTATATATAGTATGATAAAGTCATGTGCCTGGCCACATCAGATTTTTTTAAAGTTATAAGCAATTTATTAATCCAATACTCATGATCTTTTACTTTAACCAAACGGGTAAAAAATAAAAAAATCAAGAAATCGAATTAAATTAAATGTTCAAACTGTCACATTAAAATAAATATGTACATATGTATGTGGGATAAGATTCTTAATTTAAAGTTTAGTAGTTTTTCTTAATTGCTCATAACTAAAAAATAATGCATTTTCAAAAAACTTATTTCCTTAAAATGTTCTTTGAATTAATCTTAGAATTAAAAAAATAAAAATGTACAGGCTGTTCTATTAGAAAATCGAATGGTTTGCAAATTTCCATAATAAAACGAACAAGTATATTAAAACTATATTTAAACGAAAGGTTGTTTAAGCCCAAAAAACTTTTACTCGAAAATTTTTTCGAATTTGCTTGCGGGTAGAGATTTATTTAGGTGTTCCGGTAATTGACTATTTTTGATTAATAGCTTCTAATTAAAAAATAATGCATTTTATAAGAAAATGATTCGTATAAAAAATTCTTAGAATTAATTTTTCAATTAAAAAATGTAATAATATATAGGCTGTTCTATTTAAAAAAGGAAATGTTACCAAATTTCTATAATAAAATGAGCACGCATCCTGTATATTGAAAATATATCTAAATGATAGCTTGTGTAAAGCCAAAAAACTTTTGTTTGAACAATTTTTGTAAATTTCTTTCTTATGTAAAAAATTTTGAACTTGTAAGCATATAAGCAGGTTTTTGTTTTCGGGTTATTGCGACAATTTAGAGAGATAATATTCAAAAAAGATTTATTTCGTTAGTTACAATGTTATAATGACAAATATTCACTAGGTTAAAAAATAAAAATAAAAGTTACTACAGATATTAGGTCACATACATACATATCTAAATACACCATAAAATTACATAGTGCAACATTGGACTTGGATTCCATCAATCTTGCTTTTCAAAACATCTTAATACATGTGGCGAGTATTTTTCCCAATACCAAATTTGACTTCTTTCTCACATTTACCGGTCCCCATGTACGGACAACACGCCATATTTTGACCATACTCCATCGTCGGATATGTATAATTAAACAAATTTTCCGGGAAATTATCCGGTATTATTGTGGGACCATTTGTGCAACCATCGCAATAATTCGTATTCGGCTTTGATTTTGGTACCGTATCAACGTAAGGTTTAAAATTGTCGGTCGCCACAATAAAATTATGAGCAATCTCACTCGGTAGCTGTCCTTGCATTCTAACAATATTCGAATAAATTTCCACTTTTCGCTCTCTCAACTCTACGATTCTCGTTTCGAACTTTTGTATCACAGCTTTCCAAAACTCCGCTTTAGATATAGGACTTTTTGGTTGACGGACTTGTGGGCCTGAAGCACGTGAACATTTTGACATAACTTGAGATGCGTGAATAAGGATATGATTTCCACTAAAAATTTTGAGTGTGTTGTCGAAATTGTGACGTTTAACTGTGTGTATATATATTTTTTAGGTAGGTACTATAGTTACTGTACCATACACTGGGTCTCCCATACTAGAAACAAAGTACATTAATCGACTAAAGTCGAAAGCCATTGTTAATATTTTGATTTAACATAGAAGATGGTTAGAAAACACGAAAATGTTAAATTGGCCGAAGAGTAAATTATCGGTTTTTCGGAATTAGATCAAAAGTGTTATAGGTAGAAGTTAGTTTGAATTAATTTTATGCTCAAATATCAAACTTGAATGTTCTATTTCAAATTTTACATCTTGGACCAGTGAAAAGACATTACATAAACGTGAACAAAAAATTTAGAGACCACAATTATGATTGATCAGTTGATAGTAGTAACAGCGTATCCAAGCAATTTGTTGATAGAAGCTGATTGAAAGCAAGTATGCTGACTGTCGAGCAAGGGTTTATTTAGTTCTTTGTTACAGCATAGGTGAGGTATCGTACCGCCGAGCTATTGAAGTTTTTAACAGAAAATACCCTGCGGTATACGTTTCTGTCAATTGTGTTCGTGAATTGGTTAAAAAATTTCCTGCAACAGGAGACGTGAAAATTATCAAGAAAAAAGGCGAAATGGCGAAGATGATGCAGGAGCTATGTTAGCTATTGATTCCGTGAACACTTGCCCAAAAAATCGTTGAGGCAAAGATCTCGAGACTTGAACATCAGTAAAAGCCACCTGCAAAGGATCTTTTCAAATCAAAAATTTCATCCTTATAAACCAGTACTGATGCACACTTTAGTAGAAGAAGATCATGCTCGTCGATTAGAATTTTGCCTATTAATGGGAGAACGAATTATGGTCGATAGATTTTTCTACAGAAAAATTAGTTCCTCTGACGAAGCGACGTTTACCACACTTGCAATTGTTAGTTCACAGAATTACAGATATATGGTCTCAAGAAAATCCAAATTTCCGTATTACAACCAATTCTCAAACATATAAAAAAGTTAATGTTTGGTGTGGGATTTATTACAAGAAAATAATTGGACCATACTTTTTTGACAGTACTGTAAACCAAAACACTTGTTTCGATTTGTTGGAAAATTTTTTGCTACCTACTTTGGACGAAATCAACTTACAGCTCAGGTGTTCACTACACTATCAATACGACGGTTGTCCTGCTCATAGCGCATATCAAGTCAGGGATTGGTTGAACAGACATTTTCCAAATAAGTGGATTGGACGATTCGGCTCTATAGGATGGCCACCACGTTCACCTGATTTAACGCCGCATGATTTTTTTCTGTGGGGTTATTTAAAACAGAAGGTGTATGCGAATAATTTTCACGATAATGTAGACATTCTAAAATTTAAAATTAGGGAAGCAGTAGACGTAATAAATGAAGAAACAATTGATTTGGTATATCGGGAGTTTAGAAGAAGATTGGAAAAATGTGTAGCTGTAGGAGGGGAACATGTGAAGTAATGTTTTGTTAAATTACTTTGTTAAAAATAAATAAAATATAAAACTTAGAACAACATTGAAATTTGATATCTGGGCATATATTTAGATATAAAATAACTTTTACCTATAACATTTTTGTTCTAATTCCGAAAAACCGATAGTTTACTCTTCGGCCAATTTAACATTTTCGTGTTTTGTAACCAGCCTGTATGTTAAATCAAAATATTAACAATGGCTTTCGACTTTTTAGGACATCCAAAACTCTTTATAAAGAATGACTTTTTCTCGAGAAATTAAAAATTACGTCCATTATAGGTGTAGTTAGGTCCATCGGGGGACACATTGTATACATAAAAGTTGTAGATAATCCCATGAGATAATCATTCGCTCACAGCCAGAAAATATTTTCATGCTGACAGGGTGTCCCACAACAACGTACCAACACAAAGTTATGTTTGTTTAAACGGAACAGTAGGTATATTATTGCAGTTTATTATTGCTTTTGTATATGGAAGAAACGTGTGTTTCGATTCTTTAAGCCCATTAAGGGGACTCCATACCCCCTACGTTTTGCTTGCAAAACACGCAAAAGTTCTGAGGCGTTTTCTCAGAAATTAGTTCACATAATCGTAAAAGAAATACACCAAATTAAATATAAAAGATATATAATTTTGCGTCTAGTGGTAGATTTTTGATAGTTCTGTTCGTTTTTGACAAATCTATTTCTGAATATGACTTAAAATTGGCTGATTTTCCAATTTTTTTACGAAGAACTCGGGTTAAAATTGAAAAAAGTACCACATAATAGGTCTAAGTTACACCTTCCTATATAAGTGTACAAAATCTCACGTAAAAATATCAATATCTTACATGCTTTTTTCACTCAAAACTTTACTTCTTCGAGTACATGATAAGTTATATTTTATCACGTAGCATGGATACAACAACAACAAGTAATACATATACATTATCACAGCAAGTAATACACCTTTATCTATAATTTGATGTATAACATGAGAGAATTGATACAACATTAAGCTGACTATTGATACGTATTTTATAGGACGTACCAGCAGTACTGATTCCTCTTAATGTACTTTGTTTACAGCGTGCGACACCCTGTACTATACTACCAAAATTGTCATTTGCAAGAATCTGACTTAAGTTAAATATCTGGTCAGCCTGAAGAAATTTATTTCTAAACGTGGCATTCGAGGGTCCGCAAATATATCAAAGTGAATAGAATTTATCGCCTTCGTTTTTGTTTGTTCCCCCTTTTCCTTTCACTACGTCGTTTCTGGCGAACAATCCCAAAGAATGAGTTATTTTCCTCAGGTTCATTAGTCCTTTTTTTTGCGGGCCGAAATACATACATTTACGTCGACGCCTTTTGGCGGATTTCCGCACGAAATTCTAGGTAAGAAATTGAGAGAATTGTTGATAATTATGCCTTCCACAAAAGACGAAGACATATGGCTAGAAAGTAAACAGAAAATATTTGCTATACCTACAACATTTGTTTATAGGAATAAATTCACTGTCTGATTAGTTGGCGTGTTAAACAGTGTTCCGAAAATATTTCTATTATTGGTTTCTCACAAAGAAAACTTACTTTTGATACACAATCCTGCATGAGCTAGCGAGCAATATTTAAATTACTACACTTGTTGAAAATACAGTGTAGGGGTGAGTGGTACAGAATGAAACATGCCGAATAAATTGAAAAATAACGAAAAGGTAAAAGGCCTTGTTTGGCAGTCTGCAGGTGTTAATAGAATCGCTGTTAATGTCAATTAATAATAATTTTAAGCTAATTGTTTAGGATAGGCGTCATTTAAATTTATTTTAACTTTACAGTAACAACATGAAACAAAATACAATGGGGTATTCCGGTGTTTTTGAAATTGTCATTTTTTACAAAGTATGGGTACTACTGTTTGCTACTTCACAAGTAAAATATCAAACATTGTTTTAAATTAAGAGAAATCGTTGTTTGAAGTTTGAATTAGGATTGGTCTTTGTGACGTCACAAATACCGCACAAAGTGAGCGACTTGACAACGTTGCTATATCTAGGGTGCACGTAGTAAATTTTTGTCTTCTGTTGTGTCAACGTTTAGAATCGCTCGTTTGTTGACACCTGCTTTGGTTATTGAGGTTATATCAAACACTTGTTCAAAATGTATAAACTCCAACGCCGACATTGTTCTGTGCCGGGCTATAACAGCAGTAGAACAGTAACTTCTGATAAGATTTTCTTTACATTGCCGACTAGCGAGATGAGAGATGTTTGGCTTCAAGTTTCAATGATCAAATCATCTCTCAAAAAAGGTACCTTTATTCGTTGTCAAACAACAGGGTCGCCAACCGTCAACTTGGCCGATCAGCTGTTCGAGAGCTGTCCGCTGTTGCCACCGCTACTAGGGATCGGTAATCATCGTGTATTTCCGAGGGTGGTCGGTGAATTCAAACGAAATGCACTTTTAATTGCAATTATCTTATAGAAAAACTAAATCAAAAAGCTCATAGCTTAACTATATGAATCCTCATAAATTGTACAATAGGTTAAACCGAATATCTGCGTAAATTTTGACATGACCGGAATACCCTATTGAAAATAATGTTTTTTTTAAGAAATCCTTACAATGTATTTTTGATTTTGGTAACTCAATATGAGGTATGAAATATAAGAGATCTGGCCACCTTAGTTAAAACAAAATATATCTAAACAATACTATACTGGGGAATCCTAAACTGTTCCATTGTGTACCACTTTAGCATTCCTCATAAAAAAATGCGCTGCGATAATCATTTTACGAATTTATGAATAAATGTTTTCGAAAACTATAATCGATCTTTAGAGTTTAAAATGACAAATTTTAAGGCTAAAATTTTTGAGAAGATAATCGGACAGCTCTCTGAATCACTTTTCTTTGTCTTCCTTTTGCAGAAAGCTGATTTGGCAGTTGGATCAATGACCATAAACTACGCAAGAGAAAGTGTTATTGACTTTACAAAACCGTTCATGAATCTTGGCATAAGCATATTATTCAAGGTAAGTCAGAATTTTAGTAAGTAGGAATTGTTATGATTTTATAATCATATTACAATTATATAAGTGTCCGTTGGTATATAATTTATAATAAAACATGTACACTGCCGCTCATGGAAGTTCGGAAACATATAGGAAATAATGATAACAGCACTGATAACGTAGCAATAGGCACCTCTATTTCCACCAAATAGCGAACACATTCTTAACGTTGATTTCCAGTAACATACGACATCATTAAATGTGCTAATTTAAAATAATTTTTAAATTTAATTATTATGCAACATTTATGCTGTTGTGTAACTGGTTGTTGGGAATTTTCTAGTTTCCATTAAAAAGGATTAAATACGAAATAACAAATAGAGTCATAAATACTGCATCTCAGACACATGTTGCGACCCCATTTTTACCAGATTTTTGCATCAAATGCTCGACTTCGTATTCAAGCAAGTCTGTGCCTGCAATCTGTAGTTTGCACAAGATAACTCTGTCACGCGGAAAGCCAACAAGCAAGGAACAGTGTTCTGTAATTATCGCTTTTCTTCTGTAACGATTGTCAGTTCGTGAAAATGCAAGAAATAAGTCAACGGTAAGTGACGCTCTTCACCAATATGAATAAACATGGAATTTGGATGACGCGTTCGGCCGGGACTATCACGAATAATTTCCCAAGCGGATGAAGAACGATTAAAATTAATTTTTAAGCAAAACAGAAAATTGACCGCTCCTAAAATCACCTCTGAAGTCAATAGCGATCGTGCAAGACCAATTTTCGTGAGCACAGGGATACGACGGCGACGTCTCCAAGCGGAAAATCTGCATGAACGCGTTGCCGTAGGCTAACCATTGCTTGGTCGGGAAAATCGTCAGACACTACTGTTTCCAGTCTTCATTTGGCCAACTTCGATGTGTGCGTGCCCACTGAGTCGTTTCTGACGATTTCCCCGACGAAGCAATGGTTTTCGTAAGGCAACGCGTCCATGCAGATTTTCCGCTTGGAGACGTCGTTTCCCTGTGATTACGAAAATTGGTCTTTCACGATCGCGATTGGCTTCAGAGGTGATTTTAGGTACGGTTAATTTTCTGTTTTGCTTAAAAATTAATATTAATCGTTCTTCATCCGCTTGGAAAATTATTTGTGATACCCCCGGCCAAACACGTCATCCAAATTCCATGTTTCTTCATATTGGTGAAGAGTGTCTCTTATCGTTGACTTATTTCTTGCATTTTCACGAACTGACAATCGTTCCTGATGAAAAGCGATAATTACAGAACGCTGTTCCTTGCTTGTTGGCTTTCCGCGTCGCATGATGTCTTCCGCGTGACAGAGTTATCTTGTGCAAACTACAGATTGCAGGCACAGACTCGTTTGAGTACGAATTCGAGCATTTAATGCAAAAATCTGGTAAAAATGGGGTCGCAACATGTGTCTGAGATGCAGTAGTTATGCCTCATTTGTTATTTCGTATTTAATCCTTTTTAATGGAAGCTAGGAAATTCCCAACAACCAGTTACAAAATAGCGTAAATGTTGCATAATAATTAAATATAAAAATTATTTTAAATTAGCACATTTAATGATGTCGTATGTTACTGGAAATCAACGTTAAGAATGTGTTCGCTATTTGGTATAAATAGAGGTGTCTATTGGTACGTTATCAGTGCTTGTATCATTATTTCCTATATGTTGACTATGTGTCCGAACTTCCATGAGCGGCAGTGTACACCTAACAAAAACTCACAGGTTCCAACTGTAAAGGAGTCTGCATTCTTTACGTTCCTAAATCCGTTGGGTTTCGACATCTGGATCTTTGTTTTTGGGGCGTTCTTCATGGCCGCCTTTACTTTATTCACGCTGGCAAGATTTAGTCCATACGAATGGGTCAAACCCATACCACGATGGCGACACGATTACTATATTAATCATTTCGACATGACCAACAGTTTCTGGTTTATAACTGGTACACTGCTAAGGCAATGTTCTGGTGTTAACCCACAGGTAAAATAAAATTAAACGAAATAAAAAAAATAAACAAATCGTAGGTAGTCTTGGATATTTTGCTTAGCTATCTAACAATCCCATAAAATATTAATGCACTTTGATAAGGGTAAGTGCCACAGGTAATGGGAGAATGTAAGTCCTATGCTATGCAGTGATCAAAACTATGCATATTTTCGGCCAAACATCAAGGCAAAGTTTTGCCGAACACGTTTATGCTTGCGCGTGAATGTATTGTTAAATGTAGTTTACATAAATGTTTGTAGTTTCTGTACAAATACCACAAGATTAAATGAGCATTATGTCATTTCGGTAATGAACAAACCAAACCTCATTTACTATGTAATAATATTTTATTTCCTCTACACGTGAACATTGACTACCTACCTTAATTTTGCGATTTTTCTAGAGTAGATTATTCTTACTAATAAAACATGTGTGGATACATGTCCGTGATTAATTATACAGTTGCTTTCATTAAATGCTTTGTCCACCACCTTTGTGTCATCTCAGTACTGCCAAGCTGGCATGTGGTTACCTTAAGCCGAAAAAAAAACAGTTCTATTCATATCGTAGCGAGTCCACTCAAAAATAGATTTATATATTCGACGTTCGGCTGTGCGGACGGGTTTTTTTTACGACGAATATTTGGTATTTGCAATATCCAGTTGAAGTGGATATAGCAAGTGCCTAGGCGACAAATATTGGTTTCATTTATTTGCACTCAATAAACATTTTAGTACGCTGTATAATTTATCCAATTTTTAATTTCGTATTGTGTGAAGTAGGTCGTATACGAAGATTGACAATAGATTTGTAATCATTAGTAAGATTTTTGATTTTTCTAAAGGGCGAAAACCGCATAAAATTGTAATTTTGTGAAACCGTCAGACAGACAGTTTTCCGGAAACCATCAGATAGAAATTAAAAAAAAAATTATGTTGTTTTTACCTGTACACAGAAACGCAATGGTATTTCTTTCCAAGAAAAACGTACACCATATACAGAGTGTATCCTAAGTTGATTTTCTATGAACAATATAGATGATACTCATTTATGAGCTTTTAAAATGTAACCTTTTTGTTCAATAAAAAAACTACACAAAATTGTCTCTACTATTAACATATATTTGTTTAATCGTTTTCGTTTCTCTTCAAGTAATAAACATCATAAAAATTTTATAGACAGCATGTTTATAAAATAATTTATTTGAAAAATTATACTTTATTTGCTTGTATTTATATATTTGTTGATTTTTATGATGTTTATTATTTGAAGAGAAACGAAAGCGGTTAAAAATATTTTAATAGTAGAGAAAAATTTTGTGTAGCTTTTTTATTCAACAAAAAGGTTATAGTTTGACAGCTCATTTGTTTAAATTTTTGTTTCAGAAGCTAATCTAACATTTCTTTTATGGGCAATGTCTTCCTAATTTAAATAAAAACATATATATTTTTCTCATTAAAATAATAATTTATTTAAACTAGTTCACATCAAATGACCAATTGTATTGTTTTACAGTATGTTAAAATTAGATGCTGCGAATTAATAATACAGAAAGCTGATGAATTAAATAAAAAATCATTAAAATGAAACAAACAATTTCATCAAGATTTGTTTTGTAAACTTCCACAAGAATGCCCTTGTTAGTACGCAGTGAATTTTGCATTTATGTAATTAAAAATATGTCGGCATTATAAAATAAAACCTTGCTTGTTCGTAATAAAATTATCAGTTTGATTTGAAAAAGCTAATGTGCAAATAAGGCTAACTAATCAAAAAAATAGTTAGTGCCCGTTCGGTACGCACATGTAGCAAGTCCTCAAAGAAGATTTTCACGTATTAGAAAATGCTATGTGGCGATGCATCAATGTCCGATGCATTTACTGTTGCAGTGCAACTCTGACGGTCCGAAATCACAAACGAATATCGTAAAAACTTGTTGGTATGTCATAGATTTTTTTGAGTTTTATAAAAATCAGCCGGTAATCAAGGATGGATGAAAAATATTAGGTGAACGAACTTAAAAGGAATAATAAATCACTCATGGCATCGTTTATGTGTAGCCCCGGCTTGAAGCCCCGGCTTTAAACACCACAACCTTGGATGCGCCCATATAGGGCGCAGTAGTTAGCCTTAACGACGGTACACCACTGATTAATATGGTAAATTCTTGAATTTTCTGAAGTCTTTTGACATCAATATCGTAGTTAATGTTATATTTATATTTTTGAAAAACATCACAAAAATTATCCAGAAAACTCACAAAATACAAAATACCTGGCACTTACCCATACATAAACCCTTAATGATTAACATAATCGTTAGACAGCTAAGCAAAACATAAACAACGACAAAACTCATTGCTTTCAATAAAAAAATTTTAACAAGGATCTGTCGAGAATTTTTTTATCGTTTAAAAAAAACATAAATAGAACAAAGATCTGGAAAAGGCTGTACCTACCTATCCAGTTGTTTTGATTTAAAACTCGTTAATGAGACTATCAGCGAAGAACAATTTAGAACGAAACGTCGACAGCGTGGAATTATTCTACGTTCGCCAAATTAGCGCTCCGATCTCAAGAGAATAGCATGGAAACGCAGAGCGGACGGTGGATGTTTTTGTCGCTGGGAGATAAGATTGAATCCCTAATTAAAAAGCAATTATAGCGGCGCTTTAAAACGCAATAAAAAGACCCGATGAGAACGTTATAAACAGGGGATTGCGCACAATCTCATCGCAAGTAATTTATTAGTTAATCAACGCAAAAGTTTGCCTAAAAACAGTATCGTTTGGAATGTTTGAAAGGCTTTTATTGATAAATTAAATTATTTCGAGAAAAGAGATAAGAAACAGTCCGAAATCAAAAGTAATCAATCCGTACCACAAAATTAAACTGATAAAATAACGTTAAACTATACACATGTTCGAGCATTGCTTTGTAATTTGTAATTATTTTTGAAGGTTAACCAAGTATGAATCTAGTAGCTTCAGGTGTCTCAAAAATTATGTCAATATCGGATATCCGACCTTGAAATGGGAGTTTCTAAAACTCTTACCAAAAGAAGATAGCGGCGAAACTTGGTAACCAAATAAAATTAAAAGCGCCATAAGCACCACCAAATTCCCTGTTTTTAAAGAAGACGGAAGTCTATGAATTGAAATGTAAACATCAGACATAACCTAATTATACAGGGTGAGTTATTAGTATCCCGGCGGTCCATAGATAATAAATCGATTCAGAAAGAAAAAATATTTTATACAAAAGTTGCTTGACGCGCCATTTTCTGTAACGTAAAATTATTTTCATTTATACAGGGTGTTGCATTTAGGTGTGACGGAAGGTATGTACTTGTTTAAATGGAAAGTCCTGTATATTTTATTATATATAAAAGAAGGCCATCCACATTCTCGGCGCTCCGCTAGTGCATTCTCTGTTCATCTGCTGGTGACTTAGAATGGACGTCGCTGAAGTAGCCGCTGCCTCAGCGTATAGTGTGTGTGTGCATACTTTCATTGAAATTGTGGTTATTATTAATGAATAATTAATTGAATAAACAAATAAAAATTTAATATAAAATATAATAAATATTTGAAAAATTTCTTAAATGCAATTGATTTCTTATTCTGATCATTTATATTAGATACCATATACTAATATAAGATAGTAATAAGATTTTCCATAAAACAGAATTAAATAACTGCATAATTATTATTTTGTACAATGTATTGCGTTATAAATAAAATATTATAGTGCATATCTATACAGACTTAGTTAAAATTACAACTAGATAATTCTCCAACCGTAAAAAAAAATAAAGAAAAAAACATTTTTTTTTGTTTTAAACTAGCTATCGAAGTTTGGTAACATTTCCTTTTTCAAATAGAACAATACTGTACGTTTTTAAATTTTTTAATTTTAATATTAGTTCTAAGAATTTTTTGTAGGAACCATTTTTCATAAAATGCATCATTTTTAGTTATCAGCAATTAATTAAAACTGCTGAACTTTGAAACTGATTTTTTTCCCACATACATACACACATTTATTTTAATTTGCTGTTTGAACATTTAATTATCAGTTAATTTAATTTTTCCATTTCGTTGTTCTGCTATTTTTTATCCGTTTAGTTAAAACAAAAGTCTATGAGTTTTGATAAATTGCTTATAACTTAAAAATGATACATTGTATAAAAAATGATTCTTACAACAAATTCAAGGAATTAATCTTAATTATAAAATGTAAATTGAACGTGTTCTATTAGAAAACGGAAAGGTTGCCAGTTTCCATAATAAAATAAGCACTGTGTATATTAAAAATATACTTAGACGATAGCTTGTTTAAAATCAAACAATTTATGATTGATTTTTTGAAGATGTTTACGGTTGGTCAATTATTTAGCTGCTCCGGATATTTTGACCAACCCTGTATACTGGTATGTAACAACGATATTATCAATCAATAACTTAGTAATTGCCCTATGTAGACCGCAGTCGTAATTTGCATCAAAGAACTGTACCAAAACGATACAATAGATTCAGACATCATAAAAAAATAAGACTGGAATAACTTGAAACTGATAAGATTTATTTGAAACAGATAAATAATATATTCTTTAGTTTTAATTAATTATTGATTTAATATTGCTATTAATATTAATTTTCATTAGTAGTCTTATAATACGGATGGTTAATTTATTGATATGCATTTGCATTTCTTCAATAATACAGAAATAGATATCATTATCTGGTATATTTTCCATTTTAAATGACAAATTATAGTAATGGGGATGTCACAAATAGAGAAAAAAATTCTATCGGATAATGAATTTAATATCAATGTAAACTAACTATTTGTATTTTGCATATAAATTTATCGTGTTCAATATTTTGAAATCTTTTTGTTTCAATACTAAATAATTTATACCATTCGTTACCTACATTTCGGGTTGCATTGATGCTGGAAGAGCCCTTTCGCCGCACGTGTTTGATGTCATAAATCAGACCCCTGCTGTCGTAAATAATACCTTCGGGTACACACAAGAACTGCTATGCGCCTCGTCAACAATCCAGTTCGAATGGATCGATACGAGAGCGCACAACTGAAGCGAGTCGCTCGGCGAACGCGTGATTTTTATCCGACTATCTGCATCCGTAGAGACTTCTGTCATTCGAATGTTAGCGAATTTGGGCGAGTGTGGCATCCACACTCTCCCGATTCGCGGTCTCTCGCTATGTCTCGCGAGAGTCTGGAAGCGGTATAAAAGTTTTACAAACTCGTTTTCAAGGCGGATCTCCAGTATTTAAAATGGGTTTTTATTAAATCATATTTTTACAGTTTTCATCTTTTGTTTTTGTTGTTTTTTCAACTCAGGTACCGACCAGTCAACAAACACGGTTATTCTCCTTCATGAACCCGCTAGCAATGGACATATGGTTGTACGTCCTATCCGCATACGTCTTAGTGTCCATTACAATGTTTGTGGTAGCTCGGTTTTCCCCCTACGAATGGCATAACCCGCACCCTTGCGACAGGGAGAATGAAACGATCGAAAATCAATTCTCGCTCGCCAATTCATTCTGGTTTACAATAGGGACCCTTATGCAACAAGGATCAGATCTCAATCCAAAGGTACCATGCTTAAATAAATTAAATACGCACTCGTATCAATGCAATGTGTTCAAATTTCAAAAGAAACTATGAAGATAACAGTTAGATAGATAGGGGTGCCTTTTGAATCTCTATGAGTGCGATGTTTTGAAAAGAACACACTGTATGTATTGTTTATTTGCTTACAACTAACCTCATTAGGTACAAAAACGCACCATTTTTTTTTTTAAACTAGCGCCAATATTATGTATTGTAAACACTTTATTAATTAGTTTTATAGGGGTGCATATTTAATTTAGCGTGGTACCTTTATTGAGTGAATAGTTCAATCAAGCAATGAGTTTAGTTGTTCGTAGATAAAATATGGTTCGGATAAAGTATGGACAATGGATTCCATACCTTATCGAAACTTTTGTGTAGTTATGAAAACTTGAAATGTTAAAAATGCTAATAGTATTTTTGTGAAATTTAGGCTACTTCCACTAGGATCGTTGGTGGAATATGGTGGTTCTTTACTTTAATTATAATATCGTCGTATACCGCCAACTTAGCAGCGTTTTTGACAGTCGAAAGAATGATCACACCGATTGAAAACGCTGAAGATCTAGCTGGGCAAACTGAAATTCCTTATGGGACATTAGATAGTGGATCTACAATGACATTTTTTAGGGTAAGACTTTTTTGAAAACATTTTTAAATTTTTTAAAGCTTCCTTTTTGATGTCTTTATGACAATTCCTTCGATTGTCTATACGAATTCCAAATAACTAAGTGGTGTTCGAAGTAGATATACAGGGCTGTTTCTTAATAATATGGTAATATTTAAAGGAGGTTATTCTTGGGTCCATTTTTCCAAAGTTTAAAGAAAAAATTATTTTTTTATAACTTTGATACACATTCATTCCAAAAGGTAACAAATAAATGCATTTTAATTGCGTTAATGGACTTACATTAGACCACTATGCTGACTTTGATACACATTCATTCCAAAACGTGTTTAGATTACATAATTTTATAATTTTACCGTTTAAAAATTATTCTCTTTGTTAAATTTTTGCTTAAAGTTGTATTTTATTTAAATTGTTTTTCTCGTAAGAGGTTTTGAAATGCAAGTGAATGAATTTTATTTTTTTATGCGAAAACCGTACGTTAAAGGATAAAAATCAAGAGACCAGATTTGGTAAGAAAGGAATGGGGATTTCAAAAATTATTTTTACTTTAAGAAAAAGCAGGGGCGTATCACTTTTCTCTTTGAAATGATTCCGTATTAACCCCGCACGAACGACACTAGCAAGAATAAAACAATATGTTGTACAGCAGAAAATGCCTTTTTGATGCATAGAAGATGCGTACTACGTTTCGCAAAAATATCTAGAGTCGTACCAAAGTTATCATAAAAAAGATTTTTTTCTTAAAACTTTAGCACCCTGTAGTTCAAAAGTTAAGACCTTTATGACAAATGTTCATATGACTTTTTTTTCCTCAAAATGGACCCAAGAATCACCTCCTTAAATATTAGCATGTAATTAAGAAACAGCCTGTATAAGTTCACTATTTTTTTGTGCTTACTTAAGCAAATATTAGATAATATTCTGGTGTTATTTTTTATCTAGTTCTTCGAATGAACAAGCAATCAAAAAATAAATGCAATAATTTATAGAAAGTGCTAAGTGCCGAAACATTTATACATAAATGGCTTTTTATGCTACTTAATTTTCTAAAAGAAATGTTACGATTGAAGATAAACTGTAATTTTGATTTTTAATTTTTCGATTTAATTTTTTTATTTCAAATTTTTAAAACAAAACGTCAATCGTTTTTAGGTACACACAGAAAAGTGATCTCTCGAACGAAGAGAGAATTACTTAGCTGAAGTAGTTGGTAGGTTCGTATATACGCGAGAGATTATTGACTTCAACCAAGAAATTTTATTTCTTGGAATAATTACTAGATTTAAGAAAGTGGTTACTCTGGTGAAGTAAGTAAACAGTCTTCAATGAACTATATATTTTTATTCCCGGTAAATATTTTTAGCAACTTAATGTAAGAATTTTAAAGATTTGGCACAAATACGTTTTCTATTGCTAATTAACAAGATAGGTTAGTTATTTATATTTACTTACTCGTTCTAAACTGTTGCGTGCGTTACATCGAACTATTCCGTGTTGAAACGTTTATTGTACACTATAAATCACAATACACATCCCCAATAAATCACAAGGCACATCTCCTACGGGTACTTTGTTGTTGTTTTGCGTACTAGGTTAGGCTCCTTTACGGCGCCAGCACCACGCGCGGGCGCGCGAGCCTTGACAAAATCACGGTGCACATATTTATTCCAGAGAAAGGGATCATGAGAATCACTTCAGTTAAATAATTGGTGGGTTTTTATTCAGTAAACAATACTTACTTATATTAAATGTCTTATATTTTATTGGATCAAGTAACTACGCACTTGGATGAATTTACTATTACTTCGTTTGAAAAATTAACATTTTTGGGACGAAAAATTCAATTACTTCTTTCAATACAATATTGGTTCTTATAAAGAAACAATTTATTTGTAAACATTTGTAACATCAAATTGTATTGAAACTGAACAGATATTTATAGTCTAGTACCGCTTCTATGATTTAGCATTGACAACAGTATTAAAATAAATGATAGTGTATTGCGTTCACTTTGTTGGTATACCAATTCAGTAAATATTATGTTTGTAGACATTTACTTTTTTAAGTCGTGAACCCATATCCGTCGCACTTTCATCGTCTACAAAAATTCTGATATTGGAATAAACCAACAATCAGAATGTTGAAAATTAATTTATTTGGCTTTGTAAAAGAATACTTCAGAACTTGCCCAAGTTCCTAACTTATTCCACAGAATCTCTTGAAAATACACAAAACAATATTACTTTGGTTTACCCCGTATAATGAGGTGCACTTAAAATCTTTTGTTATTCAAATTTACAATGATTTTGTTATGAATTTCGTTACAATATTTTATATTATTACGTAATTACAAATTATTATTAATTAAAAACCGATGAGTTCTTTAAATAGCTAACAAAAACTCTAAGCAATTTTTAACATTTCAGGAGAATTATGTTCTCAAGATATGAAATTATGCAGTGAGCAACAAAATACACATTTTAATTTCTCACCTTTCCAATATCTAATAATTAGAATTAATTAATCCAAATGATCGTTCGAAAATCAAAATGCTTTGATTGTGGGGGATTGAAAACATAAAAATGATAATTAGATACTCTACATTAAATACACCAACAGTAAACTATAATTTGCTTATTTTAGGACTCTATGATAGAAACGTACAAAAAGATGTGGCGCTTCATGGAGAACAGAAAACCGTCAGTTTTCGTGCCAACGTACGGCGAAGGTATCCAAAAAGTTCTGGAGGGAAACTACGCTTTCCTAATGGAGTCGACAATGCTCGACTACATAGTCCAAAGGGATTGCAATCTCACACAAATTGGCGGTCTTCTCGACTCGAAAGGTTATGGCATAGCCACACCAATGGGTAGCCCATGGAGGGATAAAATATCCCTAGCCATTCTCGAGTTGCAAGAAAAGGGCGAGATACAAATGCTCTACGATAAATGGTGGAAGAACACCGGAGAAACATGTACTAGGAACGAAAAAGGCAAAGAGTCAAAAGCTAATTCTTTGGGTGTGGACAACATTGGAGGTGTTTTTGTTGTGCTGCTCTGTGGATTGGCGTTTGCTGTCATTGTGGCCATCATCGAGTTTTGTTATAACTCGAAGAAGAATGCACTAGAAGAAAAGGTACGAGATTTGATCTTGAGTAAGAAAAAAAAACGTAATATTGTAATTTTCAGAGATCGCCGACAGCACCTCATCAGTCATTGTGCTCTGAAATGGGTGGGGAGTTATGTTTTGCGTTACGTTGTAGAGGATCAAGGCAAAGACCTGCGCTGCGAAGGCAGTGCTCAAAATGTTTGCCTGGGGTCACCTATGTGCCAGCTATCTTGGATATTCCAATAAATCCGCCTCAACCGCCAAGAAGACAGCCGCCGAGCAATGGAGTGAATCACGGTTACCAAGAAGAAGCTTTGGTATATAATATTGTGCTTGACGATATTAAAAAAGTTGTATAGGGGAGAAGGTTGCAGTTGCAAAAAGAAAACTATCATACAGATTTTTAAACTAATTTATAAATTGTCAAAGGAAAAAATAACTTTAGTAATTAAATATCATAAATTCCGGTTTGAGAGTTCAGCAGACAATAACCGAGTCTAACATTCCCATGATCTTTCGAACTTAAAAGAACGATGAAATCGCCGATTTTGTCGATTCATGTGAAGAATTTTGTGGATGTTTTATTGTGATACGGTGTTACCCATAACTACACAAGAATTCAATTTTAATTGGCATTATTTGACAGCAATAAAGAACCAATCACTAAAATTTTGAGTGCAGGTGTCGGAATTAGGTTTTGACTTCATGGACAGATTTCGTATTACATATGTACTTAACTAAGTAAATAAAAAGGACGAGAATCGAAGACAAATGTATTGAACAATTCAAAACTGATGTGGTATGTTTCTTTTCGTAGATTCTAAACGAACAGATTGAGAAGAAAATTTTATAGTTTTGGAGGAAATCTGTGAAAAAAATATTAAAAACACAACAACAAAAATAAGTCGTCTTTACGGTTTTTGATAAATGAATAACAATATTCAACAACTAACAAAACTAATCAGGAATTACAGCAACGGTAACTGTACCTTTACAATTATGATTTTTTACAAACTATAAATATAAATAACGTTATACAGGATGTTTATTAAACATACGGTAAAAATTCAAGGGGTTATTTTCTGAACTATTCTCAGAATATTTTGACCCATAATGATTTTTAAAAGGCCGCTGTTTTGTTTTTTGTTTTGTGAGAGTTCGGCAGTCAATGAGAATAAAATTGAAGTCTTCTAGCTGGAGATAATCATTTTCAACAGTTCTTGTAGATTAAAAAGCATAGAATATAATTTTTGGTAGTTAAATATTGTTTCTGTCGAAAGTTTGTTTCGCCCTGTGTATTCGAAATAAAGCAGCTTCTTAAAAATCATCAAAGGACAAAATATTCTTAGAATAGTCCAGGGAATAACCCTTGATTTTTTGCCGTATGTTTAAATAAACAACTGATATAGATAATACAAGAATTTAATAATTAATTAAAATAAAAAATGCGGTAATGTCAGGTTAGTTTGTTATTTCACAGGTTTCTGCAATAAATAACATCCTTTATAAAAGTATAACATTCTAAACGCATTTAATAAACAAAGTATCAAATTGTTATATTACTAAAAAACTGCGTTTTAAAAATAATGAAGGACTTGGAAACATTAAAACAAGTTTGCCACTAAATTTATAGTGTACTAAAGTTTAAAAAATATTTCTTTTAAAATCGTATGATCCAAAAGAATGGAAGAATTAAATTTAATGGCTAATATTTATGTATATTTTTGAAGTCTTTATAGTACTGAGCATAGTATTAGTGAAGTCCGGAGGTATTTTTACCATATTCCTTATATTTTGAGTTATTGCTTTATTTGTCTAAAAACTAAAATTTAGAGAAAACTTAACTAATTAGAAGCTCCCAGAAATTTATTTTAAGCGATTTATAATTGTTATTTTTATTAAATTCTATCAATTTCAAGACATAGGAAACGTGTGTACACCGTGTTCATAATAATTGGACTGCATCTATTAATTTCCAGTTCAAGAATATTGATTTTTTTTATTAGAATATTATGTACTGTACCAAAAATTACATACTAGCATATTTACCACATTGTTTGAGAAAATATTTTACATTTTTATGTCCATTGTATGCAAACAGTTCAGCTTTACTATACCCCCCACATTTACTGTGGTAGGGTATAGTCACTTTGTGACAACATTTGTAACATCCTTAAGGAAGCGTACTTGTATAGGTATATAGTTTTCATAAGCATTGAAAACTGAATCGATTTAACTATGTCCGTATGTCCGTCTGTCTGTGTACACGATAATTTTTAAGTGATTGATCTGAAATTTGGTATACAAGCTTATCTCTTATAAATTAAAAAAATGATCATAAATCACTTTGAACAAATTTCTAATGGTTAGTTAATATATAATGTAAGGAATTAAAAAATATACATAAATATGGATTATACCATTTAAAAAATTAATTAAGTGACTTCGTTTACACGATACTCGCGCCATGTACATACAAGAACAAATTTCATACAAAAAAAAGATTTGTATATTTTATACCTTTCATCATAATAAAATGTTAAGATTAAAATGACCCACACCTGTATTTTATATGAACAGTGATCTTTCTCAATAAGCCGTTCATTTTAATAAAACTACCGTACTAATATTATTTTATTTTTGTTATTTAGCGATCAATGGAAAGTTCACCGGTCGACCTGCAGACCCATCATCATCAAGTTCACGCAGACTATGAAGTAACATAGATGACAATGCTGTAAATAGTATGCAGCAGTTTTATTAGCCCGTATAAGTAATCATTTTTCTAAGTAAATCAAAAAGAATATTTTAATTAGCGTTTAGGCAAATCGTAATAATCTATAGGAAAATCCTCTCGCGTGGGCGGAAAATTGTCGATCTCCGTCCTTTCGACAATTTTCCGCCTTTTTACTATCTCATAAAACTGTACTTATAATACAAATAAATAATATTTACCATTACATCTATCTATAGTCTACTGTAAATAAATATACTTGTGATAAGTGTTTAATAAATAGTGTAAACGATTATTTTTCTTATACCTTCCTCATAAAAACATCGTTTATTCTTTACAACTCAACCTGTATAATAATAAATACACTTTGCATACATGTTATCGCCAATAACGAAACTTATATTGCAACATACCTCTTGCTTTAGTATGGAAAATGTCACAGTTTCGTATATAGCACGAAATATATTTATATATTTCTGCTGTGCGTAAGCATATGTTTACGTGTTGGTGAAAGTTTTTATTACCACTTATAACAACGTGGATTGTCAGTGCTATTAGCCTAATATATATCTGCGGCGAAATCACTATAGAGCATGATAACGCCGTATCTTTGAAAGATATTGAAGTACTATAGTTATGTGTTAAACAACTGTTCGTATTTAGAAAAAAAATCTCGCGTTTGCGTCGATATTCAATAGGCAAGGCTTCATTTGTTTTGACAAGTGGGGATTCCACAGCCTAAGTAATACAGAACGATTAAATTTACATACGGTATTCACGTATATGCATTCAATAATTCAATAACAAAGTTTGCTGTCGTGGTTTGCCTTCAAGTGATTCAACAGGTATGTACTATATATTTAGGTGCTTGTACAACGGACATGGTTATTAATCCAAAACACTTTAAAATTTATCTCTTTGAATGTTATACAAAATTATGGTTGAATAGAGAATTGTAGCATAATAAGAATCAAACGTATGATTAATTTATAAGTAGGTACATTGCAATAAAATATACATTGCAATAGTACTGCAGTTCCGGCAAAACAACATTAGTCATGCACAACCGCAACATTCTGCCTTTCAATTATTGATCTATAAATCGTTTTATTACCGAAATAAAACAAACAATACCACTATGATTATTTTTTTACAATTTCTAAGAAACGATCTTGGCTGTTAAGATTATTTTTACGATTATCTCGGAAACTATCGTTTTCTTTTTCGGGAGAATAACAAAAATTATCGTTTAGTTAAGTAATAATACCTAATAATCTAATAGGGTATTTGACTATTATTGGAAAACCATCTTAGTGTGTTTATTCCTGCACTCTACACTGTAAATGCATTATTGTTCGTAATTATTTCCACAATACTTCATAAAAATCAAAACGATACTTTCTGTTGTGTGACGTCACACGATAGTAGATGTCAAATCGGCCGATATGGTCTGTCAACATCGGCATCGTCGCCGATTGGTAATTGTGTTGTATGATGTGTTGCTTTCACAATTTCTACATAAAAATGGGTTATGAATGGTGTAAATCCACAATGCAGAAATACGTCAATAAAAACTCCGGATAAACTATTTGTAGCTGTTCCGCAAGATTTGAAACTGCGAAGAAAGTGGTTGGCTAGTAGAAATCCAAATGAAATAAATAGCGGCCAATACAAGTGCTTTTTGTTGTGAACATTACTTCGACATAAGTAAAACTGACTAGAATAAGTTATCTATTGTATTTTCGAACCAGGTATTATCTGACCTGACAGCTTAAGGTTAGGGCTAACCTAACCTACAAAGTTATGCTTACATCGCACTTTAGTACTACTAAATTCAAACGGGAGAAGCATAAGAGCGCGTTCGGATAATCGGGTAGGGTACGGTGAGAGTGACGGGCTGCATAATAGGCGGACAAACGTCATACGGTGTTTATCTGCATATAAGAGAGAGACAGCCGAACCAGGTTATCTGAGCATTGCTCTCCCCATACCATACCCTGATAAACCGAACGCGCTATAAGCGTACTAACGAATGACGTCACTGGAGACTGAGGCAATTACAGAGCGTTTTCAATCACGTGATAGGACGTGAATAAAATTCAATTTTAATTTTGGTTTTTAATAAAAATAAAGCATATTTTTTTGGAAAAGTAATAACAAATAGTTTTTTTAAACTGTAATCTATTAGCATGTAATACATGCAATACAAGCCATATTTTTAATACAGTCAAACACCCTATTCTATGGCGTCCGAAACTTTTATGAGAATCTGGCTCGCTAAGGTTGTTAGATTTTACTTATCAAAATATATCAAACTACTAGTAAAAAATATAGGTATGAGACCATGAAAAATATATAAGATACTGATCAAGTTGATCAGGGTTTCATGGTTTCATTGTTTTAATTTTTTTAATTGGTCCTAGTGCGTAACCGGCTGTTTTCCGGACATGATTTTATTGGCAGAAAATGCTTGGTTAGGTGTCCCTACAACCTTTTTCAGTTTGTCGCAATCTTTATGGGAAATCCTGTATATACACACAGTTCCAAGAAAAGTGACGCACTTGATTTTTGACCTAACTTTAATATCTTATATTTTTTGAAACAGTTGGCCGATTATTTTTGGTTTATTTGTTGGAAAGGAATTCCTTTGTCTTAAAAAATAAAGAGGTGCATGTTTTTTTCATTGTATCCTACACTGTACTCGAAAAAAACTGATACCATGTTTATTCCTCATTTTTAACTCACCCTGAGTGTTAATCAAGTAATGGTATAGAAAGTGTTTACACCCTATATGAAACGCATCTTTTACAGGCATTTTGTTTTTGATTTATTGATTTATCGCTAAAATTCTCCGAATTACACTCTTTTTTGTAACCCTTGCATATTACCTAGTTTCTAAATTATCGGGTAACACCTTTCAAGTGAAATAAACGTACCCAATTTTTTTAAAAACGTGTAAAAACAAATTCATGTTGTTGACGTAAGTAAGCAGGCGGTATGTAGACATCTAAAAGTTGTTAATTTAAAAGCTAGGAGACCAACAAGAATTCCTAAATTATTGCCTGTACATCGTGCTGTTAGAAGAAATTTTGTTGACAAATTATGGAGAATGGATTATTCCTGAATGGTCGAATGTCTTGTTTAGGGATGAGTCAAGGTTTTGTTATAACATGGTGGATGAAAGGAAAATAGTATGAAGAAGGACTGGTGAAAGGTTTAATGAGAATTTGAAATCCCTCCGTTCAGTTACTAATGAATGGGAAGGCAACCAGCTTCATGTTTTGCCGGTGAGGGGTCGATACAGCCCAAATCTACATTGACATTTTACAGCAGTATGAGGACTTAGTGGGCAATAATTTTATATTGATGCAGGATAATGCCCGACGACACATCGAAACAATAGTGCGACACTTCTTTGAAGCTACGGGTATCACCACATTACAGTGGCCAGCGAGAAGCCCCGATATGAACCCTATAGAACATTTGTGGGTTGAAGGGGAGTTCTCGCGAGAGGCGTCAAGAAAGTCTCACAGAAATGGCTATACATTAGTGGAAGAATGGGATCGTATAGCAATGGAAACGATAAGAACCTGATTTCCAGTATGCCGCGTAGATTAGAAACTCTTAAAGTTACTAGGGAAGGCAATACACGGTATTAAGCAGTTTTCCCAGTTTCTAAATTTGGTTAATAAAAAAAATGTTTAAAATGTGTATCAGCTTATTTCACTAGAAAGCTGTTTATCGATAAATTCAAAAAGTTGGTTATATGCAAGGTTTCAAAAAAAGCTGTAATTGGGAACAATTTTAGAGATAAATCAATGAATAAAATACTCATATAATAAAATGCTCATAAAAGAAGCGTCTTTCATATAGTGTGTAAGCACTTTCTATACCATTGCTTGATTAACACACAGGGTGTCAAAAATAAGGAAAACAACATGGTGCCGGTTTTCCGGTTGCGGTTATTAGTTTAATTTCATTTTAATTTTGTGTAATTTTTTTATACTAAACTAATTTGCCAATACCAAAACTTCAATTCACGTTTAGATTCAGCATGACGATCAATTCAATGATCGAGGACTATGGGGAGGACACCTTCATGGGGCTGGACATGACCAAACTTGACATGGATCAAGCCTATCTTGAAATACATAGCACGTACGATACAATTTATTTATATGGGCTCAGTGACGCATGCGTCGAGGTAAGTTACTTGTTTCAGTTCCTGAATGTTTGCTTCAGTTCCTGGTTTGACAGCCTTATCCTGTAAAGACATTAACTCAAAATTGTCTTCAATTAACTTAAATTAATATTCTCACAACGTTTTCAGCGGTTTTTAAACAGTCTAGCACATTTCTTCTAATTTTTCTGAATTATTGATGAACTGTGTTAGCGCTCTGTTAATACATTATTTCATTCTATTTCGTAGTGTCCGTACACCAAAATGTTAGGACCGCTGTATGGTACGACCATCACTAAATTATCCACACGATTCCATACAGCATACAGACTATTCAGTGCTGATATGGGACCACAAGTTTTAAAAAACACTGCTACAGACTCGTATATATGCGAAGTAAATGACAGTTTAGGTGAATTTGGTGTGTATCAATTAGTGGCGAATGAAACGAATTGCGAGCTAACAACACTCAAAGAACCAGTGAATATATATTTACGTGAGTATTAGATCATCTTCAACGTCAAAACTTGTATCCAATTCAATTTGTTCAATACTACCACTGAAATAGTCAGTTTCTAACTTTGGAACGATAGCAGAAAGGATTTTTTACTTCACTCAAGCTGGTTGTCATAGAAACGAGACGAAAATGCGAAGAACGTCAGTAATAAACAATTTGACACATGTAGTTTGTTTGTATTAACCGGATGACAACGTCATAAACTGTCAGCTACGTCGACAGCTATCAAAATGAACTAATTTTAATAACGTTATTTCTTGTACTTCTCTAAATTTAGTTGCAGGCTTGAATAAAACGCTATACAGTAGACTCTCCTACAACGCGGTTTAATATTACGCGTTTTATGAAAACGCATAAATTATCTTTGGTCAATGGTTGCCATGGAATGTAAAACGGTTGCCTTAGCTTAAATCATCCTCTTGAAATAATTCTGTCATTCAGTAACTTTTTGTCAAAAACATCAAACAAAAACAATCAAAAATATCAAAAATCTATCACTAGACTGAAAATTGTATACCTTTTATCTTTAGTTTGGTGTATAGGTTTTACGATTCTGTGAACTAATAGCTAAGAAAACCGCTCAAATTCTTAAGCGTTTTGTGAGTAGAATGTAGGGTAGGGGGTTTCGACTGTTTATCGACTGTTTATTCTGTAAAAGAACAGATCTGCTGTATAAAAATTTCCGGCAGTCAGGATTGACCAAATTCTATAATAAATATTATTGACGGACAACGTACTACTTTGAGTTACTGATTGGGTGAATGGCATTTTATAGTCATAGAAATGCAACAGAAAAATAATAATTAACTTATTCAAACGATGTTTAAACGTGTATTGTGTTTGTAAATTAGTCAAACTAATTTTGATTAGTATTAAATTTTAATCGATGCTTATTTGTAATAAGGAAAACTATTATTATCAAATTTCGGATCAAAGGAAAACATATTTCGTTAAAAATTTAAAATTAAATTAGCCTTGTAATCAAATATGTTTACATATATTTTTCATTAATCTAAAAATATTACAATCTGGATAAATAGTCAAGAAATTAAAATTTAACAACTGTTTCAGAAAAAAACTCCATTATTGGAAATCAGTTGGAAACAAATCACGTGCTTTAGTGTAGTTTTCTAGCGGCGAAGACAGTGAAACACAATAGACATATTGCATCTAATAAGTACAAATAATGCCTTAAAGTTACAAAGTCTTGAAAATTGATAATATTCTGGCTGTGGAAGTGAAACTGTTGGAAGAAAAATATATATTCCCGGTACATTTCTAATCATTATCTATTTCAGAATCATTGGTTAGTTCATCAAGCTTCTTAAAAAATAAAAAGAGCAAATGATATGACACAGTTAGGACGTAAATATTAAATTATATTGAATTAATAATAATTAAAGCCAAAACCTGGATTTAAATTAGGCATCTTTTGGTATCCAGCTCAATACATAAATATCCATGCTATCGGGGCCTATGACATTTTTTTTAGTACTTCACGTGTCAATCACTTTTGCTTTTACACTACTTATTTCAATTATTCATTAAGGTATGTCCGTACAATCTTTTCAATTGTATTCTTAGAGCCGTTTTACACGACCGAGAATTCTAACAAAAATAATAGCGAAATTATTAGCTATATTCATCTATTGCCGATACGTATGTAATTTTAGGTTAGGAAGATGTCAGATGTTATGATCTGAGAAAATCGCGCTAGTACGCACGCACATGACTAGAATTGCAGCGAAATTGATTGCTTTTTTCGAATGTGTCAAATATCAATAATTCTCACCAAAACTAGAGTGATAACTTTCGCTGTTATTTTCGTTAGAATTCTCGGTCGTGTAAAACGGCTCTAAGACGAATGTAAAAGGAAACTTAAAAATTAAAGGATAACAAAGACCTAGCTTAGAAACATAGCTTTAACTTTATTTCCATTTATCTACCGCTAATCAAAAAGCCTTGCAATACTTGAGATAGAAGTATGTTTTAGTTATTGACAATATCTTATTTATGTCAGCGTCCCGATTTAGAGTATTAAAAAGTTGGTCACCCTACTGTAATATACAAGTACAGAAGAATTAATTTTATAGTATTTCAGCTATTCTAACGGTATTCCTCATTTATTTGGTGCTACTCGTCATACCAATCTCCTCGTGTTTAAAAAGATACTTTTTCGCCCAAAACAATTCACAAAATTCGGCGCCTGAAGTGACCGAAAAACGTCGACTGCAATCTTTAGATACATTCAGAGGGTAATAATACCATAAACCAATAAATCAATAAGTGCAATTACACATTTTTTTTTTAATAACGCAGGATATCCATAGTTTTGATGATCTTTGTCAACTATGGTGGAGGGGGTTACGTTTTTATGGACCACGCTATATGGAACGGACTGCAAGTGGCCGACTTAGTTTTTCCATGGTTTATGTGGATTATGGGCGTTTGTATTCCAATGTCGATCAAATCTATTCACAAGAGAAAGATTCCCAAGATGAAAGCCTTTTTAAACATTTTAAGAGTAAGTGTAGAAGCTTTAATAATAACTTTTTTGTGCGTTTCTACTTATAACTTGTAAACATTTTAGAGATCGTGTATTTTATTCGCTATCGGAATATTTTTGGGATCTGGTACGTCTTTGAGTAAATTAAGGATTTTTGGGGTCCTGCAACGGTTCGGAATATGTTATTTTGTGGTTGCGACTCTTAGCTTATTTATAGTCGACCAAGAAATACAAGAAACTCAGGTATGAGTTTTTGTTAGTATTTCAAGAACCGCAAGTTTATTTCTAATTTGTAGGTAAGATGGAAACGTGCCATTTTAGATCTACGAATTTCTTCGAAATTAGGATTTGTAGCGTTTCTCATTTTCGCCGTTCATTCGTTACTGATTTTTCTGGTGCCTATTGACGGATGTCCAAAGTACGTACTTTTTAAAAGACATTAAGC
Source organism: Aphodius sticticus (assembly GCA_963966075.1). Taxonomy (NCBI): domain Eukaryota; kingdom Metazoa; phylum Arthropoda; class Insecta; order Coleoptera; family Scarabaeidae; genus Aphodius; species Aphodius sticticus. Next base: position 436,448 of record OZ014506.1, on the reverse strand, counting down.
TAACATTAACGATATAGAAATGTTCTGGTGTTTGCTTTATTTAATTCACACAATGACTGGTTTCATAATTGCTTATTATTGTGTTATAGAATAGAACAGAAACATTTCCGTTATTGTTTAACCTTAGCACGATCTTAATCTAGTTATTATTTGCGATGAAAAAAATTACGAACACTATTATACAGTTCTCAGTAATGACTGACTTACAACACAACATTTCCATCAGAAGTTTTATGATATTTTCTTGGAAAATCTGAGCTGTCAATACACTTCTATATCTAAGCTATTTTATGTCCTTTTTGCTTGGGTATTTTAACAATATCTTGCTTTCTATTTCTATGTTTCAAACGACACTGAACGTTATTAGGAAATTTATAGATCTTTTAATTCTTTCTAAAAAAGTGTATACTGTATACATAGTTTACCTACGAGTTGAGATTTTTAAGTTATATGTCTAGAAAAACGTCAAAAGCACGGAAGAGTAACAACATATTTATGTACTTAAAATAATATCAATCGATAGCTTATGGTTCCCGTAGTAACATAATAAAATGTTTACATTGGCCCTTGACTAAGTTAGAAGAGAAAAACCTGTATGAATTCTTCGAAAATTTTCAGTCGACCCTTTTTTTGTTATGAAAATCTATTCTGCAAAGATGAATGTTCCAAAAAAGTGTATAAAATAAAAATTTTGATCTGCAAAATGCAGGAAGTCTCACAAAATCCTTATTATAACACAGGGTGTATAGAAAGAAACGTAACAAGTCAATATGATTATTTCTAAAAAGTTGACAAGAAAAAGATTCCTATAAAAGTTTTAGGAAATTGCTTAAGAGGAATCACTACTACTGGTACGTCCTATAAAATAAGCATCCATAGTCTGCTTAATGTTGTATCAATTCTCTCATGTTATACATCAAATTATAGATAAAGGTGTATTACTTGCTGTGGTAATGTATATGTATTACTTGTTGTTGTCGTATCCACGCTACGTGATAAAATATAACTTATTCATGTACTCGAAGAAGTAAAGTTTTGAGTGCAAAAAGCATGTAAGATATTGATATTTTTACGTGAAATTTTGTACACTCATAGAGGAAGTTGTAACTTAGACCTATTATGTGGTACTTTTTTCAATTTTAAGTTTTAGTTCTTCGTAAAAAAATTGCAAAATCAGCCAATTTTATGTCATATTCAGAAATAGATTTGTCAAAAACGAACAGAACTATCAAAAATCTACCACTAGACGCAAAATTATATATCTTTTATCTTTAATTTGGTGTATTTCTTTTACGATTATGTGAACTAATTGCTGAGAAAAAGCCTCAGAACTTTTGCGTGTTTTGCTAGCAAAACGTAGGGGGTATGGATTCCCCTTAAGCTACAAATTTGAAGTACTTAGAAATAGGTCATACTTTATATTCAAAAGTATTTATGTATTTCGTATTTATAGCTTGAGTCATTTTCAAAAACGACGAGCTATTGACACGATAGAAATCTTTTTAAAATTGTTTTCTTAAAATTCTACTTTTAACAATTTATCGTCTTATAACATTTAAACAACCGACCTCAGGGACATGCGGTTTTCACGGTTCAATTTATAATTTAAAAGGGTGTCAAAAACAGGAAAAATATACAGGGAGCTATATAAAAAAATGGAATTTCGTTTGCTTCTTATTAATGCTTCATCCTGAATCAAAAGTCTTTCAAGTTTGTAGCAAGTCTTTTCCTAAAAATTTTATTTGGTTTCTTTCTTGTAAGCTTTGAGGACTAGATATATATTGACACGGTAAGTTTCTTCTTGTTCTCACTATACCTATAGAGCAGAAGCCATTCAGAATAATTGTAATTTTTTGATGATATCGAATTGGAATCTTATGCGCTAACTAAGAACAAAGCTCATGAAAGCGATAATGTTAGAAAAGGAACGAGAAAATTACAGTTTATTAAAAGAAACATCTCCAAAAAACTATGAAAACTGCATCACAAATTTAATAATACCTACTTATTATTATTATTATGAATAGTATATTTCGTTTTTGCAATATGATTATATATTATACTTGCTAGAAATTTTGGTTTTTAAATTGTTATGCTATTTATTTGTCATTTCGTATTTCTTAATTATTTTTTTGCTTTAAATAAATATGTAGGTACTTATATTAAATGTAGTCGCAAAAAAATTAAATACCTTATCTATTATTTACATTAATTTATGTTAATTGCTCCAAAATGTTATATCAGTATTATTAGTATATAGCATTTTTGTATAAACAACTAATTCTTCACTGTACAACAGGTGATTCGACAAAAAACAAGAAAAATTACCTAAAATTGCATTAAAAATGGCAGTTAAAAAAAACGATAATTAGAAAAGTAATAGCTGAATGTTGAAGAAACCCACAATAAATATTTAGGTATACCAATATTTAATAAGCATCAGTACTAAAGTAAAGTAAAGTACCATAACAGAACAAGCAAATCACTTGTTAGGCTAAAATCACAACCGCTAAAAGCCACAAATGTTGTTTCAAGCCAAAACAACGCGGCTAATAATGTCGGAATTCCAAAATTAATTGATGTATGTATAACGTAATAAAATTTGGCACAAAATCGATAATTTTGAAACGAAGTTCAGACCCGCTTTTTAAGTAGTAGCGACATCTGTTGACAACCGGACAAACTACACCGCTTGTATTGGAAATTTCCGAACTAACTGGGACCCGATGAATATAAAAAATATGATGTAGAGTATTTAGCAACACACAAAACGATTGCTAATTGTATCCGCAATGTTCATTAATAGTCATAATGCGCCCCGAAACACTAAATCATGCGGAAAACATGCCAAAAAGTCCTACCTTTCCGTAGTCTTGACATAACCTAAGCTAAACACGGCTAACATGGACGGCAACCCCAAGTCCGTGGTCCATTGATTTCCGATGCCTACATCAGCCGGAGTCGATCGAAAAACTTCTAACCAACGGTCGATTATTGATCGGAAGGTTTATTGGGACACAATACGCGCACTTACACGAAATATTGGCGTCTTTTTACCGCGGAAAATTGTCCAAAATCGCGGAGAACACTTAGCGCGAACACAACTAAAATACGCCGGTTAAGAGACAAAATTTCTCCGCCAATCGGAGTCCGCCACGAAAAGTAGTCCCTACAAAACTCGTGCAGCGCACTCTGGGTAATATTATTATGGTTGATATTTGAATATTAGCGCTGTTGGCTGTTGCTATAGTTTTAATTAGTTTTAATTGGTTTCAATCACAAATCAATGAATAGAAATCGTTAGTAATAATAATAATTATTTGACATGCATCAATATAAATTATATAAAGATATTATACAGTGTGCGGCATAAAGTCGGACAATACTGGTTAACATTCTTATTATTAATTTTTCAGAAAATTTTATTCTTTATAAAAGTTTCGGGATTATCTAAAACCTAAAACGCAAATATTAGAATGTAATTATATGCTTGCATATACCGGGTGTTACCAATTATATAAAAATTCTTAAGAGTAAAGTACCTTTATGTTCAAAACTAGACAAAAATGTTATTGGAAAAAAGTATTTAGAAATATTAGAGATCATCAAATACGAAATTATAATCACCTTCTCCGTTGCATATACCGGGTGTTGCCAAAAAGATGAAAATGCCATAAGAGTAAAGTATCTTCATCTTCAAAGCTATGCAAAAATATTATTTGAAAAAAGTATTTTCAAATATTAGAAGGCCTTAAATATGACATTATACTCACCACCGACGCTTCACATACCGGATGTTCATGCAACGTTTCGCACAGCTTTTAAAATAAAGGTACTTTACTCGTAAGAGTTTTTCATAGTTTTGGTAACACCCGGTACATGGAAGCAGATAATTATATACATTCTATTACCATTTTATGTTTAAGACAATCCAGAAGTTTTCGTAAAGAATAAATAAATACAGTTAAAAAATACAGGGGTTTGATGCAATTCCATTATTATATAAAAAAAAATTTGAAAGAATAAATATTTTTTTTTATTAATTAACATCACCTCATAGGTAATTGTGTATAACACCTAGTCTGGTGACTATCTAGTTATATTAATCTAACCTAAATTGCTACGTATAATAAGTGTTCGATATTAAGTGTTCCTCATTGGTGTAACTTAAATTTAGTTTGGATGCTGATGCTTTAAACTTCACACACTGCACGTTGCTCTGCTTTGTTCACCTATCACTCACATAACACTGTGCTCTGCTTTTTTAACATCACTTTACCAACTCAAAAGGTTTAGTTCTTTTGAGTCTTCGCACACTGTCACAATTGGCAAGAAGCTGGATTGCCTCAACATTCTGGAGAAGTCTGTTCTGATGATTCTCTGCAAACTTTCCAATTTCGTCGGTTACTAATTCCATCTCAAGATCCCTGTGGAGATTTCTGTTTCTTATATACCAAGGTGCACCCACGATGTTTCTTAGCACCTTATTTTGGAAGCGTTGAATGATGGCGATATTGCTTGGCTTAGTGCAGCCCCACAGTTGGGTACCATAGGTCCACACAGGTTTAAGTAGCTGCTTGTAAAGTAGGAGTTTATTATATGTCGACAAAGCCGACTTCCTACCAATAAGCCAGTAGATTTTCTTGTATCTTATGCCCAATTCTTCTCGTTTCTTTTTAACGTGTGCCTTCCAGCGAAGCTTGGTGTCCAGCTTCATACCGAGGTATTTTGCGGTGTTCGAGTAGGGTACGGTAGTGTTATTTATTTTCACTGGAACGTGTTGTATTCGCTTATTGGTAAAATTTATGTGAACGGATTTGGTTTCGTTCAATGCAATTAGCCATCGTTGCATCCAATCACTAATATTGTTGACAGCATTCTGCAGTTTTAGCGTTGCTCCTTCAAAATTTGTATCTACTGCCATGATAGCAGTGTCATCAGCAAAAGTGGCAACGGTAACACCATCTGGTTCCGGAAGATCATGTGTGTAAAAAAGGTAAAGAATTGGGCCAAGTACACTACCTTGTGGTACTCCAGCTTTAATACTTTTGAGAGTTGAGTAGTCATTATATTGCTTTAAGTATCTGTTAGAAAGGTATGATTTTAATAGTTGGCTATACTCGAGGGATAGTATCCCTTCCAGCTTATAGAGTAGGCCTTCGTGCCAAACTTTGTCGAACGCTTTAGCCACATCCAGGAATATAGAAGAGCATACCATTTTTTCTTCTAAAGTTCGTTCTATTATCATTGTGATTCTGTGCACCTGATCAATTGTTGAATGTTTGTTTCTGAATCCAAACTGATGAGCGGGGTTAATGTTCCTTTCATCTAAGATTGGCTTCAGTTGTTTTGCAAGTAGTTTTTCAAACAGTTTTGACAATGTGGGCAGTAAAGAAATTGGCCTGTAGGAGGATGCTTCATTTGGTGGTTTTCCTAGCTTGGGAATCATCACTACCTACGCAGTTTTCCAAACAGTTGGCACATATTTAAGCCTAAATGCTGCGTTGCAGAGCGTTGTTATCTTAACTATGGCTCTTTTAGGTAATTTTTTTTAAAATCTCACCTGTTATTAGATCATACCCAGGTGACTTTTTTTTTCTCATTTTCTTAATTTCATTTATTGCCTCTTTAGGAGTAACGGGGGGTATTCGTTTTCCTTGGATTATTGTAGAATTAGTAGTTTTTGCCATACTTCTGTCTTCATTTGGAATGAAGGATTGTTCCAAGTAGTCGGCAAAGACTATGGCTTTGTCTTTTCTAGCCCAGGTTCCATCCGGTTTTTTTATAGGCGGAATTTGTGTGATTGGTTTTTTTAAGTCCTTTAGTCGCCTTCCATAGAGAATAATCTGTGCTTACGTCACTTGGCATTTCTTCGAGGCTTTTGTTTATTGACTGTTGCTTAATCTTTTGAATCGTTCTACGTAATTCCTGAGTTAACAAATTTAATTTAGTTTTGATTGCTGGGTCCCTGGTTACCTGCCAACGTTTTCTCGTTTTTCTTTTTTCCATAACTATCTCTCTTACTTCCTTTGGGTAATTATTACCTTTCACTTTTCTTGGCATTACAGGCATGGCTTCCCAACCGGATTTCTGTATATCTGTCATTAATCCAAGAGTTTCATCTTCTATTTGTGAGATATTCTTGATTGGTACTTGTAGATTTATTCTATTCTCTAGACTGAGTTTGAACGTATCCCAGCTGGTATATTTACTTGTAAGTGTTCAACCAACAGAAAGCAAGATATTGTTGTTAAAGACAAACCAGAGTTGCATGCAAAAGTTTTATACAGTTTCGAATAACCCTGTAAATATTTTTATATCTATATTTCAGGGGATATCTAGGTCCGGGTGGTTATCATAAAAATGGGGAGTTCTTCAACTGCACTGGAGGTGTCACCGGTTATCTGGACGATGTCGTTTTAGGAAACCACGTATACCAATATCCTACGATAAAAGAAGTTTACAAATCCCAAGCGTTTGACCCGGAAGGCATTTTAGGTACGTGCAACATCAGAAGTGGGAAACACCTATCTTTAAATATAGGAATTTCAAACTCCGTAGGTATAAAAAAATATTTAATTTTTGATTTTAGGTTGTCTAACATCTATAATCCAAGTAATTATCGGACTCCAAGCTGGTGTAATATTACTTACGTTTAAAAGTCACAAAGCAAGAATTCTGCGTTGGTTCCTATGGGGTGCCTTCACAGGTTTGATTGGGGGAGCTCTGTGCAATTTTTCAAAAGAAGGGGGCGCTATACCTCTAAACAAAAACCTATGGTAAGCTACGCAACAAAATAATTATCAAACGGATAATTTTTTGTTTGTAGGTCCCTCTCGTTTGTATTGGTAACATCAAGTCTCGCTTTCTTCCTGTTGGTTGTATGTTACGTGTTAATAGACGTGAAGAATATATGGTCAGGGAAGCCATTTTTGTTCGCAGGAATGAACGCCATTATAATGTACATCGGCCATAGTATGACCTATTCGAACTTTCCGGTCAGGTGGCAAATCGACAATCACTCCACACATTTCATACATTTATTCGAAAACGTTTGGGGTACACTGTTTTGGATATTCGTAGCATTCGTTCTATACAAAAAGAAACAATTTTTAAGCATTTAGTATCTAAGTTCTGATAAATAATAGATAGAGCTCGGAAAAACTATGGAGGTATAGAAAATGGTTTCGCAAACCATATTGCTAGCTTTTTCAGAGCTAACTGAATACTGAAAATCTACCAAAGAAGACTGTCCTCACGATTGGTTGTTAGGACGTTTGTCAATTTCGATGGCTTCTCTAATAAGCCTTCAATGATACTTCCCCTCCGTTCACCAACAACTTCACGGCATCGAAGTCCATTGTGTGTCCCGACTCAAGGCAGTGTTGAGCGACAGCGGACTGTTGAATCTTGCCTAGCCGGGTGTCTCCACTGTGCTCCTTCACTCGACGTTCGATGCTTCGTCCTGTCTGTCCCACGTAGCATGTTCCAGCATGTTACTTGAGCATGTTTTTTTTTTTTTTTATACCCCTTCGTTCTTCAGGAGGTGTGATATCCTTTGGGTTAGACCAGCGTTTCCCAACCTTTTTACTCTTGCGGAATCCTTTAAATAAGGTTGGAACCTGGCGGAACCCAAACAAAAAGAATATACAATATCCTTTCCGAGGCATTTTTTTGCGTACAGAAAAACGTAGTCAAGTAACCAGATTCAAGTCTGTAATGAAACGCAGTTCAATGACTGAATATTACTTACTACTGTGAAATTAAAGTATTTTTCCTGTAAAATTTAAAAAATGCCTGGTAAAATTAAGGTGATACTGGTCTAATTTCACAAGAATTTGTGGAATATGTGAATTCTGTAAAAACAATACAGACTTTTAGCTGGTATCCAATAACCAGCGATATTACAGTTAATTCTTCTTTTACAGCTTTTTTGGTAGTAGTTTATTAGATTCATTTTCTGTAGCATTGCAGATATTTCTCTCTAGGTATAAACTTATTTGTTCTTTTTAGTTCCTTCAAGTATTACCAAAGGAAGGAAGAAGAAAATACAAATCATACAATGCGAAAACGAAGAATACAACAAGAACATTTTACAAATAATTAAATAAATAAATTCATTAAAAAACTTATAAAAACATTTATTCTGAGTAAAAAGTTTCATATGGACCTACCTATTGATAACAAGTTAATATTCCTTAAAAAGTTAGAGCCATTTAAAATACTGTTTTTTAATATTTTGTTATACACTGAGCGGCATAAAAAACGCAACACCTAAAATGATGACCAGTTTCAAACTGCAGTATTTTTTGAACGTATTGCTCGATTTGAATGAGGTTTTTTTTATTTGAAAGGTCCACTTTTTGCCAATATTTCTGTATGTGTGCTACCCATTTTTGCGCTCTTCCATTTCAGCAATGGTGAATAACGTTAATGCTTGTTTTCTTCCTACAGTTTGAAGCTTGTTGTGGGGTGCACCGACAAAAGAATTTAACTTTAAACAAAAGGAGCTTGTAGTCTCGTCTGTTCTGATCATGTTTTTTGTTCAAGTTTCTATTGTTGTTAACGTCAAAGTTACAAGATCTTAAAGATAACGCTGCTTCTTCGGCAGCGCCATCAGAAATTATAGCTAGCCATGGTAATCAACAAAAACATTTAGTGACTTTAGTGTCGTTAACGTCATTGACTGTTGCTAGACAATTAAAATGCCTTTAAGCCTTGCAGAAGTTGCTCAGGCAGTAGCTTTGGTGAAAGATGGACGCAGCATTCGTTATGCTGCTCGTGTTCTTGGCGCGATAACGAGTACAGTTTGTCGAGCCATTCAAAGATTTCGCCAGACTGGCACCTTAAACAGACGACCTGGGTCAGGAAGAAGGTGCATCACTCAAGCCCGTGATGATCGATACATCGTAATGACCGTGTTACGAAATCGACATACCACAGCAGTTGAGACAAGAAATCGTCTGTTGATCATTACTTTCACAGTTTAATTAAATTTTGTCGTTATCCATGGCTTTCTTTAATTTCTGATGGCGCTGCCGAAGAAGCAGCGTTATCTTTTACAGCTTGTAACTTTGGCGTTAACAACAATAGAAACTTGAACAAAAAACATAAGTGATCAGAACAGACGAGACTACAAGCTCCTTTTGTTTAAAGTTGAATTCTTTTGTCAGTGCACCCCACAGCAAGCTTCAAACTGTAGGAAGAAAACAAGCATTAACGTTTCACCATTGCTGAAATGGAAGAGCGCAAAAATGGGTAGCACACATACAGAAATATTGGCAAAAAGTGGACCTTTCAAATAAAAAAAAACCTCATTCAAATCGAGCAATACGTTCAAAAGTTACTGCAGTTTGAAACTGGTCATCATTTCAGGTGTTGCGTTTTTTATCGCTCAGTGTATTTTATGGTATTGAAAAAATAAATAAGGCCTTATGAAACATTTTACTCAGAACAATAATTACGTTCTGAGAAAAAAAGTGTGGGAATAAACACCTAAGTAGAAGATATTTGTACACACTAATTTTATCTATAACGATCTCTAAATTTTCTCTTAAAGATTTTTAAACAAGAAAAAGCTTGCTCATACGTACACAATGTTGAAAACTGAACTGATACAAGGTAATTTATAACTCCAGGTGAAAATTAAATGCAAAAACTTACCAAATTATAAATAACAATATGTGAAGCACTTTTAAATTTGTTTCAATGTCAAAATTAGTACTTACTTCAATTTAATTTAATTATTTTTTGTATAAATTAAATGCAGCCACGAAATTTGAAATTACACTTTCGTTTCCTGTCCACATAAATTTTCGTCTATAATTGGAAATCACCCTGTATATTTATTGATTTTCTATGAATGGGACCGACACAATTTTCGTCATTGAAGCTCAACTTGTCTGGTGATAGGTTAGTTATCTTATCTGGAATGTAAAGTCATATTGAAATTCACCACCTACAACTCTGTTCTTCCCCTAAAATACCATTATGAGCAGCAGATTCAAATTTTGTGCGACATCCTGTATGTCAGACTTGGTGCATCCATTTTGACGTAGGGCCCACTCCAAGTGTTTCCATTCGTCGTCCAAGGTGCTGGCGTCGCATATCTTCTCGGCTCTGTTGAACTGAGTGTGAATAACACTTCTCTTCTGGAATTAAAAACCTCTTTGATCCTTTGAATAATTTTATTTCCCAAGGAAATAAACATATACAACATACAACCATTGAAAATTATGGACTCGACTAATAACTGATGACTGTTGGGGTACAAAATTGTTGAAACTTTGATAGCGATTACACTATGAATTATCTATCACATACTTCCAAAGTTTTTCCGAGCTATAATAAAGTAACTAACAAAACATGTAATTTCAAAACAACCGTAATTAATAAATGATAAATGCTAAAGGAACTTGTTTAACTTACCTTTATTGTTTGATAAGGATAAACAAGAAGAAAACAAGCGGAAGATTCAATTAATTATGTATATTTAATAAGAACACAAAATCAAAATATCCAGTACAATTGAAATGTAGAATCGTAACTTTTTCTTCATTATTTTTAATAAACGAACCATATATTATATCGTCGACAGAAGTATAGTATATTAACACAGTACAACTCAAGAACTGAAGGCGCGATCACAGATAAACAACTGCCAAATATATAAACATGCATCGTGAAACTTCTTTCTTTTTTTTTGAGAGTTCGTCCACATTATCGTAAATTGCACATTTCGATTGATATGAATTTATATCAACTCGCGTTTTTTTTATCCTCTTTTTAAATATGTATATAATGTATATTCATCAATTATTTAAAAACATTCAGCTACCTCTAGATGTACTGGAAAACGGTTTTCTCTACGTCAAGTTTCTTTCTGCGCCTGTTTTACGGTTTATCTTAAAATATCACTCGCAAACGGATATTTCAAATTAAAAAATAAATTAGTAAATTCGTGTGCTTATCATACACTCGCCTGCAAGAAAATAACGATTCGTAATCGATTGTTCTTGCCGGCGTTGTATTATATTCTTTTTCTTTCCGTTATAAGCTGTTTTGTCTATTAATTCTGCGATTACCTGTTTGCAAATATTTTCCAGTACTTGAGATTAATATTAAAATGGCCACTGTTTTGGGTGACACAGTGATAGGTACAGTACTAAAGTATTAAAAGTTCTAACATCCCAATACTTCAGTGCATTATTTATCGTATATTAATAATCATAATAATAAGTTTAGGAAGTATGAAGGCATTATAGATAGTTTTTTTTCCATATATTTATACAATGTTTACGAGATTTCTGATAAATCTTACTTGTCGAAGTTCACGCGCTTTGGTACTTTGCATTCGTCAATTTGGATCAACGGACAATAGTTTAATGTTTGCAATGCAAGTTACCAAACGAGAACACTATAAAGCTATTTTCGAAAAACGAAAAAAAAAAATCAAATAGATTATACGGCTATCACAAATAATTCAGCATACCTTACTGAAAATATATAATTATCATTACAAAAATAATAATGATTTATGGGTCATTCTTTTACAAATCGTACAACACCGTACAATTGGATTATTTACGATAATTTGCCAAACCTTGCCATATTCAAAATTCAATATCTTTGGTTCTAGTAATCGTATCGGACCCGTTTTTGTTTTATTTTAAACGTTGAAATATTTGCTACATAACTGCGTACAATCATTATTTTAATTTATATATGTAAAAAAATTAAAGACAATTGAATTTTTTAAATAATTATTACATAGTCGCCCCCACAATGGATATAATCGCAAAAATATACGTAAGATCCGCTACACTTTTACCTACAAAACCCATTTTTTCCTAGGATGGAGTCTCTTATAGTTCAAAAGGTATTAAATTCTATCTAAAGTGACTCACTCGCGGTGTATCGAACGTCTCGCAGACAGCAGGCTGGTTCAACATGCTAGTGCACTTTGTTTTTTAAGAACGGAGTGAGTGGAAGTGCTTATTTATTACGTGCTAAAAATATTTATTTATTAAACGCCTTTGAAAAATGCCGAAGTTTTCTAGCCGTATCAAACGTTCTAAATTTCGAACCGACAGATGTTTCAATCCATTCAATTTGTCTCCACGTCAAAATATAAAAAGAATGAGGCTCTCAGAAAAGTAATAAAATATCAATTATTGGCATTAAATATACCTATAACATCTTGGTCACTTCAACAAAGAATTTGTAAGTCATGCCGGTTTAAATTATCTAAAATCAAGAAAGATAAAACAGATATCCAATTGAATGAGGTTTGTATATAGATATTTAACCGACAAGTATATTAAAAAGAGCGATTATTGATCGAGACTGTTTAACGCACGAGCGATTAGCGAGTGCGATAATTGTTGAGATCATTAATCGCCGTTTAATATTCGAGTTGGTTACAAATTTTTTTCGTCGATCGTATTCTTCTGGCGGCGGCGTCTACATAGATTTTATTTGTCGATGTCGTTTGAGATTATATGACCATTTATGTAAGTCGTTTGATTGGCTATAACAAATCATGCATTAATAGAAATCGTGCATTTGTAGCGCTTTTTAATAAATGATTTTCTATTTAGTAAATATACTCATAAATAAACGATCGACGGAAATATACATTTCCGTCGATCGTTTATTTATGAGTCAGTTTTGCGAATAGGAAATCGTTTATTAAACAACTCTATTAATGCACGATTTCTATTAATGCATGATTTGTTATAGCCAATCACAAGACGTAAAGACGTGTGATTATCAAATATCATTAGAAAATCTTAATTATTTTAGTATTTTGGTTTTATTATTTTAAATGTTCAAACGACTCTCGATTTTCACGTACAAATCGTGTGTGCGCAGCTAATCATCGTGTGCGACGCTAGCAGCGAATCAGTTTGTGTATTGTATTTTCTTCAGTGCTTTGCTTGCAAACACACGCAAAAGCGAAAATGGTGCTCGACTCACGTCAGATAAAATTTAATATCTTTTGAACTATAAAAGACTCCATCCTAGAAAAAAATGAATTTTGTAGGTAAAAGTGTGGCGGATATTATATATATTTTTTCGATTATATCCATTGTGGGGGCGATTATGAAATAATTATTTAAAAAACTCAGTTGTTTTTAATTTTTTTTACATACACAAATTAAAATAATAATTTTACGCAGTTATTTAGCAAATATTTCAACCTTTAAAATAAAAAAAAATGAGTCCGATACGATTACTAGAACCAAAGATATTGAATTTTGAATATGGCAAGGTTTCGCAAATAATCGTAAATCATCCAGACTTAAAGCCTTCATATCTCTAAAAATAATTTTTTTTTAATGAATTCCCGATACAGGTATTGACTAAAAATCCGAGAAAATGCCATAAAAAAAGTTTGGTGTAATTTAAAAAAGTGAAAATTTTTTTTGGCGAAATCCGTACGATTTGTAAAAGAACGACCCTTATTTGAACCGATGATATTAGCTAATTTTGACAAAAAAAAAGTGACCCGATCGAAAACTAAACAGACAAAAGTACCTTAAAAAGTAAAAATAAAATCAGTCGTAGGTTTAAAATAAAGTGCTACACATATTTTGAAAAGATGTCGTCGTCCGTATATACATTTATATACCGACTTATATATCGTTTCTTTATACATAAAAGATTTGAAAACCAATCACGTCAAACATCGCGTATCAAAAAGACATCGTACGGAGATTGTTCTTAGCTAATAGAATAGATAGAAAGTGACGTTTATTGCTTAGTCATACCACAGTCTAGCTCTTTAGTTTTTTTTAGTAAAACAAGGTAATGCTATACAAGTTAGACGTAGACACTTTTTTTTTAACCGTAAGTACACACATTTGTCTTATTAGATTTAGAATTATCGTCATATAAATGAAGTATCGTAAAGACCATGGAGATAAATTTGGGATTTCAAAATTAATCCGAATGATATTTCTCTACTAATATAAAACAAGTGCATAGGTATTATAATTACTGAGAAACAATTCATATAATTTTAAGTTTTCGGGTTAGGTTAGGTCAAGTTTGGTTATGTTGTGAATGACGTCTTGAACCTAACCTAACAATTCTTTTCTGTCAGTATAAATTTACATGCTAACGTGAGGTTAGATATTTCGTATTAGTCAGTGAACTATAATCCAACTGGAAGGGATTATATATGCGCGCTGTATATTAGCTGACGAGATTTGAGGCAGGTGCAAGCAAAAGAGACAGAGCGATGACGTGGGCTATGTTGCACTGTCCGACTACTGTTGGTAGATAGCGGAAGGCTGTAGTGGTTCGCTTTTTTATTTTATTCCAGCTGAACCCATTATCCTAGAAACGTCAAAATGGTCTCATTGTAAACCTAAACCTTTGCATTTTTACCTAAAATTCCAAAAATTTGTTCTCAAATGTTTTTGACGCATTTACAACGATTCTTTAAGTGTGGTGTGGACAGCTTCATAAAAAAAAGGTAAAAAGACGCAATAACCTGACGAGATATGCAGCTTTTGAAAACGCCTATTCGCTTACCATAAACAAACAAAAGTTATCAATATAATCCTACGTTTCAACTGTCTTTTCCTCGAAATTTTTTTAATGTAACGATAAGTTTTGTTGATTATCTTTACGACAATTAACAGATCTATCAATATCAGTACAAGAAATATGGGGTTGCCATTTAGAAAAAGTGTCTGCAAGAGTTAAGCGTTGATTAATTTGTTCCAATTAAATTGAAAAAGATATTACAAATAAAAAAGTTCATAGTACCATATGAGATAGAAAGAGATAACTTGCCCACTTCACTGCGTGTTGCATACCAAGTGCATTTGCCTCACTTATTGACCGTTACGAGTCCCTTCCAGTTATACGTAGTATATACAGTTCATTGCTATTAGTAGAGAAATACAATAAATTATATTCAGATAAACCGTAGGATAGAACGTAAAATAGACGAAAAAATATGTTTACATAGTGATTGATGTTACCAAATCTTTAAATGTATTAGCATAAGAGAGGGGAGGTTTTTTCTTTTCTTCAAAACTTTGATACATTTTAATATATATGTATAATATATATCTATATAAGTAAATATTACTTAGGTATATCATCAAGAGCTTACTTAACCAACAATTACATATATAAAAACATGACAAATACAAGAATAAATCCTTCACAGAGATTGTTTTTTTTTTCTTTTAATTAAATGGTTCGTTTTACGTTTTCTTATTTTTTTTTTGTTCATAGATTTAGTAAAAGCTTACAATCAATTGTTCAATCATAAGCACGACTGTGTGTAGTACATATGTATAAAAGTTAAGGGGACGTCACAATATAATGCGTTACGGAACTTGTTTTTCCTTTTTTTGTTTGTTGTTGTTGTTTTGATATTCGCCTAAAGTTATCGGTAATCGATAATTTTGGTTGTTTGAGATATTTTCTATGCTTTTCACTTTATATATATATATATAATTAATTAACTATACCATAATATTATATGTATATATTATTATAGAATAAATTTACAGAATTTTTAATAAGATTAATCAATTAGATATATTTATTTTTATATATAATTTAAACAACACACTGGCACACAACAGAAGTTCAAACATTCACGCTCAGCAACGATCTTCACCGCCTCGGAGAGTTTACCGTTTTTAACAATCATCGGGAGATTCCGTTAGTACTTTTTCAACAATTGTTATAATCTTCGCGTCAGTATACGTAATATATACAAAATAAAATCATCGTTTGTGATACCGTTTAATACAATTTTGTATTTTATTTATTTTTATTGAAAATAAGCAACAAAATATGGTTTTTGCGATTGTTTAGTTAGTAATAATAATGTCTTTTATAACAAACCCTTCTACACCTTTTCCTGCTGTTATTCAGAAAGTAGCAACTGATATTCAGAAAGCAACACATGATATTCATCTATTCCGATTTATTTTCAGAAAGTAGCAGTTGATATTCATCTATTCCGATTTAGTATCAGAAAGTAGCAGTTGATATTCATCTATTCCGATTTAGTATCAGAAAGTAGCAGTTGATATTCATCTATTCCGATTTAGTATCAGGAAGTAACAGTTGATATTCAGAATATGTCATTTGAAATTCAGAAATTGACAGATGATATTCAGTAAGTTTAAATAATTATAACTGTATTAATATTTTATTTGTGACGAAATTATAAATATATTGTTAGCAACAGTTATTTCTTGACATGATTTTAGGTGTATGTATGTATTAATCTATGTATGTATGTAAGTATGTATGTACATAGAATAATGTACAATTTGACGTTTTGAAATAATATTTTTTTTTCTGTGCTTAATTAAGTTCTCAATTTTAAGTATACATTTTTAAAAATAAAATATCAAATAACTTTGTATACTTTAACTATGTGTCTCTGTTTAGCGTGCATGACATAAAAATACGTTTTGTCATTCTGTCATGTGACATCCATTTGATCTGTATGCGACCCACTGTAGTGGGTCGTTCCTTAAAAACAGTTCCTTAAAAAAATTTTGGAGAATTCTGAATTACATTTGCTAGTTTCTGAATATCAATTGTTACTTTCTGAAAATAATTCAAAATAGATTAATAACAACTGCTAGTTTCTGATACTAAATCGGAATAGATGAATATCAATTGCTACTTTCTGAAAATAATTCGTAATAGATGAATATCAGTTGCTACTTTCTGAATAACAGCAGGAAAAGGTGTAGTATTTGCTAGTATATGTATAAATTATTAATTAATAGACAACTTAGTGTATTATAAAGGTAAGTAAGAAGACTAGGAAATTCTCCGAGACGGCAAAGTCGATTATTTTTTAATATTATAAACATTTTAACAGAATTTGTACAATTAAAAAATAAGTACAGTTTTTTTTATAGCAAACTTGTTTATTTCTTTTATCCGTGTTATTTTTCTCATTTAAACAAGTAATTTATATATCATCTTTTTTTTCAATTTAAATATTATATATTATATTAAAGAGAGGAAAAATGATAGAAGTTCTTTCTTCTCAAAACTAGCAGAGATGAGTTATTATTATATATATAATATTTTAGCAATATCTTCATTTCTTTTAATAATAATATATATCATATTTATAGAACTTAAATAAACAACACACACATAGTGAAAAATGTACACGGGAAATATGACGAGATATATTTTAGAGACGAACAATGATAACAATGATTTTATTCATTCCTCGGGGGAGAGGGTTGGGAGGGGGGAGGTGTTGTGAGACAGACAGGTTTTTATGGCACGTATATCACTGAAAACAACAACACGTGCGAGCATGTTCGAAACCTCAGCGGCACACTACACACCGTGACCAACTGCGATGACTTTAAACACTAAAAAACTCCAAAAAACAAAAAACGACCATATACTACGTACCTAAAAAAATTCAATTATACCACCCACGTAATTAATAATAATAATTTTATCAAGACAAACGTTACGCAAGAGTTAATTAAGTATCTATATCCAGTTGGAGACCAGTTGAACGAACAGACGACGACGAACGGAATGTAAGTCCATTGGTTCGTAGACGCGTCTCGTAGAGGTTATGTAAGATGAGGATAATATAGAATAGTTGCGCGCTTTGGTGCGGTCGCGGTCCGGTGTGGCGTTGGTGGTGGTGGTGGGGGGCTGGAACCGCCGGAAGGTACCGAAGAGTGGAGAGATAATAAGGAAGCAGACCAGCTACTTGTTCGAGAGATAATATGAACGAGCCTGTCGTCCCATCGAATATAATTATGTGATTATTATAGGCTAAGAAAGATGTAACATGTAGAGGGGAGGATGAGATGTCGCCGCCCGAGCCGCACATGGACCAATCGGACTCCGGATTGGGTACACCTTGAACAGAAACAGATCGGTTAAGAAATCGGCCTGTCGCTCAAATTAAAAAAAAAAAAACTTAACCGAGATAAAAATCTCGGATATAGTCTTAATGATTCTTGTTTTTAAAATGTTGCTGCTTTAAAATACTACAACCTTTATGGGTTAAAAATTAACGGTATATTATAAGTATAACCGTAACCGAGATAAACATCTCGGATATACCCAAATTTTAATTATTCTAGTTTTTAAAATGTTGCTAATTTAAAATACTACAACCTTTATAGGTTAAAAATTAACGCTATATTATAAGTATAACCGTAACCGAGATAAACATCTCGGATATACTCAAATTTTAATGATTCTAGTTTTTAAAATGTTGCTAATTTAAAATACTACAACCTTTATGGGTTAAAAATTAACGCTATATCATATTTTATTTCATATTTAATAAATTAAATTGGTAGTTGAAATTATTTTAATGAATCTATTTACGAGCGCAAAAACAATTTTACTATTTTTTATTTTTATCGATAAATGGTGGCCATTTTTGAGTCAGCAAATCCAACATTTTTGACATTAATATATGTTTGCGTTAAACTAAATAAGTTTGTTGGGATTTGTCATAGAGAATTGAAATAAAAAACATTTTATTTAGCACATTCTAACACCTCTAGTGGGGGAAGACTTAAAAATCTGATATTTTCACAATTAATTCATCTTATTGTAATGTTAAAATAGTTATTTATGTACCAAGGGCATTAGACAGATGTTTATGCCCCGAGGGTGACGGTTTAAAAAGTCTCTTTTTAATTCGCCCGAGGGTATAAACATCAAGTAATGCCCGAGGTACATACAAAATTTTATGTCCCACAATGGTTTTGTTCCTCCGTTTGAATAATATTAATAAATATCTTGACGTTATCAAGTGACATACGTATCTACGGAGTTGAATAACAATACAAACACTTCGGAGTTGAGTGACAATACAGACAATTAGTTGTCAAACTTATAACCTTAATCGCCAATAATTGACATTGATGAGTGACAATACAGACAATTAATTGTCAAACTTATAACCTTAATCGCCAATAATTGACATTGACGATTTAAAATTTACAATTTGAATGACAAATATTTGATATATTTGACATATAACCATGGCAATCGTTTAAGCCCTAGGGCGCATAAAGAATCTTTATCGCCCGAGGGTACAAAAAGTAGCTATTTTCGTCTCGGTAACTAAGATGTAAAATGTCACTTTATGATCATGTAGGACATCAAAAATATATAAAAACATTTTTGTACTGTTTTTGGAATAATATGATCGTTAACATGGGAAAAAAATATTAATCATCATCCCTTACTAACAAATCGTGGGCTTAAAGGTAAAAGTCACTAACTAACATTTTGTTACATTTTCTTGAAACACGAATTAATTGTGGTCAAATGCTTCTAAATGCGCATGTTGTACAAGGAGGCGATCAATAAGTGTTCTAAGTACTTGAAAGTGCATTAATTATCCAGAGAATATCATTATATTTGTTTGTAATACATCTTAAAGTCAGTTTTTCGTAATTATTTTAGATGTTAGTTAGTGACTTTTACCTTTAACCCGACGAAATAGGATAGTTCTTTATGAAATTGGAACGGTATAATTATTTAAACTAATTACATTTTACTAAAATATTACCCGTCTCCTTCCGATCTCCCCTATTCCGTCACATTGTTATAATTATTTTAATCTCCATAAAGTTAATAATATTATAGTAATATGCAAAGCTGGGCACAAAAGCCACAAAGTTAAATTTTTCGTTAATCATTTAACTTTTAAGTTAACACTCAAAACCATTAACAGTCTTATTATCGTCCACTACATTCATCATCTGTTTAATTCAAGTCCGTTAAATCAAAAATTTCTTAAACATTTTAAATTGCTATACGCGTTTGTGCAAGTTCGGACTTGGTTTTGCTTACATGTGTGACGTACTACTTTGTGTGACGCGGCATCCGTATATTAATTATTAACTAAACGTATTTCTTTAAAAACATTGTAGTTTACATTAGTTTAAAACATTATTTGAAAATTATTTCACCCAAAATGCATAATCCAAAAGTTATCAGTTTTTGAGACATAACTGAACAAATAAAAAATAATTAATATTTTCGCAGTTTTCAAAAGCTGATGGTTTTGACAATACCTACTGTCAATAGAATCAAAATATCGGTCGAATCCTGGCTAACTAGTTTTATTTTGATGCACACACGACCGATCTCGATCTATAGAATCTCATACAGCTAAACTATTAATTTTATATATAGTATGATAAAGTCATGTGGCTGGCCACATCAGATTTTTCTTCATGTCAAGGGCATGTTAATCCAAACACAGCTCAATACACAAGAATGTTTATATATTTTTAAACATTATAATAAGATGAATTAATTGTGACAGCTTCAGATTTACAAGTCTGGTCTGACCAGAGATATTATTAGCATTATATATCGTACAAATAAACGTTTTCAAATTTCAATTTGAAGTTTGTCATCGAGAAGGGGAAGAAGTTAGAATACATTTAACACAGGCTCTGAGCAGATAAGGTAATAAATAAAAAATATTGAATGAGCAATATATGTACCCTTTCATATCTGATAAAAAAATCATTAAAACAGGTCCTAAAAGACTCTGATGATAGTCTATTTATTTTTTTAAATAGAAAAATATTCTTTAACTTTATGTATTATATAGAAAATAAATTGCTTCCGGGTTATGCCGTGTGTCAAGATTCGTAAATGCTGACGTTTCGCGAACCATGTTGCTCGCTTCTTCAGAGCTAACTGAACCTTGACACACGGCATAACCCGGAAGCAATTTATTTTCTAAATGATTCTGGCCGTGAAAGCCCACGTACTTACTTATGTATTATATAATTAACAAATATAATTAACAAACTTGTTGCAAAGCAACCAATAAAGATTATTCTATTCTATTCTAATAGCTTGAAATGTGCTAACAAAAATGCTTTTTATTTTAACTCTCCATGACAAACCCAAACAAAGTTATTTAGATTAACGCAAACGCACGTCAATGTCAAAAATGTCGGATTTGTTGACTCAAAAACTGCTGCCATTTCTAAACGGAGAAAAATAAAAAATAACAAAATTTTTTATGAATACCCACTACATAAGATTCACAAAAAAAAACTATTTTTTTATAATTTACAACTTGTGTAATTAAATGCAATAGTTTACTTGAATATCCAAAGTTTTTTTATCTATCTGGCTATCAATCCCGAAATGACAACAGCGTGTATCGACCGCCAAAGAGACACATTACGATAGGTAGATACACAAAATTGTTTGTAGTTATTACAAAAATTGTCGCATGACTTTTATTTATTTATTTATTATATTTAATTGTATGAATTGTGTGTTGTGTAATAGTAATAGGTACTTACTTGCGCTTGGACAGTACAATGTGATGCGCTATGTAAGTGTCGCTCACGAGTGCGCGTTGGACTGGGTGTGATTGTGGTCCTGTGGCGTCTCTTCCGCCGGAGATGGGGGCGCGTCCTTTCGCGGGGGCATCCGCTCGTTGATCGCGTCCAAGCCCTTCGCCTCCGCGAAACTGGTGATCTTGTGGTTCGGCGAGAAACCTTGCAGGGCTAAAACACACGCACACGTCAACTCGTAATACCTAAATATTGGTATGCCAAAGCAATCAGAATCAGAATTAAAGTTTTAAAAATTCGCTGGACTAAATTACGAAGACTTTCAGAATTAAATAACCAAACAAACTGTGATCTAGACAGGTTATATCGTAAGCTATAATGAATTACTACTCTCTATAATAATTTTGCCTATAATAGTTGAAAGTATAGTTTGCGATATTTGAATTGATTTCAATTTTGCGTGTACTCACCATTCTTTAGACTGGTCTTGCCGCCAGACAGCGCCCCTAGTGGTAAAGCACCTGTAGGTGTCAGCCCCTTCAGTTGCAGTACAGATTCACTTTCCTCCCTGTAAAAAAAAAAGAAAAAAGATTTTAAAAATTATTTCTTACGTGAAATAAGTACAAACGACACACATGAGAGATCAACACACGTTATCGTTCATAATGTTTTAAAATGCAGTCTTATTTATAAATGAAAGTAACTTTATTTATTTAAAACATACATTAATAACGTTATATACTTTGTCATTACGTCTGTTAAACACAAATTTTGATTTTTGTAGTATTTTATTTTAGTATAAGTATTTTATTGCTGATGGCACGAGGTGGAATTGATTTTCAATATTTTGTTATGCACGTAATAAAGTTGGTTTTTCAAACAGTTTTGAGTACAAGAGTACTCAAAAAAAAAATTCTTGTAAAAAAATTTTATTTTCAAAATAATTCCCTTCGATTCTTATAATGCAACAAGAAAAAAACAGCA
The DNA here is from genome assembly GCA_963966075.1 of Aphodius sticticus. Taxonomy (NCBI): domain Eukaryota; kingdom Metazoa; phylum Arthropoda; class Insecta; order Coleoptera; family Scarabaeidae; genus Aphodius; species Aphodius sticticus. Next base: position 414,138 of record OZ014506.1, on the reverse strand, counting down.
CAATGCCTCGTTAAAGTCATTAATATGCAGAATCCTTGACTTATGAAAATGCAAGTGGATGATTACGCATAAAATACTTGACATTACAAAATAACTTATGGAACAATGTTGAACGTAAACTATTTTTTTCAAGAGAACTAGTTGAAACTTTCCAGGAAATTGCAACGCTTACCGGGAAGTAATTAGTTAATACGCACTTTAAACTTAATTAAAGTTATTTAATTTAGAGCAATTCCAGTAATTATATTAACTTTCATACTTATAACCTTAGTATGACGTAACTTACAGTGCGATATGAATAAAAACTAATCTCCGTAGATTATCTTGACTTGAATAATTATTAAACTCCAAACATAATTACTATAATTAACACAGCTACACAAAAAAAATATATATATATATATATATATATATAGAATAACTTAGAATAACTTTATTAGACCTGTACAGGCCAAGTCAAATACAATTTAATAGTAATACTTCAATAATGAATTACAATACATATCATATGCGCGGGGGCCTAAACTATATATATAAGTATATAATATTTCCTCACCTCAGCACAGAAAATACACGAGCCATCTTTCCGATAGCACGAATCTTATTGCGTATGACTTCCTTCCGAAGATTGGCTGCAGTACCTAGAAAAGTTAACGAAATATTAATCCAAATCCGCAACAACATTTTCACGACAATAATAAATAAAACCACTAAGTATCTAAACTACGTAGTATAGCATTGTGACGGTATGATAACAATAACGAACAAAATAATTTACCATTCTTACTTTGAATGCTTACTTCTTTACCTACTTTGTTTTACACTTGTGTTTCCTTAATAGTTTCTGGTATTGTTTTGAAAAAGTTATAGTGCGATCGTACTTTAATTATTCGAAACCGTTATATCAGGTTGTACTTTTTTTTTAGTTTGAGTGAATAAAGATTATAGTGTGTAAAATAATGAATATTTTTTTCGTTTTTATAAAAAAAAGAAGTGCTTTACTTCAGCGTATCAATCAAAACTTTACACACTATAGCTTATCTTGATGAATAATGTAATAGATAATAAATTTATATTATGATGCATGCAAGAATGCTTTTGCAGAGCGCTACTTATGTTAAGGACCATACACTGTTTTGACACAAAGCCATATGATAAAATCAGGATTTAGTTACTGTTAAATAGCATTAAATAGCAATTTATTCAGCACGAAATTTGATGTTGTCATATAAGCCACACATATCATGACATCACACGTTAGTACTTACAATACAAACATGAATCTTTAATAATCGTAACAAAACGAAATTTTTTGACGCAATTCAAGCATAGTAGTAGAAAAATTTTTGCTGACAAATCCAGGCTTTCAATATTTTTAAATTTTTTGAAACAACAAATACTCTGTAGGTGTTGACAATTTTATGTAAAATTCTTTGAGTATATTTTTCCCGTTTTAAAATGTCTACAATACATACTGAATATAAATTAAAAAGAATTAAAGGCTCCCGTCTCTGACCCCCAAAATGCTAAAATAACCACGGCATAATTATTGTGCCAATCGTGAAATAATTTCAAGGAATTTCAATTTTTATGAAAATTATTTATGCAACTTTTGGTGTGCTACAAATGGACCACAAATGAAGAGTTGTAGTAAATACATAATGAACTAAGTGCCAAAAATTGAAAAATTAGTTTTATTACATTAAAGTAGGCTGGATAGCACTGGCTTTAATGTAAATAACAGCCTACTTAAAAATATGTCGTGAAATGCCTAACAAACTTGGCCGCTCGATCTCGCATGAGTTAACTTTCGGCGTATTTTCGTAAATAGTGCGCTAAGTGCCTTTAGTCAGTGCCAGTAGTTGCTTATAATTAAAATATGCACTTTATAAAAAAATGATTCCTACAAAAAACTCTTAGAATTAAAAAAAAATAAATATACAGGATGTTCTATTAGAAAAAGAAAAGGTTTGCAAACTTCCATAATAAAATGAATGATATATTAAACAAGAGTTTGTTTAAACCCAAAAAACTTTTATTTGAAGCATTTTTTTGAAAATATTTACGGTTGGGGAATTATTTAGGTGTTCCGATAATTTTAACCAATTTTGATATAGGTATAAATTTAGTAACTCAAAAATGATGGATTTTATAAAAAAAAATGATTCCTGTAAACTATTCTTAGAATTTTCTTAGAATTAAAAAATTTAAATTTTCTATTTGCAAAAAAGGAAAAGTTACCAAATTTCCAGCCTCAACGAGCAAACCACAGCAACTGCCGATTTGTTATTGTAGTATTGTGAACTTATTGAATTTTTTTGTACAAAACTTCCGAGAATAAGCAATAACAATAAATGGTTATTTATTTATTTATTTATTTACCAAATTTCCATAATACAATATATTGAAATGATAGCTTGTTTAAAGCCAAAAAAAGTTTTAAGTAATTTTATTATTACAAAAAAGTTCATGTTACTTCTGTTTTTATTTTAGGATTTGATTTTTAATAAAAAGAAAATGTATCTACGATATTATTAGTATCAATACTGTGTGATACCTTGAGTAGTTTGTGAAATAAATATTAAAGCTTGTTTTTTTTTCTAAAATAATAATTCAAAATAAAAGGAAAAGGTTGTGTGGATTTTGATTTCTGGTCCTTACTTTTTCTGACGAAAGTTACTAAAATAAGTCATTTTTAATGTAAACTTTATATAAACATCTCTAGATTAGAAAGATTGCACAAAAAACAACAGTTTTTCAATACATTTGCAAAATCACAAATAAGCGCATTTAAAAAAAAAATTAATGACTATAAAATTGAGCAGAAGTATCAAATTTTGCATGGCTTTCAGTAAACGAGGTCCACATGTATTTTTTCGAACAACGCCCACTGTGTATGAAGTATACTTTGTCAAGCAACTTAATGTTATTAAGTTTTACTTTCTAGTATAAAAAATATCAACTTAGCTTAAAATATGTATAAATAAATATTATGGCACTTAGCACCTTCTAAGAATTTTTGAATTTGCTCTTGCGACACAAGACCTCTGCAAAAAACAACACCAACATGTGATGTACAATATGTTTAAATATGCACAAAAAATTAGGGATGGCTTCCCATAAAATATTTATCTTGCTGCACACTATTTTCTAAATATCTCGGAATAATCTTTTTGGCACTTAGTTCATTATTTACTTCAACTCTTCAAATATAGAAATGCTTTCCGATGGCAGTTGCGTCTGATTATTGTCTGCTGTAACACATTATAAAATATAATTAAATGTTAACTATAAGAGCACAAGTCATTTTCTTCTGAACTTCTCTAGACTTGCACTCTGGAGTATTGTAGTGAGTAGGCAACCATATTTACAATAGCGACGATTTTGAAAGTACTATATCATCGACTAGAAAACTCAAACACAGTCCACGTTGAATATTAGCACAAATAGAAAGCAATACATTTAAATTCTTAGATTATACCATACGTTACATGTAATACATACGAGATAGAAACAGACATGGTTATAGTAGCGCCATCTGGTGATTTTTTTGTTTCGAAGCTTTCGAGAGGATTTCGCTGCAGTTCGCTATTTGAATTGAGACGGGAGCTTTAAAGAACATTGCAGTTATCAATCAATTCAAAACTATACAAAAGTTCCATTAACAAATGACCTGGTTTTTAACATTTGTTGCAAACGTTAAGCTTGTCATAATTTGTGTTATATTTTTTGAGTGCTTTCTTCAATAGGTATTGTCCCAACAGCGTTAGGTCCTTCGACAATCGACAGACAAATAAATTAGCGACTGTCTTATCAAACTTACCAAACGATTGCGGGTGATCGGCACAGCATCGTGACGGAGGTAGATCAGATCGACAGCGTACGAACATGGAGCAGAGTGGCGCAAAGTGTAGTAGCGAGCGGAGAATTTATAGAAAAAAACAAAAACAAAAGGTGCATGTAGAAAATTATAGCCATCGTACATACAAACAGACGAATACAACGAAATAAACGAAAAAAAAATTAAAAACAGAGCATCTGTACTGTCGAACTCTGTTAAAAGTAAAGAATCATAATCTATATTATAATATATTATTCATGATTACCTTACTTTGAATTCAGAGAGAAATACTAGAGATAGACAGGACAATTGTCTGATTATTATATAACAAAAAAAAAGAAAATTCAAACAAAATCTATCGATTTGTAATCTCGTCTCAAAACGTCAACAGCAAAAAAATTAAGCGAGAAAAACATATTGTTCAGGTCAGTACGTTAAGCCAATCAAAAATACGTTACGATACAAATAAATACAGTTTTATGTATATTGAGTAATAAAAAAGCCAACTTCCGAACCATAAAACAATTATTAGAAAAGCGTTATTTAAATAAATAAATTAAATAAAAATTAATAAAATAGCGGTACACTCCATTTAGTGGTAACCTTAATGTTAAACCTAGACGTTGTATCGGCAATAATCAAGCACAGAATTTTGCGAGAAAATTTGTTAGTCTGAAATATAATTTGGTTATTTTGTTACAGCTAAAGCGTTACAAATTTTGGGATACAGGTGTGGTAAACTAAACACTATATGAATTTATCCATACAGGGTTGAGATAAAATATGCATTCATGGAAATGTGAACACGAAAAAAAATTAACTTAGGCCTATTTTTTTGCTAAAATATTAGTTTGTTTTCTAGCTGTAGTAAATCACTTGTATACAGTAGATAGAGAATTGGTCTCAAAACACTACCCTGGGGAACGCCTGGCTTTACTTCTTTTTTTGGTTCTTTTATATACGTACTTAATTCCAGTGAAATTTGATATCGATCAAAATATATTAACTAATATATTAAGTAAATTATATTTTACCACAATAAATTTACATAATGCTTATATTAGCTTAATCTAAAAAGAAATAGTCCATTGAGTCCAGATATCCGAACAATTTCAATTCTTTTCCAATATTTAGCCAATAATTTACTAAAAAAATCTGATGTGGCCAAGCACATGACTTTATCATACTACAATCTGAATCTATAAGCAGAAATTCAAAATTGATTATAGTTTTTCAAGAAAAAATTACATTTTGGCTCAACTCAAAATTTCTGTTTTCAGATTCAGATTCTACGGAAAAAAGTATACCTGTAGCAGTTAACACATTTTAGATTTTATTCACTGTTGGTCAGGATAGTCACGTAGCTTAGATTTTAGTATTCTTGACAAATTAGTACTTTAAAATATGTGAAATGCTCTGATATCAAGACACAAACGTAAATTGATTAATCCATGGGGAGAAACAAAAATTGGGAGGATCTTTTAGATAAAAAGTTGAACAATAAGGACAATCCTAATAGGCATTTAAAGAAAAAAGACTACAAGTTTAGCATTTTATTGTTGGGAATACACAATTTAGGGGCATTCCAACCTCGTTTAATTTTTATCTAAACCCATTTTACAAGAACTGTTAACACTTTTTTTATTTAGTCGTTATGTGACTTTTTAGGTATTATCCAGGAATTCATCTAAACAATTATTATACTAAATTAAATTTAAATCAAATATGTGCCGACAAATTGCACAATTTAGAAAAAAATCTGATGTGGCCGAGCACATGACTTTATCATACTATATGTAAAATTAATAGTTTAGCTGCATGAGATTCTATTTGATCGAGATCGATTGTGTCTGCATTAAAATAAAACTAGTTAGCCAGGATTTGACATATATTTTGATACTATTGACAGTAGGTATAAAACATCAGCGTTTGACACTACCTGCTGTCATTAGAATGAAAATATCTGTCAAATCCCGGCTAACTAGTTTTATATTAATGCAGACACGACCTATCTCGATCAAATAGAATTTGCTCATGCAGCTAAACTATTAATTTTACCAAAAAATGTCATAGACATATATTATACAAAATTTCCTCTACTTTAATTTATTATTTAACTATTTTGACGACATTACAGAAATGGCGGCTCATTTGATCACAATAGGGTATTTGACTATTATTGGAAAATCATCCTAGTGTATTTATTCCTTCACTCTACATTGTACATGCATTATTTTTCGTAATTATTTCCTCAATATTTCATAAAAATCAGCGTTAAAAATTGAATCACAAATAGTCCCGCCAAAACGATACTTTCTGTTGTGTGACGTCATCCGTTAGTAAATGTCAAATCGGCCCATATCGTTTGTCGGCATCGGCATCGTCGCCGTTTGGTAATTGTGTTGTATACTGTGTTGTTTTCACAATTTCTACATAAAAATGGGTTATAAATGGTGTATAAATCCACAATGCACAAATACGTCAAGAAAAGCTCCGGATAAACTATTTGTAGCCGTTCCGCAAGATTTGAAACTGCGAAGAAACTGGTTGGCTTGTAGAAATCCAATTGAAATAAATAGCGGCCAATACAAGTGGTTTTTGTTGTGAAGGTTACTTCGACATAAGTAAAACTGACTAGAATAAGTTATCTACCGTATTTTCAAACCAGGTATTATCTGATCTGACAGCTTAAGGTTAGGGCTATCCTAACCTACAATGTTATGCTTACGTGGCACATTAGTGCTATTAAATCCAAACGGGAGAAGCATAAGAGCGCGTTCCGATAACCCGGTATTGTACGGTGAGAGTGACGCGCTGCATAATAGGCGGACTAACGTCATACGGCGTCTATCTGCATATAAGAGAGAGACAGCCGACCCAGGTTATCTGAGCATTGCTCTCCCCATATCCTACCCTGACAAACCGAACGCGCTCTAAGCGTACTAACGAATGACGTCACTTGAGACTGACCCAATTACAGAGCGTTTTCAATCACGTGATAGGACGTGTTAACAAATAGTTTAAACTGTAATCTATTAGAATGACTATAATATAAGCCATATTTTTAATAGTCAAATACCCTATTCTTTATCATGTAAATATGATACAGTAAAAAAACATTTGCCAAGTTTGTTTTTAACTGCAGCATTTTGACAAATGTTGGAACAAAAAAACAACTTAGATGTTCTTGGAAAAGCTACTTGAGAACCCAAAATCCTTAATTTTTCCACAGTGTCTCAAATTTAGACCAGAGAAAAGTCATGACGAGTATTTTTTTTTAATTGATCTTCATAATTCTTATTTTAGGGCTAAGGACGCATATTTTATCTCAAACCTATTTTTCAGTGGGGGTACTTTCTACAACAAAAATGCACACAAGTAGATTCTACTTTATTCACTAATAATAATAACAAACGATGGAGTAGCAAATTGTGGTGAGTCAGTAGTAGAACATTGCGGTTTCCAGATCGTAATAAACAATGAAGAAATCTTCAAACTTTATTACTCGCAGCAATTCTGTAGAGAGGGAAGCAAATCTAGCTAGCAGAAAGTTATTATATGTACAAAATGTGTGCGCGCCATGCCAAACTAAGCACTATATATGCAACTACAAGATCGAAAATAGGAGAAATAAAATAAATAAACCATGACAGAAAAATAATTCTACGAAATAATAGGTATTTTATATACTGCGCTATTGATTTTGCACGTAACAAAAATTAAGAAAAACGAGAAAGAAAATTTATAATTATATATAGAAATGTTGCCAAGGTGGTTAGTGTTTTGAAGAAAAGAAACAAAAGAAAAGGAGTGTAAAGAAATTAGGGAAAAAAACGAAAAAACAGCTTATTAATTTTGTTTAATTTAAAAAAAATAAAACGATTTCTTTGTGTCTTCTACGCTATACCATTTATTAAATATAGTATTCATTTAACTGTCAACGAAAAATTTGGATTGGATGTCAATAGAATAGATTTGGGTTGAAGTTTGAAGTTGAAGAAAAAAAACTAAATTTGGTGGGGTCTTAAAACAATGAATACCATAAGTAATAGTGGTAGAACTTTGATAGAAAAATTTATATCAAATTGAACTATCCAAAAATTATTAATGCAGTGTTATTTAAAACTCTTCTGTTCTCAAAGCTGCATGTTCTTGTTGATAACTTACCAGGTTGTTTATTAACTATTTTTGCCTGTTTCGCTGTGTTGGGGGAGCGCGATATCCAAGGCGAATATAGACAAATAGTGAAAAATAGAAGTGTCAGAATAGAAGAAAAATATAAGCAATACGGTGTGCATGGATTTTTTTAAATCGGTCTTTTAACAAAAGTGTAAATATACAACATAAGTAAGTAACGAACACAAGAAGTTAAAAAACGAATCTCTCGTAATGGTGCCGAAGACTTATGCAGTGCGCAGAGGACCGCAAAAATTTTTGAGAAAAATAGCATAAAAAAGGTGTGAATAACTAACAGACTGAAATTTTGCTACTTCGGGTTGGAGGGTGGGGGCTAAAATCGCATTCATTTGGTGTGTAGCTGTAAAAACTATTCGGCATGAACAATGTTTACATCTAATCACCCTGTATATAATACAACACTCTATATTAATCTAAGAAGACATCATTTGGGGAACAAACAAACAAACAAACGAACAAAAATAAATATACAAACAAGGATAATAATAATTAATAAGTAACCACCCGTTTATATTCGTGTTTTTTTACTTGATCGACAAACCAAATAAAACAAAAAACATAATCATAAAAACTATCCAGGCAAGACTAATCTGTATCTACAATATTTTAAGCGAGTTCTGTATATATCTTAAAAATACTAAATAGTAACTGAATCTTACCGTCTGTATAATCCAAGTGGCATTGAAAGAAGGCGTAAAAACAAATTTTGAATTTTATTTTTCAATTCCTTTCATATGTTCGTTTAGACACAATCGTTAATAGTTTTATTAGGGAAGAAAGCGACGGGTGTCAAAACATTTGTCGACCAATTGAAATCGGTGGTTAAAAAGACCTAACGATTATCGATATGATAGTTCGGTTAGACTAGGTTATTTTATGATAATAATACACTCAGTTCCAAAAAAAAGTGACGCACTTAATTTTTGACCTAACTTTAATGTCATATTTTTTAAACCAGTAGGCCAAATTTTATTTCTTTCTTATTTGTTTGACACCAATTCTTTGAAAAAAATTGAAGAGGTGGATTTTTTTTTCAATGTATCCTAGATCGTAGTGGAAAAAACTGAAAAAAACTGGAAAAAACTCGTGAGTCAAAAATGAGGAAAACATATGGTCTCACCCTGTGTGTTAATCAAATAATGGTACCCCTACACCATAATATATTGTTAATTAAGATATCGTCTTTAATTTTTTATTCTAAACCAAACGTAGCTAAACATTTGAAACAAATACATTCTACAGCGACTTTTTAACAAGGAATTAAGTGTTATTTTTTAATTTGAAATAACATCAAAGATGGCGGCGTAACCATGGCCAACTTGTGTTTTTCTTATGGGCGCCATGTTGAATTTTTGCATTTTCCGATAGTCGTGTTTTTCCTCAGTTCCGCATCGTATAACATGTTGGCATTATTTTTTAAAACAATGGTTTAACAATAAAAAAAACTTTCTTCTTTTTCTCGTTGTTTGTCGTGCTTATAAGGTACCTAACTGGTGCTTGGTTACAGACCGCCGGCGCCGGACTGACCAGAGTGCTTTGGATAAAAAATTCAGATTGTAAAAGAAGCAAGTTTATACAACAAAAAGCTTATTTTTGAAGTAAATCTTCAAATTGGTCGCCATTTTCTTGAAGACATAAAACCGAGCCAGCTTTTCGACATGTTATGCTCTTCTAACTGTTCTTCCCGGAGTAGCATTGACCGCATTTGTTATTCGATCCCGCAGATCCTCGATATTTCTGCGAGTATAGTGATGAATTTCGCCGTTCACAGTTCCCCATAGAAAATAGTCCAGAGGACTTAAATCAGGGGATCTAGCAGGACATTCCACCACTCCACCATTACCAATGCAGCGATTTGGAAATTGTTGATTCAAATAATTTCGTACAACTGCAAAGTTTGACTTCTGCGGAGTTTGTACGGTTTCAATTTCTTTGTTCGTAATGCTCTCCAAACACGTGTTTGCGGCAATTCCAAATTAGAGGCTACTTCCCGCGTAGAAATCCGAGGATCGTCATTTATCTAAAAACCAGTAGTTACAAGCATTGAAAATTATGGTAATCTAACGTTTACCATTTCCAAAATATCTCTTTAATCGTTTTCAATATTTCCATGAAGATTATAAGAATTGCGGGGTTTACTAAACCAACCATGGTCCGCTAAATTTCTGTCCAATGTTAGGAATTTTGTACGATTAGGCATTTCTATGAGAACAATAATAAACCCTTATCATATCACACCTTTTCGTTATTGGTAAACGGCATTTTACATCCACAATCAACCACAATTAAGGTTTATTTGGTTAAATGGCAAACCCAACGCTGAGCGCGCCATTTGATTCAAGTGTATTTTGTTGACGTTGCTTGGAAACGAGTCTGTAACCAAGCTCCAGTTAGGTACCTGACGGTTTTTTGATTATTACACCATTCTTTTAAAAAATAATGCTAACATGTTAATCATTGCGGAAATGAGAAAAGACACGACATCGGAAAATGCCAAAACTCAACATGGCCCATAAGAAACACAAAAGTTGGCCATGGTTACGCCGCCATCTTTGATGTTATTTCAAATTAAAAAATAACACTGCATTCCTTGTTAAAAAGTCGCTTGTTTTTGTTTCAAATGTTTAGCAACGTTTGGTTTTGAATAACAAAATAAAAAAGATACCTTAACATTTCAGTGTTTTTCGGATATCTTCAAAATGAAAAATGATAGCTAAAATTTCTTTTCAGATAATTGACCAACACAAAAATACGAAACTTTGCCAAATTTAAACAGAGGCTCTATCTCCAGTAATAAGCGAGATCCCATGGTGAGCCTCGAAATTGAATCACCCGGTAGAGTGTCAGCACATTCTATACCATTGCTTGATTAACACACAGGGCGAGTCAAAATGAGTCAAAAAGATTTTTTCCGCTACTATCCAGGATACATTGAAAAAACTTCCTCCTCTTTAATTGTTTTTTAAAGACAAAGGAATTGCCTACAATCAAATAAAAAAAATTAAAATCGTCCTACTGGTTTTAAAAAAATATAAGACAGTAAAGTTAGGTCAATAATCAAGTGCGTCACTTTTTTTGGGACTGAGTGTATGTATGTAAATTAATGAATTCTGTCGTAATTGTTTTAACAAATGAATAATTATAGCGGATTTGGTAGGCAGCCGCAAGACCGTATGAAATGTGAAGTTTTATCGCAGATTATGTACAAATCAGCAGGGCGATATTAGTTTGCCGCGATGTCCAACCATGGTCCAGTAAATTTGCAAAAATTTGAAATAAACAGTAAAGTTTATTTATAATGGGTAATTTGAATAAATCTATTGGTGCAACTGTAAGAGTCAAATTAGGTTTAATATCGAAATCGTACTCAGACTTTAACGATTCTATTTTAAAAAAGTACACCGTAACCTTTACGGCTTAAAAATTGTTTTCGTATTTGTTTATAGTAAACAAAATTAATCCTTATAAAATTCTTTTAAATTACTAAACACTAATCGGTACCATACTATCTCCTATAGTTGTTAAATTGTTAAATGAATATCCAACATTTAATCAAGTTAAAATACCGAAACGACAATAGAAAAACTACCGACGGCAATTTCATTACTTACTACCCCGTCGTACCCAATTTCGAGGCAAAATAACTCCGAACACAAACACAATGTTAAATAACCTCGGCTACAGATGTTTACACTTAATTTGCCTTACGGACCTCGAACAAACAAACGACTAACGGAGTAATTAATTTCGGGGAGTCGCACAGAACTGACTGCATTTATAACGCAAAACCCACTTTCGACAAACGCGAACAACAACAAAAAACACAAAACACGAATTAAAACTCATACACGAGACGCAAAATTAAACTTTTTTGCAAATTACCAGACCATGGTATGAACAGTCTTTCGACTATATATTTAAAGAGATATAAAGATTTATTATTATACATGGTGAAAATTTTGTATTTTTGTGGTGTAACGAGAAACGTATAAAGATTTGAAGTTAATAACGAGCTAAGTGCCAAAACCATTGTTTTGAGATACACTGATAAAAAAAAAGAGGAACCCTCTTTTTGGAAACCTGTAACTATTGAAATGATAGTTCTAGGCAAATCAAAATTTGCTATGCTTGAAGTAGTGATGGGCGCATTCGGATTACAAAATCGATTATAATCGATTCTTGAAATAATCGAGATATCTCGATTATTATTTTTAATAATGGATTCTTAATAATCGATTTTGAATAATCGATTTTTAATAATCGTATGTTAATAATCGATTTTTAATAATCGGTTATTAATAGTCGGTTTTACATACATTTACATCAGTTTTATACCCCCCCCCCCCCCCCCCCCGTCACCAACTTCGTCGCTCAACCCAACCCAAAATACGCTTTTACATCATTGACACTCCCTATCCATAATCGATTATATTAACATACGATTATTAAAAATCGATTATTCAAAATCGATTATTAATAATCGATTATTAATCGAGAACAACTCGAGAACCAAATCATACGATTATGCGAATCACTCGAATACTGAAAATCGATTCTTGAAATAATACGATTCTGCCCCTCACTAGCTTTAAGGGCATACCAGAAGAAAATTACAAGAACAATGTTACAACCCTTAGTTACTTCTAAGTTACACATAAAAATGTATAATAACGCAAAACAAGATGGAAAAAAATTTCAAGTATGCTTTGAATACACGTATGAAAGCCATGGAGTCGGTTTCGGGAGACTGGCCACTATGTTAGAAGAGCTGGACAAGGTCGAAATCGAAAAACTACTCAAAATCAAGACCGATTTCTTGTCCTTTCCTCACTACGTCAGCGTACTGCCACAGCACGAGACCGCCTAAACGACCTAAGACGAAAACATGGAATAGAAATTTCTGATCAAACTGTTAGAAACAGATTAAAAGAAGCGAATTTGAAACCGAGAAGGCCTGTCCGCGCATCACGCCTTGCGCAACATCACAAAGCAGCGCGATTTCGTTTAACTCGTTGCGACGGTCGAGTACGTGTATATAGACGTCTATATAGACGTCCTGGTGAACGCTACGCAGCCGCTACTACACAGGTAGTGGATATATTTGGTCGTGGATCTATTTGGTCGTGGATCTGTGATAGTTTGGGCTGGAATCAGTATAGACAACAGAACTGATCTTGTTGTGGCTCCTGGTAGACTAAATGCCATGAATTACATCGAAAACATCTTTGAGGACCATGTGGTGCCTGCTGTATATCATACGGCGTCGGTCAAAATTCTTATTGCAGGACAATGCATAGCCACATACTGCCGGCGTCACCAGAAACTTTTTACAAGAATGTGGAATTCAGGTCATGGAATGGCCGGCGTCCTGACCTGAATCCTATTGAACACGTGTGGGATCAGCTTGACCGACTTGTTTGCAAGCGCCCTAATCCACCACTAACCATACAGGATGTGTCAGTTCCTGTATGGTTAGTGGTGGAGCCCTGATTGAGGAATGGGAAAGCATACCCCAAGAATCTCTTCGCAGACTAGTGCGAAGCATGCCACGCAGGTGTGAGGAAGTGATTCGTGCTCGTGGAGGGCATACACTGTATTAAAGTTCACCAATCCACAGAAAACCCGACTGTCATCGATACTACGACAGTCATTTCCATTTTGTTTTGCGTTATTAATTTAAATTTTTAAGTGTAACTTAGAAGTAACTAAGAGTTGTTTTTGTGCTGTCACACTCGAAAACAGCTGATTTCGTCAGAGGTTGGGGAACCGCTATGGAACTTTGCCGCTATACTGCGGCAAAGTACAAAATACAAATTTCAAGTAAACTAACATCACCAATTTGATTGTTTGTCGATAAGAATTAGTTTTTAAACTTGACGTTTCGTCCAAGTGGTACCAACCTAACATTTTCCTATACAGAAAAACCAATAAACATTTTTTTATTTTTGTTTTTAAATACATATTTACTCAAAAAGGAAACGTTGTATGTCACTCCTGCCGAAAACTACATAGCGCGACTCGTTCACGACGCGACGCCGAAGGCGGGGAGCGCTTTCGGCCTCGCGTCGCATTACCGCTCGTCGCGCTAGTCCGTACTTTCGGCACTTGTAACATAAATAACTATTTTGTAATATCTTTAGTTAAATATATGCCCTTAAAGCATACCAAATTTGTTTTGCCTAGAATTATTATTTAAAAAGTTACAGGTTTCGAAAAAAAGTGTTTCACTCATTTTTTTGAGCAGTGTATTAGATAATCTGGTGTTATTTTTAATCTATTCTAACGAACAAGCAATCTAAAAACAAATGTTATATTTCAATTATTATTTTCAATGTTTTGGTACTCAGCTCGTTATGTATTTCAACTCGTTCATATTAGCGAAGTACCTATAACCACTTTGTATCTCTTTTTATTATTATTATTATTATAATTAACTCTTTAAATTTTCGACTCGAGTCCTTCTCTGAGTAACTAACAGCTAATAGGTGTGTGTATACTGTGTACTGTGTTGTGTGGAGTTATTAGTGAAGTGACGGCGTCATATAAAAGCGATGGTAACATACCTTCTTCTTGGCCGTCGTCGCCGTCTGAGACGAGCTCGTCGTCCGAGCAGATGTTGAGGACGTTGACTAGCATCTCCGTGACTTTTTCGCCGACGAAGGGCAGCGACCACGTGAAGACGTCCATGAAGTTCGGCAGCCAGTACGGATGCGGCGAACAGTTAAATTGGCGGATGTTCATCACGTTGTTTTCGTACTTTAACACGGCGGCCTGTACGGTGATTCGAAAGAGGAATAGAATAGAGTCGATAGGTGTTCACATGTGTTGTAAAAAAAATGTTTGTTGTATAGGAGGGAATAAGTGGAACAAATGTTTTCAGAGCAAGGGATTTATGATCAAAAACATGTTGTTTAATACTGGAGTAAGATATTAGGGGCAAAATCTAAATAAAAAAATGCGTATTTGTATGGAAGCAATGAGAGTTACCTTATTATTATAGACATCTAAATAATTAGGCGCCGAGAATATTGTTATAAGTGATGGAAACCCGGTCGTTTGACTTTTCCTATACATTCGATATCTGAAAACAACAGAAGAAAACAGAAAGTTAGTTATCATGAAGTACAAAAATACTAGTTATTTAAAAAAAACATCTAAGAAGGTATGCCATTGATATATCAATGACATAATATTCATATGGGGAGGTCTGCTGCCTTACAGCCAGTGGCGGCTCGCGTATAAGCACTGTGGAACTGCAGCACTCCCTATTATTTCCACTTAATATTATGGATACATAACATTTAATATAATGAGTACCTTTTCCTTTAATTCTTTCTTTATATTTGTACAAAGTATAATCCTTAAACCTTAATGTCAGTAGCCATTCCCCAGTTTAAGAAAGAGATATTTAATAAGAGATATTAAAATCGTTGTATGGAACTGTGATCTTCACAGTTCCAGTAGGCGAAGTGTTTGGCTGTTCTGCGCATGCGCACATAGGAAGCTGCTCGCTAAGCAGCGGCACACACCGGCATGTTATTGATACAGAGAGAACTGTTGTTCCCGCAGTGCCAACCGTGCCGACCCTGTCGTACTGGTGGACGGTAAATTTACAAACTGCAGATGGCATATCATAAGTCATAGTCAATACGTATTTTGCAACAATTGCAGTGCTTTCAATGGAGAAAAAAATCCTCAGTTTTCATCCAGAGACCAAGGCTAACATTATTGATATTTTCGCGCAAATTAAAACAAGATGAACGGATTTAATTTTTACTATGCTTATCTTAACTTCACTTGTTTGTTTGCTACATTTAAATCTTGTAATTGATATTTACCTACTTCCCAATATCCAATCGAGTTGAAATTTTGCACGTGGACAGATTGCCGGTGACAATGCATAAAGGAATAAAAAAATTGAAAAAGTTTTGTAAGTTTTCCACAATTTTTAAATTTAACTGTTAATGCGTTTTTTCATTAAGTATAGTTTTTAAAAAATGTATTTTTTACATAAATTTATTACTACGCTTATCCTTAACTTGACTTCTTTGTTATGTTCAAATCTTGTAATCGGTATTTTACCTACTTCCCATTGTCAAATCGAGTTCAATTTTTGCATGTGGACGATTTCTGGTGACAATGCATGAAAGAATAAAAAATATGGCAAATTTTTAGTGCACACTTTAACAAACGTAGTTTTTAGAAAATGCATTTTTTACATAAATTTATTAATGAATGTAACTAACAATTTAGGCTAAAGTACCTAAATAAGAAATCCGTTTTTATTCCCTAAATTCTTTTACGATTTCATCAAGCTTCTGAATAAATTTTCTTTTTATACGTTTTTTTTTTCCTTTACACAATATTTTTTAAAACAATGACAAAAAAATTTCTGGAACAGCACCCCCACTAATACAAGCTACGAGCCCTTAAATGCGTCCGGAACAACCTATCAAATCTGGAGATTACCATGGAATTTGTTTTTAAGAAATATATTCTCTTGAATTTATCCTTTTGGATCAAAACATATTTCTTTGACGCTGACAATATTTACTTCATTGAATACTCTAGTTTATTGGCTTGTAGAGACTAATTTATTTGGAATATTTATTTAAGTCAAATAAATATATTTGGATACAAACAAAAATTAGTTTCCGTTAAAGTAATCATTTTGTTTTGATTTAAAAGACATTTCTTTACACCATAGAAGTTTGATTCTAACAAATCTATTTGTATACAAGAAGAGATTTATTTCCCTCAAAGAAATATTTTTGCTTTGGCTAAAAAATAGGTTTACTTCCGCCAAAGAAAACATATTTTGATTCAAATAAATATATTTTTAGTATGAATACCTCATCCAACTGTATTGTTGGCGCTGTCAACACTCTCCTCGCAGTTCGTCCTTATCTTGAGTATAAATAATTGCTAAAAAGGCTTCTTCAACAAACTAATAATTTATTATAAGTAACTGTCCATAGTGCAGTGTTATCGTATATAAACAAATAAAAAGGCCTCTTTTCTTTGCAAACAATTTTTTAATTTACTAGACTAGTTTCGACGGGTCACCGTCATCATCGGTAGTGTAATCGGTAGTGTAATGATTTGACTATTACACTACCGATGATGACGGTGGCCCGTCGAAACTAGTCTAGTAAATTAAAGAATTGTTTGCAAAGAAAAGAGGCCTTTTTATTTGTTTATATATAATACTTTATTTACCATGAAAGAACCATTTATTGCAACCTTAAAATAACGAATTTTAACTCAATGAACAATTTCGTTAATTTAAAAATTTTTAATTCTTTCACTCAGCACAATCATAATTATTTGAACTAAATAAATCTCGTTCGTTATAATATACAAATTGTAAATTTTAACTTAACTTGTTCTTTCTACGAAACAAATGTTTCAAACAAAGGCATTTTTATCCGCAAATAAATATTTCTTTGCCTCTATTGAAATAGAAGATTTCTTTGATTCACTGCATATTTATTTGAATTAAACAAAATTTTCGATCTGTGTCCACAGTGTCCACTGTACAGTTTGTATTTATGTTTTTCAATTTAATCATCTATTATCTACGTATACAGTGAGCGCGTAAAGTATGGAAACACGGCAAAATCTCAAGAACGGTTTGGTATTTTTAAAAATCCTCGAACACGTCGATTCATAATTATTAAAATACACCTGCTGATATCAAATTAATTTTTTTACCTTCAATTGTTTTTAACAGATGACGTCATCGACGTATTTTTCAAATGACAACCCTATATTTTTTGAATGAATTTGGCAGTTCTTTTAATTGTCTTAATGGTAGCATAGTATTTTTATGACCTTACATAAAAAGATTTTCGAGAAAAAGATAATTGAGGGTTATGAAATAAAAGTGACAAAGTCTCCGGAACGGCTCGACCGAATTTAACGAAATTTTAGAATTAATTATTTTGCAGCCATGTGAAGTCACTGGCGTTATTATCGTTGATGCAACGTTTACAGTTTCTGAGATATAACCTCAAACTTTTGAATTTGAAATAGAACATGCGGTATATGTTGACATTTTCTGTTAGTCTTCATTATTCAAAAACATCTAGAAATTAACATAAACCTTTATTACTTATTATTACTTATACTTATTACTACGTCTTAAAATTAACAAAGAAAAAATTGATAACAAAACATTATTACATTTTCCACTGCAACTACTCTAGTTGGTTTATGAGGATTCTCAACCATTGACAAGAACACATTGTTTTAAGTGAGATCGGTTTACTTTTTTGTTGTTGTTATTTTTTGTTATCAATTTTTCTTTGTTCATTTTTAGACCTAAGTAATAAAGGTTTTTGATAGTTTCTAGATGTTTTTTATGTTTTTTAAGACGTAAGAAGCGTAGTAACATTGTATGCGTAGAAACATTGAGCCAATGGAAGACTAACAGAAAATGTCAAAATATACAGGTGGTTCTAATTCAAATTCAAAAGTTTGACGTTATATCTCAGAAATTATAAACGTTGCATAACGATAATAGCGCCAGTGACTTCACATGGTTGCAAAATCCTTAATCCAAAATTTCGTTAAATTCGGTCGAGCCGTTCCGGAGATTTTGTCACTTTTATTTCATAATCTTCAATTGTCTTTTTCTCGAAAATGTTCTTATGTAAGACCATACAAATATTATGCTACCATTAAGACAATTAAAAGATCTGTGAAATTCATTTTAAAAAAATATAGAGTTGTCATTTATAAAAAAATGCCGATGACGTCATCTGTTAAAAACAATTGAAGGTAGAAAAATTAATTTGATATCATAAGGTGTATTTTGATAATTATAAATTGATGTGTTGGAGGATTTTTAAAATAGCAAACCGTTCTTGAGATGTTGTCATGTTTCCATACTTTACTGTATAGAAGTCTACGTATTTGTCTCCGTAACACGATCTGAAGATGACGTATACTCGAAACTGTAATCGCAAGATTTGAAATAGTTTCCTAGACAATATTCAGATTCTTTATAGAAACTTATTTTCGAATCTCGTCTATAGATTGGCATTTATATTTTCTTATGTTTTGTAAAAATCGGGTACGATTTTTCACTTCACTCGTGGTCAGCTATAAACATTAAAAAAAAGTGGCGATGACGTGATTATTCAGTAACAATTGACGGTAGGAAGTTGAACTTCACAGAAATGAATATTTTAATAACTAAAAATCGACGTGTACGAGGATTTTTTGATATAACAAACCATCTCAGAGATTTTCTCATGTTTCCATACTTACACTTACACATACTGTGGATCCTAAATATTTTTGTTGGTTTTTTATAAAATAACGTCAAGTTAAAAACAATTGAAAATCGGAAATTGCCATTTTTTAGTGGTAAAACAATATTTTTTAGTGTTAAAAAATACACCAATATCAACTAAAAGAAAGATTTGCAGTACTGCTTGTATTGCTTGTATTTCTATAGCCCGGATTCTAGAGAACAGGCAATCTAAGAACATAAATTACACCAGATTACTCTTTAATTTCCATTCATTTTCCGAGGGAACGAGGGTGTAAATAATAAACAAATCCGTTGAGACAATGGTACGATCGTTAAGAACAATCGCTAAGGGGCTTTTCTGGATAGCAAAGTACGCTTTATACGAAGAAACCGCGAAAGAAAAGAAAAGTTCGCCTGGTGTCGACCGAAGAACCAGTTGTATTGCGCTAATGCGATCTAGCATAATAAAATAGCGGGTTAGAAGTGTTTGTGTGTATTGTTTTATTAGTACGATTGGGATCGATGTCGTGTCGCAGATAAGAAGGAAATTTCCAGCGTTTTTCCATTGTGGTACGTGACCTCAGCTCAGGCGACGTCATTACTCATAGGCATTAATCTCCACGCGGTAATCAAATTTTAAAGAAAACGCTATAGGTGTGTAACAAACAGCGCGGGAAAATAAGGTGTAGAAAGCATCCGAATTTGTAAACAACAAACATGGAACTAATATCATAATAGAGCACGACTATATTTCATAGAAAACTAGTACTGTTTTAGTAGATTTTCGGGAGATTGTTGATTTGACATTACACTTATCAACTCACAATCGTTTCTTATTCTACCAATGTTCTAACGGTCAGAATATAACCTAGAAGTTTGACTGATCTCGATAATTGAGTGTTATGCTTAAAGTTGATTTTTCCTTATAAGGTAACTGCAATTCGTCTTTTTACATCGCTACAGGATAACAGTAATTAATAAAATTGTAATAGTATCTATTTAGGCTGACTAAAAATGCTTTATATTTTCATAAGAATACGGCGTAATGCCCTTTTAACCACTGTTATTTACAAATTTAGGGGTGTCGGAATTAGGTGCAAGTAAATATAGCACGTCCGTAAATCAGACATTGGGTGTCGGGATGTGTACATGGTTAGAAGTAATACATGTATGTACATTTTACTTGGTGGGCTGTACTACAATTAATTGTACGCATTATGTCCAAATTCCGACACCGCATGTTGCAATTACGGACATCAATAATCCGTAATTCTGGCAGGGCTGTCGGAAGTATGGATATCAATAGTTCCTATTCAAAAATCATTATTCTGGCGTGAAACACCCAAAAAAGTAAAAAGAAACTGATCTCTGATGCATGGAGAGAATATTTTTTAATAAAAAAGACGGAAGTACAAAAGAAAATCGATCTATAAAAATAAGAACGGAAGCGAAAAAAAGAAACAGAATAGAAAGCTGCGCCAGGAAAAAGAAAACACTAAAAATCCCAGATGAGAGAAAAACTAAAATACACCTGAGGTAGAGGGGGAAGACTGAATGAGACTAACGACTTATTTTATACTTTGTTTCTTTTAACCAGGTCGGAGTTCAGACAAATTTCAGATGAGTCGGCGTCGGAGTCGGAAAAAATGTACCGACTCCGAATCCAGATTTAATTACTGTCGAAAAAAGCATGCGAGATGGACGTTGCCTCAGTAGACAGTCAACAAATAAAACCGAATATTCTATTAGGTCTTTTGCAAAGTACATACCTACCTACATACATCTGTAAATAATCAAATTTTAAAACACACTTTCCAAACAAAAGTGAAGACGATTAACAAACGTAATCCGAGTGAAAATTGAAAAATTTGAAAATAATTAAAGATGTTTTAAGAGCATCTTTGCAGGAAAATTAGTTTGGAGATATTCTGTCCCTCACAGCAATTTTATAAACGTATATTGCACTTAATTTTGTTTTTATTAGAATGATTTTTATTTCGTACTATGTATACCTACACTGTGTCTTATGGGTGTTTTTGTTATTCAAGAGATAGAAAGTCGGTTAAATGGACGACGACTTTGTCCTTCCTGATAGTGTTTTTGTTTTCATAGCAAATTTAATATTGCTCGGTAGTATTATTCTGTGTCAAATTTGTGAATATTTGCATGTGAGATTTTTCTTACACAGAATTATTTGAAAATATTTTTGTATGCAATTTTTCTGGAGTAGGAGTCGGAGTCGAGAATTTTTTTACCGACTCCGCGGTCCTGCTTTTAACTATGGTAAAATTTAAATGTTTAACATTTCTGAATAATAAATCATATTAACAATATTTAAAACACTTAATATTTAATTGAATATTTTTATTTGTCGGAATTAGGTGTAATTGTTAAAGTTATAGAGAATAATAAAAATAAATAATTATTGTCAATTTTCTTCAGAAATCAATAGCCAAATATCTTCAGAAGGACATATGTTAAATACATAGATATGAGTTTAAAAAAAGTGGACATGTCATTAGCACCATATAAATATGAATTCTACAGTAAAATGTAACAAAAATTCCGAATTTGTGGCCTTATTATAATTTAAAGCAGTTTCAAGTACTTAATTGAATCGGTCGGTTCGAAAACACTACAAGTCCAAAAAGTGAGTTCTGGGAAAATTAACAAAATTATTTTGTCAGTGCAATATCTTGAAAAGTATAGCAGTTAGCTATTTTGTGCCAACAGACAAAATATAAAGTGGTTCACAGAGAATTAAATGTATTACATATTTTGTTTATATTTGCATTAAAAGCAGGGCTATGATTAAAACAATCATCATGGACATGTACTGTTTTTGAACTCGACGGAAAAACAGCGTACATTTTTAACAATATTTGTTTATTTAAAGCATTTAAATAATAGTTTTATTGTGATGTAGGTATGTGTAGTGTTTTTGGCGTCAACAATAAATTCCTTATTCATTTCATATTATTATATTTTTTGAAACGCGTTAGTAATGCAGCAAAAACAAACATGTGCATACTTCGTACAAGGATATTAATTCCTTGTCGAAATTGAAATATAAAAAGACAAGATTTTTCTGTGGAAAATTGACGGTATGAGTATGTTTTCGTGAAATATTCGAGCAACATTCGGCGTAGTTATTTTACAGCCATAATAGAACACGTTTTTGTCCAGCCGACCGGTCCGCTTCGTGAATTTGAAACGTGCTTTATATATGCGCATGTGAGATGTTTCGCATCGAAATAACATTTTTATACTCTAGGAATTTTTAAGCGTTGACTTATTTATAAAATATAATTCTCAGTTTAATTTGGTTAGCCGAATATATACTGGGTATCAAAACAACTTAACATTTTATTTATTTCTGCAACGAATTAAATTGAAAATTCTAATACTTCTAGTACTGTTGTTGGACTAAAATTCTTTGTTTTCTTTTTTTTTTAATTAAGGAATATATTATCTAAATAGACACCAGATCTAACGATGCTATTAGCTTTACAAAACCGGATAACCAAAGAATTTTTAAATGAAGATTTGCTTATTTGTTGATTTATCAAAATTTAACTTAACTATAAACTAAAACAATTCTGCATAAAAGTGTGGTTTTATAACCATTAGCGTATCCGTTACTTTGCAATGTTATGTTTTTTTTTTAGATTGATGAATACTTAGTAACATCTGCACCAAGGGGCTCAAAATAGACAATAAATGGAATTTAGTACTATAAAAATAAAGAATAAAAAAAATAAAGAAACTTTTGATTTGGGTTTACTGCAATAAATTTGCATATCATTGTTATTAACTTATTAGAAACAATAATGAATCAACTCAACTTTTGAGTCTATTTCACATATTTTCAAGAACTCAGTTTGACAAAAGTGTAATAACTAATAAGCTACGTATGCTGGCCAACAAGGCATAAAATCTAAGAAATGATAACTGCTTTTTTTTCTCGTAAAATCTGAACGCAGCAAGTTAGACTTGAGTCTAGATATTGAGAAATGCAGTGCTAAAAAACTGAAAAAAAAATCCAATTATTTTTCTCCGAAAGAAGACGCAATTTGGAATATAATGTATCAGATTCAGATTGCACGTAAAAAAAAAGCATACGAGAAACAGTCATTCTAGATTTTCGATATACGTTGTATTAAGAAGATTAAATGCAGTCGATGAAACTGATACCAATCGATAGATAGCTTATGGTTCCTGAATCCTTTTGATGGTAAACTGTGTCTACTACAGTGTGGTATTTTTAAGTTTGCGATTAAGTGAGTGAGATTCGAAGAATGAAGGAATAATGTCTGACAGCACAATTTTTAAATGGTTTTTTCGTTAATTAAAAATTTTACTATTAACTATGGTTCTAAACATTTTAATATTTAATATCTAGAATGACTGGACTATCACTTGTACGATTTTGTACTTGGTTAGTATAGACGCATAGCTCAAACTATTGTAATTTTGATAAATTACTTATAAATTTCAATGAAAATCATGTCGAAGGAAAGTACAAACTTGATTCTAAAGAATAATTAACAGAAAAATAACATTCGTCTTTAAAACAGAAAAGCCCAACCATTTTCAAGACCGTCAACTTAAGCGCATAAATGTTTAACGATTTGTTCGTGATTCTTATTTGTAATATACCAAACATCATCATTTATTTTCGTTAAAATTTAAATTTCTTTGGTAAGTACTAAACTGCACAAACATACAGTCCACTACGGTCCATCTAAAACACCGTAGGTATCACGATAAGACAATCCAATGGAACATCTCCAAGGGCCGTGGCCGAAGGACAAAGGCTGCATTTCCATATTAATTACACCGAGTTGAAACGTGTAATTATGGTTGTTTCGCATTCCGGCCCTTGCCTGGTGGAAAAATTATTACATCAAGACTTTGTTTTTTTTTCTCTCTTTAAATTAACGTTATCGTTGACACGGGATCTCTTTGCATGCTACCACTGGAGAGAGTCGACGCCATATACACCACCAACCGCTAAGAAAACCACCCTAAGACGAGATTAGCATATTATCGCCCTCTGGCGGTGCTTCAAGTTCATTTTAAATACCCATTTTCCACTGTGGTTTCGAGCGCGATTAAACAAATCATTACCATCATATCGTATAGACTATAGACATGAAAGAAACAGTCTGGTGTGATTTTTTTATACAGATAGAGTCATTGGCCTTGATTTTTTAAAAGTCCTGTTAAATAAAATGTTAATTTAAATGATATTTGCTAGATAAAAATAGTACTTAAATAGTAGAAATATTATTAGATTG
The DNA here is from genome assembly GCA_963966075.1 of Aphodius sticticus. Taxonomy (NCBI): domain Eukaryota; kingdom Metazoa; phylum Arthropoda; class Insecta; order Coleoptera; family Scarabaeidae; genus Aphodius; species Aphodius sticticus. Next base: position 389,540 of record OZ014506.1, on the reverse strand, counting down.
TTTGTTATTGATTTGGTTAACAGTTATAAGAAATATTAATAAGTTTAATATAATCTTCGAGTTTGATGATAATGATTTCTGCGATATGATAATGTATGGTTTGTGTCGGTTTTCGTTATTGCTGACCCGCAAGGTCGTAGTGATTATGTGTAAATAAATACAGAGGCCATCTCACTTTATATGCGACCTGCCGTTAAATTGGCATTCAAGTTTAACGCGGCGTACGTTACTTGTACGTTACAAGTCATCGCGAACGCACCTGCCGACGAATAAATCTATAATAAGCAATCGTAGATAGAGTGATGGCTTCAAAAGAAATTGAGATTCCTGTCCCATGGGGCACAATATCAGGTAAGTAATATTATTATATGTAGTTACTTCTTATTAAAGTCTCTAGTCAAATTATCAAATAACATTTGCTCGTACTTACTATGATTCGAACAATCTTAGATAGCACTTTTTTATTTATTCCATTATGAACATTATCTTGTTCAAAATGTACAAGAATTTCTTTTATTTGGATAAATATCGCAATAAGATATTAATTGTTAATACAATTAATACAATTATGAGTTGAAACATATCTTTCAACATTTTTTAATGAAATCATATTTGTTGAAAGAAAATATATTTCCTTTTTTAATAAGCGATATTGTGTTACATTTTAGTTGTTTTCTGAAAGAAAAAAGTTTATTTCGTAATCGTATATTTTTATAAAAATTCAAGTATCAAAAAATACAGAAGTTTCCTGATGTCAGATAACTTGACAGGATAGACATTGCAATAATATATCGGTTTTAAAAACCTGGCGTTTAACCTTCCCCAAACCTACATCATTCAATATTTCAAGTAATTTTTAATTTTTAATATTTTTATCATGTATCCACATGTTTCGTATTTAATATGGTGTATAATGTGTTGAGTTAAACTTAATACTTTCGGAGATAGTTTGTAATTAAATTTCAATATTATCATTAAACATTCAGTAAACATTTCGATATGATGTTTACGACATTTTACTGAATCTATTAGTATTTTTTACAGGGGAGGACTTATTTGTCTACCCATATCCAAATTGACTTGAGTCTAGTTACTATTACGGTTCTGTGAATAAATTATTTTAGGAAAGCCACGTGTTATAAGGCTAAATGTGATGATTTTTACAATAATTACTTTTAATATAAGAAAAAAAACAACTTAATGATATTTTTTACGAAATGCATTGTCTATTGAAGCTATTTAGAAATAATTTTAATTTAATTTTAGAATATGTAATAACAAATTATGTTTATTACATTTTCTGGTAGTATATTAAAAATTCAAATTCCAGCTAAAACAATTTCAGATATCTATTATTTTTAAAAAAATATTAAGTATTGTATAAAATATATAATAATATTATGTATAGTTCGATCAACGGATCTTTGCCTCCCTGTCAATAATGACAGCAGTCTGGTGCAATCAACGCTTGTCATTCAATCAGTGGCGTAGTCAAATAAATTTTGTCTAAAATCATAACCATCAACCGTGCACTAAAGTATAGGTAAAGTTAATTCGGCTTTGTAGTAATTGTAGTAGAGTATGTTTTGAGTTATGGGAATTACTAAGGCCGTCTGCACATGGGGCAACTCAAAATAAACTGTAGTACCGTGGATACCAGGAGACTGCGCAATTAGGCTACCAGCATGTATATTTCAATGACTCAACGCACACGGCGCAACCCGAGTACCGGCGACTGGGAGACCGCGCGATTCGAGTTTTAGACACCTGACATGTTGGGTCGCGCGTTGCCCAGTCTCTTCGTGACGCGATTATATTATTTTATATTGACAGCTGACAGCACTGAACATGGAGCAGCAGTTGAACTTAAAATCTGCGTATTTCGCAGAAAAGTATAATTGTGCTGAACAATTATAAAGAAAAGGGCTACACAACAAAATATGTAACGGACAAAGCTTGGAGTGATGTGGGAAAATAAGTCAATGTGCTTAATATCCGTTCCTCAGCACCCACGCATTCCGTCATGTTGGTACTTTCTTTATGTAGGCCAGGGGAAAAAATCGCACCAATTCTAAATAACTCTGATTCGACATACGATAGAAGCTTAAAAAATAACTATCTGAAATATTGAGTTCTTTTGCTGCAATGAATAATAGGCGGTGTGAATTTCTTTTGATATATGGGAGGACCCAGAATCTTCTTTTTATTCAATTTCTTCTGCGACGATAATAGTAGTATAGTAACAAATCCTCATCACTGAAATCATTATTATCCACTATGTTGGACAATGATTACATACAAGAATGTACTGATTTAAGAGAGACGAGTAAACTGATTTGGATCGCAACTGTGTGACTATAGACCGTGTGCGGACAAGGCGCAACTTGAGTACCCCAGTCGCCCAGTCTCCTGGTACCCACGCTACTACAGTTTCTTTTCGGTTGCCCCATGTGCAGACGGCCTAAGTATATTCATACATTGTACAACGAGATTTCGTGCCTAGGAATTTAATCGCTTTGCTGTCATTTTGAAGTTCACAATGACAGGACCCCTGAAAGCGACGCCGCTGGAATTACGAACTACACAATGACATTTAACGATAGTTCCGTCTTTGTTATACACATTAGTACCTAACATTATTATCCGAGACCGTGTGTCTTAGCCGTTAGTTCAGACGTGTTAGACGTTAGTGTCAATAATTTCACGTGTCGTAGAAAGAGCGATCGCATGACAACCTTATCGTAACTAGATTCGGCAAACTTTGACAGAGAGGCAAAGATCCATTGATCGAACTATACCTATTAATATTTTTTAGTGAAATTTTATGCACTAATAGAGAAAGGTGTTTTCTACAACAATTTAATTTTGTCCTGTATTTTTGGTAAAAAATGCGAACATCAGTAATTTTTTTCAGCTTTTGTTACCGATTTTTCAAAAACTTACAAACATATATTATATAGTGAGCGCGTAAAGTATGGAAAAATAATAAAATCCCTAGTACGGTTTGTTATTTGAAAAAATCCTCGGAGACGTTGATTTTTTATCATCAAAATACACAGTTCTGTGAAAAGTTCAATTTCCGACCATCAATTGTTAATGAGTTATGACGTCATTGAGACTTTCTTTTACTGACAACCCCATTTTTTACTGTTTTTTGGTAGATCTTTTAATTGTCTAAATGACCGGAAATATTTTATGGCCTTAAATAAGAAAATTATCGGAAAAAAAAACAATTGAAAATTGTAAAATATTGAGAATATTAGGGAAAATAGCTTTTGTGAATTGAATATAAAAATGCGTTTTGGGTAGAATTAAATGCCCTGAAAACAAATCTGGGCTACAAAATTTTTTACCGCGCAAGGTTTTCGAAGAAGTCGGGTGACAGTGTCAAAAAACGTTTTTCAAAAAAAAATTTTCGAAATTTATACCAGCTGAAATCATTGTCCTAGAAACCTCAAATCGGTCTCATAGTTAACATTAATCTTCGCACTATTACCTGAAATCCCAAAAGTTTGTTCCCAAACGTTTTTGAAGCATTTTCAGCGATTTTTTAAGTGGGGTGCAGACGGGTCTATAAAGAAACACAAAAAACAAACGCAATAACCTGACGTGATATGCAACTTTTGATCTCAGATTCGCATTCAGCGCAAAGAAATCAATCGAAAACGCCCATTCGCTTTCCATAAACAAACAAAAGTTATCAAAATTATCCTAATTTTCAACTGTCATTTTCTCGAAAATTTTCTTATGTACGGCGATATATTTTATGAATTACCTTTAAGAAACAGATCTATCAATATCAGTACAAAACATATGGGGTTGCCATTTTAAAAAAAAAGTTGAGTCTTCTTTCAATTTGGAAACATGGTAGTAACCCCAAAATGTTTTAAGTTGAAAGAATATTCTGTTACCATTAAACATAAATGTTCGGACCAAATAAAAACAACATTACATTTTATTTTCCAGCTAAGGCTTGGGGGCACACATCCAACACTCACGTCCTTCTCACGCACGGTCTAGAAGACAACGCGAACACATTTAACGCCCTAGTACCCCAACTACCCCCAGAATACTACTACGTCAGCATCGATCTACCGGGTCACGGAAAATCGGACATTCTACCATCAACAGGTCTTCCATTACAAGGCATGGACTACGTCTACGTCATCAAACTCCTAACCGACCATTTCGCCAAGGACAAATACATATTCATAGGCCACAGCTTCGGCGCCATACTATCAATGCAATACGGCTTCATCTATCCAGAAAAAGTCGAACAAGTCTTCGTCTTAGACACCCTATGGTTCGAAATAGTGAAGCCAAGCGATTTCGGGAAATGGACCAGGAATAAATTCGAGGAATTTACTAAGATCCAAAACCAGATCAAGAGGAATCCTGAGATGACTTTTAGTTATAGTCAGGCTAAGGAGGTGATGGGGAATTGGAGATATGTCAATTGCGAGTTGACGGATAAAGCGACTGCTACCCTACTAGAGCGGTCTGTTAGAGAAGTTGGTAGTGGGAAGTATAAGTTTACCAGGGATCCGAAGTTGAAGAATTACATGTGCTATCCTGTTGACGAGAGGTACGCTTGCGAGATGTTCAGATCGCACGATATAACGTTTAAAGTTGTTGTTGTCGTTACGAAACATTCCGAAGATTGGTATGACTCGGCTTATCCTAACTTAGTTAAGGAATACAAGAGAATTGGAGACTGGTTTTCTGTGGAGGGAAATCATCATGTTCACCTGAACAATCCAAGCGTTGTTGCTACGATAATCAATAGATATTTAGACGATAGTTATCCAGTGTAATAATAATAATGATAATAAGAATTCCCAAAATATAAGATGTTTATTGTAGTGAATTATCGAGTATTGCTGTATTTCTTAAGTATGTAGATTATTTATCAATTTGGTACATAGATAAAGAAGAAATTATAAAGAAATCTAATGCAGTTTTTAATAGGACTTAAGCTATACAGCGAATTTTAGGGGAAAATAAATACAGAAATCGAACATGTTTAAAATATTAATAAATATTATTACGTGTTTTATATTTTTGGAGTATCAAACGTTATGGAAAATACACTCAGTTCCAAAAAAAGTGACGCACTTGATTTTTGACCTCACTTTAATGTCTTATATTTTTTAAACCAGTGAGCCGATTTTTATTTTTTTGTTTATTTGTTGGAAGGCAATTCGTTTGTTTTTTTATAAAAATTACAGATCTGTTCTTTTTTCAATATATCCTAGATGTAGTGAAAAAAAAACTGAACTACGGACGTTTTGTTTTTTTTAGTATGAGGATATTGACATTTTTCAGTACGAGGACTTAGTGGGTAATAATTTTATATTGATGCAGGCTAATGCCCGACCACACACCGAAACAATAGTGCGAAACGTCTTTGAAGCTACACTGAGAAAAATGGCTGTAAAATTACAGATAAATCATTGTGAAAATTACAATAGAAATGTGGTAAGTATAAAAATTGCACGTAATTCCAATTATTTTACAAGTCTGTGTACAATTACAGCTACATTGCTGCTTCATTTCAATTACAATGATCTTTTAGTAAAAATACAATGGAAATAGACCTTAAATTCGTGAAATTACAACGTATGTTGTGATTTTACTATTATAATAGCGGGTTTGTTGATATTGTAACGCCCAGAGGCATGCGCTACGTTTGATCAGCTGTTTTGCAAACGAACGCCGGCACGCATACCATCGAGTGCAATATGTAGTTGGGCGCGTTGTATTTCTGTCTCCGGTAAGTAACAATGATACAGTGAACTAAAACTTACCTAGATACCATGTAGGTGTAGGTTAAAATACCATGTCACACTGCAGAACAATTGTATTGCCTTTGTAGATCACCAACGACGACAATTAGCCATTAGAAATTGATGTCTTAACGTTAACGCCATACCTGGATGAAAGCTGTAAGTACAGTCTTCTACGTTTCTTTGTGAAAATTTGCTTTAAGATTGAAGGGAAAGAACAGAAAGATGTGCAATCTTCTTTTTAGGTTAACTTTTTTGTGTCTGTCTAATATGTTTCCTTGTTCTTACAGATACAGATGCGGAACATCTTGCGCCAAGTGTGTTTGTCAGAAAAAGAGTGAACGAGTATGTGTGTTCATGGTTGACCGAAGTGCATTTATATATTTATCAGTGTGTTTTCTATGTTTAAGTATTTGCGTACGCTAAGTATTTATTAATTGCTTCTCTGTAGTTTTAATGTATTTTTATATCCCTCAAACTAAGTACTTGTATATACATCTACATATTTGTCTTTTTTACAAGTAATTTTATCTATACCATTTTGTTTGACCGTACTATTGTAACGTTTGACTGTGTGCATGATGTTATTGTTTTTTTTTTGTATTATATGATAGATAATGTTAATATCTACTCAAGATCAGAATAAAATTATACAAATCAAAAATACTGCATATTTCATTGAATATTACACTGAAATAGATGTAAAATTATTACGCATTACCTCATATTTCATTTAAAATTACATTTAAATTGATGTTCAAATATTACGCGTTGCCCAATATATCACTTAAAATTACATTTAAATCGGTGTAATATTTCAGCCAAATTATTGTAAAATCACTGTGTAAATATACAATGACAATGGAAAAATACAATTGAGATGTAAAATTACACTGATTGTCGTAGGGCAAAAAAAACCTACTATTCCTACTGTAAATTCACATCAACATTTGTGGGATGAATTAGGGAGAAGAGAAAGTTCTCGCGTAGGGAGTAGGGAAGGCAATACACGGTATTAAGCAGTTTTCCCAGTTGATAATTGTTTGTTTAAGAAAAACATTTTTAAAAATGTGTATCACATAATTAGGACAATTTTAGAGATAAATGAGTGAATAGAAAAGCAAAATGTTTGCAAAAGAAGCGTCTTACATATAGAGTGTCGGCACTTTCTATACCATTGCTTGATCAACACACAGGGTGAGTCAAAAATGAGGAAAAGACATGGTTCCGGTTTTTCCACTACTATCCAGGATACATTGAAAAACTTCCTCATCTTTAATTGTTTTTTAAAGACAAAGGAATTGCCTACTGAGCAAAAAGTTAGAATAATTGAACCAGTTGTTTTAGGCTGTAGATTTTGAAAGAGCTCATGATAAGTCTCAAATTCAATTTCTTATCTACGACATGTATTATAAGTAAGCCAATACTTTTAAACATTGTTTCTACACTTTTTCGTACTCTACAGTCTACAACACGGAAGAAGTTTCATTACGTTGAAAGTCCGGGAAATTGCAGAGCTCACTCAACCGCAAAACGCACAAAGAACACAAAAGATATATAAAAGCGCCACACTTTTATCTTTTCCCGACGGTCATACAATTTTCGTTTTATTTTTCTTTTCTTTTCTAATATCCGCCAAAATCACTTACCCTGCATCTTGTGCTTCGTGTGCTCTAATAATTGATAGAAGGTTGTTATTCTGTAGGAAGTCGCAACAGGCCGCGTAGCTGAAAACAAACAAAAAGACAAAAATATCATCCATTCAGTTTGTGTCTATTATATTCGTGTATGTGTGTGTTTGTGTGGGTGTGTGCGTGCGTCTGACGTTCATTAATCATTGAGGTCGTGAATCGGCTGTCATGAAAAAAGGGATTATAGTTGGCGTGTGCCAGAGCTACAGGTGATCGTAACGCCCCCTTTCAACGAAACTTAAATATTACGATAGCTGGTTGTAATATTCTTTTTCGTGAACAAAAAAAAATCCTGTGTATTCATAGACCTTGTGTTGAATTTATAGAACTCTTATAAAGAAAATTAAGTTTAGTTTTATTTTTAAATAATGGAACGTATATTATCTCATGAAAGTGTAAATGAGGTATGGACTGTATTACAATAAATTAAAATGCTGGAAACAATTAAATACGGTAAGTACGTATTCGATTGCATATTCATATGACATAATAAGGAACGTTTGTATTCGTTTTTATTCATTTTAAAACGGGTGTAATGAAGGTATTGTAACCTCGCGTTTTGAATAATGACGTTCATATTTAGCATTAATTAATTTTATGCATCTACTAGTGAAAACGCTCATTCGAAACCAGGTATGTATGTCATAGCATAGCCCCATATTCCGACAATTTACTTGTCAAGGGACAAGTTTACTATTAACGGTTATTAAAAAACACACAATCTTTAGAATAAAACAACCTGGCGGAATTATTGGTCAAAATCCAACTGATACAATCCAACAATTATTAATCTATTGCCAGATAAGTTTGAGCATCAGTTTAAGCATAAATAGACAAGTTTTGTTTCAATTTTAGGCGAAAATTGATAGGAAACATCCGATGTGGCCAGGCACATGACTTTACCATACTATACATACTATATAATTAATAGTTTAGCTGCATGAGATTCTATTTGATCGAGATCGGTCGTGTCTGCATTAAAATAAAACTAGTTAGCCAGGATTTGACAGATATTTTGATACTCTTGACGATAGGTATTGTCAAAACATCAGTGTTTGACACTACCTACTGTCATTAGATACATTACATATCTGTCAAATCCTGGCTAACTAGTAGTTTTATATTAATGATCACGACCGATCTCGATGAAATCAAATATGTTTATGCAGCTAAACTATTAATTTTACAAAAAAATGTCATAGACATAAATTATTCAGAATTTCCTCTACTTTAATTTATTGTTTAACTATTTTGACGAAAAAGAAGAAATGGCGGCTCATTTGCAAAATCCTCGAGAAAGGCTTAGAGGAAACATCCAGTTCCTTTGGACCCTTTTGAACAAAAACCTTTTTGGCTCTAAGTTTAGTCATGAAACTTCTAAATATGAAGTTTCGTTAGCCAGGATTTAACAGATATTTTGATACTATTGACAGTCGGTTTTACCAAAACAGCCAAAACATCAGCGTTTGACACTACCTGATTTGATAGTGATTTAGGCCCATTGATATCGGGATATTCCTGTGACATTATCACACAGCATATCACAGTAACTTTCCAGGCAAATTTTGCAATTTAACAGTAAGCTAATTTAACAGTAGAAATTATGTTTCTATAATTAAACTGCGCTTTTTTAGAGACATGGTGTATTCGAAGTCTTGCGCAAGAGTGAAAGAGTCTTTTCAATATTTAAACAAAATAAAAAACGAATTATTTTAAAAAGAAAGTCATTCAAGGAAAAATAAATGTATTTTACTAGTATTTTACTTATTATTATGTTCAGCAGAATAGTTTACAAAACAATTTACTTCATACGCGTATTTCATGACAGGCCGACGCACATAATTAAACTAGGTATTAAAATAAACTAAACTAAACAAAAAACGTAATGTATTACCTGTAAAAATATGAGCAGCCTCTGACGGAGTTATGTGAAAAATGTTCAGCGTTATTCTCATTTCCAAAATCTTCTAAGGGGTCCGACCAGAGGAGATCGCACATTGGACCAAAAGCGGGAGGCTCTTTAAATCGATCTAACTGTAAACAAAACAGAAAATACATGTTATTATAATAATAGTAAAAAAATCACTAGGGAAATTACTATTACAATATTCAATACAGTAAACTCTCCTATAACGCGGTTCCTACGACGCGAATTCCTAACAAACATGCTAAAAATTTTGCGACTACATCTTCATATAACGCGATTCTCGTACAACGCGCATGCGTCAAAATTTGCGATCCTCAATTCCTTTAACGCGTTTTCATAAAACGCGTGTTATTAAACCGCGTTGTAAGAGAGTCTACTGTATACATCTATTATACATATATCTGCGCACATAGTAAAACAATAAATGTGTTAATAGTTTACCAAAAATTACCTAAATGAAAACATAACATCATGGACTTACGATTAAACTTTTTTTTACCATGTCTGAAAATGATATAAAAACGTTTATATCTATGATAACTATCTATGTTAACCGATACTATCTCAAGTGTTAGGTCAAAATTGTCTTGTATAGAAAAAACTCTGCTAGTTGACGTCATTGCTTTATCTTGTAAAATACCGAATACATAATAATGTGGAAATTTGTTTATTGTTCCGCATATGGCAACCACACCAATGCGGCAATACATTGCTGTAAAAAACTGCTTCCGGCTGTAGGCATTTTGTTTATTCCATAAGAGCGATATTTACAATATTTTTAACAATTGATAAAATAATATCTATAATATGCCTTAAAAATTTTAATAAAAAGCTGTAGTTTCTAGTACACACAGAAAAGTGATTATTTGGAACGAGAAAACATAATTTCTTGAATTTATTTACTAGATTCAAATGCATATTTACTTGGATGTAGAAAGTTAGGTATATACAAGAAATGCCACATACTCAATATAAGTAAAATAATTTCTCAGATAAATGTTGTCAACAAACAAATTCTTTCTTTATAAGAACCAATATTGTATTGAAAAAAGTATGTAATTGAATTTTTCGTCCCAAAATTGTTAATTACTCCAACGAAGTAATATTAAATCCATCCAAGTGCGTAGTTACTTGATCCAAGAAAATATAAGACATTTAATATAAGTAAGTATTGTTTACTGAATAAAAACCCACCAATTATTTAACTGAAGTGAGTCACTTCTTTCAAGTAATTCCTTTCTCTGGAATAAATATGCGCACCGTGATTTTGCCAAGGCTCGCGCGCCCGCACTTGGTGGTGACGCCACGGAACCTAGCCTAGTACGCAAAACAACAACTCACGAAGTAACCGTAGGGGATGTCCCTTGTGATTTATTGGGGATGTGTATTGTGATTTATAGTGTACAATAAACGTTTCAACACGGAATAGTTTGACGTAACGCACGCAACAGTTTAGAACGAGTAAGTAAATATAACATACCTATCTTGTTAATTAGCAATAGAAAACGGATTTGTGCCAAATCTTTAAAATTCTTATATTAAGTAGCTAAAAATATTTACCGGGAATAAAAATATACACTTCATTGAAGACTGTTTACTTACTTCACCAGAGTAACCACTTTCTTAAATCTAGTAATTATTCCAAGAAATAAAATTTCATGGTTGAAGTCAATAATCTCTCGCGTATATACGAACCTACCAACTACTTCAGCCAAGTAATTCTCTCTTCGTTCGAGAGATCACTTTTCTGTGTGTAACAGAGGTCATTGACTAGTTTACTAAACTATCACGTCGCGTTGTTAGGATCTCTTATTAAATTAAACTTCTTAATAATATTACTAAGGTTTATATATCTGGGTCGTCATAATGCTTCGTTGTCAGCGAGGGATTTAGTTAAGCCCTTAGATCGCAACCCTAGATAATATAGAAGCTTGGGAACTCCCACAATTTATGTGGTTTCCCGCTAGATATATATCGCCACCATAACCCTAATCCCAGTGACTATACTACTGCAGATATTGGTCCCACGCCTCGGATAAATTACTTTTCGAACGCGACATCATCAACTAATTATAGGCATTAGAACAGTTATCCGCTTGACATTAATAATTCGACGACAATACAAACGATAACGCCACTCCTCCCCCCCATGGCGTCTCTCTAAATACGTAAAATGCCAGAGTGGTAATTTAGAATTTATGCATCTGAATTACTCGTATCATTGAGCGCTGATCGACGGCAGAAATGACTACCTACCGCTCTCCGCCGTCGGCAATTAATCTTTGAAGCTCGTAGGGTTGCGCGATGGGGTCGCACGGTTAGAACAAAGGGTTGGCCTTTCTAGTTTATTACCGGTGCTACTCGCGAATAATTAGCGCGCAACTATTCAAAATCTCGATGATAAATCAGACAGGAGTGTGTGTGTTGTAAATGAGATTACGTATACGTCTATTCTATTCTACGTTGCTCTGTCTGTCTGCTCTGCCAAACAACTCAATTTTGAAACGGTGTGGTACTCTAAACAGGGCAGCTTGTAATGTAATGAATTATGTTCTAGGTTGTACTTCAATAAAGGAAAAAGCAAGGGTATTCGAATGATTGTATTCAAATTACTCAAAATCAAGGCCGATTTCTTGTCCTTTCCTCTCTACGTCAGCGTACTGCTACAGCACGCGACCTCCTAAACGACCTAAGACGAGCACGTGGTATAGAAATTTCTGATCAAACTGTTAGAAACAGATTAAAAGAAGCGAATTTGAAACCAAGAAGACCTGTCCGCGCACCACGCCTTACGCAGCATCACAAATGAGGTTTGCTCTGGATCACAGAGATTGGCAACTTCGTCACTGGACGCCTGTACAGTTTACAGACGAGTCCAGATTTCGTTTAACTCGTTGCAACGGTCGAGTACGCGTATATTAGGGTGACCAACCGTCCCGATTTGAGCGGGATTGTCCCGAATTCAAAGCACTTGTCCCGCCTGATGAAGCGTCCCGAAATTTGGACCGATTTTTAAAAATGTTATTCTAATGTCCAGAATTTCCAAGGCACCAGCCATCAAAGTAATGATTTTGTTATAGCATATTAAAGTGTACCATACTTTTCTCAACAAAATGACCCAGCCGTATCTAAGAGAAATGTAGGTAATTGAGATATTTTCTAGCCAATTTTGGAAAACATTAGCGTATTTAGCTAAGAGGAATCTTTAGAGCTAGTGCGTCCTATAGAAGAATCATCCATAGTGAGCTTAATTTATGTATCAATGATCTTATGTAATATCTCAAATTATAGATAAAGGTGTATTACTTGTTGTAGTAATGTATATGTATTAATTGTTATTGTTGTATCCATGCCATGTGATAAAATATGTCTGACTCATGTACTCAAAGAAGTGAAATTTTGATATATGGGATATTGAGATTTCTACGCGAAATTGTGTACACTTTTACAGGCAGGTGTAACTGAGAGATATCATGTGATACTTTTTTCACTTTAAAGTTGTGTTCTCCGTGCAAAAAATCACAGTCAAGCAATTTTATGTCAGATTCAGTATCTTTTTGTAAAAAATTTCAAAAATCTATCACTACACGGAAAATTGTATTTTTAATTTGGTGTATAGCTTTTATGATTCTGTGAACTAATAGCGAAGAAAACCCCTCCGAACTTTTACGTGTTTTGCGAGTAGAATGTAGGGGATACGGATTAACCTTGTGTTTAGAGAATCGACTGTTTATTCTGTAAAAGAAGAAATCTGGTGTATAGAAATTTCAGTCAGTCAGGATTGACAAATTCTATATTAAATATTGCTGACGGATAACGTACTACTTTGAGCTCCTGATTGGGTGCATGAATGGCATTTTATAGTCATAGAAATGCAACACTTTCACAAAAATAATAATTAACTTATTCAAACGATTTTTAAACTTGTATTGTGTTTGTAACTTAGTCAAACTGATTTTGATTAATTTTAAATTTTAATCGATGCTTATTTATAATAAAGAAAAATATTATTATCAAATTTCCGTTCAAAGGAAAACATCATCACTTTATTGTTTATAAAATTTCTTTAAAAATTTAAAATTAAATTAACCTTGTATCCACATATTTTTACAGATATTTTTCATTAATCTAAAAAATATTACAATCTCGATAAATAGGCAAAAAACGAAAATTTAACAATTTCAGAAAAGAAACTCCATTATTTGAAATCAGTTGGAAACAAATCACGTGCTTTGGTGTAATTTTCTAGCGGCGAAGACATTGAAATACAATAAACATATTGCATCTAATAATAACAAATAATGCCTTAAAGTTACAAGGTCTTGAAAATTGATAATATTCTGGCTGTGGAGGTGAAATTGTTGGAAGAAAAATATATATTCCAGGTACATTTCTAATCATTATCTATGTCAGAATCATTGGTTAGCTCATCAAGCTTTTAAAAAATATAAAGAGCAAATGACGACACAGGACGTAAATATTAAATTATATTGAATTAATGATAGTTAAAGCCAAAACCTGGATTTAAACCAGGCATTTTTTTGTATCCAGCACAATACACAAATATCTATGCTATCGTGGCCTATGACATGTTTTTTAGTTCTTTATAGGGTAAAGTACACAGTCATTTGCACTCCAAAACGTTGGCACCCAAGTACTTCAAAGCTAATAAAATACGAGTCTCAACCACTTTTGCGTTTAAGTACACTACTTATTTCAATTGGTCATTACGGTATGTCCGTACAATCTTTTTAATTGTATTCTTAGAAAAATGTAAAAAGAACTTAAAAATTAAAGAATAACAAAGACAGACAGCTAGCTTTAACTTTATTTCCATTTATTTACCGCTGATCAATCAAAAAGCCTTGCAATTCTTAAGATAAAAGTATGTTTTAGTTATTGACAATATGTTATTTATAGCCCACCCCCGGATGTCAGCGTCCCGATTTACAGTTTTAAAAAGTTGGTCACCCTAGTGTATATGGACGTCCTGATGAACGCTACGCAGCCGCTACTATACAGGAAATGGGTAGATTTGATCGTGGATCCGTGATGGTTTGGGCTGGAATCAGTATGGATAACAGAACTAATCTTGTTGTGGTTCCTGGTAGACAAAATGCCACGAATTACATCTAAAACATCTTGGAGGACCATGTGGTGCCTGCTGCATATGGCGTCGGTCAAAATTTCATCCTAATCCAGGACAATGCAAAACCATATACCGCCGGCATCACCAGAAACTTTTTACAAGAACGTGGAATTCAGGTCATGGAATGGCCGGCGTTAAGTCCTGACCTAAATCCTATTGAACACGTGTGGGATCAGCTTGACCGACGTGTTCGCAAGCGCCCTAATCCACCACTAACCATACAGGAACGGACACAAGTTTCGATTGAGGAATGGGAAAGCATACCCAAGAATCTCTTCGCAGACTAGTGCGAAGCATGCCACGCAGGTGTGAGGAAGCGATTCGTGCTCGTGAAGGGCATACACTGTATTAAACCTCACCAATCCACAAATAACCCGACTGTCATCGATACTATGATAGTCATTTCCATTTTGTTTTGCGTTTTTAATTTACAATTTTAAGTGTAACTTAGAACTAACTAAAAGTAGTAACATTCTTTTTGTCATTTTCTTTAGTAAAATATATGCCGTATTTAAAAAGTTACAAGTTTCGATAAAAGTGTTAAGTTAAGGTTCTATCTAAAGCTGATCCTCTCTGCACGTAGCCTGAATAAACCGCACAGGTAAGGGTGGTTGGAGGTAAGCATACGCTGTATACGCTGTATCGATCCAATATAGAGGAGCAACGAAAAGGCACGGATCTAATGCCAGGGCCGTAACATGAAACTTCGCCCGGTTCACGTGCATTATTTAGCATCATCCGGTTTACCTGAGAGCGCCCATCTACATCTTCGAAGTTCTCCCTATCGGTAAATACATTTAACGCCCCGGAGGGTACGTGCCAGACGCTAGGCCTTGTGCTATGCTATGCTATACTATGCCATGCACTTTGGTATGCATCTGTGTACTCCAAATAAAGTTAGGTGTTGCACCATGGGTCAATTTTTATGTTTTATCGTTTGTTTCTGCGTGTTATTTACGCAGAAACAAAGGTAGCCATTTCGTAAAAAAAATTCGCGAACTTTTCGAAAATATTAAAATTAGAATTCTATTTTTTGTAATGTGTCCAATGTGTCCGTCTACAAAGGTAAATAAAATAATATAATCGAAAAAAAATGCTTCTATTCCTTTGTAAAATATATGATTTGTTAGGTACCGGTTTCGTTGGTTACAACATCATCAGCCTAAATCTACTATTCGAAAATGTTGGTACGAAAACAAATATATAACAATTTAACAGATAACTCACGGTCAGATAATTAAAAACACAAGCAAAGTAAAGTACCTACGTGTACCGTGTGTGAATGACGACAAACAATTGACATACGGATGGAAGTTAGCAAGAGGGATAGCGAAAATAAACATGAATAATGGCTTTTGTTGGAAATCTAATTGATCATTTAATAAAGTTATGTTGTGGTTTATTTTATGTTTTTCTATCTCGTGTTGTTCTAATAGGTCTAATTTGTAGTCTTTATTACATTTGTGAAGAAGTGTAGGTTCGTTGTATTTTATACAATGATCTTTTGAAAATTTAACTTCAGAACAACTACCATGACGTTTACTACAACTATTCCGTTTTGACCAAATCAGTAAAATGTACAGTTGTCAAATTTGTACACAGTTTTCTTCAGTTTCCCAAAACCGTCCAATTTGGACTTACTCTGTTCTTCCACTCACCGGTTCAGTTGCCTCTTCTTATAAGCATATATTAGTGTCAATGGTTAAAATTAATTACTATCGTTCTGTAGCAAAGAAATTTGCTTGTTTTTTGTTTCTTCTTTCGGATACGACCTTAGGTCGTGTTTCGTCCCTCGTCGCGAATTAATTATTCATATTTACTATAATGTCCTGAGGGAGCGCTCCCGAGTACCGCCTCCCAAAGTCCCAACGTCCTTAGAATGCTGTCTAAGCTGAATTATTCAACGCTCGTCCACCTTCATTTAAGACAAGGCCTTATTCGCGAGAGATTATTCTAAATTATTTACTTTACAGCGTCCTCTATACGCCGCTCTGTAAATTGGGTCAGTCCGAGTGTCGGTTGTCAAAAGAATTGAAAATAAACCAACCACCATAAACGAAATGAAGTCGGACAGCGCGATAAGTATTAACCACAAATGCAGGTAAAACGTTTATATAACGCAAAAAAAGAAATTAATAATTCCAAAAGGGTTATCCGAACGCGCTCTTATGCTTCTCCCGTTTGAATTTAATAGCACGAAAGGGCCATGTAAGCATAACTTTGTAGGTTAGGATAGCCCTAACCTTAAGCTGTCAGATCAGATAATACTTGGTTCGAAAATACGATAGATAACTTATTCTAGTCAGTTTTACTTATGTCGAAGTAATCTTCACAACAGAACACACTTGTATTGGCGGCTATTTATTTCATTTGGATTTCTACGAGCTAACCACTTTCTTCGCAGTTTCAAATCTTGCGGAACAGCCACGAATAGTTTATCCGGAGTTTTTCTTGACGTATCTCTGCATTGTGGATTTATACACCATTTATAACCCATTTTTATGTAGAAATTGTGAAAACAACACGCCATACAACACAATTACCAAACGGCGACGATGCCGATGCTGACAGACCATATGGGCCGATTTGACATCTACTATCGGGTGACGTCACACAACGGAAAGTATCGTTTTGGCGGGACTTTTTGTGATTCAATTTTTAACGCTGATTTTTATGAAATATTGAGGAAATAATTACAAAAAAATAATGCATGTACAATGTAGAGTGAAGGAATAAACACACTAAGATGGTTTTCCAATAATAGGCAAATACCCTATTGTAAAGTGAATGGTGATATACAGGCGGGACGTAAATTAAAAAAAAATAACAAAATTACAGCCACAACCTAGGGTTGAACCAGGGACCTTTGTCCCTAGCTCAGTTGGTGAGAGCGTTGTGTAAGTAATTTTTCTTTATTTAAATATATTTCTTAAATGAACTTAAATAAAAAAATAAATAAATATTTCAAATAAATTAATTTCTAGAAGCAAGTAAACTAGAGTATTCAATGAAGTAATATTGTTGACGTTAAAGGAATACGTATTGATCCAAAAGAATGAATTAAAAAGAATATATTACTTAAAAAAAGAAATCTGTGTAGACTATCTATTGGCCTGTGCCCAAACACATTAAAAGAGAAGTTTCAACATTAAAAAGTTTTACCGGATTATATTCATATGCAATAAATTATTCATAGAAAAAATTCAGAGAAAAACGAGAAGAGAAAAAGTAACTTTATGATTATATTTTGGTAGGTATTAATTTTGGCAGTTTCTATCAAAATGCAAACGAGAACGGCCCTATAGCGTCGCCGTGCATGCCGTTCCACGGTGTTGTAATTTGGGTGCCCGGCGCGAAATTACACCACGTTGTAATTTCCGTAAAAACTGTATGTTCTTATTAGCATGAAAAACGAACCCATCCCCCCACCACATCGCAGCCACAGCATACGCCGACGGCCTGATGAAACTTAATAAAGCCTCTCCGGAGTTAATAATGCCAGCGCTGTATGTATGTATGTGTGTGTCTACAGTGTGTACACACCATAAGTAATTTGCCTAAATAATTAATTCCGAACTTTAATTAACTTGTCACTAAAACCGCAAATGTACAGGATGTCCCACGCTTCAAACAATGTACATTGATGGCCTTTTCAAGCTTACAGGTGTCCCACAACAACGTACCTACACTGAAAGAAATGGCTGTAAAATTATACATAAATCATTGTGAAAATTACAATAGAAATGTGGTAAGTATAAAAATTGCACGTAATTCCAATTATTTTTACAAGTCTGTGTACTATTACAGCGATATTGCTGCTTTATTTCAATTACAATGATCGTTGAGTAAAAATACAATAAAACTATACCTTAAATTCGTAAAATTACAACGTACGTTGTGATTCTACTATTATAATAGCGGGTTTGTTGATATTGTAACGCCCAGACGCATGCGCTACGTTTGATCAGCTGTTTTGCAAACGAACGCCGGCACGCATGCCATCGAGTGCAATATGTAGTTGGGCGCGTTGTATTTCTGTCTCCGGTAAGTAACAATGATACAGTGAACTAAAACTTATCTAGATACCATGTAGGTGTAGGTTAAAATACCATGTCACACTGCAGAACAATTGTATTGCCTTTGTAGATCACCAACGACGACAATTAGCCATTAGACATTGATGTCTTAACGTTAACGCTATACCTGCTGAAAGCTGTAAGTACAGTCTTCTACGTTTCTTTGTGAAAATTTGCTTTAAGATTGAAGGGTGTTATACCAGCAGAAAGATAATGTGCAATCTTCTTTTTAGGTTAACTTTTTTGTGTCTGTCTAATATGTTTCCTTGTTCTTACAGATACAGACGCGGAACATCTGGCACCAAGTGTGTTTGTCAGAAAAAGAGTGAACGAGTATGTGTGTTCGTGGTTGACCGAGTATTTATTAATCGCTTCTCTGTAGTTTTAATGTATTTTTATGTCCCTCAAACTATTTTATACTTGTATGTACGTCTACATATTTATTTTTTTTACAAGTAATTTTATCTATACCATTTTGTTTGACTGTTTCTGCTATTGCAACGTTTAACTGTGTGCATGATGTTATTGTTTTTTTTTTATTATATGATAGATGTTAATATCTACTCAAGATCAGAATAAAATTATACAAATAAAAAATACTGCATATTTCATGGAATATTACACTGAAATAGATGTAAAATTATTACGCATTACCTCATATTTCATTTAAAATTACATTTAAATTGATGTTCAAATATTACGCATTGCCCCATATATCACTTAAAATTACATTAAAATCGGTGTAATATTGCAGCCAAATTCTTGTAAAATCAGTGTAAATATACAATAACAATGTAAAAATACAATTGAGATGTAAAATTACACTGATTGTCGCAGGGCAAAAAAACCTACTATTCCTACTGTAAATTCACATCAAAATTTTTTTCAGTGTACACAAACTTTTGCTTTTTTTTTACTGGAACACCATACATTAAGATTTGTATCCTCATTATTATTAAATCAAAACAAAAATATTCCTTTAAAGGATGGTAATTTTTATTTGTATATATTTATTTGACTATACATATAATTAAACTAATTTTTGTTTACGCCTTTTGCCAAATGCGCAAAATATAAAACATTAACCACATAATGGACGATGGTAATTTGAAAAATTATAAGAGTGAGCGGGTCTAATGGGAGGTTCAATTTTTGGCATTCAACAGGACGTGCTTGGACGTGACCTAAATATTTGAATAATTAACGCCTTTTGAGGCGGGTGCGGGTTCTGGTACTCTCGGGCGCCGCCATTGGCGCTGATGTTCACTTAGTCGACGCGTCGGGACGCGTCGCGCCGTCCCCAGTGGCATGGCACAAATCATAAAAAGGTTGCCACCAAAACGTGAAAGTGGGATAAGAGAGGCCAAACGCGAAAAAGGAAAACGGACCACTCCGACTGACAGTAAGTTACCGAAATGCTTCGAGGGTAGTTTATTTTATATGGGATTTTCTAGGTCATCATTCTTGAATTACTTGATTACGTCCTGGTTTCATATTTCAAACCACACTGCGATAGCCAATTTTTAAAAGTAATATTGAAGGTTTTCTTGTCTAATTTTCGGTTTTATAATTTCTTTGCGCAATGTTAAGGTTCCAAAGATTTGTTTGAGAGTTATTCCTTATCGAGATTTCTTTATTGTTCTTGGATGATCATTTATTTTTATACAGAATACTTGTCATTTATTTATATAGTACAATTTATGGAATATTTGGCAATGGCTGTAAAATTACACATAAATCATTGTGAAAATTACAATAGAAATATGGTAAGTATAAAAATTGCACGTAATTCCTATTATTTTTACAAGTCTGTGTACTATTACAGCGATATTGCTGCTTCATTTCAATTACAATGATCCTTTAGTAAAAATACAATGGAAATATACCTTAAATTCGTAAAATTACAACGTATGTTGTGATTTTACTATTATAATAGCGGGTTTGTTGATATTGTAACGCCCAGACGCATGCGCTACGTTCGATCAGCTGTTTTGCAAACGAACGCCGGCACGCATACCATCGAGTGCAATATGTAGTTGGGCGCGTTGTATTTCTGTCTCCGGTAAGTAACAATGATACAGTGAACTAAAACTTATCTAGATACCATGTAGGTGTAGGTTAAAATACCATGTCACACTGCAGAACAAGTATATTGCCTTTGTATAATACCAACAAGGACAATTAGCCATTAGAAATTGATGTCTAAACGCCATACCTGGATGAAAGCTGTAAGTAGGTACAGTCTTCTACGTTTCCTTGTGAAAATTTGCTTTAAGATTAAAGGGTTTTATAACAACAGAAAGATAATGTGCAATCTTCGTTTTAGGTTAACTTTTTTGTGTCTGTCTAATATGTTTCCTTGTTCTTACAGATACAGATGCGGCACATCTTGCACCAAGTGTGTTTGTCAGAAAAAGAGTGAACGAGTATGTGTGTTCATGGTTGACCGAAGTGAATTGATATATTTATACGTGTGTTTTTTATGTTTAAGTATTTGCGTACGCTAAGTATTTATTAATTGCTTCTCTGTAGTTTTAATGTATTTTTATGTCCGTCAAACTATTATACTTGTATGTACGTCTACATTTTTATTTTTTTACAAGTAATTTTATATATACCATTTTGTTTGATCGCACTATTGTAACGTTTGACTGTGTGCATGATGTTACTGCTTTTTTGTATTATATGATAGATAATGTTAATATCTACTCAAGATCAGAATAAAATTATACAAATCAAAAATACTGCATATTTCATTGAATATTACATTGAAATAGATGTAAAATTATTACGCATTACCTCGTATTTCATTTAAAATTACATTTAAATTGATGTTGTTACGCATTACCCCATATATCACTTAAAATTACCTTAAAATCGGTGTAATATTTCAGCCAAATTCTTGTAAAACCACAGTGTAAATATACAATGACAATGTACAAATACAATTGAGATGTAAAATTACACTGATTATCGCAGGGCAAAAGAACCTACTATTCCTACTGTAAATTCACATCAAAATTTTTTTCAGTGTAGTAGTAACAATTTGGGGATGTGGATTCTCCTCGGTTGTTATGATCTCGATTCAAAATTGATCATGGCACATAAATCGCGCGATTTATTATAATTGTTAAATATGATAACGCTGGTCCAGCACAACAACCCCCACTCAACGGGTAAAAGCTATTGCAGATATGCATTATGTACTATACAATTCAGCATGTATTATCATAATAAACCGGTGATTTGTTAGCCAAATTACCGCTACCGTTAATAAATTAGCCCTGGCCACAACACAAGCAATTATAAAATCATTCCACAGGCAGAAATATAACAAATTAGGAAATGTATTTAGGAAAGTATCGTCTAGATATCATTATCATAGATCAACAATCACCGTTCAAGACGAATATTGAAGTTATAAATTGTTTCAAGGCCCTTAAATTATCATAATTTGGCAAAAACCCGGCTCCTCCACCAATATGTAAATCTGCAGATTTATTCGTTTAATTTGATTTCCGCATAAAAAATTTAATATTTTTCTTTTAAACCAACTAATTTGAAGGAAATTCAGAATAAATGATCACCTACCTTCCGTATGTCGTCTAAATTGTGTATCTCTGGTGATAGGCCGCCATGCACGCAGAGAAACTGCTGATTCATAAGGGCGGCCAATGGCAGACAGTCGAAAGCATCCATACACGCATCGTATACTCTCTCTGAATATTTTATTTTACCTGAAAAACAAAACAAAAAACAAATAAAATATATACTAGTTCTAAATTTTTTATAAGAATTATTTTTAGTTTTCATAGTTCTACATCGTCTTGTAAGTTGCCTGTAAACAACTTGTTTCAATCGTCCCCAAAAATAAAAATCCATAATTGTCCAATCCCTTTTTGAGGAAATTGTAAATTTAACCACTCGGTCTCTTAATTTTATTTACGACTTACTTAGGAATTTATCTTATAATTATAGCAACATATAATAACTGTCACGCAAACTGACGTTGCTTGCGAACGCATGAAAAATACGGAACAAAGCATGATATATGAATGTCGTGCATCGGGAAACTCCCGACTGTAACGTTACGTGTAAATGATTAATGCGCGACGAACATAAATCACAAGATTATGTGTAAATGTCGAGTCTGATACGGCTCTTGTCGCTCCCAATGTGTGCTATACGCAACACATGTAACGTGACGGATTTGTTATTTATTATAATATTATTTAAATGCGGTGCGGTGCAATGCGAGCCCGCTACTGTTGTGCTACGTTTGCATAGAAATTTAACAGGGATTCCGTTATCTTTTTACGCTAAAATTGTATTCTATACACATGTAGTTATCGCTAGATGAACCAGAAATGAAAATATTTATATTTGAGGAAATGGTCACGTGTTAAACTGTTTGTTGAACATGCAGTAAAAATTACAAGTTGATCGTCGGTCCAATAGTTTTTGAAATATCGTGCGGTCGCAAAAAAACTGTTTCAAGAAAAACGCGTTTAAAGTTTCAAGTCCAGTTTACGAAGGGTTTAAAAGTACTTGTGGCCTATTATGACTATTTTACATCTCACAACCGAAGGTATACGTATACAAAAATCCAGCTGGGTCAACTTTTCCAAAGTGAATATATATATATATATATATATATATATATATATACATAAAATATCCCTGTATACTAGGGATGAGTCGTTCGCGTACGAACCGTTCGAAATGAACTGGTCAAATGTCTGAACCGTTCGATCCGGTTCAACCCTGGCAAACAGACCCGTTCAGTAGGAGATCCGGTTCAGTAGTTCGTTCGTTTACGGCGTTTACGCTCTGGGCTCATTTCTGCTCAAGGCATAGACGGCTCAAGGCAGACACAGTCCAGCTTTTTGCGACGACCGGCGCGGCGCGGCGGCGTCTTTGATGCACGTGTTCATTTCTTTGCAGTGCCGCGTAAAGTACATAATATGTATATACATTATACATATATAAAATATTTTCGTTCGTTTATTTCTGGTTTGATTGATACATAAAGATTCGTCAACATATTCTGAATCTGCCCGAACATTTTGTTTGCGTTTTAAAATTGTTGAGATCCGTATATCTGCACTGTATTTGTTTTAAATATTTTTGGGATATTGCATTGAATCGGGAGTTGATAATGAAGACCATTAATTTTAATAAATATAATTTATTAAACAAATTGAAAGTTTGAGAATATATAAGGAAAAATATAAAAAGCATAAAAAGCAGAATGAAAGATATGAGATTTTTGCGGTAAAATTGAACGATTTGTTTAGTTAACCATACAGAACTTATTGAAAAGTATTGTATAAATTCCGTAAAATCATTTTTCGAAAATCGCTAAAAGATCAAAATTAGATTTAATTAATTTAAATTATATATATGCAAATACCGTTGACTTTATTAGCCTTAGTAGCATTTTTATAGGATCTATTTTGTTTTTGTTACTGAATGGAGGTAATTTATATCAGCATAAATTACAAGAAAAACTAAGTTAAATCAGAAAATTCCTGTTCTGGCAAAGAAAAACAATACTCGCAGGAGTTAGGCCGTCGCGCGTCGGTAAAAATGACCCCCCCCCCCTGCCACATAGGGCTGCTGCGATGGCTGAACGAAGATACCAGCAATGCGCGCGTCGTGTGTCTCGTTCTTTTTGAACGGTTGATTCACTAGATCCGTCTATAACCTATATGAAATACGTTCATTTTGAACGGTTCGGTCGCTCGGTCGGTCCATATGAAAGTCGTTCATTTTGAACGGGTCCGTTTGAACGGGTCATTTTAGTGAGCCGGTTCGACTGAACCGGCTCACTGAAATGACCGAGAATGCCCATCCCTACTGTATACATAAAAAATTATAACCCAACGCGATATGCATATTATCAAACGTGATACGATCCTGAAATTGGAACAGTTCATTTTAACCACTTATACTTCTATAGCGCGAGTTTTTGCTATGCTATAATGAATTTATTGCCTATCGCAAAATTCCATATATTGCCGATCTTGTCCCATATTTAATGCTTCATTTGCGAAACGCTGAGACGTATGCTGCCCACAGTAAAATTGCCCTACACTTACCAAATCAAATATTAGGTTAAAATAATCGATTTTACCCAATCAGAGTGCGACAATGTTTTATAAACTAGCTGTTCGGAGCGCCAAAAACGGATTTTATGGCGCAATTTTTACGACCACTGCATTGCGAAACCCAATCGTATGCGCACTGCAATGTAGTAAATTTAAAGAATTGAACTTAAGAATGGGATTTAAGGGGACCGGGTACACAGAAAAAAAAATTTCTTTTTTGTATTAATGAAGTTTAAACCTTTACCTAACCTCTCGCCAATTATAAGGTGGGTATTTTGAAAAATAACGACGCTACAAAGACTTTTGCATCACATCTTCGAGCAGTTAATCGCGCGGTTAGCAAGGATACCTAGAAAGGGTTAAGTTTTTCGATACAACCGGGCATACGGAAGGTCAGATCTGGTTCTGTTATAACCCCCTCAACTCCACCAAACCGATGGGAGTAAAAATCGTACGTAAAAACGTTGTAGAATGTAAAACAATACCAATACTTTAAGAGCCTTTTTCTCGAAAATATGTTTTTCAAATCGGTGGACATTATTACCAGAAAACTTATTAGCCGAATGTTTAAAAATTTAACACCATTACTTTATCTTGAAATAGGTTTTGTTTTCAAGGAACACCTTTTCCGGAATAAATTTCACAGTGTCCTAGGTTCATTAGCAATTAAGTTTAGTTACTCGCCATTCCACAGGTAAAAAAAGAACGAGCTAGAATTAACAAGTTTGGAGGTGCAGTGTGTACGCATTTAGTACAAGATAGCATCGGTAAAGTTAATCGAAAATATGTTTTGTTGGGGAGACCGGATGTAACTGAGGATATGGTGTCGTTATCCTGTAAGGACAAAGCGGGTACAACCATCAGGATGTAATAGGTGTAGTTCGCTGGAATTGCTTCAATTTAGATTACGTATGTAGGTGTGGCGGGTTCCAGTCGTACCAACGCGAGCGAAATAAGCACAGGGTACTGATAAATAATATCATTTATATGCGGACACGCCGCGCCGCGGGAACATTTATTAATGCCACATATAATATTAACCCTTCAATGCATACTGTTTTGCATTAATAACGGCTCATATAAACCTGTGTAGACCAGCGTATAATGGTGAATACAGGGCGATATACAACATGTTAAGTACCTACTAAAATAATTTAGTAGGAAGTTTAAAAGTTTTGGAGGTGACAAAAAAATGGTGATATTATCAACTGTTGATTTGTTAACAAATCTAATGCCTGAACTACACTATACAAGTTTTGACTATTTTTCATCAAAGTTTCCATCAAAGTTTTGCGAAGTGTCAACCATGTGCAAACACTAGAAAAGGTGACAGCAGGGACTAAAATGGCCTTACTAGCTTGACACTGATTACAGACATAAACTGAACGATTCCATAGCAATGACACATTCTGTGTTGGGCAATGAATGCCAATCCCAAATTTAAAAAATCATTTTAAAATGTGCGCCCACGCGTTACGCATATCTAGAAGATGATACGAATTTTAAAGTATCTACACTAGGGATGGGCATTCTTGGTCATTTCAGTGAGCCGGTTCAGTCGAACCGGCTCACTAAAATGACCCGTTCAAAATGAACGACTTTCATATGGACCGACCGAGCGACTGAACCGTTCAAAATGAACGTATTTCATATAGGTTATAGACGCTTGGGAAATTATTCGTGATAGTCCCGGCCGAACATGTCATCCAAATTCCATGTTTCTTCATATTGGTGAAGAGAGTTACTTATCGTTGACTAATTTGTTACATTTTCACGAACTGACAATCGTTCCTGATGAAAAGCGATAATTACAGAACGCTGTTCCTTGCTTGTTGGCTTTCCGCGTCGCATGATGTCTTCCGCGTGACAGAGTTATCTTGGGCAAACTACAGATTGCAGGCACAGACTCGTTTGAATACGAATTCGAGCATTTGATGCAAAAATTTGGTAAAAATGGGGTCGCAACATGTGTCTGAGATGCACTATTTATGACTCTATTTGTTATTTCGTATGTTACTGGAAATCAACGTTAAGAAGTGTTCGCTATTTGGTAGAAATAGAGGTCCCTATTGTGCTACGTTATCAGTGCTTTTATCATTATTTTCTATATGGTTACTATGTGTCCGAACTTCTATGAGCGGCAGTGTACATCGTAGATATGATCGGGATCAAATACTGCCGCGGGATTGTATAGGCGCAACAAATAGTTTATTGAATAACAGCATGCATGTAGCAAGCTATAGTACATCTAAAGGATTTCCTAGTTTATGTAACATATATGTTTTCGGTAACATTTTGGATAATCGTTGGGATAATAAATAATAAAAATTAATTGGTTCCCTGTTCCTTACCATATAAACGAGGTGTGATAATATTCATGCGACAACGAAGTTTGGCCACGCTTATTAAACTTTATACTATTATTATTATTGCCTCTCCAGAGTCATTTATCACCCCGCAAGCCGTAAACTTCCTAATTTCTGATGCGCCGGGACGCGCATATATTTATCCGCGATGCAACAGCGATAAATCACTCGACCTGCCATAACCGAACCCAATCTATCTAGCCGCATAAGCATAGGACGTTCGGACAAATATATAAGTTGAGAATAATAATAAATGGCGCGAGGTGCATCGGATAGTTCAAAAGTTTGTTATTCTGCGGGAAAAAAGAAAAAGATCAAGGCGAGTAAACACGAGGAAATCTATTTGAAAATGCGTAATTTTTGGCACGGACGATTCAATTGCGACGCTCAAGAGAAGGTGCCAGACGTATCCGATGTGGGTAGTGATTTAGGGATTTTGGGAACATTAAATACAATCTGTGCCGTAATGATTATCATTAAAAACACCCATTTAAGTTTAGATATTTGTCTAGTTTAATATATGGATGTATACATCTTATCATAGCAACAATAATAATATATTATATTAGTGGCAATGTCTTAAAAACAAATAATCTATTTATTTATATGATATTTTTTGTAACTAGATTTCTTTTACGACAATCTATCGTCTTGCGATATGTTTCATAGATAGATTGTAAAATTTGCACGAATTTCATAATATACGTAATAATAAGTACGACCACGTCATTGTTTTGTTACGGTGCTGCTATATTGTCAACATGTTTGTGTTTCTTGAAATAAAAATGCCTATTTTGTCCTTTAGTGTTCCTCTCCAATACTGTTGTATATTTTGTTCACATTTGCGCGTCGATTATTGAATTATTATTAATTTTTGCACTATACAGGGTGAGTTATTAGTATCCCGGCGGTCGATAGTTAATAAATCGTTAGAGAAAGAAAAAAATATTTTATACAAAAGTTGTTTGACTTTTTCTATAACGTAAAATTATTTTCATTTATACAGGATGGTGCATTTAGATGTGACGGAAAGTATGAACATTTTTTTAAATGGAACATCCAGTATATTTTATTATATTATAATTGGTTTGAGCCCATTGTGCAAAGTAAATGATATTGTAGAAAAATAGCTTCTTATATCTTTGCAATTGTTTATTAATTTACTATGTGGACATGTTTCGACAGTTTTAAACTGTCATCTTCAGCACATAATAGTCAAATCCGAAGCACAAACGGAACAAGCATCGGGAAAGCCACCGCAAAGACTTGTAGCAATTGGAGGCAAAACCAAACGGTAACAAACGGAAACGTGTATGTTACAGGTTAAAATGTCATTCCAGACAATGTTATCGGTAAAACGGACTAGTCAAAAGTTAAAACAGCAAGCAATTATCTCAAAATCAAATTTCAAATTCGGAGAATGTCGAATAAGTACACATCATTCATGTAGGCGGTTCGAACGAGGATTATATTATAAACACTACTAAATTTGTCTATCCAACCGTGTATGTTGCATGTATGTTGTAGTCACAACGTTAATAGTTCCAGAGATATTCAACTGTTTTTCCAAAATATGCCCGTCGCAAGATCTTTCTAAAAACTATGTAAAAACGACATTTTTGCCGATTTTGCCTTTAAACTAAGTGAGCCGGTAGTCAAAGCCAATAGGTAGATGATAGTATTCAAAGATATTAGATACACCATACAGGGTGTTCATTGAACTTAGTAAGTTTTGATGTTTTTCAAATGGCTTTTTCTCGAGTTTTTTTAAATAGAACACCCTGTACAATATGTGTTGACTGTAATCACCCTTTATTTCGCTCTAATTTACATCTAGTATGTCATACACCAAATCTTATTATTTTTTGTGATATTTGCTGTTTTAAGAAAATGCAATGCAATTGTAAATTTTAATATTGCTGTGAATAAGGTCTTCAAGTGGCGATAGAAGAGATAATTTAGAAACAATTTAACCAGCTTGATCCTTATACAAAGTATTACCGTTATCAACATAAACAATTTTATATGAAATTTTATAAGTATATTTTTCCGTCTACTGGTATGGCAACCGAACACGCGATTTAAAAATTTCAAATTACTGCTACAGTAAACCCTAAACCGTGTACTTTTAGATTTACTATCGTGCAAATTTGTTGACTTCTGAGTGTTGAAAATCAGATTTTCTTAGATGTGATTTATGTACTCACACAAAAAAAAACCAAATATGCAACAAAAACAAACTGATAGAGGCATCTTTAGATTCAGATTTTCATTCAAAACAAAAAAATCTTTTAAAAACAATTGCAAATAACCCACTTTTCATTCACATTATCAATATTACTCATACTATCATTCATATTATCCCAATTTTGCATTGTCTCTCCAGAAAAGTAACCTATTTTAGAACAATTAACAATAGTAAGTATAAATTGTTGTTGCCTTTTGTACTGAATTCAAATTCGTTCTCAAACGTAGCTCATCAAGACAGGTTTTAGCGTTTCTGTTTGTTTTTGTTTGTTTCTGAGCGCACATACTATTACAATGAAACGTCTCCGCATAATTTTCACAAAGGTGAACAATTTTTCACGATAGTCCCACTAAAACTACACTGTTTTTGGCTTACTTCGGAGCCCAACTGAAGTTACTAGGCCTTGACTCGCTGTAGGTCAGTAAAAATTGCTAAACATACTTACAAAATTGTGTAATTCCTTGATAACCCTAATACTTTTTATATGAATAAATCTAGTTAAATAGGTTCTAAATGGCTTCTTCTATAACGCTTTAAATATTTTACATCATGCTACCCAGCACAGTGTATACAAAGCAATATTAAGATACTAAATAGCATACTACTCTTTAAATTCCAAATATCACAAAAACTAGTAAAAATAGATATACGATATAGTGAATATGAATTACAAAGAACTTGAGGGATATTTCAATTAGCAAATAATATACAGGCTGTTCCATTTAAAAATCTCAAGAAAAAGCCATTTAAAAATGATTAAAAACTAGTGCATGCTACAATCACCCTGTATAGCGCATCAAATTTTTCATGACATCAGCATCTAGCTATGGGTTTAGTTATTATGTGACAAACTTTTAGGATAATATCTGCAGAAATTTAGTATTAACGTAGTTTTTAAGAAAGGCCTGCAATTGCCAATTTTTTGACAAATATTTCAATATCTCAGGAACTATTTACTTTACACAGGTACAACTTACACAGTTGGAAAGACAACTTCCTTAGTATTCATAATATGGCATGGTATACAGGGCGTTCCATTGAAAAAAATTTACTGACTTTCCGTCACGCCTAAATGCAACACCCTGTATAAATGAAAATAATTTAACTTTATAGAAACTAATGAGCCAAACAATTCTTGTATAAAACACTTTTTTCTTTCTCAAACGATTTGATGACTATCGACCGCCGGGATACTAATAACTCGCCCTGTATATTTAAGGTTTATTTTTTTGTTTTGGATGGACGAAATATTACATTGACCAGCACAATTAAAGGAACGCCTGATACCTATTTAGATAACCTATGATGTCCAATAACTTTTGTAATATTTAACCGATATTTATTATTTTTTCAGGATATTATAAAGAAGAAATTCATCAAAATTGTAATACCATTGTATACCATAGTAATTTTGAATAAAAAATTTAATGAGTTGAATTTATTTACAATTTCCAGAAATGTAAATGCATGATTTGGACTTCATGTGTTGGTTTGGATTTCTTCCACTCATCGTGATATGTTTAACGAAAAATATATTTTTAGCGGTATTTTGTAAATTCGGCAGCTCCAAGTTCGCTTGTATATATTGTCATTCGCCTTTTGTTATTCCTTATATCGCTGCACACCGAAAATAGTAACACATACGTCACCGCAGACTAAAAATAAACCGTTTTAGTGATAATTGCTGTTTTGTATCAAACGTGAAAGCAAACAGCATAAATATATTACTAATTCATGACCCATCACTGTAATTGGATTCACCATTTGGGGGGGGGGGGATGTTCGGGTACATTTCCTTATTCATGTCAGACAAATAGATTTCCAGAATTGATAGCAGACCGCTCAAATTTTACATATAACCAAAATGGTGGAGGCGCGGGGTTAAATAAAAAAATAATTAATAGATATTGCTTTAGATTCATATACTATTGATATAATGTATTAATTATAGCAATATTAGACGTAGAACGCATAGAGAAACTCCCAAATATGTCTAGCAGCCAATAAAAAATAATCGAATACATCAACAAAGGAGATGTCGAGAAGATGTTAATAAAATAAATGAAAGCAATAAATTTACGTGCGCATATATCTTTTATAGCTGACCGTTGATTAGGTAATCAACATTCCTGGAAATGACAGATCGTATCCACAAATATGTGCCGTTTTTATTAAATTTTATAGCCTAGCATAACATCTCAATAAACACAGTATATATCAACAGAGCCCGATAATTTTTAATTCAAAAATCAAAATTATCTTTCAGCCTAGTCAAATTAGGCGAAAAATGCCCTTTGAGTTTCCCCTTCTGTTATTCAGCGTTTATGGAATCGGTTACGGTAGACTGGCTAATATGTTAGAAGAGCTGGACAAGGTCGAAATCGAAAAACTACTCAAAATCAAGACCGATTTCTTATCCTTTCCTCTCTACGTCAGCGTACTGCCACGGCACGAGACCTCCTAAACCAGCGTTCTTCAACCTTTTTACGCCTGCGGACCGGCGAAAGTAGGGGAAATATTTCGCGGACCGGCTGACGATTAAGGGGTAATACCACCCCTGGAGGTAGGAAAATGATACCTAAGTTGTACCTAGTAATAGTGTAAAAATCAATTTTTTTCAAAAATCAAATATTCTGCTATACTATTCTGTATGACATAAGTCTTTTGCTTTCTTTAATCATTTGCATTTCAAAAACGGTCGGATATCTCAACCAATTCACACCTGATTGATTTAAAATTACTACAGACAGATTTTATGTATTCTCTGATACAAAACCCAGTTCAGTAGATACGATTTTAGCAAATAATATTTTTTTTTGCAGTTCGGCTTGTTATTGAACACTCTTTATTCGACAATTTTATAACCAAATAGCTGTAACCAAAAAGAAGTTTTGAAAATTTCATAAAAAAAATTTGCTGGACTGGTATATGTATCGGAGAAGATTGTCTCAATTTCAAGTCAATCGGTTATGAATTGGCTGAGATACCCGACTCAACGTATTTGATGATTTTAAAACGAGTTTTGAGGAGAAATGCCGGTACGCCGCCATTTTCATTTTTTTGTTAATGTGTTTTAAGTACGTGATTTTAAAGACTTGTGTAAATGATGTAACTTCTGAATAAAATTGATTTTTACACTGTATACATGCTTAAACTTTTTCCGACCTAAAAAAGTGGACACTTATACACACACTAAAACTTGTATTTCAATGTCGGTGGCCATGTCATTAATTCTTCTCTGAGTTGTGGTATCCGATAGTGGTACAGCATCTAATTTTGTGGCAACTTGAGGACCCAAAATTTCTTGAACGACATCTAATACGCAAAGCTTTACTAACTCCTCACCAATAGTTAATGGTTTTTTTGCTTTAGCTATACGAAGAGCTACGAAATAATACTCTTGAAGCAGTGACTTGTTACTATATATAGTAGTCATCATAATTTTCATTTGACTTTTCTGAATTTTCATCTGATCGTGTAATCTTTCAAAAAAAGTCCAGTGGCTTATCAGTAAAATGTTTATGCTTTGAATGCAAATGACGAGCTAGTTTTGAAGGCTTCATAGCTTCATTTGAAAGAATTTCTGAACATACTACACACTAAGGCAGTGGCGATAGTTCGCTGCCAGGGGTACAATAAACCGAACTTTAGATACTCCTTATCATATTGCCTTATAAAATTGCCTTTTCTCTTTTTTGTTTGTATTGTATTATTGTATATTCAGAAGTATCGACCCATCTCTTTTTCTGTGGTCCTTCTACACTTGAGGCACTGGTACTTGGCATAATTTCGATACCATCAGTAGTTTTCTCCTGAATATTGTCCTTGCTTCTACCAAAGAAAATTAGAAGGTTTTGCTGTTTGACTGTTTTAGGTACCATTTTGTACGGCTTCAAGTTTTACGAAAGAAAATTTATTTTCCAAAATACCACACAACGCTATAACGCACAATATTAGAAAAAAATACGCTCGAGCGCGATAAAATAAAAGACAAACGATCTGACACAATATTGGGGTGGAGCATACACGAATCGTTGTAAATTATGTTGTATGTATAGGTGAGCAATGTTTCTACAACCAAACTAATGATCGTACAATATGTAGTTCAGAATAATTGAAGATGATATGTACGAGTATTTGGAATATACTTTTTGTGCATGTTTTACACGCATTTCTATTGACTGGTATTAGTGCCATCTAGTGAAAGCTATAGCAAGTGTTATAAAGAATAGAAAAATATTTGAGCCGCCTTGATAAGGGCGAAATTTTTCGCGGACCGGTAAAATATTTAATAATATTTAACGCGCGAAAATACGCATGCAACGGCTTTGTTGCAGCCGGTTTGTCGCAGCGCATACCAATTTTGCATAGCGGGACCCGCGCGCGTCCGTCAGGCGTCGCTGCGTGTGTCATCATTTACCGTTGAATTTAATCCGATGCTACGGGCGAGCCGAATAATACTTTGCGGTGCGGCGCGGCGTCCGTCCACTGTGACGGAATAGGCACAATTTAATTAGCAGCGCGCCGTTCGACCCTCTCCCGGTTCCCGGTTACGCTTATTTATCTAATTGCTCAATTAATCTGATTAGGTTATCCCGCTCAATCAAGGCACAGCCATTCTCCACACATACTCTGTCGCCGCGCGCGAAGCTAATATAATAGACTGTTGTTTAAATTACTTGTGTTAAAAGTGTTATCTTTAACTGATATCATTTGCGAAATTATTTAAAATTACGTTTGTGTTTGATTTGATTCTCTATTGTTTCGACAAAATGATCTTTCTATGCTACACAGTATACACGATGGGCTATTTTAGTTAACATTTGATTAACATGAAAGGTATTAAATTGATTATTAATAATGAAATAAAACTAAATCTCTTCTTCCTTGCACGGTTTTTATTTCATTTTATCGAGACATGTTTCGATGCCCCTAAGCATCATCATGTGACAAGGGATACAAGATGGAGGGATACAAGAACAGTTAGAGATTGATCGACACAAAAAAGACACAAAAGTAAACTTAATTAATGACCAAATCGAATTTTATAAGGTGCCTCTGTATGCATGTCTCAATACATTATAACAGCCCGCCAATATATTTTTAAAATTCTGTAAAGTTGGTTGCATACTCTGACCACCGTAAACAACACCAAAAGGTCTAACGTAACCAGCAAAATTGAATACGTGCGACACAGAAGAAAAATAAGAATAAGTGAGATGCAAACTGGATACACCGCGCATATAAGTCTATATAAAACTAACCTCCATCAAAACATACCATCAACAAGCGTGGTTATCGAACGATGCAAGTTAGGACACACTAAACTCTACTAAATTAGAAAACCATAACGCATACAATCACAAGCATTACACAAAGGAGGTACATAAGATTGCATCTTGTTAGACAGTAGGAAACCCGACCGTAAGTTTATAATTACTTTTTAACATGAACATTGTATTTTCTTCTCTCTCTGTCTCCATTTTGCATATGGGGCTGATACCATGATGTAACATGTGATCGAATATTTATCTTGAAATACGAATTTTTGTAGATTCCCGACTGATGATGATGCTTAGGCATCGAAACATCAGCGTCTCGATAAAATAAAATAGAAACCGTGCAAGGAAGAAGAGAATTCGTTTTATTTCATTATTAAAACAGAAACCTTGCAATATGGATAACACCAATTACCAAATTGATTATTGGTGGTAAAATAAAGTCGTTTCCAATAAAGTAATTCCAGAATTCTTAAGTTTGGTGTTAGAAAACACTTGTGAGAAAAGTTAAAGGAAAATATGTAATTAAGATAAGAAAAAGAAAAGCCTCTGTATTGCAATAATTGCTTTTTATTATATACTTCGAAGTATACTACGAAGTATACTACAAAGTATACTACGAAGTATACTACGAAGTATACTACGAAGTATACTACGAAGTATACTACGAAGTATACTACGAAGTATACTACGAAGTATATAATATAAAACAATTATTGCAATAATGAGGCTTTTCTTTTTCCAATCTTAACAATTGCTTGCAATATGGACTTCTCCCTAATAAAAATATGTAATTAATTAAAAACAATTGAAAAATTGTGCCTGTCTCTCATTCCTCATTCATTTTTTGACGTTTGAACGCTACTTTTCGCAAATCGTGTTGACACTTTCCAAATATTCAGTGACCCAATTTAGTACCAGTTGGTACTAAACCGACCGCGGAATTAGTACCTCAAGTGAACATTCGTACTTTATGAGTACCTAGTTCTTTTGAATATCACCTCAGAACGCCTCATATAGTATAATAAATCGAATCACAAGTTTTATAAGTATTTAGTACCCAATTGGTACCCTCAGAAAATACCAACCCCCAAATTAGTACCCCAAAAGGAACTCCCTAAAATTGGAGGGCAAATATGGCGCGCATCGCCTCAGAACGCCACTAGTCGAAAAACAACTCGTGTAGAGTTTGTGTTACAGAAAACTATGGCTTTATAATCGACCATGTCTCATCAGTCATCACATCACATAATGAGATTTTGATTTATTAGCTTCATGTACAATTAATTAAAGTATAACTAATTAATGTAGTACCTACGTTGTAACGTAATTATGCTTTTGATTAAATATAAACTGAAGTTTATATTAATTCTGCGTCAGTAATAGCAAAAGTCAATTTGATGTTGTCAGTATTTTTACTGAAAACATCAAATCCTATTTTACTGAAATATTAATTAACATTTATACACAAAATCAAAATAAATTAAAATTTAATTTAATTTGGTACAAATTTGTATTTACAGTGATTGAAGAAAGATTTAATTATTGTAGGTTACCTATAGATAATCTTAATCTATCTACTTACATTCTTGTTTAAAGGTGAAGTACTCTGTGAGATGCCGGCATTCGTGGTTACCGCGGAGAAGGAACAACGTAGTCGGATAGCACAGTTTTAGGGCCCATAGATACAGCACGCACTGCCAACAGAACGACACCACACTGTAAACCAATACAACCATAGCCTAACGGCTCTAGAACAGTAACTTCTCTCTCAATTCTCTCTCTTTCTCTCAATTCACACATTCTCAAATGGGTCATTAACAATCATTTTTAAACAATCATCTTTAGTAGATGGATTCGATAATTAGTACTTATTGTTTAGATCTGATTTCTAATAACCCATTAGCTGGACAGGCACACGGAACCTTTTAAAGAGAAGAATTTAAAACTTTGGCTACATTCTTGCTATAAAGTGTTACTCACCTCTATACTAAAATATCCTCTATCGACATAATCACCAAGAAAAAGGTATTTTGTACTAGCCGGTGGTCCGCCCACTTCGAATAATTTCATAAGGTCATAAAATTGACCGTGTATATCCCCGCATACTGTAACAAAGAGAGAAAAATATATGTAGTAGGAAATTACATAATATTACATCTTTATTTTCTCCTTGCACAAACTGTACAAAGGGAATCACAAGAACCTTTCAGAACCTTTAAGAAAGATTACATTACGTAATTTTCCATAATTTTCCGATGGCAGTTGCGTCTGGTTATAGTCTGCTGCATTGTAAAAAAATTATTCAATATTAACTGAGCACAAGTTATTTTCTTCTGCACTTCTCTAGACTTGCACTCTGGAGTATTGTAGTGCGTGGTTGTAGCGAGTTGGAAACCATGTTTACAATAGCGACGATTGGGAAAGGACTATATCATCGACTAGAAAACTCAAACAGTCCAGTTTGAATATTTGTACAAATAGAAAGCAATATGTACATTTATTTCTTTAGGTTATACCATACGTCAAATGTAAGAAATACGAAATAAAAACAGACATGTTTATAGTAGCGGTATCTACATCTGCCGAGTTTTTTATTTCGAAGCTTTGGAGAGAAGTTTGCTACAGTTCGCTATTTCCATTGAGACGGGAGCCTTAAACCTTAATCTTTGCACGTTTACCTGAAATCCCTGAAGTTTGTTCCCACATGTTTTTTAAGCATTTACAACTATTCTTTAAGTGGCGTGGGACGGCTCCATAAAAGAAACATAAAAAAACGCAATAAGCTGACGTGATATGCCGCTCTTCAGCTCAGATTCGCAATCAGCGCAAATAAATCAATCGAAAACGCCTATTCGCTTTTCCATAAACAAACAAATGTTATCAATATTACCCTAATTTTCAAATGTATTTTTTTCGAAAATTTTTTAATGTAAGGCGATAAATTTTTTGAATTGCCTTTAGGACTAAAACGCCTATCTGCTTTTCCATAAACAAACAAATGTTATCAATATTACCCTAATTTTCAAATATCTTTTTTCGAAAATTTTTTAATGTAAGGCGATAAATTTTGTGAATTGCCTTTAAGACAAAAACGCCTATTCGCTTTTCCAAACAACTGTTATCAATATTACCCTAATTTTCAAATGTCTTTTTTTCGAAAATTTTTTAATGTAAGGCGATAAATTTTGTGAATTACTTTTAAGACAATTAATATCTATAAATATCTATCAATATCTATCACTATCAGTACAAAAACTATTAGGTTGCCATTTAATATATTACCAAAATATGTATGTTTTGGTAATTAAAAATCAATGATTTTTTCAAACAACAAACTGTTTCAGCTATTTTGTCATGTTTCTATGCTTTACGCACTAACTGTATAATGTAATAAATTAATAATTAATAATGAATTACATTCAAATCGACGTTTTTTGCCTTGATTTTACAAATAAAAAAAACATCATTTTCAAGCAACTACCGTAAAGCTACCGTAAAAATATCTACTGTATTTTTTTTTTAGATAATCACAAAGCCTTGTATATAATCATATATGATCAATGAAAAAAATGCAATACTTATTGTACTACTACGTTAGTTAATACATGTTATAATATACATATATACAGGGTGTTTCTTAAAAACATTCTAATATTTAAGGAGGTTATTCTTGGGTCCTTTTTGAGGAACAAAATTCATATGAACATAAGTCTTAAAGGTCTTAACTTTTGAACTACAGGGTGTTAAGAAAAAATCTGTATTGTTAATTTTGACTTAAATACGCGGCAACTAGACTAGGTAGACAACTGTCAAAACTGTTTTTGTTTACAAAATAAAACATGCAAATGATTATTTTTTATGCGAAAACCGTACGTTAAACAAAAAAAAAATCAAGAGACCAGATTTGGTAAGAAAGGAATGAGGATTTCAACAATAATTTTGCTTTGAGAAAAAGCAGTGGGATATCACTTTTCTCTTTAAAATGACTCAGTGCAAATCCCGCACGAACGCCACTGGCAAGAATAAAAAAAAAAGGTTGTACAGCAAATGCCTTTTGATTCATAGAAGATGCGTAGGTCTTCGTTTCGCAAGAATATCTAGGGTGATACCAAAGTTATCATAAAAAAAAGATGTTTTTCTTAAAACTTTAGCACCCTGTACTTCAAAAGTTAAGACCTTTAGGACATATGAGACTTTTCTCAAAATAGAAAACCTTCTATAACTATCTTAAGGACAGCAAACCTCTTTTGAGCAAAATAACTAACAGAATTCATTATAGTCCGACAAAGAAAATACTTCATTCGACAACAAACAAGTAAAAAATAGTGCTTTCCTCAAATTCTAGAGTCAACATCGGCAGTAAATAAGAAAACAACACCCAACATTATCGAAAGAGCAGCCTAAACGATGCCACCTAATTTAATAGCGGGCCCAATTAATTATATCGCAGATAATCTTGGAATGATTCCAGACCATTTAGAGCAAAATAATGTTAGTTTTGGTTGATATCAACGACATTGCCAATAGATTGACTTCTAAATTTGACAATTCTATCCGTATCGCAATTTACTAATCTAAAACTAATGTTTTATCTACCGGTACATATTGAAATATTTCTATAAATTCATATTATAATTCAATAAATAATATAATTAACTCGCGATAGAATCTTGAAGTAGAAACCAAACTGTGGGTTGATACGACACGTCATTAGATTATACTGGCATCGTTTCAAATTTATACTACTTATACACACACATACACACATATACACATTCAGTCTCCTACTCTGCTGCCAAATAAATGTATCAAGAGACCGTTGCGATGTGGAAACATTGCGGTCGCGTTTCGTCTAGTGACAACTTGTCAGTCAAGCAGCGCTAAGCGGGAAAATCTCTGCGAGAAATAAAAATGAATCCACCCAAGCCCACCTCTCTTGCCTTTCGACGTATTGAAGATCCAATGTTGTCGCGACGCATCGCGTCGCAAAGAAACGCGGGTGCGCGGCCGGCGTTTGTTTATTTTGGAAACAACTGCAGATGCGTCGGCTATAGATATAATGTGTCAGGTGGACAGTGGACACCCGCCAATAGGTACTCTTTTTTTACAATATCCGGATATATGAAGTCTTATTTTTTTATTATTGTGTGTACTTGGCCGATTAGTTCAAAATAAAAACAATTTTTTTTTCTTACTTCTACACCTCTTCCTGCTGTTATTCAGAAAGTAGCAACTGATATTCATCTATTCCGATTTAGTATCAGAAAGTAGCAGTTGATATTCATCTATTTCGAATTATTTTCAGAAAGTACCAATTGATATTCATCTATTCCGATTTAGTATCAGAACGTAGCCGTTGATATTCATCTATTCCGAATTATTTTCAGAAAGTAATAATTTATATTCAGAAAGTAACAATTTATATTCAGAAAGTAGCAAATGTAATTCAGAATTCTCCAGAATTTCTTTAAGGAACTTCTCTATACAGTGGGTCGCATACAGATCAAATGGATGTCACATGACAGAATGACAACGCGTATTTTTATATCATGCACGCTAAATAGAGACACATAGTTAAAATATACAAAGTTATTTGATATTTAATTTTAAAAAAATTGTACTTAAAATTGAGAACTTAATTAAGCACAGAAAAAAAAACATTATTTCAAAACGTCGCGATTGATGTAGCAATATATACAGGCTGTCCCACGTTTCTTCTGCAAAACAATTTTTTTCAGAAAGTAAATTACTTTTTCAATTCATTAAAAAGTTACAGCCGTTTGAATTATTAACAATATCTTATTTTAAACGGCTCCAACTTCAGAAGGAACAAAGACAACCAATAAGACCATATGAAACATATTACTTTCTACTTTCTAGGAAAAAAAAAACAAAACATTTTGGTTTCTTCTTTTGTTCATTTGTTGAGACAAATTATTAAAATTTTACTTATAATTAATATTTTTTTATTGTTGTAATATGTATTTATTGTGTCATTTTTGGTTTTGCATTGTTTGATAACTAATTAATTTTTTATTTTTATTTTTTTTGTTAATATTTCAAAGAGATCTACAGAAGTTTTATTGTAATATAGTTCCAGTTCAATAAGCACACATTTTTCATTTACTATATATTAGCTGGAACATTATTGGAAATTTTATTTCTAAATTTGTTTTCTAAATAAATTAAGAGGCGTGCATTAACAACGATAATAAGTTAAAAAAAACATTTTGACTTATGAATTGTGTACTGTAAGGTTAGCTAAAATGCATATACATTAAAAATGAAGGTCTTTTTAATTTCCAAACAATATAAACTATAACTGAAAATGTTTAACGACATACTTTGTCAAAGTAATATTATAAGTTAATATATGGTAACATACAGGCGGGATGTAAATTTTAAATATATCAAAAATTACAGCCACAACCTGGATTTAAACCAAGGCCCTTTGCGTCGCTAGCACAATGTCAATAGCTCAGATGGGAGAGCATTGTGCTAGCGACGCAAAGGTCCCTGGTTCCAATCGTCAAGTTGTAGCTTTTATTGCATATGATTGTGAGTAATTAATATGCAATAAAAGCTATACGTAAGAGAAACCAACAACTTTTCTTTCTGAAGCGTCTCCTTTTGGGAAATTATATACTCGTTACCAACACAATTTATACTCATCCCAGGTCAAATTTGATGAAATAGTTTTTATGTTGTATAAATGTTCTTTTAGATGGTCGTATATTTTGGTAAATTTTTTTTAAAATAATTATAACATGTTTACATTCCATCAAAATTCATCGAAAATTTAGAGCTTGCTACCAAAAATTTTTGTAAATTAGTGATATACATAATTGTGATTATTTTCAGTTGTCAGATATTTGAAACATATTGCTGTAAAGTAAATACAAAATAATAATTTAAAAAAATAGTAATGATACATTCATGCTATAGATAGTTATTTATTCACTGAATACCCTTACAGGTGTGGAATACATTACACAGATGAACAATAATATTATTATAATACAAAATACATACTCCTTTCTGTTTATTAAGTTAAACACTGCAAAATATCGTTGAAGCCAAATATCTCAAAAACACCAGTAAATCACAATTAACAAATTACCATAAAGACAAATTTAAAGCTATTTAATTTTAATTCATTTCTATTTTGTGAATAAATGTTAATACATATGTCAGTTCTGAAATAACCTGAAAAGTAAAAATATTGACAACAAATTGAATTTTAGTAAAAAGGAAAACGATGTTGGTTCTGTTCAAAAACTGTTCTTTAAAAAAAAAGAAAAAAATTGATTTTTGTGTTTATTAACACAAAAAAAAGCTATTAGATGCAATAAGGTTGTAAGTATAATTTGTTGTGTTGTATGCAATATCTTGAAACGAGATTTTCATTTCATGTAATCGAAAACTTTTATGTTTATTAATATAAAATTAACGTCATATTTAATAAAAACACAGTTACATTGCAATGTAGGAATTACATTAATTAATTACACATTAAGCTAATAAATAGAAACATATAAATCATTATAAACCAATTCAAAGCATTCGAACAAGGTTTCGCAAATAATAAATTTCCGATATACGAGTTGAAGCGTAAACGGACAATTTTTTGCACTTAGCGGCCGAGCGGTCGACCGCAATAACAAAAAACTTGTACTTGGATGTATCATCGACACACTGCTAAAATATTTATAGAACTTACTTAATTACAAGAGTGTACATACATACATAGATTAATACATACATAGACCTAAAATCATGTCAGGAAATAACTGTTGCTAACAATATATTTATAATTTCCTCAGAAATTGTCGAAACAAAATATTAATACAGTTATAATTATTTAAATTTACTGAATATCATTTGTCAATTTCTGAATTTCAAATGACATATTCTGAGTATCAACTGCTACTTTCTGATACTAAATCGGAATAGATGAATATCAACTGCTACTTTCTGATACTAAATCGGAATAGATGAATATCAACTGCTACTTTCTGATACTAAATCGGAATAGATGAATATCAATTAGTAGTTTCTGAAATTAATTCGGAATAGATGAATATCAACTGCTACTTTCTGATACTAAATCGGAATAGATGAATATCAACTGCTACTTTCTGAAAATAAATCGGAATAGATGAATATCATGTGTTGATTTCTGAATATCAGTTGCTACTTTCTGAATAACAGCAGGAAAAGGTGTAGTCAGAATAATCACGGTAGATCCATTTTCTTTCGTTTTTTTTTTTACAATCAGGGCAAATCTAATTTGGAATCGGTACAGAAGGTTGGTACTGGTACCCTGAATTATAGCAATTTAATTAATGCAGAGTGAACTTCCGCCTCCCCCATTCTCTATAATCAGCCATAACGATGACATATAGCAACAAGTGCCGCACCCGCCGGAAATCGTACCACCCAACACGAAAGCAA
This sequence comes from Aphodius sticticus, assembly GCA_963966075.1. NCBI lineage: Eukaryota > Metazoa > Arthropoda > Insecta > Coleoptera > Scarabaeidae > Aphodius > Aphodius sticticus. Next base: position 346,451 of record OZ014506.1, on the reverse strand, counting down.
TTTCAAATATTACGATAATGTCCGGAAATGAAACCGTATTATTGGCATCGAACGTAGCACAGATTGCTGCGTTCGGTAATAAGAATTGAAAATATGGTAGGTGCTCAGATATAAAATTGTGTTTTTTCTTTTGGGATGTTGCCATATGCACAAAGCCTGTTTGTTGGCTTGTCTGTACGGCGGTCGTGGGGACGGAGTATTTTTAAAATCCTTGCCTAACCTGGGCTTGAACCCTGGGCTTCATAGTGGAAGGCATTCGCCTTATCGACTAGGCCACCTCCGCTCCTAATTGAATACTCAGTATTCAATTAGCTTTGGAGAAGCGAGCAACATGGTTCGCGAAACGTCAGCATTAACAAATCTTGACACACGGCATAACCCGGAAGCAGTTTATTTTCTAAATGATTCTGGCCGTGAAAGCCTACGTACTTAATTAGGTCCTATGTTACAATGACGTCCTATTGTTACAAACTTTATCTTGCTTTATTTTTACAATATAAATGGTGTAATTGTTGTACTACCACAAAAAAAATAAAGGTCTAGAATGACTTTTGTATTAAAAATTAAATATAAAACATTTTTTAAAGTTCTCTATTAAAAAGATTATAAATAAAAAGTTATAAATAAAAATAATTTTTCTTGCCACGAATTACAAAATACAGAAGCACTATCTATGTACGTATCCACTGGCAGAATAATACAAACCGAGTTTCTAATTTATTACTTACTTAGCTTTTAAGAATTGCGCAAATAAGCATGACCCAAAGAGCTACACACTCGTGCAATTAGTATGGATTGGAGTTTTTAGTCTTGTTTTGATAATCTTCCTTAGTTTAGTCATGAATAGTAACTAAATAAGTTAGTCATGACTAACGTCACTAAAGGCCCAACACTGAAAACCCAGTGAATAGATTCGTTGTGTGGCGATTATGTAGATACTAACAGAATTCCAAATCTGAGGCTCTATTATATTGTAGCATCACGTTAATGCAATATCGAATTGAAATATACCACATTGACCAGAGCATGCTGGAAATTATTAATAATAGCCGGTTCAAGTGATAAATTCTTCACTTTAACCTCGCCACTTTGCTATTATTAATAATAACCGGTAATTATTAATAATAAACTATTTATCACTATGACCGTAACATATATATATATATATATATATATATATATATATATATATATATAACTCTTTAACAAAGAAAATTTCAGGGCCAATAGTGTTCGATTTAACAGAAACAGGGTATGTATTTATGTAGCTTCTCACTAAACTTACGATGAATGCGCTTAAATTCCAGGACAGAGGGTAAAATATTTCAGGCCAATTCGTGTCTGAGTTTGATAACGGAAATACTGGTAAGGAAATACAATTTAGTCCCCACATAAATCTACCGTCAAAGTGGTTACAAAACGACATTCCGATCGCAAACTTTCCAACCAAATATTATTCCTTGCCTACCCGCGCAACCAAATTCATAAAAATAACAATACAATTTCTATTTTAAAAAAAAATCATTCAAACACAAAAAGTTCTCTTTGTTCCAAACGAATACGCATTTAACACAAAACTCCCTAAATAAAACAATCCCCACGCTTCATTAAATATGATCTCGTGTTGGGCAACTCACGTACATACATACTTCCACCCCAAATATTAACATAACAATGCGGTTAAAACGTATAATGTGCCAGTCGCGGTCAAAATTATTTTCCTGGCGCGCGGTGCGGTGTGGCAGCAGCGAGCGCCAACCGGGAAAGCAAGCCGCAAGCCACTTTTCCGCATAAATTATTTTCCGCGGCGCGCCGATTCCGAAATGGCGTCGACTTGAAAGCGAAGCAGAATTAAAATGACGACCACGAACGACGGCACGACGACTTCCAAGTGGCACTGAATGTGAATTGGGGGGGTCTGGTTCCGCATTATCACGCGACCGAACCGCGTGGATGCCTCGCTACGCCCTCTGGTGTATTCTAACCGAACCTTAAAAGGTACGGTGAGGTAAGGGTGCAAGGTGCCGAGTGGGCGACACGCCATTTATGTAATAACATGTAGCTCTTCCAACGCGATAATAGGGGTTGTACATTATCACGACGGCGCATATGGGGTAAGGGATGGAGCTATTATTGGGGGTAGTCGAGTTTTTAACGGTTTCTGGAAGGAAATTTGAAAAGGATGGAAGGTGGTAGTATATAAAAAAGAGTAAGTGTGTTCCCCATTGGTTTAACTTAAATTTAGTTTGAATGCTGATGTTTTAAACCTCACTCACATAACGCAGTGTTTTGGTTTTGTAAGATCACTCGACAAACTCAGAAGGTTCAGTTCTTTTGAGTCTTCGCACTTTGTCACTATTATCAAGAAGATGGATTGCCTAGACAATCGTGTGCTGATAATGTCTGTTCTCATAATTCTCTGCAAACTTTCTAATTTCGTTGGTTACTAATTCCATCTCGAGATAGCTGTGGATATTGCTATTTTTAATATACCAAGGTGGCACTCACAATGTTTTTAGCACCTTATTTTGACAGCGTTGAATGATGCTGATATTGCTTGGTTTGAGTAGCTGCTTGTAAAGTACGAGTTTAGTATTTGTCGACAAAACGGACTTCCTACCAATAAGCCACTAGATCTGTTTGTATCTTCAACCCAATACTACTCGTTACGTAAATGGACCAGAAAAATTAGAATAGTTAGGGCAATTAATTCAGTTGAAAAGGCGATTGATTGCACAGTAAAATATGACAATGACGAACTACCAAAGAAATTTTAAAAATTAAACTGGATGTGTCCCTTACAAATAAATATACAATATATCTCCACAGATTGAGGAACACAGAGGAAACAAATTGTGATTTTTCAAAAATGTCAAACTCCTAATTGTGGGTTATTCCGAAGTAGCGTGTCACACCCGTCACGCCTGTTTAACGACTATACAAAAGCAATGGTGGTTTTTATTATTATTTTGATGCAACATTAAAACAAAAAGACGACTCATCGTTTCAGAATTGTCGTAGATAGATGTTCAAACTGATAAGTTTTATGAAAAACCTTTTTAAATAGCCGTGACGGTCGTTAGCAGCACAGTGATCTCTTGGTTTTGGTAACCGACAATTAAAAATTCGCGGAATAACCCCAGTCAGGGTACAGTTTCTATTCTAATAAAGTTAATAAATAATTCTAGTTTTTATGTGAAGTTTAGGCTAGCTACTACTATATTGATTGCATCATGAAGTAGTAGGTAGAGTAAACATATAAATAAGCCAATAATCTTGTCAAAGACATTAATAACAATAATGGGAGTTAAAATCAAAGTACTACTTGACAATGTCACCCAAACATTTTGCTAATCATATGTAGATATTGTGATATCACAGGATGTCAACTTGGTATTGTTAATTTTAGAGAAATATCAAAATCTATGTAAAAAAGTTCTAAATAACTTTTTTGTCCAAATTTGGATGGTAGTTTTTCTAGCACAGCCTTGCTTTTTTAACAAAACTCCGAAGTTAAAACTACGTCATGGAATAAAAACTCGTACAAATTTACTGAACTTTTTAAGGAGGTTTTACGTTATTATGTGACATCTCATGTTCATTTTAGAAACCTATTTTTACGATATTGTCTTGTAGTATTTCAATTCTACATGGAAATTATAAAACTTCAAATTATATTTTAGAGCCGATTGATGCCAAGGGGAGTATTTTTAACGTGTATTTTTTATATATTTTATAATATTATTACAGTTTTTGATTAAGGTGTATGTCCTAATTGTTTGTCCTAATTGTCAACTTGGATTTGCGATTCTTATATGGCTTATATCGAATAACTGGAGATTTGCCAAATATCAAATAAGTTAAGAATTTTAAAAGGAACAGCCTGTATATCTTTCTTACTACAAAAGATCGATAATTCAGCTTTCCTAAAATATCTAATTCTAATATCTAATATCTAATTTGACATTTGTAACTTATGCATAATAATTCATAAATTATTTTTGAATATCCAGATGGTTCAACAAAATTCAACAATCTCAACAATCCTTCGTACGTAATTCTGAGCCAGACGTACACCAAAATCAAGTAAATTCCATAAACTTGAATAACAATCCCATACGAAGCAAAATAAAACTTCACCGACCAGATTTTACCGCATAGTCCCTTCTGGCGGATGCGCCTACACCAAACATAAAAATGCAAAATTTACGCTTCGTATCAAAATTTCGAATTCCACATACGTACTTCAAGTAATAAATAAGATAACCTTTTTCCCGATCAACCCTCGACGGCAATCGGCCAATACTTCGGCGCGGTTCAATTTCGTCCGTATGCAAAATGTCATCTCGTTTCCATCCAATATATCAACGGATAGACGAGCTACCTTCTTTTTTTCACTCAATTCTCATCTAGCCCGTAGAATAGAAACAACTGAGGTATATATACGTATATATCACTGTGTATTTTGTAGCTAGAGCTTCGGTAGCCAATGTACGTGCAGGTTAATTAAAATTGTTAGGAGCGACGCCGTTGAGATTGCCGTGTAGTCCTGCGAGGATTGCTACCTGCAGTATTGGATTTATTTGGAAGGTTTATACAACTCGAAAAGAAACTACAACAATGCCAATTAAATATAGGAAAACAGCGAATACGAACCTACAAGAATAAAACTTCGAGTTTGAATGCGAATTTAATGCAGATTTTGTAAAATGTAATAAAACGCGTGAATGGGTCAAATGACTAATAAAAGAGTGCATCAGTACTTTAACGTATATACACGAGTTTTATGGAAATTGCATCCGGGACCCATTTCGATGGTAATGTTATTTATCCTGCGCCATAATAAACTTGAAAATGGAGATTCAACATAATTTAAATTTTTTTATGTGCTAAAATAGGGATCCGCTAGGTATTAACATTATAGTGATACTGGTCCTATGCTACAGAAGTACTGAACATCATAAACAGAGCATAACGTTTTCCATAAATCGCTAAATGTCTATTTTGATGATATTCCGGAAATTACAGATTCTACAGTACTCTAAAGTAATTGAATACCCCAAGTTACTCCTAAAACATTAATAAATTAAATAAAAAATATGAAAATAAAAAGGTCACCTCGTTTTGATCTGATAGCGTTTCAATCTTAAAAAATTTGATGACTTTACCAAAATTAATAATTTAGCTGCATGAGATTCTATTTGATCGAGATGTCGGTCGTGTCTGCATTAAAATAAAACTAGTCAATATCTGTCAAATCCTGGCCAACTGGTTTTATATTAATGCAGACACGACCGATCTCGATCAAATAGAATTTGCTCATGCAGCTAAGCTATTAATTTTACCAAAAAATGTCATTGACATAAATTATACAAAATTCCCTCTACTTGAATTTATTATTTAACTATTAACAACCAGTTCCTTTGGACTTTTTTTAACAAAAGCCTTTTCAGCTCTAAGTTTAGTCATGAAACTTCCAAATATGAAGTTTCGTCACGATACCTTTCGCAGTTTCTCCGGAATCATCGCCACAAAAAAACGGGTACACTCACACATACACACATACACACACACACACACACACACACACACACACACACACACATATACATTTCCGCTAAAATCTCATTCTCTTTTGGGTCCATTACAATACTTTATCGTACTACGTATGATAAAGTAATAATTAGATAACAAACCTATTCAATTAGAAAATAAACTGCTTCCGGGTTATGCCGTGTGTCAAGATTTGTTAATGCTGACGTTTCGCGAACCATGTTGCTCGCTTCTTCAAAGCTAATTGAATACTGCAATTAGCTTTGAATTACTCAATTAGCTTTGAAGAAGCGAGCAACATGGTTCGCGAAACGTCAGCATTAACAAATCTTGACACACGGCATAACCCGGAAGCAGTTTATTTTCTAAATGATTCTGGCCGTGAAAGCCTACGTACTTACTTAAACCTATTCAATATTATACAGGGTGTTTCAGAAATAAAGGCTAACCTTGAAGGGGCGCATGCCGAAGTACGTTTTGTCAAATAACGTATGATCTAACTTAAAGCATTCTTGAGAAATTAATAAGTCCGTCCCTGCTCAGTGCAAGAAAATCGACAACACTCCACCAGAGTTGTGGTGCAACTGGTGACAGATCAACGTCGCCGACAACATATCGGTCTCCCTCCACCTTGGCGTGACGGCTACGGCGACATTGACCTACATTTGCCAGGTTCATATGTGGTCAGCTGTTTGTTGGTTTATCCACAATAAGAATCTTTTGGATTGTGGAATCTTCGTGTGGTTGGGTTTGTGTAGTGATTTGTGAAGTACCAGAGACGGATGGATGCCAATTGTATGCGACGAATGGCTAGAATGCGATATAGGTAACTTTGATCGGCCGGAGCGAGCAGTTGCTATGTTAAGTAGGTTTGTTTTGATCGACGGATATCGCTGAGCAATCAGAATGTTTGTAGATCCGCATCACATTTCTGGATTAGGTACGTTACTAATCTCTCTAATTTTCGATTGATAAATGTTTATACGGACGTTTGCAACCGTATTCGGGTCATGCGCGATCAGCTACTTAACAGGGCCGGCCGGCTTTGTTTGGAGAGCACAAGTTAAAAAGAAACAAGAAGAATTGGGAATAAGACACAAATAATCGTAGTGGCTTATTGGTAGGAAGTCAGCTTTGTCGACATATAACAAACTCATACTTTACAAGCAGATACTTAAACCTATGTAGACCTACGGTATCCAACTGTGGGACTGCACTAAGTCAAACAATATCAGCATCATTCAACGATTCCAAAATAAGCTCCTCAGAAACATCGTTGATACACCTTGGTAAAAAGTTATTGTAAAATATTCTTAAAATGCCAAAGTGATTATGTTTTATAGAATTACTCCCAATAATATTCCCTAGTGAAATTCATTAGATCATTACAAAATTAGTCACCATAAAAATACTTTCAACAATAAACACCACCGTTATGCTATTCGACAATGCTAAAAATCCAAGGTTTATTTCCACTACGGACGTAAAACGATCTCTCCAGACAGAAATGACTAAGGGTCGATCTTACAAGTGTATGGATAAGTAGTGGAATAGTTATTCCAAGTATAAATAGTGCTATTCCGCCTCCCATTGGCTAAAATATTTGTGTTGTCATAGTAATAACAACTTATACTGGTATTTATACCAATATTTAGTTATACCATGGTGTGCTTTGTAAGATCGGCCCTAACTAGTCTATATTAATGTAAACTGATTTCGACGATTTTGTCTCGCCAATTCACGTGCGAAAAAGTTGCTTTTGAATTGCTTATGGAAAATTTGAAGAGAACTTTTCGGTCTTCTCCAAACCGTCGCCCTATATGAACCGTTTTACGTTGCGTGAGTTTTCGAAATCGACGCAAAACGGCCTCTCGGACGTTTTGCTTCAAAATTTAGCAAGAAAATTTTCAAGAAATATTTAAATTTGTAAATATTCCATTTTTACCTATTTTATTGTTTTCTGTAATATACAGGGTGTTAGGAAATAAGTGCGACAAACTTTAGGGGGTGATTCTGCTTGAAAAAATAATGACAGTTTGCTATATAAACGTATGTCCGCAAATGCTTCGTCTTCTGAGATACGGGGTTAAAGTTTTTCTTAAAAACTGTCTACCTTTTTTTGTAGGGGCACCGTTTTTATGCAAAAAAAATAAAACATCTTAGTGATCTCAATTTATTTATTGAACTATTTAATACAATAACTTTAAACTAAAACAATAACAGAAAATAACACTAATAAAATTTTAACAGACGCGATTCAATCGTCAGTTTTTAAGAAAAACTTGAACACCTCAGTATCTTAGAAAACGAAGCATTTGCAGACATACGTTTATATAGCAAACTGTCATTATTTTTTTATGGAGAATCACCCCCTGAAGTTTGTCGCACTTATTTACTAGCACCCTGTATACATATGTATATAATCAATGATGTATGTACAATTGTTTTACAAATATATATTATATGAACAGTGTCTGTAAAGGAAGTAATTTAATTTTTAGCCTCAATTTTACATATGTACTTATTTATCATTGATTATTTCATTATCACTTCACTGGTAATTTTTGCTTTTGTTTGTACAATAATTAAGTTACAATAAAGTATGTTTACAATTTGATAGAGGTTTGTTTATTTATTTGTTTTACCAGTTATCATTTCAAAGTAACTAAATAGTAAGGGAAAAAGTTATTTAAAAATAAGAATCTTATTATACATACAATTTGCACTACCTACAATAAATTGACAGTCGCCAGTAAGTAACTAGGTGGAATAATTCCGAATGGTTACTACGAACAAACAACTGAACTGCAGTCTGCAGTGCAGAACAAACAGCAGTCAGGCGCTGTAGGTAGGTAGAAGGCAGCAGCAGGCAGGTCGCAACGCAACACATGGTGATGGGAATGGATAGTTTGTGCAAATAAATATCTGTTGAATGAGATGGCGCTTGCGTCACGCGGTGTGACGGCGAGGTAGGTCATGGTTTCGGTTCGGTTCGCAGTGCACGCCCCTCTCTGCCGCTCGCCGCGCCGCGTCGCGGAGATATTCGAACACTCGATAAATAGCGCGTCAACTCGCCTGCCGGTAAGCTCGGCCGGATCGGGGCCATAGGCGGGAATGGCGCGCGCAGCACTGCTACGTCGCGCGAGGACGCCGCGGAAAAATCACCGGCAGGACGAAATTGGCTCCGTCACGCGCCCGAAAAAGCTTCCAACGTGCCCCGCGCACAATTTTATTTCCTAACGGCGCGGCTCGGGCGGGCGCACAGTGGCTGATTTTGTACTTTTAACTGTTCGAAATTGTTTTTTATGTTTTTTTGTGAATGGACTTAAAATAGTTTTTACATAGGAAGAAAAATGGTGAAAATGATCTCAGTTGTAAGAGAGGTGTAAGAAAGGGGATTGAAACATGTTTGGAGTGAAGATTCTGAAATTTTAATGCAAGAAAAGTAGTAAACAAAATCTACTGCTTACGGGGTTGGTTTTGATGGTGGTTTAGTTGCAAATATAGTTTTAAAATTCTACTGCACCTGTGAATATACGAAAAATAGTAAAAAAAAAAAAAAGAAGTAATAATGAAGTTCTTTTTGAGAGTGAAATTGGATTTGCAGGACTTTTAATACAAAACAATATCAACCGTCCTGTGATACACTGCATTGTTCACCAAGTGGAAAGTCCTTACGTCAAATGTATGTCATGAAAGTGGTTGTTAAAATAACTAATATTATAAGAGTGGCAATCGTCCTTTGAGTCACAGAAAGTTTCGTGATTTTTTTGCCGAAGTAGATGTTATATATGGGGACTTCTTAGTTCACACCGATATTCGTTGGTTGAGCTCCGGAAACTGTTTGCAACGTTTCTTCGGTCTACGCAAGGAGATTCCCATTTTCCTTAAAAGTGAAGTGAAGTCCGACACTATGGAACTGGAAAATCACATTGTAGAGGCAAAATTTCTATGAGACCTTGCATTTTTAGCAGACCTGACATCTCACCTTAACGAATTAAATTTGAAGCTACAAGGAAAGCAGCAGAATATTGGGAATTTACATGGTCACATAATGGGATTTAAAAATAAAATTAAGCTTTTCAAGTCTTTACTAGAAAAACATGATTTTTCATTTTTTCCAAGCTGTAAAGAGCACTTTGAAGAAATGAAGGATTTTGAGACAGTTTCATATTCAACTCATATATGTAGAATACATTGACACAATTGCAGAAGAATTCGAAAACCGATTTAGCGACTTTAATAAAATCGAAGGAGAAATTTCAGTTTTTACTCAGCCACTATTTCTGTTGAGAACGTAAACACAGCAGACCTTCAACTGGAATTGTGTGATTTGCAGTCAGATCCTTTTTACCAAGGAAGAACCGAAATAGGATTGGAATTTTTTAAGTTACTCCCAGCAGAACGTTACCCCAACTTGCGAAACTTAGGCCTTATAATGGGCTCAATGCTGGGAAGCACGTATCTTTGGGAAAAAAGCTTTTTCAACATGAAATTTATAAAGTCAAAATATAGGAAAGAGTTCCCTGTCTGATATAAGTCACTTACTCAGCTGCTTCGATTGTCAACAACAAACATTAATGTTAATATTGATACACTGGTTAGCGAAAATCAACATCCCCAAACTTCCCACTAATTTGTTTTTGTATATTTGTTATTTTCTTGAATATTGTATAAAAATAATTATAAAAACAAACACGTTTTTTTGTACCTATTACAAATCACTGATAAAGTTGCATACGAAATATTTTATGATGCGGCCCTCACAACCGCAATTTCCTTTATAACGGCCCGTGGGTCACTTGAAGTTGGACAGCCCTGTCCTACATGATCATAAAGTGACATTTTACATCTTAGTTACCGGAACGAAAACAGCTACTTTTTGCGCCCTAGGGCGATAAAGATTCTTTATGCGCCCTAGGGCATAAAGGATTGCCATGGTTATATGTCAAATATATCAAATAATTGTCATTCAAATTATAAATTTTAAATCGTCAATGTCAATTATTGGCGATTAAGGTTATAAGTTTGACAATTAATTGTCTGTATTGTCACTCATCAATGTCAATTATTGGCGATTAAGGTTATAAGTTTGACAATTAATTGTCTGTATTGTCACTCAACTCCGAAGTGTTTGTATGGTTATTCAACTCCGTAGATACACCGTCACTTGATAACGTCAAAATATTTATTAATAATATTCAAACGGAGGAACAAAACCATTGTAGGACGTACAATTTTGTATGTACCACGGGCATTACTTGATGGTTATACCCTCGGGCGACTTGAAAAGCTCTCGGGCCTATCGGCCCTCGCGCTTTTTAAACTGTCACCCTCGGGGCATAAACATCCGTCTAATGCCCTTGGTACATAAATAACTATATTTACTACAAAGAATGTTTATTGGAGTCAAATGCCATTTGTTTGGAGTAATGTAATAAGTAATTGTTTTGACTCAAATAAAAATTCTTTGTAGCAAATAAATATATTATTGCCTCTCGTCAAACATATATTGATTTGAGTTAAACAAAATGTCTATCTGTGTATATTGTGAAGATTAAAAGCATACCATATTCGCAATAACAAAACGTTTCAATCCAAAGTTATGTTACTTTTCGTATGACCATGCAGTATTTTTGACATTCTATAGCACGTTTTGTTAGTGCGAATATGGTATGTTTTCTATCTTCAAAACGTAGGGAATCAATTTTTTAAAGAAATACTTCAAAATTAATATTATTGGAAATACGAGTAATTGAAAATTTGTACCGTGTATTTGTCCAGTGTATATAACTACATTCAGTTTCAGAATTTCATATTAAAACCTAGTCGTGTGTGGTATTAAATGTTTTAACAAAAAAATCTTTCGTTGGAAAAAAACTAACTCAATCACGTGCTTTGCAAAGTAAACCATATGACATGGGATTAAGGATAAACTTATTTTGTGTACAGTTGACTGTCCAAAACTGACTAATGGGCTTATAATGGCCGTCATCTCATAAGCTAAATCCTTCGCTATCGAAGGCAATTGGTATCAATTGCCTTCTCTACTAACTAAATACAACACAATTACCTGCAATTTTCGTCATGATTACAGCTTATGCAGATCCTATAACGGATTATGGTTTATTTCGTAAACCGTACGATTTACAAGCAACTGCTTTCAAACAAATGTTGTTTCTTATTAAAATATCTATCCAATGATACCACACACGACCCAAGTTCTGGTTAGTTCCACCCCAATGCAGTTATCACAACTTTCAATATATTTTGGAAATCACCACCATGTCTGGTCCTGTAACCAAGTAAGTAAGCAATCCGAAAAATTTTGCTAAATTTGCTACAAGTTACCGCTAAAAGTTACCGCAAAAAAAGAAAACAAATTTTCTCAAGAAATGAATTTTGATCAATTTCGGGCGCGCCGAAAAAAAATCGTACAAAAGCCGTTATATAATCTATAAAAGATTAGAATCGAACTGAAACGTCACATTTAAACGTTCATAACTGACGCAGACGTAAGATTAAAGCTGAAAAATGAAGGTGTGAGCGCTGAAGAACAAAAGAGAGAACCCAGAAGGGAGGTAGGCAATAATTTTCACAACTTCCGCTATTTACTGCGGAACAAATAAAACTTTGACATATTTATCGCATTATCCTTCAGCACGGAAACGTACCTCCTCCGCCACCTATACGGAGAAAGAAAGAGGGCATCATAGAACGAGAAAGGCAGAGCGAAAGAAAATTAACGTCGGAGCGCCTTACAACTCCCAACGGCAAAAAGTTTTATTACTGAAAATGAAGTATCAGCATCTTTCAGCGTGTACTAAATCGTACGTGTTACGACCATAATTTATATAAGTGCTACGCTACAGCCGCCTACAACGCAAAATAAATAACGCGCCGTTAGTGCTCTATAAAGAAAAGAGGTGTTAGAGGAGAAAAATCTTACCCTCATCGCGTTTTTAATATGGAATGGACAGCTTACATACCTGCAACAAATAATTGCTATTAGAAACAAGAAAAAATATACGATGAAATACACGTGGGTTCAATTTAAGAAAGAAGAACTTGGCCATGCCAAAATAAGTTCTCTTTTCTCTAATTGAACAATAATATCGTTGGTGCAAAAAAGTGACACAATAAAATTCTAAAATTAAATCATGAAATATGCTTGCAAAAGCCTCTAGTCACATTATACAGAAATTAATCAGAACAAAGAGAACTAAATAACAATATAATTAGTTATTAAAATATATAATGACACTGTGTACAGCATATCGCCGAACCGATTTACAAAAAGGAAGAAAATATGTAATACTGATTCTTCTAACATATCTAATCATTACATTTCTAATATATATACAGGGTGAGTTATTAGTATCCCGGCGGTCCGTAGTTAATAAATCATTTGAGAAAGAAAAAAATATTTATTTAGGTGTGACGGAAAGTCCGTACTTTTTTTTTAAATGGAACTTCCTGTATATTTTATTATATTATTAAAACTACTCAAATTGTTTATCCAACCGTGTATGTTGCTATGTATGTTAAGTCACAGCGTTAATAGTTTCAGAGATATTCAATTGTTTTTCCAAAATATGCCCGTTGCAGGATCTTTTCAAAAACTATGTAACAACGACTTTTTGCCGATTTTGCCTTTAAACTATGTGAGACATTAGTCAAAGCCAGTACGTAGATGATAATATCCAAAGATATTAGATACACTATACAGGGTGTTCATTGGACTTCTTCTCGAGTTTTTTAAATGGAACATCCTGTATAACATGTGTTGGCTGTAATAACCCTTTATTTCGCTCCCATTTACATCTAGTAAGTCATACACCAAATGTTACTATTTTTTGTGATATTTGCAATTTAACGAAAATGTAATGCAATTGTAAATTTTAATATTTCTGTGAATAAGGTATCAACCGAACAGGCGATTTAAAAATTTCTAATTACTGCTAAAGTAAGCCCTAAACCCTGTACTGTTAAGTTCTATCTATCGTGAAAATTTGTTGACTTCTGAGTGTTGAAAAACAAATTTTCTGTGATGTGATTTATGTGCTCACACTCAAAAACCAAATACGCAACAAAAAAAAACTGATAGGCATCTTTAGACACAGATTTTTATTCATAGCAAAAGATCTATTAAAAACACTTCCAAATAACCCACTTTCCATTCACATTATCAATATTACTCATACTATCATTCATATTATCCCAAGTTTAAACTGTCTCTCCAGAGAAATAACCTTTTTAAACCAATTAACAATAGTAAGTAGATATTGTTGGTTGTTTTTTGTACTGAATACAAATCCGTCCTCAAACGTAGCTGATCAAGACAGGTTTTAGCGTTTCTTTGTTTTTCTGTATGAGCGCACATACTATTACAATGAAACGTCTCCGCACAATTTTCCGAAAGGTGAACAATTTTTCACGAAGTCCCCCTTAAACTACACTGTTTTTGGTTTAGTTCAGAGCCCAACTGAAGTTACTAGGTCTTCAGGTTCGCTCACTGTACGTTTGCAAAAATTGCAAAACATACTTAAATTGTGTAATACCTTGATAATCATAATACTTTTTCTATGTATAAAACTATAGTTAAATAGATTCCAAATGCCTTCTTCTATAACGCTTTAAATGTTTTACATCATGCTACCCAGCACACTGTATACAAAGCAATATTAAGATACTAAATAGCATACTAGTCTTTAAATTCCAAATATCACAAAAACTATTAAACATTGATATACGATACAGTGAATATAAATTACAAAGAACTTAAGGGACATTTCAATTGGCAAATAATATACAGGGTGTTCCATTTAAAAATCTCAAGAAAAAGTTATTTAAAAATATTTAAAAACTAGAGCATGCTACAATCACCATGTATAGCGCATCAAATTTTTCATGACATCAGCATCTTGCTATGGGTTTAGTTATTATGTGACAAAATTTTTAGGACAATATCTGCAAAAATGTAGTATTAACGTTGTTTTTAAGAAAAGCCTGCAATTGCCAATTTTTTGACAAACAATTGAATATCTCAGAAACTATTTACTTTACACAGGTACAACTTACACAGTTGGAAAGACAACTTTCTTAGTATTCATAATATGGCATGATATACAGCGCGTTCCATTTAAAAAAATGTACTGACTTTCAGTCACGTCTAAATGCAACACCCTGTATAAATGAGTAAATGTGTCAAAGAACTTGTATAATACATTTTTTTCTTTCTCAAACGATTTGATGACTATCGACCACCGGGATACTAATAACTCATCCTGTATATATAGAAATATATCTAACATAATATGTTATATATTAAGATACGTAACCATCGACGACAAATGAAAGAGAGGTTTTATTTAGTATAGTGGTACATGATACTGCTGAATGATGTTTCCGCGTATTTTTTTTTTTTAGACCGTGTTCTATGTTAACGATAAAGAAACAAAAAGAAAAACTTAATGAGGAAGACGTTGCTTAACTAATAGCATTACATTCCGTTCATATAAATTCCAAAATAATAAATCGCAAAAGTCCAGAATTTATAAAGCTAATAAAATTAAACAATTTACACAGATTTTGTATGTCGGCAATAATGCCAAACGTTTGAATTTCAGAGTAAGACTAGAATAAAGTTTCCATAATATAATTTATTATAATGATTTTTGGATAAAATTGGAAAACGCGAAATATTATTGCAACCTTGTACAGACAATTCGAAGAATGACATTAATCTACCGTCTCTCGTCTATCCAAATATTTCAAAAGAAAATTGATTCCGACGAATACAATAATAATATGTACATAACATAATCGTAATTGTATAACAGTTCTAAAGAAACTGTTATCGACGAAGGAAGCAAGTTGAAGCTGGCCGGGCCGGCCATGACCGCTATACCTATACAGTATACACAGGCGGAGCGAAGGCCTCCACCCAAAAAGACGACACAATTCGGGGTTAAGCAGGCCAGCGTGCCTGCAGGCAGCAGGCGGGTGTACCTACTTCGTTCTACAACCGAGCGGTACGCAATCGATCCGGCAGATGCCGCAGCGCTACGCTTGCTCAAGGCTCCGCGGTTCGGCTACTATAATGCTACCGACCGGGATAATACGTATAATACCTTGACTATTTGGTAAGCGGTCCGTACGAAAACTTGGGTAATTAATTAATAGTCCGGAAATAATTATGAACAATTTGTTGAGGATTCAACAAAATTCGTTTTAACTTGAACCAGATACACAGATAGAAAAGATGTCTTGTTTTTAAGAAATATATTCTTTCGTAGGTTAATAATATGGTGACATACAGGCGGGATGTAAATTTAAAAAAAAAAAAAAATTACAGCCACAACCTGGATTTGAACCAGGGACCTTTGCGTTTCTGGCACAATGCTCTCCCATCTGAGCTACTGAGGCCTATGCCATTTTATTCCCTGGTTCAAATCCAGGTTGTGGCTGTAATTTTTGATTTATTTAAATTTTACATCCCGCCTGTATGTCACCATATTATTAACCTATAAATATTACTTTGACAAATTATATCGTTAAACATCTTCATTTGTAATTCAATGTTAGCTTTCAATATGCATTTTTGTAAAATGATTGGGTTAGTGGTTGACCCACCAAAAGCTATATTATGCAATGCCAGCAATTCCGTTATTAGAAGAGCTAGAATAATGAAATATAGACTATAGGCTACCCAATAATTGATAGGTTTAAAGTTTATTACATAATCATTGTTTATCTTGCATTTTCCATACAAAAGATCGTGCTGAAACGCCGCGTGAATTCCGACGGTATACGGTCTTGGTGTGATGCGGGGAAGGGAGTCGTTAGCGGTACTGTCAACAGTGAGAGAACGGCGGACAGCTGATTACCAATACACAAAAAGAACGATAACTTGGCAAGGTAGTAATTTTAACTAACAGAATAAAATACTTAATTTTTAAATTCAAAATGTTGGTTATAATATTATATGACTCCCCGCTACGAGAGAAATGCCCTAACTGTCATCTCTCGTTTCGATAGTATTGACTCCTGTGTTTGACGTCTCATAACTCTAAAACTACTGATCAGAAAAACTTGAAATAAAGTGTGTCATACTCCTCAATCATTTCTACATATGTTGTATGACTATCAAAATTTTTTGCCTCTCGGTGTAAACATGAGCGCGAGAGAAGTGAAAAAATGTATCCGATTTTTGCATTTGTAAATTAACTGCCGTCATTCCTATTTTTTTTTCTCCTAAACCGCTTAGCACAAAAATTTCAATGTTTGTTCAGGTTGCATTCAGAGTCTCTTCTATCGATTGGCGTTTTTGTTTTCTTCAGTTTTTATACAATAAGGTTGTAAACAAAATTTTGATGGAAGCGGATAGATCAGTAAGGAATGTTAACAGCACAACGCAGTTTGCATGCATATAATCCTTATTTACTGCGTCACATGTCGCTTAAATTTAATAGCATTCCGACCATTTGTTAATTTTTAAGACCGAAATAAACATGAACAAAGTTTTGCGCGTGATTCCGCCTGAGTCCGTTTTCGTATTTATTTATTAATAATATTTAAATACAGGCAAAAACAATATAACATAAATACAACTCTTGATATATTACATATATTAGAAATGGCAGCTCTGAACGTATAAAATTGATAGGTCGTTATATTGTGTCCGTAAACACTGTTCTCGGAGTAACTTTTGAGCCCGTGCGATCCCCCACTACCGGCAGCGTCGCTGTCGATCCCTTCCCCCGCATCACTACGAAGACCGAAGACCGCCGCGTCAATTGCGGCGATCATGAGATGCTTCAACACGATCTTTTGTAGGGAAAATGCAAGATAAACAATGATTCTGTAATAAACTGTAAATATATGATTTATTATGTAGCCTATGATCGACACGTCATCATCCTAGCTCTTCTAATAACGAAATTGCTGGCATTGCATAATATAGCTTCTTGTGGGTTAACCACTACTCCGATCATTTTACAAAAATGCACATTGAAAGCTACCATTCCGCAGGTGATTTTACTTTTTAGTTCGTTGAAATCTATGGATTATTTCCGGAGTAATTAATTGCTAAAGTTAAAAGAATGAAATTTATGGGTCAAAAACAGCGCCAATTCTTCTTACTTTGGAAAAATCGGGCAAACGCCAACATATTCAGCTTTCTAATTTTTATGCGTTGTAGTATATTAATCAAGGACAGGACCAGAATTTTCTCAAATTTTTTCGCCCCTAGATTGGCGAGAAAATCGACATCAAAAGAAGGGACATAATATATGGCCACGATAGTACATCGAGATAGGTTAGGCGAGAAAATTATAGTGCTGGATTTTGGAGACGGGATATGGAAGAAGTGAGTCACTCTTCCGTTGTATGGGATCACTATACTTATTGAGAAATATACTACCAATGTGGTTGAGCATATGTACTGCCCTGCGGGATCACAAAGTTGGGCAAATGCAAAAAAAACTGAAGCCCAGAAAACTCTGAATGAATTCAATAACATTTGTTATGCCGAAAATGCCATCTAGCCGATTTACAACGACTTGCCGTCGAGAGAGTTGCTAGAACAGTGTTTGGGTGGTGACACTCAAAACAACAACTAAAGCTTCAATTCTACTGTCTGGCGCCTCGTACACAAACATCTTCACCGTTGCTCAAAACCTATTAAAATTGCGGCTCACGGAAACGAAGATTTTTGCAAATGTGCGCGAGAAACTGCCTTTGGTGAGGTCGTCGAGACGTGCACTCGAGGCTGCAAAATACGCTCAACAAGGCGTAGAAATGAGCAAATGTGTCAAAATAAATTCTACGAAGTTGAGGAAGGAATGAAGTATGGCCCTGGTATAACATATTAGCAGTAAAATACTATAAGTACCTACTCGAGGTAGCGTTATAAACTGTACTTGAATGTTTGAACATATTTGTCTCGTAACAGTTTTTTCGCGAACTGTTGGCATGATATTTCGAAAACTATTTGACCGATTGACTTCAATTTTTAACTGGATGTTCTTTTTCTTTTTTATAGAGAAAACATTGTCAATTTTTTTTGGGAAAAAATCGATATTTTGAGTTTAACAAGTCATCATTTTCTAAAATATAAATATTTTTATTTTCTAGTTCATCAATAGATAACCACTTTTGTATAAAGTTGGCCACTATTCGACATTATTATTTCAGATCACCTGGATTGGCCCAATCATGCCAAATAGTGACCGCGGATCTTCGCGCAGTGACATGGTCGCGGGTGGCTAGTGACCGTGATTCATCATATTTCTGTATTATTTTTTTTCTGTAACTACTTGAAAAGCTAATAAATATTTGTTTCAAATTTGGAATCTATTTATTGCAGTCTCACCAATGAAAAATTCTAAAAAAGGCGATAATTTTAGAGGAAAAAAACGGAATCCCCCCCCAGAGTCGAAGGTATCTTGCCAATCTTGTAAGAGAAGATTTGTTTATTTTGTATTCTGCGTTTATAAACATTATAATCAGCAATTTAAGTGTAAAAAATTTTGCAAAAGAAAAAAAATCCACTGATTTAGTCATACATTCCTTTAGACCGCAACTCGGCAGGCAACAATCCGGTAACAACGTCGTTTACGACTATCGTCCTACGAATAAGAAGAAGAGACGACGAATAAATTCCCTACCACCTACCCGACTTATACCGACCGACAGACCAACCCTACCGAGCGGCGGGGGGCGCGGGGCGCGGGGAAAACCTCCCAAATTGGTTTAGATTTAAATTGACAAACTCATTTGCGTTCCATTTACCCGCATTCGATCCGCTGTCCGCCGCACCGCGCCGCGTCGGTCGCCGACAATGCGATGGAACAATCCGGGTGGGCGCCCCGACGCCGCGCCGCGCCACCCGGAATGGTTTTCTGCGGTTGTATCGATTCGCGCCTCCTACCCCGCACCGCGCCGCTGCCGTCCCCAGCAGCCGGTTCATTCAGATTCGCGCCGAGACGGAACAATCGCATTCTTCCCGTCGCTTCTTCTCTCTCTTCACTTCAAGGTGGGAAATGCCGTTTTATCATTTTAACACGAGAAAATGTGCCAGAGAAGAATAGAAGAATTACATAAAATGAGGAATGTTTCCAGTTTGAGAAGAGCGGGTGTATATGTTACGGTTAAAGTGATAAATATGATTTGTATTAATAATTACCGGCTATTATTAATAATAATCGCATCAATGTGATTAGAAGCACTTAAATAATCACATGGACCGGCGGCTATTATTAATAATTTCCTAACGGACACGGTAAAAGTGATAAAAACGTTACTTTTTACAAAAGATCTTTTGTATACAGTCTTCAAAGAAAGTTAGCTAAGTTATTTTGATTACTATTTAAGCTATTATATTTATTTACTCGACGCAGATCATCAGTACGGCTAGCCCAATGACCAAAATTACGAATAATACAAAACATTAATAATACAGAATGTTTTCTTTTGTCTCCCTTGTACTTTAGAAACTACTGGATATAATTGGTAATGATATTTGGTATACACCCAAGGACGGCTCAATGACGAAAACATAAAAAAGGAACATTTTATACACAGTGTTAAAAAAAGTTAACCATTTTATTATCAATAACACCCATTTTTATATTTAATGCATGTGGGTAGATTTTTGTAAATGTACAATTACAATTTATTAAGTAAATTCTCAAACCCCAATTATCTTGAAATTTTGCGCATTTAATAATATTTTTTTCAAAATACATGCAAGAATAGGCGAGACTAGTTTACATAGATGTTTTTACATAAATTGCACCGCACAAAT
Organism: Aphodius sticticus; assembly: GCA_963966075.1. Lineage (NCBI taxonomy): Eukaryota > Metazoa > Arthropoda > Insecta > Coleoptera > Scarabaeidae > Aphodius > Aphodius sticticus. The sequence goes on along the minus strand of OZ014506.1, from coordinate 326,089 downwards.
GATGCAAACATTTTTGTATGGTTCTGTTCCTAACACGGTTTTTTTACTTTTTTTGTTAGACAATAAAGTACTATTTTATAAATAAAAGATTAAACATTGTAACAACTTGCCCCCAATCTTCCCTACATTAGGTTGTCCATTGCCTATACCTACCGTAAGCATATCTAATATCTGACGGATATAATCTAAAAAATACAAAAAAACAAAAGAAGATGACGTCCTATTGTTACAAACTTTATCTTGCTTTATTTTTACAATATAAATGGTGTAATTGTTGTACTACCACAAAAAAATAAAGGTCTAGAAAGACTTATGCATTCAAAATTAAATATAGAACTTTTTTTGTATTAAAAAGATAATAAATAATAAGTTATAAATAAAAATAATTTTTCTTTCCACGAATTGCAAAATGCAGAAGCACCATGTTACGTATGCACTGGCAGAATAATACAAACCGAGTTTCTAATTTATTACTTACTTAGCTTTTAAGAATTGCGCAAATAAGCATTGCCCAAAGAGTTACACACTCGCGCATGTAATTAGTATGGATTGACATTTTTTAGTCTCGTTCTGATAATCTTACTTATTTTAGTCATGAGTAGTAACTAAATAAGTTAGTCAGGACTAATGTCACTGAAGGCCCAACACTGAAAACCCAGTAAATAGATGCGTTGTGTGGCGATTATGTAGATACTAACAGAATTCCAAATCTGAGGATCTATTATATTGTAGCATCACCTTAATGCAATATCGAATTGAAAAGATATCACATTCACCAGAGCATGCTGGGAATTTTAATAATAGCCGGTCCATGTGATAAATTCTTCACTTTAACCTCTCCACTTGGCTATTATTAATAATAACCGGTAATTATTAATAATAACCTATTTATCACTATGACCGTAACATACATACTATGGTAGGTATATACTATATAACCTCATATAAGCAAAATTAAGGACATAATGTAGTTAAAGTTAGTAAATGGCATACATAATTTGATTGGTTGCGACCCGTGAGCCCATAAGCTTGTATGTACATTTTAGACAACTTTACAGTAGAGCAAAGTTTAAATTTGATTAAAGAAGATAACTATTTGAAATTGACGTAATATCTCACCTGAACCTAGAACTACCTAAGATGCTTGGCTACCCTTCAGTACATCAATATGAAACTAGTTTTAATTACCTGTGACAAATATGATTACAAATTACAAAGAAATACTTTTATTTAATTTAAACAACATCAATTAGCTTCCAATAACAATAACCTTAACGAATAAACAATGCAGGGTGTTGGTGAAGTAAACTACGGTATAAATGATCTACTCTATCTTCACCGGCAAAAAAATATATAAAATTGAAAAATAACTTATAAGGGTATCCATTAAAAACCGAAGAAATCCCTTGATTAAAAGAATATAAGATTACTAAGCGTATTTATTTCTTTGAACTTTCTTTTATACCTATTGGTATTGCTGTTTATTTGACAGTCAATATGTGTAAACCAATAGATGCAACATGTAATTTTAAGTGTCTATCAACGTCTACAATGTATCAATGTCTACAAACGCCAATTGATTGAGTAACAATTTCATATCTACTCACGGGTACAACCTAAACGCTTCTCTTTCACCACGTCTAAATGCAACATCCTGTATAATTTAAAATAATATTTGGTTATAGAAAATGATGGACCAATCAACTTTAGAGGTAGAAAACAAAAAAATTTATAGATAACGGTAAAATCGACCACTACAACGCTATGACTCACCCTCTATAGTACGTTGGTTCCACTGGATTACAAACTTAGCTGGGAAGCCCACATTGACAGAACCATAACTAGAGCCACCAGAGCAAGATGGTCATGTACCGCTCGAGACCGCGGTACACCTATTGTGCGAATGTGACGCTCTAATGCGCACAAGACAAAACCACTTGGGAGCCGCCATCATTGAACCAGCAGAGCTGACACAACTTACTCCTCGAACAATTACTGACTTCGTGAAAAGGCTCAACATCGAACGACTCTAATGTATGAGGGAAATACAAAAGATCTTTTAGGTCAAAGTATGTATATCGAAAGGCACAGATGCCAAACGACCCAACTCTACCATACCATACCATACCAAGGTGGTTCCAACACAGCCAAAACTCCGCTTGCTACGCACTATGCTCATGGTCAATAGATTGCTTGAACGTAGTTTTGAGCCAGCATTTCAAAAATGGCACTTGGAACTATTATGGAACTGGTATAAAGGATATATGTGATTAAATTTAAATAAAACTATATCTTACAGCCGATATAGTATAGTTTCGTTTCATAAAAAATCTCACTTTTGTACGAAATGTCCCTAAAAACCTTTGATTCTGATTTGTCCCAAATCTACCAAGAAAATAAAGTTATAAACTCCTCACCACGTCACAGAGTTCAGATTGGATTGTTACATAAAGTCCTTATGTCCGCTCTAACGATTTCAATCTGATTTGCGGTACGGCGCTCATTATAAAATCGCTCGACAGCCCTCCAGTTGTTGTTTGAATTGCAGAGTTTACGTGGGAGTACCGGTAGTAATAAAAGTGCTGAATAATAATCCGTCGAAGCACGTCAAAACCGAGAGAAAAAAAACGGTCACAGGAATTTCTTCCCTCCATCCGGAAAACGCGGTCATATAGCGAGGACGTAGCAGAGAAAAAGCACGATTCTCGCATGGCATTACAAAGAAACGGTACGCCGCGCGCCGTCGATCGGAGCATAAAATGTAAATTAAAACACATAAATAATTCAGACTCGCAGAGAGAATAAAGGGAGAATAAGCAGTAAACGTTTTATTAGAGGAGACCGATATAAAGAGTTCAATTTAGTGTTATGGAGGGTGGACGAGTTATTTATTTGAATTTACAGTGCCTTTTCTTTATTGTGATTTCAATTTATTACCTTGATTTAGGGATTGTATTGATACAGCGGTTTAAAGACAGATTTTGAGAAAATAAAAATGGTGAAAGTTTGATCGCTACAATTCGCAATTTGCGCCCAAATTTCGCTAGAAATAATGTACTAAACCCTCAAACAGCGCCCTAGCGCTTTTACGATCCCCTAAAATGTACCATAATACGCGGGAGAATAATGGTGAACCATTAAATATCTAAATTGCACCTATAGGATTGAAATTGTCGCCGCAACGTGCAATATAAACTTTATCAAAGTTTTAATTGACATCCGGGATGTGGATAAGATTATTTAGTTCGGTATATAACGTCTAAAGGAAATTCAAATATACAGGGTGTCTCACGTAACTGGTACATTAGAAGTTTCTCATGTATACCGATACGATCTTTAATAGTTTTTGAGATATTGTAACTTTTTCTTTAAATCCATTTTGAATACTCCTTGGTTGCATAAGGAGGCAGGGGCGGATTAACCACAGGGCGGAGATGAGCAATCGCCAGGCGCGAAAGTTAAAAGGGGCGAAAATCAAAGCCGCCGCCGTTGCTTTTTCAACTATCTTCATTTAAAAAACTTTAAGGGGTAGTCAGAAGACCCGGCAGGGGCGAAATGGTTTTGATCGCCCAGGGGCGAAAAAAGTCTTAATCCGCCCCTGTAAGGAGGCCTTCATAGTTTCGCAGATAAAGTATTTCATTATCGATAACGTTTCACATCATTTTTATAAATTGGTCATTTCTATGTGCAGTATTTAAATAATAAAATGTATTTAAATACAGATATACTTTTCATGTCATTTTTAGCACATTTGCAATGCTCGGGATTTATCGTGTACGCCCGATGGAGGTCGCTGCTAATGCACTTCTACCTTAATTTTTATAGACATATTACATTTGACAGATATGTTTGTTTGTGTTGTTGTTCATCTATCGATAATAATTGTGTATAATATAGTTGTAATAGTTATTTATGTACCAAGGGCATTAGACGGATGTTTATGCCCCGAGGGTGACAGCTCTCGGGCCTATCGGCCCTCGCGCTTTTTAAGTCGCCCGAGGGTATAAACATCAAGTAATGCCCGAGGTACATACAAAATTTTATGTCCTACAATGGTTTTTTCCTCCGTTTGAATAATATTAATAATTATTTTGACGTCATCAAGTGACAGCGTATCTACGGAGTTGACTAACCATACAAACAATTCGGAGTTGAGTGATAATACAGACAATTAATTGTCAAACTTATAACCTTAATCGCCAATAATTGACATTGACGATTTAAAATTTACAATTTGAAGGACAAATATTTGATATAATTGACATATAACCAATCCTTTATGCCCTAGGGCGCATAAAGAATCTTTATCGCCCTAGGGCGCAAAAAGTAGCTGTTTTCGTCCCGGTAACTAAGATGTAAAATCTCACTTTATGTTCATGTAGGACATAAAGGTTATTAGTTACGAAATGGAAAACGCTGACGGTTATTCAAATTGTTATATTTTGAATTCATTCTTTATGCATGGAGAATGTAACAAAATTTTGGAAGAGCGACGATGACAGAAGTACAGCGAAGAGTTTTAAAATGTTTGGAGCAGAACGGGCAGCATTTCGAACAAAATAATAAGTTTTAATTTAAGTTAGATATCCCAAATATATTATCTTAGTTTTAACAAACCTTTTCAATATTTTTCTGTTTTGCTGGTATTCCAAAGTTGTTGCATTCTCTATAAATGAAGAATAAATCATTTTGTATTTAGTTTGCATTCTGTTATACTGACAATATCTCAAAAACTATTAAATCAAGATGTAGGGAATCCTAATATTGATTGATAGGGAATAAGATTTTCTATCGAATGGCGTATCGGTATACAGGGTGTTCCATTTGAAGAAAATGAGTTTTTTACGTTTGAAAATTCAATTATTGTGCTGTAAATTTTGAACACCCTGTATAAGATATCATGATGAACTAAACATCGTCTTATTTGATTGTTTCTAGTTTTGGACCGCCAATATTGAAACTTCTAGTTTCAATAATAACCGAGATATTCAATTTTAAACGTAACCGCGAAAATCACCATAAAAATAGTATAATCAAAAAAAAACTCAAAAATGGTGATATTTAGGTATAGGGAAACCTTATCAAAAATGATGTATTTTGATATGTAAAAACAAAAAATAAAATAAAAATTATATCGTTCCATTTAAAATAACAAAGTTGATACCGACTTCCGGTGACCGGACGTGACAGTTAACTTGAGAATATTTTAGCTGAAGACCTCAGATCGAGTAAATTCTAATTCCAAAATTTCAAGTTTCCAATAATAGTAGAACATGAGAAACTTCTAATGCACCAGTTCAGTGAGACACCCTGTATAAGTTACGCCTAAAAATAGCTAGGTTCTCATGTAGAATAAACGCAGCAATATCGTACGCAGAACTTATTTAGTTCTTCCATTAATTAGCTTGGTTCGAAATCGAACGAACAGGTTTCTAGTGGAGAGACATCCCTCGTCTATATTTGCACCCTCCCTACGTGTTGCCCTATATTTGGAAACGGCAAACCCTCTTCTCAATATTGAACCCCTAGGCAAAGGCAAAGCGGTGTTTTTCTGTTAATTAGAAACGTGGCTGGGCTAGAAGCTCGCCCCCAAATGGGTAGATCTGGTACAAATTTTCCCCTATGATGTTTCTCATCTCCCACCAAACTACTGATCTGTATTGGATGCCTTACATTACTTAACGAAAAGACTTTCAGGAACTCCTATTTGATGTGTAAGTTTGACGAATCCTAGTAAATAAGGACCTTTGCCTGGGTGTCAAGTACTCTGTTACAAACATGCATCTATTCTCAACATTTTGTTTTTTGATTTATCAAAATATATAAAAATTTTGTAGATGAAACATAGTTTCAATTCAATATTCAGACCAATTCTGTAATGCAGTTGTTACGTAGCAAGTGGTTAAGTTTCTTAGCAACGTTGCTAAAATATTCTGTAACATATCCAGTCGTTTTAATAGTTTGCCACCAGTTGAGTGGCGAACTGAGTGACTACGAATGTATATCTACACAAGTAAAAAATAATGTTATAGTCAAATACAATTTTGTATTCGTCGACTATTAAAACAAGTCACTTGAACCGATGTTCTATCTTTAATAATAACAAAAGTATAGTACAACAAAACCACTGTATAGTACAAAATAAAGTTTATTTCAATGAATATAACATTAGGTGCAAAATAAGCAAAAAATAATCTCAACTCTTACTTCTGTTAGTGGTAATGACGTCACAATTCTGGCTGCAATAAGTATGACTTGCATACATGGATATTTCTACATACAACTTAAGGTAGAGTTAAATCGGAAATGCAGTTATAGTTTTTAATCGGCTATTTATGTATACTATGCATGTTTATGTTTATGCATTAAAAATTCCGTTAGAGTGAAGTTTGTACCTTTCCTAATGATAAAAAATATATCTGGCTGAATTCTGTCAAGTGTAGGTGACGAAATCTGCGAATATCGGTGTTTTTTAGTTGATCGCAAGAAGACTACGACATAGCCACCAATAATCTTAAAATCGGTAACCTACACTCGACAGAATCAGTAACAATTTAAAATCTCTACATATTTTGTTAAATGCAAAGGGGTGTGATACCCTTGATTATATCATAATATTGTTTAATCAAGGGTGATACTTTTGATAAATTTGTTCATGTGCCGAAAAAAAGCATCAATTTCGGTTAAACGTTTAAAGTTATCAAACATTAAAGCTAAAATTGCAAAAATTTACTAGTAAAGCATTATCTTTTACAAACATCCAGATATTGGGACAAATAAAAATAAAATGTTGAGAGTTGATAATACGACTGTGATACCATCACGTTGTTTCTTCTGGTACAAAAGCTGTCGGAAACTATTTTTTGTTTTTAAAATTGCAAGAGAATATCATTTAAATACTTTTTGCAATATTTAATGAATTGTTCAGCTGTTCTTTGTGGCCGAACGAATAGGAGTAAATTCTCATAATTTTGATGAATAAGGAAAACCACACGTTGACGCTTTACTTTGGAAAGTTCCAATTCGTCTATAAGTATGCATCGAAGTCCGATTTTTTTATTTGTAGATGATCGAGCTACCATAATTAGCATTGGTTGTTGGAAATTGGAAATACATAAACTATATATGCGACCCGGCAAGCGACTCACAATAATCATTTTACTAATCATCACTCACCACCGACCTGTGTGGTTTGTAGTTAAATTATATTTACTTTGTAAAAGACCTAATAGTATGTTTAGTTAATCGTTTACTATCTATTGAGGCAATGTCTTTTTCTACATTATTTAAACATGGACCCGGAGTCGGGGTCGGTACATTTTTTCCGACTCCGACTCCACAGCCCTGGTAACACCTGTTGCCAATGAGACAAACTACACCGCTTGTATTGGAAATTTACGAACATGACTGAGGCCCGATAAATATCAAACTATATGATTTAGAGCATTTAACAACACACAAAACGATTGCTAATTGTATCCGCAATGTTCACAGTCATGACGCGTCCCGAAACACTAAATCATGCGGAAAACATTCAAAAAGTCCTACCTTTCCGTTAACTCTTGACATAACCTCAACTAAATACGGCTAAACTCTGAACGGCAAACCCAAGTCTGTGGTCCATTGCTTTCTAATGCCTAGCTAAGCCAGAATCGATCGAAAAACATCTCACCATCGGCCAATTATTGATCGGAAGGTTTATTGGGACACAATACGCGCATTGACACGAATTATTAGCGTCTTTATACCGCAGAAAATTGTACAAAATCGAGGAGAACATTTAACGCGAACACAAGAAACATACGCCGGTTAACACGCAAAAGTACTCCGCCAATTAAGAGTCCGCCACGAAAAGTAGTACCCACAAAACTCGTGCAGCGCACTCTGGATTTTTGGTTGACTTAATCGGTCATAGATAGGCTTACCATAATTATGAAACCGGGACAGGAATGACGTTGGAAAAGACATATAAAATAATTATGTAAGTATGCAATTAAACGAATACTTACCCAAAAATACGTAGAATAAATCGAAATGATCGGTAACTTTTGTGACAAAAAAAAATAGAAAGAGGTATGTATAATTACTTATTGAACCACTTCTATTTTTGGATAGTGTACTTTTCTAAATATAAGGATTATTATTTAATAAAAATTAAAAAAAAAATATTATCTGTTTTAACCATTGCATAAAATTTGAGGTGCCAACATTTATTTTGTAGAACAATAAATGAAGTCAACTTAGACTATCGTTGGAAATACTCGAACTTGCTGTAACGCGGAGGAAGAAATTTATGGGGATATTAACTACGATGGCGAACATGAAGAATAAAATAAGATGGCGTTTCCAAAATATTTTTGTGGAAACAATGGAAAATGTAATATTTCCACTGAGAATTTGAAGTTAGAGGCTTATTGACCTGAGAGGGCTGACATGTGCACTCTTGACAATCGTACTGAAATAATTATTATTTATTCAGTTTACAATTATCCATTTATTTAATTATTTATTCTTATGAAAGTGTTACTGACACTGTGACATAAATTCATAGCAGCAGTTTACAATGGCTGTAAGTTGTTGCATGAACTACATTATTACTACAGTATTACTACATTTTTGAGATTGTTGAATTTCGACCAACAAGATTGTCGACCAATCTGGATATTTAATATTAATTTATGAATTATTGTATATTATTATTGTTAAGTCACAAATGACAAATTATATGCTTAATAACTTGTTAGCTGTTGTCGATCTTTCGAAGTAAGTCAAGATATATAGGGTGTTCCAATTAAAATTCTTAAACTATTTGACATTATGTAGCAAATGTCAAGTTGTTCGGGATAAGTCATATTAGAATCGCAAATCAATAATAACTGTCAAACAGTGCGATACTTTTACTAAAATTCCAAAATTAGTTCGTTTATTTTATCCTTGTTAGTTACCCACCCCGGAAAGATTTTTTGAAGAATGCTTGTTTTTTATTTTAACTCCACAATATCTCAGAAACAATTGACAAAAACCTAATATAAGATGATGTCAAAACAATTAGGATAAAAATCTTAGTGAAAACTGCAATAATATACCTAGTGTTCCATTTAAGCAAAAAATAAGTTTGTGTTGGTACGTTGTTGTGGGATATTGTGTAAGCATCAACATATATTTTCTTGCTGTAGAGCGTAGGACTGCCTGCAACTTGTATGTATGAAAAAAAAAACGTAAATTTGATTTCTTAAGCCCATTAATATACTTTGTTTATAGCGTGGGACAGCCTGTACATAATATTCTAAAATCAATACCAAAGGACTATACAACCTCCATTATACAATTTTAATTCGACTAATGGTAGAAAATTATGCAGTCATTTTTGGAAAAGTTATAAATATTTTGCTAAACCAGAACACCGAAATGAAGACACCTCAGTAGTTCGCCTCGGAGCATTCATGTATGACTAACCGAACTAATAACCTACAATTTTGTGTATAATAGCAAGTTATTCAAACATTTTTTTTTTAAATCTAAGCATTATATTTACGTAGCCAACTAAAATATAAATTCCCCAGTCGTTGGTCTACATAATATTGTCATATGGATGTTTTTCATCTACAATTTCGTTTAGCAGAGAAACGATTTTTGTAAAAGTTAAATATTTTTCTGTAACAGAGATACATTTTGTGCAGTTCGACTCTCGCAGATACTCCTATTCATTATTAATTTGCATGTTTTTGACGTCTGTGTACACAGCACATCGAAGAGTAGGTACTGATCAGCTGATCCGTTAACCACTGTTATTAACCGCATGATTCTTAACAAATGGCTAATTTTTCCAATATAGAATGCAAAATCTTATTAAAGTCGCTATGTAAGAACTGCGTTACAGAATTGGCCTGAATATCAGTACAAAAAATATGGGGCAGTTGTAAAATAAAGAACGGGCGCCATAACCGAAATAATTGTGATATATGTCGGGATTTACGATATGCAATATGACACACGATTCGAGGTATCAGGCGTCGCGAAACTCGACATTTTCCGTTCAGTATTCATGGCTCCCGGCCTGCGTATAGGTATATGAATTATTTATGGACTTCGAAACCCGAACGTGTAGGTTCCATAAAAGAGCGAAAGAACCGTTGTCAGAATTCGAAAGCGTCGAAAAAAGAATTATTGAAAACGACACAACAACGTTCCGGTATATTTCTCTGCATCAGGCTGAAGCAGCAATTCCGACTGAATGCATTGGAATACGAAAATACCACACTGTGGACGTTTTGTTAAATGCAGGAGTTGACTAGAATTAAAAAAAAATAATGACGAAGTTTTTAAAATACATAGTTTCAAAGTTGTTAGTTGTACAGTGGAAGAAGCTTACGTGTTCAACGGAGACTAAAGCTTAGAGAGACTTAATATGGACCAAGTTATAATTGCAAATGACTTGACAATATAATAGAATACCGTTCCCAGTTATTAACTTAACTTAGCTCATAAGTGAAGCTAAATTAACATTTTATGTACTTACGATGAAAGCAAAAGTGGTTACCTTACTCAGTATGTACATACCTTATAATTAGGCATACCTTACGTCCCGGTTTGACCGGGACAGTCCCGGTTTGGGACATTGGTCCCGGTGTCCCGGCCGGTTTGATATTATGTCCCGGTTAAAATTCTTAACATACTATCACAGAGTTCTATCTTAGTTGTCAGCAAGTTGAAATATTTTAGAAATGTACCAAGGGCGCAAATCAAATTTTCTCTGTCAAGAAAACTGCCCTCATGCTTTTGATGCTGCCTTTTATGAGAAAGATAGACATTATCATGATTTGAAGGATATCAGCAACAAAGTGTTAAATAGTGACTAATCGATTAATGATTGTAACAATATTTCAACGCAATTCCACAATTTCGAATTTATAGAACGAATGTATCTCTGTTACAGAAAAATGTTTATAACTTTTACAAAAGTTGTTAATCATTTCTCTGCTAAACGAAATTGTAGATGAAAAACATCCATATGACAATATCATGTAGAGCACCGACTGGCGGAAATTTATATTTTAGTTGGCCACGTAAATAAAATGTTAACATTTAAAAAAAAAATTTTTAATAACTTTCTATCATACACAAAATTGTAGGTTATTAGTTCTTTTAGTCATACACAAATGCTCCGAGGCGAACTACTGAGATGTCTTCATTTGAACATGGAATATACATTACGGTGTTCTGGTTTAGCAAAATTTTTATAACTTTTCCAAAAATGACTGCATAATCTTCTACCATTAGTCGAATTAAAGTTGTATAATGGAGGTTGTATAGTCCTTTGGTATTGATTTTAGAATATTAGGTATGTACAGGGTGTCCCACGCTATAAACAAAGTACATATGTTAATGGGCTTAAGAAATCAAATTTACGTTGTTTCCAAACATACATGTTGCAGACAGTCATATGCTCTACAGCAAGAAAATATGTTGATGTTTACACAATATCCCACAACAACGTACCAACACAAACTTATGTGTGCTTACATGGAACACTAGGTATGTTATTGCAGTTTTCAGTAAGATTTTATCCTAATTGTTTTGACATCAACTTATATTAGGCTTTTGTCAACTGTTTCTGAGATATTGTGAAATTAAAATAAAAAACAAGCATTATTCAAAAAATAAATTCCGGGGTAACTAACAAGGATAAAACAAAGGAACTAATTTTGGATAGTAAAAGTATCGCACTTTTTGACAATTATTATTGATTTGCGATTCTAATATGACTTATCCCGAACAACTTGACATTTGCTAAATAATGTCAAATAGTTTAAGAATTTTATTTGGAACACCCTATATGTCTTGACTTACTTCGAAAGATTGACAACAGCTAAAAAGTTATTAAGCATATAATTTGTCATTTGTGACTTAACAATAATAATACACAATAATTCTTAAATTAATGTTAAATATCCAGATTGGGCGACAATCTTGTTGGTCGAAATTCAACAATTTCACAAATGTAGTAATATTTCTGTTCATGCAACCACTTACAGTCATTGTAAACTGATACTATGAATTTATGTCACAGTGTCAGTAATACTTTCATAGGAATAAATAATGAAATAAATGAGTAATTGTAAACTGAATAAATAATAATTATTTCAATACGATTGTCAAGAGTGCACATATCAGCCCTCTCAGGTCAAGTCTCGAACTTCAAATTCTCGGTGGAAATATTACATTTTCCATTGTTTCCACAAAAATATTTTGGAAACGCCATCTTATTTTGTTCTTCATGTTCGCCATCGTAGTTAATATCCCCATAAATTTCTTCCTCCGCGTTAGAGTAAGTCCGAGTATTTCCAACGATAGTCTAAGTTGACTTTATTTATTGTTCTACAAAATAAATGTTGGCATCTCAAATTTTATGCAATGGTTAAAACAATAATTTTTTTTTTAAATTTTTATTAAATAATAATCCTTATATTTAGAAAAGTTTCGATTTATTCTATGTTTTATTTGGTAAGTATTCGTTTAATTGAATACTTACATAATTAAGGAGAAAGGTATTTGTCGGGCAATTCCGTCATACGAAGATCGAAGAAACAACCGTAGACACAGTGTTTCGGACTATTAGTCCTCATCAGTACGGTATAGCCTAGGAGCAAGATGGACACTAAATGGAAAAAAACACTCAAATGGAGACCTAAAGGGGGTGACGAATATCGCCAATTTGGTGCTTCAGTCCCAACATCTGTTAACGGTTGCTTCTTCGATCTTCGTATGACGGAATTGCCCGACAAATACCTTTCTCCTTATATATCTCACCGTCGATTAACCAGTTTTCCTTTTACTTACATAATTATTTTATATGTCTTTTCGAATATCATTCCTGTCCCGGTTTGGAATTTCATAATTATGGTAAGCCTAATTATAATATTTATCTGGTAAATATACCATACCACACTGACAAGCCACTAATATAATACGTGTAAATTTACAACAAATGAATAATTTTCTTTTGTTTGTCACCTTTTAAATTGTTAAAGGAGAGGTTCTCGTGTAGAGACCTAAAAACTAACTCAACTTTTAGAAAGTTTTTCAAATAAATTGTGAAATACCTATATCAATATTTATCTTTCTCTATATATTTATTATACTTATATTTTTGTCCGGACCACTGCACATTGCCTGATATTCCGTGCGGTTTTTACGCTACTGTTAATCCTAAACCGAAATATAAAAAAAAACCGCCCACTCACTCCACAGGTGGAAGGATTATCGCTAGCAGCGCGCGACCGGTTATTAGGAGAATTAATTACCAAAATACGTATGTACTTACAAACCATTGTCGCACAGAGGGCGACACTGTTGTTAGTGGTACTAGTGTGTTTATGTAGTGCTCTTTACTGAAGTAGTGTTTGCCCACACTGTTAACACAACGAGATAAGAGTAATATAGTGTGTCCGGGCAAACATAATTCATACTAATATTAAACCAGCGGCCGATGTGTATTCTTCGAATTAGACGTTAATAAATTGGGTCATAAATATAGGTTAATAATAATAATAATATTTATATAGGTTAAACAAACTCAAGTTGATAATTAATAAAGGAATAATGCACTCATAACGCTGGTCGAGAACATCTATGTAAGAGCATATTATAAAAACAGGAATAGAAATTTTTCCTGTAGTTTCATTTCTGAAAAAATCCGGAAAATCAAAAAAATCTCATTTTTAGGTACACTGAGAAAAATTTCTGTAAAAGTACACATAAATCAATGTGAAAATTACAATAGAAATGTGGTAAGTATAAAAATTGCACGTAATGCCAATTATTTTTACCAGTCTGTGTACTATTACAGCGATATTGCTGCTTTATTTCAATTACAATGATTTTTAGTAAAAACACAATGGAAATATACCTTCAATTGGTAAAATTACAACGTCTGTTGAGAATTTACTATTATAATAGCGGGTTTGTCGATATTGTAACGCCCAGACGCATGCGCTACGTTTGATCAGTTGCAAACGAACGCCGGCACGCATACCATCGAGTGCAATATGTAGTTGGGCGCGTTGTATTTCTGTCTCCGGTAAGTAACAATGATACAGTGAACAAAAACTTATCTAGATACCATGTAGGTGTAGGTTAAAATACCATGTCACACTGCAGAACAATTGTATTGCCTTTGTAGATCACCAACAACGACAATTAGCCATTAGAAATTGATGTCTTACCGTTAACGCCATACCTGGATGAAAGCTGTAAGTACAGTCTTCTACGTTTCTTTGTGAAAAATTGCTTTACGATTGAAGGGTTTTATACCAACAGAAAGATAATGTGCAATCTTCTTTTTAGGTTAACTTTTTTGTGTCTGTCTAATATGTTTCCTTGTTCTTACAGATACAGATGCGGAACATCTTGCACCAAGTGTGTTTGTCAGAAAAAGAGTGAACGAGTATGTGTGTTCATGGTTGACCGAAGTGCATTTATATATTTATCCGTGTGTTTTCTATGTTTAAGTATTTGCGTACGCTAAGTATTTATTTATTAATTGCTTCTCTGTAGTTTTAATGTATTTTTATGTTCCTCAAACTATTTTATACTTGTATGTACGTCTACATATTTATTTTTTTACAAGTAATTTTATCTATACCATTTTGTTTGACCATACTATTGTAACGTTTGAGTGTGTGCATGATGTTACTGTTTTATTTTGTATTATATGATAATGAATATTGAAGATATATGTGAGAGTGGTATACAGTGCAACAAGTACTGTATCTGTCAAATAAAGAACGTAGAAAACACGTACAAGTAGAAAAATGAATGAATGAATCATATCGGTGCAATATTTCATAGGTTTGCACGGGATTCATATTTTTACCGCGCGCTAGAATATGGTTTCGCGTAAAGCTAGCTTATGGTTAGTGCTAGAGAACGGTGTTGCCGTAAATAAAAAAAAAGTTAATCTATTTGCGAGATTGGAAACCCTACACGTATAAACACAGAAGCTGCCCCGAAAGCGAGGGGAGGTAAATCTCGTTTTCACGATTGAAAATATTGCACTGGCGCCTCGCAGTTTTAAATCCTTCGCATAGCACGTAAATATTAATGTCAAACTTAAATTTTTTATGTACGTAGGTACCTATGTTCATACATAATACAATGTGTACATAAAGTAAGTTTTTTTTACTTCATTTACCGATTTTTAGTATTTTTTTTTTCATTTTTGATTTGTAAAAATGGTTATCAAGATTATACAAGACCATATACATTTAACATTTTGAAAAAGAAATTGTTGGAATCAACCAACAAACAGAATGTTGGCGAGTTGTCGTGTGTGGTATCATTGGATAGATATTTTAATAAGAAACAACATTTGGTTGTAAACTATGAGAGTCATTTCCATTTTGTTTTGCGTTATTAATTTACATTTTAAGTGCAAGTTAACTAAGAGTTGTAACATTGTTTTTGTAATTTTCAACATATGCAATATATGGTTACGCCAAACATATGTTTAAACGCCCTTAAAACATTCCCTTTATGTCTGAGATTGTTTTCACTATTTTCCGGCCTATCTAAAGACTATCTTAAGTTCAATTACAAAAGATAATAATTTTGTTCAGCTAAGAGTGCAAAATCGACCGCTGTGCGCCGGTGCTGTTGGTGCGGTATGGCGTGTGCCAGTCGGCCACATCAATGGTGTTTGTGGCGCACGCTATTATCATCATTGACAATGGACGATCCCCCTCCTCACTGTTCGGATTTCACGATTATTACACGCACCGTTGGCGTTGGTGGCGTTCGGTTCGTATGATAAATGGTAGCGCGCTACCGAGCAGAATTACTTATTTACGCGTTGAAGCGAACAATGTGTCCTTAAGTTTTCGAAGTTGGTGATAACAGTATGTATAATGATAGTCCATAATTGAAGACTTGAAGTAAATAACGAACTAAGTGCCAAAAACATTATTCCGAGATATTTGGAAAATAGTGTGCAGCAAGATAAATGTTTTATAGAAAGCCATCCCTAATTTTTTGTGCATATTTAAACCGATTGTACATCACATGTTGGTGTTGTTCTTTTCCGAGGTCTTGTATCGCAAGAACAAATCTAAAGCAAATTCAAAAATTCGTAGAAGGTGCTAAGTGCCATAATATTTATTTATACATATTTTAAGCTAAGTTGATATTCTTTTATACTAGAAAGTAAAACTTAATAAAAATAAGTTGCTTGCCCAAATATACTTCATACAGAGTGTCCGTTGTTCGAAAAAAATACATGGGGACCTCTTTTACTGAAACCCATGCAAAATTTTATAGTTCTGCTCAATTTTATAACCATTAATTTTCTTTAAAATGCGTTTATTTGTTATTTTGCAAGTGTACTGAAAAACTGTTGTTTTGTGTGCAATCTTTCTAATCTAAAGATGTTTATATAAAGTTTACATTGAAAATGACTTATTTTAGTAACTTCGTTCAGAAAAAGTAAGGACCAGAAATCAAAATCCACTCAACGTTTTCCTTTTATTTTGAATTATTATTTTAGAAAAAACAAAAACAAGCTAATATTTTTTTTCACAAACTACTCAAGGTATCACACAGTATTGATACTAATCATATCGTAATTTTCTTTTTATTATAAATCAAAATAAAATGTAATTCTAAAATAAAAAACAGAAATAACATGAACATTTTTGTAATAATAAAATTACCAGAACACGAAAAATCGCCAGCCGTAACAAATTTTAAAAATAAATTTCAAACAAAACTTTTTTTGGCTTTAAACAAGCTATCGCTTAAATACTTTGTATTATGGAAATTTGGTAACTTTTCCCTTTTTTATTCTAAATTCTAAGATTAATTCTAAGAATAGTTTATAGGAATCATTTTTTTTATAAAATCCATAATTTTTGAATTAAAAGTATACAAAATTTATACCGGGTGGTCTTTTTAACTTGAGACTCCTCAATACCTCGAGAAATATACATGGTACGACAAAAGTGTCTTTAATAAACTTGTAGGACGCAAAGGGGAAAGGAGATGGCGATATCAGTTTCATTGCAGATGTGAAATCACAATTTGATAAAAAATTTGGGTATTCCCATATAAAAAATGAAGTTAGTCTAATTTTTACCGATTGCAGCACCATCTGGAATGAAACTGATATCGTCATCTCATTTCCACCTTTGTCAAAATTACCGGAACACCTAAATAATTCATCAACCGTAAATAGTTTCAAAAAATGCTTCAAATAAAAGTTTTTTGGGCTTAAACAAGCTCTTGTTTAATATATTATTCATTTTATTATGGAAGTTTGTACACCTTTTCTTTTTCTAATAGAACATCCTGTATGTTTATTTTCTTTTTTAATTCTAAGAATTTTTGTAGGAATCCTTTTTTTATAAAATGCATAATATTTCAATTATAAGCAAATACTGGCACTGACTAAAGGCATTTAGCGCGTTATTTACGAAAATACGCCGAAAGTTAACTCATGCGAGATCGAGCGGTCAAGTTTGTTAGGCATTTCACGACATATTTTTACGTAGCCCGGTATTTACATTAAAGCCAGTGATATCCAGCCCACTAATAAAACAAATTTTTCAATTTTTGGCACTTAGTTCATTATTTACTTCAACTCTTCAATTGAAGACCTAGTTACAAAAGTAGTATTTCTGTATATTTTTGAATTTTTCGCAAATTTCGATATATTGGTTTATTTTGATAAAAACAGCATCCTTATTTATTAGTATGAGTCTAGCGTCTGGTTTTATCCCTCCTAGTTATTAAATGGACTATAGTTTCGTATTATCGACCACTGTGCGGCAAACAAACATAAAGGACTAGTGTAACGCCGTAACTATATGCCTGCCAGTATTGTGACTAGCACATCTATCTCTCATTGTGGAGACAGTAGGAGGTATGCGGTTATTGTTACGTTTGCAGGTATAATGTGGTGAAGCGAAGCGAAGGTAGAGTAGATTGAAGTGAGTACTGACCTGTGACGGGAGCCTCTATGTCTATCATCGTCTTCTCGCTCCGCAGTAGCGCCGCGCCGTCATTGATGATGCGGAGGGCGGCCTGCTCGTCGATCCGGCCTTCGAGTATGAAGTGCTGCTTGAGGACGTCGGGCCGCGGTTTTCCCGCCCGGGCGTCGAACACTTCGGCTATGGTCAGTTTGTGACTCGGTGGAAACGGTACCGCTGAAATTCGAAACGAAAACGATGTAACAAGATAAGAAAAACGTCCTTCGTTATGTAGAATTAGACCAAATTGAATAAAATACGTCATACAAGTTATATAAGACAACATTGGCGCACGACTTGCCCAAATGGAACGAGTGCGCCAATACGTCTTATAAAACGAGTGTTACATACTATTTCTTCTACTTTGCGACATTAATTTTACATAAATTTCTATCTTTTCGTTTGATTGTACAAAAAAATGTCATAGTGATAAATTATTCAGAATTTCATCTTCTTTAATTTATTATTCAACTATTTCGACGAAATTCCAGAAATGGCGGCTTATTTACAAAATGTTTCAAAAATGCTAAGACTAAACCTGCAGTTCCTTTGGACCATTTTCAACAGAAAGCTTTTCAGCTCTAAGTTTGGTTATGAAACTTCTAAATATGAAGTTTCGTCCCGATACCTTTAGTAGTTTCTCCGGAATCGTCGCCACAAAAACGGGTACACACATCCACACATACACACACACACACACACACACACAGACATATTTTTTGTACCTTGGTCAAAAATGTTCAGGGGACCCAAAAAGACATATTTCCGCTAAAATCTCAAAAAAATTTTTTGGCACGGTTACAATACTTTACATACTGCGTAGTGCGTATGATAAAGTAAAAACTAAATATAATAAGTAAATACAACACGTGTTCACCACTTAGATGTTCCTACAATCTTTATCAGTTTGTTGCAATCTTATGGAAAAGCCTGTTATTTGGTATTTTTGTGCAAGTATACAGGGTGTGTCACGGAACTGGCACATTAGAAGTTTCTCATGTTCTTCTATTTCTGGAAACTTGAAATTTTGGAACTACAATTTACTCGATCTGTGCTCTTCAGCTAAAATATTCTCAAATTAACTGTCACGTCCGGTCACCGGAAGTCGGTATCAACTTTGTTATTATTAATGGAATGATATAATTTTTATTTTATTTTTGGTTCCTACGTCAAAAATCAAAGTACATCATTTTTGATAATGTTTCCCTATACGGCTATACCTAAATATCACCTTTCTTGAGTTTTTTTTTTATTTTACTAATTTTTTGATGATTTTCGCGGTTACGTTTTTGCATATCGCGGTTATTATTGAAACTAGAATTTTCATGATTGGTGGTACAAAACTAGAAACCTAACCAAATAAGACAATGTTTAGTTCATGATGATGTCTTATACAGGCCGTTCAAAATTTAAAACAAAATAATTGAACTTTCAAACGTAAGAAAGTATTTTTTTTTCAAATGGAACGCCCTGTATACCGATACGCCATTCGATAGGAAATCTTATTCCCTATGAATCGTCATTTGGGTTCCCTATATCTATCTTTAATAGTTTTTGAGATATTCTCAGTATAAAAGAATGCAAACTAATTACAAAACGATTTATTCTTCATTTATAGGAATTGAACAACTTTGGAACAGCAGGAAAACAGAAAAATATTGAAAAGGTTTGTTATAACTAAAATAATATATTTCGAATATATAACTTAAATTAAAACTTAATTATATTGTTCGAAATGCTGCCCGTTCTGCGCCAAACATTTTAAAACTCTTCGCTGTACTTCGGATTTCTTGTCCATTACTGGCGGCTACTAATGTTAGTCAATTCTTTTAGAGTATTAACTGGTGGGGAATAGAATTTACTTTTCACATGACCCCAGAAATAAAAGTCTAATTGTGTTAAATCTGGTGAGCTTGGTGGCCACCGCCGGGGGTCCCCTATTTCCGTACCACCTATCGTCAAACATCTGATTAAGTTGAATGGATACCACATGCGAAGAATGTGCCGGTGCACCGTCCATTTGATCCAAGCAGTCGCGTAAAATATTGGGGGGAAGAGTTTCGCAAAAATTATTCACACATGCACGCAAAATTTCTAAATATCTTTCACTATTTCAATTTTCGTTGTAAATTTCGTACCTAATTTCGTCCCTCATTATTAAATGGTCTAAGCTAGAACAGTAAAAGACACACACATAAGATGACTAATGATTTACGAATCGCAACTTGGAATGCCAACGGTATACGAAACAGAAAATTGGAAATAGAAGTTTTTCTAAACACACATAAAATCGATATATGTCTTGTTTCAGAAACACACTCAACAAATCAGACATATCTAAAGCTGAAGGGATATCAGGTGTACGAAGTATGTCATCCGGATAACCAAGCTAGAGGAGGAAGTGCCGTAATAATAAAAAATAGCATAAATCACTATGAGGAGTGCCATCTCAAGAGCGCAGAAGTACAACTTACGGTCGTTGGTATAAAATCAACCAAACAGAATTTTACTGTAGGTGCGATATATTGCCCCCCAAGGTTTAATCTCAAGAAAACAGATTATAATAAATTCTTAGAACATCTCGGAGAAAGGTTTATACTGGGTGGTGATTATAACGCCAAACATACAGACTGGGGCTCCAGACTGATAACCACAAAAGGGAGAGAGCTGAGAAACGCAATCCAAGAAAGAGGATGTCGATTCCATTCCACAGGTAACCCAACCTATTGGCCTACTGACCAGGACAAAACCCCGGATCTTTTAGACTTCTTTATAACAAGAAAATTTTCGCCGAACTTCATTGATATTGAGGAGAACTTTGATCTGGACTCTGATCACTCTGCAATACTAATGACTCTAAGCGAAAGCATAATCAAAAAGGAATGTACCCCAACCTTGACCAATAAAACTACAGACTGGGTAAGCTTTAAAATAGAGCTTGAAAACACTATACAGCTAAATATCCAGCTTAAAACCAGAGATCAGCTCGACGTAGAAGCCGAGAAATTCATCAACACCATCCAGAAAGCCGCTTGGAACAACACTAAAGAAATCACCCACAGAACTATTGGAAATAATTATCCTATGGAAATTAGAGAAATGGTCAAGCAAAAAAGACAAGCTAGAAGAAGATGGCAACAGTCACGAGATCCAGCTGACAAAACCATACTTAATAATAAATCCCAACAACTTAAACGCGAAATTCAAAAACTAAAAGAGGCATCATTGGAATCCTTCTTAACCAAATTGACTCCCGATAAAGAAACAGATTACTCGCTGTGGAAAGCAGTGAGGAAATACAAGAGGCCAGTGGCCCATGTCCCACCTATAAGACGAAGAGACGGTACCTGGGCAAGAAACAATAAACAGAAGGCTGAAATTTTTGCAGAACATCTAACAGAAATCTTCCAGCCACACAACATCGAATCAGAGCCAATCACGAATGAAGATATAACCTATGATGAAGAAGCCATACAGCTAGTTACTCCAAAGGAAGTTGCCAGAGAAATCAAGACAAACCTGAATCCAAAGAAGGCACCTGGATATGATCTTATCACAGGAGAAGTTCTTAAGCAATTACCTAAGAAAGGTATTGTTATGCTGACGTACCTAATAAATGCATCGTTCAGATTAAAATACATCCCACATGTCTGGAAAGTAGCAGAAGTCATCATGATACCAAAACTAGGCAAACCACCGACCGAGGCCAAATCATATCGCCCAATATCACTGTTACCAATGATATCGAAACTCTTTGAAAAGTTGCTTCTAAAGAGAATGAAACCTATCATTGAGAGAAAAGAACTAATTCCTAATCACCAATTTGGTTTTAGAGAAAAGCATTCCACTATAGATCAAGTCCATAGAATAACAGATATCATAGAGAAAGCATTAGAAGAAAAGCTTATTTGCTCAACAATCTTTCTTGATGTGACACAAGCGTTCGATAAGGTTTGGCATGAAGGATTGATACACAAACTAAAGAGTATGCTACCTTTACAATACGTCGAGCTGCTAACATCCTATATATCTGATAGACTATTCAGAATAAAACAGATCGATGAATACTCGGAACTAAAAGAAGTCAAAGCTGGGGTACCCCAGGGTAGTGTATTGGGACCAATTCTCTATCTACTATATACAAGTGACCTTCCACAGATGGAAAATGTAACAGTGGCCACATTCGCAGATGACACGGCTCTAATGGCAGTGGGATCAACTATTGGTGAATCTACCAGGAATCTTCAACAAGCTAGTAACAAAATATACAAATGGACCAGAAAATGGAAGACCAAGCTCAACGAACTGAAATCTGTCCACATTAACTTCACAAACAAAAGAATCGAGGACATACCTCATGTCAAGATTAACGACGCCATAGTTCCATATGCGAACACTGCAAAGTATTTGGGTATGACACTGGATACAAAACTAAGGTGGAAAGAACATGTTAAGAAGAAAAGAGTAGAGCTTGGCCTCAAATACAGAGAACTGTACTGGCTTCTGGGAAGAAACTCTCAGTTGTCAGTACAGAACAAACTACAAGTCTACAACCAAGTACTAAAACCGATTTGGTTATACGGCATCCAGCTTTGGGGCTGCGCAAAAAGCTCCAATATACAAGGAATCCAGACCTTCCAAAATAAAGTACTAAGGAATATGGTTAACGCTCCTTGGTACATACGGAATAGTGACCTGCACCGTGATCTTGGTGTCCCACAAGTCATCCAAGAGATAAAAAGACTCGCCACTAAGCATGAATCTCGCCTAAGCCATCACGTCAACGTAGAGGCCCTGCAGCTACTGGACAACCAGAATCTAGTGAGAAGACTAAAAAGAACTAAACCCTTCGAACTAGTGAATCAGTGAAATGTGTAAAAAGCAGAGCACAGTGAGTGACGTGTTAGTGCTTCTTGTTTGGGACAAAGTAAATATAGGGACATCAGTGGATAGCCTATTAGAGACAAGTACCTAGTTTTAAGAATTCAGATTTAAATTGATGGTTAATCTTTTAGATTAGTTTCAATATGTTAAGCATCTTATGCTTATTAATAAAAAAAAAAAAAAAAAATTATTAAATGGGAGAATTCAAAATGGATTTAAAGAAAAAGTGACAATATCTCAAAACTATTAAAGATAAATATAGGGAACCCTAATATTGATTGATAGGGAATAAGATTTCCTATTAAATGGCGTATCGGTATACAGGGTGTTACATTTGAAAAAAATGCCTTTCTTACGTTTGGAGATTTAACTATTGTGTTCTAAATTTTGAACACCCTGTATAAGATATCATGATGAACTTGGACCACCAATCATGAAACTTCTACTTTCAGTAATAATCGAGATATTCAATTTTAAACGTAACCGGGAAAATCACCAAAAAACTAGTAAAATAAAAAAAATTCAAAAATGGCGATTTTTAGGTATAGGGAAACTTTACTTAAAATTATGTATTTTGATACGTAGAAACCAAAAATAAAATTAAATCAATCCATTTAAAATAACAAAGTTTATACCGACTTCTGGTGACCGCACGTGACAGTTAACCTGAGAATAGCTGAAGAGCTCAGATCGAGTAAATTCTAATTCCATAATTTCAATAATGGATTCTGACCGAGAAAGCTAATTAATTTAATTAATTAGTTAATTTCGATATAATCTTCAGGGCATTTTTCTAAATCCATTGGATGTTTTCTCATAGGCGACCGTTTTATATGTTATATCCAAATCTAAATTAACTATACTATTAGACCGATCAACTTATCGAAATGGACAGTACATAAAAAGTAAAACATTAAAAACTTTTAATAAGACAGTTCCGTGAGACACCCTGTATCGCTAATCTAAAAACAAAACAAAAAACACTTTATTTCCGGTCACCCGAAACTGTAATATGGATAAACGTTCCACATATCGGTGCGGGCTTATAAATCTCTCCGCAGTTGGCGCAGATCCGCAAAGTTTCTCGCAATGCGCCTCGCCACCCACCGTATAGCCGAGCCAAGCTGAAAGTTTTCCGGAAAGTTTCCGCGCAGTCAGTCGGTCACTAGTGTTGTCACTTCGCGACTGCAATCAGCCAGATTCGCTTTTAAGCGCGGCGCGGCGCGGCGGCACAGCTGCCTCTTTTGAACGGCCTGACGATGCCGGTCTCCGAGCGCTGTACGTCGCCGTCGCCTCGCTTTGCTTCCGGAGGCGGCCTATCGATCTGCCTTGCCAGCCTGGTGGACCGACCGTCTGTTCGTAAGCCGTATCCTGGGAGGTGCGCGCATTGATCCCCGCATTACGGACTACGGAGTACGGACGGCCCCGCTACTCTCGCTACGAATGATGCGGGAATCTCTAGCACTATATCTTGTATAGCGGCAGCGAATACGGTGCTGGGGGAATGAAGGATTGTTGTGAAAGAAGCACAGAAAGTTATTATACCGGCGCATATTGTGTGTATTTTGATTGCATTTATTGGAGAAAAAAATGTATGTCAACTTTAGTTAGTTCATGCATATACCTGTATATGCACAAAATTTAAATTTCAGCAAAAAATACATTAACTTTAAAAAAGGTTTAACAAAGAACACCCTTTTTTGAGCCGTATCATCCCAAAAAATACAAATTTATTAGTGTACAATCAAGGGCAAAAAAGTTTCACATTGGATTAACTTTAAAGTTGACATATATTTTAGGTGGGCCGATTTCCTTCCACGCAGGTGTCAATTTTATCAAAAATTTCACGTTGTCAAACGTTTCGTAAATGCAGAATTGGAGTTCTTTTTGATACAACCTTTATAATGAATGGGCATCTGTTGGATTTTGATTATTTATGAATCTATCAGCGTAGATATAAGTGTAATGAATAAAGTTCTCTTTAAACAAATACTAGTGTAATAGTATTTTGTCAAAGAATTCTAAATAATAATAATAATAATTTTAAAGCGTGCTTTCCTGAAAATGAAAATATTATGTACGTACACATTCATTTATGTATAGTACTTGCATTTGCAGTAATCACTGAACTGGAACGGTGCCAAAGTTGTTAACATTTTACGATCGCTTCGTAATTTTAAATTTAACTTTTCGGCTGTAATGAACAAAGTTGGGCAATCTATTAGAAACGAGTACTGTCAAACAATTGTAATTATTGCTCTGCAATGATAAACTGGAAAAAAATAACGCATAAACTAGATTTCATAGAATCCTTGAAGAACGAAGTTTCTTAGTAGTAGTGTACACGTTTTCAAAAACAAAATTTACAAATACTTTTCCATTTTATACACATGATTCATATTCAGGACAGAAAATCTATCAAAAATACCTTGTTGCTTTTAATTAAAATTAATACCACATTTTTCAAGTTTCAAAGCTATCTGTTCACATATCTTAAAAACACGCTTATTTTATCAGTTTGATAAAATAAGCTCATCTTTGCATTCACAATGCACACATTGTAACACTGTTTTCGGTGTTAAAATTAACAAATTGTAACACAAATTGGTTGTCATATAAGTTTTTATCACAGTAGGTTAATAGTGTTGCCCCAAGCTCTATTGTGATCATAATTGCGCCCCGTTGATTACACTGGCCAACAAAAAAAAATTGCCGGACAAATGACAACTGATTCGGATAGAGTTTTTTCTCAGGAATCCGAATCTGAACGCAGAAATACTGAATTGGCTCTAGTTTTTTCGAAAAACAGTGTTAAATGTGCAAAAAAGACGCTTTTTTGCTACTTTTGCAGACATGCCAAACAATAACGTAATGTAGTAGAAGTTTGTAATTAGGATCAAATAATACTTTGAACCTTCTGCTTTAAGAATATATAGCGCGAAATGGGATGGCATAAACTTTGAACATTTTACACCACTTTTTTTATGAGGAGCACGCCAATTGCAGCACCGCACGGAGCACACTGATTGTTCCTTTATTTATACATTGCACTGGTCAAATAAAAAGTTGCCTCAAAAATGAAAACTGATTTCGGTAGGATTTTACCCGTGGAATCCGAATCTGATAAGAGAAATAGTGAGTTGGCTCCAGTTTTAGTGCAAGACAGCGTTAAATTTGCAAAAAACGTGTTTTTTACTTCTTGAAATTCCTAAACACATGCAAAACAATAACTCGACGTTATAGAAGTTTCTGTGTTGGTCAAATAAAACTTTGAAGCTACTGCTTTTTGATAATGTAAACTGGTGTAAAACTGGTCACGTGGTGTAAACTGCAGTTTTGGCTCGCATTTTAATAGGAGCGCGTGTCAATTGAAACGTTGCACACTTTTCCTAACGGCAGAGGCGGACACTGCTGTCTTCGTTTAGTATTCGTATTAGATTTAAATATAGGGTGATTTTATGTTGTTGATTCCGAATTTGATAACAGTTTTAGAACATTTGCTTTAATTTTAGACATGAATTTTAGACAGAAAGCATGAAAAGAGAATAGAACTTTTTTTACAAATTTATTTCTATTTACAAATACCTAATTCAAACACACTATTATGATATTTACTTAAGATTTAGAAAAACTCCGCTTGTAAGATCTTCTTCTGTGTTCTTTAGAACAGTCACGTTGGAGGTTCCAACAATAGTCCGCCATCATGTGCACATCCCATCTGCCTTGATATCTTTCCTCCATGACCTTTATATCCTGAAGAAACCGTTCCCCTTGTTCCTCACTCCTTGTCCTATTGGAATGGATGCATACCGATTTCCATTGTGCAATAAAACACATTTTAAGCTTCTTGTAGAGCTGTCAATAAAGAGCCGCCAGTCTTCTGGTCGATATTCCAGCACACCCATGTTTAACAGAAGTCCTGCGACATCATGACAATAAACAAACTCTTCATTTTCACTAAAATATGGTAGAATTGCCAGCTCCCTTGTTCTGAAAGCTGTTATTTTAACTTCTCGGTGTAGACATTTCTTTACTTTTAATCTGGATGCTAAAATTTCAGCGTCTTCTTTTGACAGCCTTAGATCTCGCACCAAATCATTTAACTCATTCTGAGAAAATTTTTCTGGAGTCTCATCTTCGCTTTCGCTGCCCGAATAAATCGTACTCTCTGCGTTAGGGAATACTTCGTCATCTGACCATGGATACTCTCGCTGTGACATAACAATTGGTACTTGTGGTATTGGCATGTCTTCTCTGTGGGGCATGGGACGCTTAGCTGACTCCAAAATAGGATATTCCCAAGTACGTTTCTTGCTTCCATTAAAGCCTTTCACATCCACAGCGCAAAAATAACAATCATCATGGTGATTTCTCGGTTCTGACCACATCATAGGAAAGCCAATGTTTATATGTCGCCTGTTTCCCTTAGTCCATTGTCGCAGCGACTCCACACACACTTTGCAAACCTTGTGGGGAACCCAGTACTTATCCTGTTTGCTAATTGTAATACCAAAATAAGCAAGATATGCTTCTTGCACAAATTCAGTAATGTTTTTTCTATACTTTTTCAAAGTATATACCCCACAAATAAAGCAGAATACATCTGGATTGTTAACGCAGGCTTCTCTTGACGAATTCATATTTATGCGAAACTTTAAGACAACAGAACTTGAACTACACAAAAGTGAAGAATCACGTTTTTCTTCCACAAACCAAGCGGATTGGAAAGCATATGCTAGGAGTTCCAGGAGCGTAAGTTATATATGGCCAACATATACAAACAAGTAGCTAAATAACTACTTAATAAGTAGTTATTAAGTATGTATAAATGGGCAACCAAAGGCTGCTTATTTTTGTTAAGTAAAAGGTTGTTTTCGGTAAAAATGTTAAAACTTGCTTAATCCGTTCTTAATTAGCTACTAACAGAAAATTCACATTAATTTTCAATTACTAGTGGGATAGGTGAATAAAACCTAGACAATAGTAGTAACTATATTTGTCCAGGTAATATATTATCCTGTTATCTTTATAAATCAGTTAATTTTCAATTACTAGTGGGATAGGTGAATAAAACCTAGACAATAGTAGTAACTATATTTGTCCAGGTAATATATTATCCTGTTATCTTTATAAATCAGTTATTAAGTATTTGTTGGCAAAATATACTATAAAAAGATTTACCTACTATATATTACACTGACCCTATAAATCGTTAGGGGTATTTTATTCTGAAACTTGTAAACCAAGGGATATTAATTAATTTACCTTATTGTTGTAGCGTTTTGCATTTTTCACACTACCTCTCAAAAAAAAAAAAAACTGTAGCCAATTCATTATTTCTGGTTTCAGATTCGGATTCCATGGGAAAAATCCTATCGAAATTAGTTGTCATTTTTCCGACAACTTTTTATTTGGCCACAGCAATTTATAAATAAAGAAACAAGCAGTGCGCTCCGTACGATACGGTGCCGTAATTGGCGCGCGCTGCTATAAAAAGGTGGTGTGAAAAGTTCAAACTTTATGTCATCCGATTTCTCGCTATATGCTCTTAAAGGAAAAGGTTCAAAGTTTAATTTGATCCTACTTACAAACTTCTACTACATTACGTTATTGTTTGGCATGTCTGCAAAAGTAGCGAAAAAGCGTATTTTTTGCACCTTTAACACTGTTTTTTGAAAAAACTGGAGCCAATTCAGTATTTCTGTGTTCAGATTCGGATTCCTGAGAAAAAACTCTATCCGAATCAGTTGTCATTTGTCCGGCAATTGGAAGTCGGTCAAATTTTGTTGGCCAGTGTTATTTATTAAAACTTGTAGGCTAAAGTAGAGTAAAATTATTCAACAGTACCACAACCGGTACCTGCAAAATACCATAGATTCTATATATACCACTTTATACGTTTTTATTTTCGAGGTGTTGAATTTTGATCTCAAAGTCAACAAAAAATATTTATCATTAAATTATCTGGATAAAAATTGGTTAAAATAGTCAAAATTGCAAATAACTATAATTAGGATGCTGTTATTCCGGCCGATATTTTTCTTAGACAATCCTTTTTTGATCTCTTTCGTATATAAGCCAATCATCTGAAATTTATTTTTTACCACCCTGTATGTTCAAGTCAATTCATTTTCGCAATATTTAAAAAAAAAACGGATTCTTTTTAGTTACTTATAAATAAAATTACCCTTAAAATGGAAGAGGAAATTTTAATCAGGTTTTTTATTGGTTGGACAAATTACTATATTTCTTTCTAGTCTATTCAATCTTATTTATTGACAGTTTCTCCCCACAACATTGCGTTAATCTTCAGACACAAATTATACGCAAATGTTTACTTTCCCACATATTCAACCGTTAAAAGATCCTAACCTAAATATTCACATATAATTAAACGGATGGCATGAGGCCATTTACACACACACATACACACACTTATACACAGTAGGAACGAACTCGGTTAGTGAATTACGCGGGGCTTACCTAATAATTAATTCAGATGCGACGGTGGAAATGTTTATCGAATTAAATCTAATTGAAGTAGTAGGGCCCGGCCGAGCAACCGAGGGCGACGTGTATGTGTGTACTGTGTATGCATACCGATACATCCAGTTACCGTCCGAATAACTTCATTTCACGGGATACTTCACGGGATGCTTGACGCTAAAACGAAAGCCTCGAGCGGGCAAGCTCCGGCCCACCGGAATATATATACGTCCGGAATATATATGAACGCGGTTATCCGGTAGCAAAACAACCGACTGGCGAAATGGAATCCCGTGTTCTAGAAATTGTAGCACTTGGCCGAATATTCGACAGAAAACTAATTTTCTGGACTGATCGAAAGACTATCTTGACAATAAACGAATAATTACTTACAAAGTTGTTTGATTTATTTATTACCAACACCAACATTTATACTAAAATGAGGTTTCATTTCTTTTTTATTCAAAAATACGGAAAATACGGAGACTGGCAACTCTTCTATGTTTGGGATATTCTTTTTACTCATAACAAAAAGGTAGTAATACCGTCATAAAAATAATTCTTTAATTTTGACGAAAATCAATATCACAAATTATACTTTGTTAAATTCAAAATTGCACAATACCATTACCAAAACTTGCCACATGAAGAAAAGAATTAGGTATTATATTTGTGAGATTGATGAACTTCATGAATTAATTTATGAATTATTGTGCATAAGTTATAAGTAAAGAAAATGCCTCAAATATGTTGTTGCTCTTCAAAATTTCAGACCTCTTAGTTACTGTTCCTTCGTGAGGATTAATTTATTTGCTTAATTTACATTAATTCTCCATACTTTCTTTGTTTTGCCCTGTATTACTTATTTACTAATTTTATACTGTACAAACATCATAGAATTCAGGTAAACAAGTCCGCCTATAAATGTTCGTCAACACTTTTTGATTAATTACACTCAGATGAATAATTATCGACCTAATTATTATCAAATAATAAATTCATTCGTCATTAATTCATTAATTCACATACGTATTCTCATATTTGGTAAGACATACTACACACATACTAAGATATTATTTTCTGGTTGAAATTGAAACGTATTAAGAAATGTATTTTTCTGCGGAGCATTGACACAGCAACAAATTATTTCTTAAAATATTCGAATAAAATTCGGCGTAGAAGGTATTTTTCGGGCATAACACATCACGTTTTTTTGTCAAGCTAGCCAGCGTTCCTTGAAACGTGTTTGGAAATCTCATAGGTATGCGATGTCTGGAATATTTATATTTGACGTATTATCCAGCATAGTTTTGAGTTATTTTCAAAGTGTTAATCTCACACTACAATTTGCTAAGAATAATAGAGTAATTTACTCAATAAAAAAATATCATTTTCAATTAAAATACCTATCGTAAGTAATTAATTATGGTATAAAATACATAACGTAGTTTTTTTAGCTAATTACATGCAATACACATACATAATTATTTATGATCATATTAATACTGCAATATTTATTGAATTACTACGTTGGTTAATACATTATTTCAAAAAAAAAATATTATTATTTTGGCATTTAAAATCCTTATCATATTAATAACAAAAACTAAATTAATACAAAACTGACTAATAAATAATTACTATGTAATTTTCCACTAACAAGTTTTCAACGTGTCGGACCAAAATAAACAAATATCTATAATTCATATTACAACCCTCATTTCGGTGAAATATTATATTGCTTTACTATCCATATGTATATTTTAATTATACATACTTCATTAAACCAGATACTCACCACAAAAACAAATTACTACGAGTGCTTTCCAGCAGAAATATTTTATAAATTTTAAATTGTTATAGAGTACTACTCAAAACTGTAAAGTATACATATAATATAATGAATCATCATATAATGAAGTCTAGGACAAACATAGTCTACTCCACTTTTTGCCAAAACGTGTTACATAATAGGTACATACCATAATTTTGAGACGAGTTATAAAATCATGAGTTATATATACCATTATACCATTTGAAGCATTGGCTTTCCAAACCGCTACATGCCGAAAACTCAAAATGTTGAGAAATATTTTTTTTTAATTTTTAATTCCGTGTCGAAGTTACTGGGAGAGTGGGGTAACTTCGACATCACTTAAAAATATATGTATTGTCGAAAATATCTCAGCATAGAGGTTACTTTGACACTAGATTTTTTGACACTTGCCGAGAACTGTCACATTGGCTCTTGCAGAGAACAGTGTTGCCAAATTAAAGTTTTCGCCTCTAAAATTTATTAATGACGACTTGACGCCAGTAGCTTATTTTCTTCAGGGATATGTAGTCACATGCCTATGCCGATAAACCCGAAACACTTGAGTACTTGGAAGTCAACATTCGACTCGTGATTGCCGAAATACAGCCTGAAGTACTGCAGACTATGTGAAAATTGGAGCTCTAGATTACGCCATGTACGCACCAGTCATGGGAGCCACATACCCAAAATCATATTGAAATGTTATTGCCAAACAATTATCTTTGAGATAAAAAAAAACAATTCATTAATATAAAATAATATAAAAATGTGTGCTAATTTCAATTTAAAGTTCTCCGCCTCTTAAAAAAACACCCTATATATCGCCAGAAAATTACTAAGATCTTATTTTTCAATGGTAATCTGGTAATCGCCTAACTAGAAGTTTAGACTGCATTGAAAGACCCGACATTTTCGTAACAAGGAGTTAACGTAAACTACCAGTTCATTAACTACAAGATTTAACCGTGCATTGATAGATCCACCTTAAGAGTAAATGTTAGTCACCGGCCTCAAAAGTTCGACGAAACTGAGGCGCGAGAGGAGGGAACAAGCCGCGCCCACTGTACACTCCGCAGAAAATGCTAGCAACGCACTGATTAGATGAGGGGAACGGTGGTATCGTTCTTTGGCGGCGAAGATCTAAGGGGCCGTGCTGTGTCGACTGACGCCGAACCGTTTCCTAATAATTTTATGTATGTGACTATCGCATGTTCTGAAATGCTTTTCTTGTATATTTTAAATACAAATACAATTCCACAAAACAATACAGTGATACAAATTAATTAATTGCTTTATTATAACATTCCTATTTTACTACTAACTATGGTTGAACATTTTACCTTTTGTATGTTGAAAAAAATTGTAGTTTTGGTAAAACAGACAACAGCTTTGCTTACATAAATCATTTATTGCTTTACAATTATTATCAGAATTAGTAACTAATTATCAGTTAGCTCCGAAGAAGCGAACAGCATGGTTCGCGAAGACAGTAATTATGAATTTTTACTCACGGCATAAACCGGTAACTATTTATCATCTAAATTTAAATGACTCTCGCCGTGAAAGCATTCGTACTCAGATACTTATTTAAATCCATTTAACGTTTTCTTTGTGCACCAATAATCTCGAATGTCTCGTTCGTACTTAGCAGAGATCGATACTTTCAGGTAAAACACACCTCATATAAAAATTCAAATTTTTATCGGGTGACGCAAGTAGGTGTTAGTAAATATAATATTCCTATTTTAATTGTAGATACAGTTGGATACTGCATTTTGAAATTTTACTCAAAATTATTATTGCTATGTATAGACTTGGTATACGTACTTCAATTTCAATTGTAGGTATGAGAAAAAATAGCGATTTCGATAAAACACGCAGCTTTGGTATAAGTCATTTATTATATATTATATAGATACATGTTCAAATATTTTACACCTCTATAAAAGTTTTTTGCCATATATGGTAATCCGGCACGCTTACACCTATAAGAGAGTATTGCCCAAATTAACTAGCGAAGTTAATTAGCGAAGAATTACACTACACGTATAATATCTACATATACACTTACCGCAGGTACTCTCGCAAGTTATTAGTTTTCTTAGAACGCGGGCCACATAAAGGCAGCTGATTTTTTAATTTGCCCATATTTCTAGCGTCTGTTATACGTCTGTTGTACAACAAGTCGAACTAAAGCCAACCATCCTACATAGATTGCGATTGCCCTGAATGCATTGCCAAGCGACAAGTGTTTGGTATTAATATTGTTTTCTAAATCTAAATACCAATATATTTGAAATTCTATGACGAAAAATAAATGATTAAAAATTAAATTACTTGTATTTCCTTAATAATAATTTATTTAACTCATTTATTTCTACATTTATTTAGTAGTTGTAACATTGTAAGTAGGTATTGCGGTTGTTGATTATTCTTCGTTCCGTGTGTCGTACGGGGACTGCACTATAAACCCTCGCGGGAACATGCGCTCCTAATTTATAACTCGCTCTTTGCTGTCTGCGTAGAGTCCATCAGGACGGCAAAATATTATTTCTCGTATTCGGTTTCTAGCCTATTTTGGTCGAAATTCAACAATTCATGTTGATCACATACACTTCCGCAAGAATATGCTGTCCTAATTTATAAGCGAGTCGTTGCTGTCTACGTAGCACCAGCACGGTAAAATTTATTTTTCGTATGGCTTTCGTTTGCCGGGCGCGGCGCCGCTACACCTCACGTGTCAACATGCGATCAATATTTTTGTTAGGCCGAAATTGCTCAATATTTGTGATTCCCCTGGCTACGTATTCATGCTGCTGCTTCAGACTGTACCATTTGAATTTGATTGGTCGAAGAAAATGATGTGGTGTTTATCCAACAGATGGCTGCACCGTACGACTATAAAATATGTTATTCTCGTCTCATTCACATGTTCAAAAAACCAACGGTTAAATCATTACAACATTCATATTTTGTTGTCATTTTTTTTACACAAGTTTATGAAGGCTCAATACAAAATGTTGTAATATTGCCTTTTTGATGTTTGGTTCGGATTTGAAAAAAAAATAAAAATTACCAATTATTGGCTTCTTTAGCAAAGGTAAAAAACAAAACAACAACGCAAATGAAAAAAGTGGCATTCGTACCCGGTGTAATACCACACCTTTATCTATAATTTAATGTATTACACGTGATTATTAACACACAATTAAGCTCATGATGTTTGGTTTTATGTAGTGTTGTTTAGTAGTGCGCTACTACCTCTAGTGATTCCTCTTAAGTCTTTTTAAATCATCATGACGGGTTTATGTATTAGCTAATTTTAAGTAGTTGCTAAGTTTAGACTTTAGGAAACCAAATTTATTGTCATTTTTAGTTTCTTTTAACTAAATAAACAACCAAACAACCCGGTAGCAGCTTATTTTCTAAATAAACATCATTATTATTTGTTTACATAAACAAATTATCCCAAGCTATGGTATGTTGCCCTTGGAATCAACCGGCTTGGTGTCAAGTGACAATCGTCGAAACGTCACAAACGTCAAGTCTGAGCAACCACGTTATACTGTTTTCATATTGAACCCGATCTATCTTAAGCAATATTATACATTTTATACAGTGTGCTATACACACACAACTAATCATTTACAAGACCTTAGATAGAAATTCTCGTCAACAACCAAACGGCAAATGAACAACGACCTACCCCGCGAGCTATCCGAATTTCTCCAGGCGACACCCGATATCATCGTCAAGATCCAATGGAAAATCGAACTGATTGATTGGTTCTACATCGGCGCATTCGTCATATACTCGCTACTAATTTGTCTGATACTCGTACGTCTCTATCAACGCACCGAACGGAAAGAAATCAAATCAAAAAAACCCGACGATAAAATTATTTACAACACCGACGTTTGCCCGATCTGCCTAAACGCATTGGAACGCCCTGTACGAATTTCATGCGGTCACGCGTACTGCGCCTGCTGTATCATACGATACTTCGAATACATCATGAAGAAAGGTAGATGCGAGTGTCCCATGTGCAAAGCGACCATACGAGACGCGAATCTGTTGAATTCTGGGACTACGTTGTATATCGGAGATGCGAACGACATCCTCCAATTGAAGATTAAAAAGTTGCTGGAGAAAGCAAAGTATGTGTACATTTCGAAATCCGCGTATCTGGTCAATCTAATAGTGGTATATCTCTTGTGCTGTTTGCTCTTATTATATTTAATAATCTCCGCAAATATACTGCCTATTTAGTTTTTGGACGCAGCGTTTATTTGATTGTAGTTTTGGGAGTGTAGTGGATAGTAGTTTTAGTAATAAAGAAGTCGTGTAACTCTGTCTTGATTTTAGGATTGGTTGTCTGAAACGAAAACTTGCAAGGGTCGCGAGGAACTTGCTGCTTGTTTACGTCCTGTTGCAAGAGCATGGAGTCGAGGAAGTTCCCTTAGAATAATAATAATACGCTGTTGAGAAAATCGCTAAAGATAGTCTGATAATAACCTAGTCTGTTTTACTAGTTGTTTGTTTAATAGTTATATTTGTATTTAAAATATTATGTCTAGTTGCTGATAATGATATGTTCATTTGGAAATTTATTTACTACATCTGATTAAAGCTGAAAATTGTGTTAAATGATTCTCTGCAATAAGAAAAATAGTAAGTAAAAAAAGGTTAACCTACCTACACTAAGGCCTAATCTAACAAAATCAAATTGATTTTATAAAATAAATTATATAAAAGTCAAATAAATAATATCTATGCAAGAGCATATTATAAAAACAAGGTTTAGAAATTTTCCCAATGTTCTAAAATATCATCTATAAGCCCCATATTTCCTGATATAAAACTTTGCACAAACGCTGAACGTCAGTAATAAACAATTTGACACATGTACATGGGCGTATCCAGCTCAAATCGGAGGGGGGGGGGGGCAATTTCAAATCGTTTCCAAATCCAAAAAAAAGTGGACACGTATTTTTTGTTGTTGAAATTTTGTTTTTTAACCGTGGTTGTCGAGGCCTTAAATTTAAAATGCATGGAAAGAAGACATTTTTGGTATTTTTCAAATAATTGTTCGGGGTTTAGGAAAACTTAAGATTACTGAAGGACTTGTAGAGGACTTTCCAAGGAAGAATTTGACCTATTATACATATGAATTTGGCGCCCCCCAACCCATCCCCATAGTGCCCTGAAAACTACCCTTAAATGAAAAAATGTGCATTCGTAAGATAATTGATCCTTCTAATCATTTCAGTCTCCTTTTTCTCTTAGAAATTATTACTATAAGTCTAGTGGAATGTTTATAAACATTTGTCAGTTAATTTACATTTGTTTAAAGAAATTCTGTTTGTTTAAATAATAGGGTATTCCGGTCATGTCAAAATTTAAGCAGATATTCGGTTTAACCTATTGTATAATTTATGAGGATTCATATAGTTAAGCTATGAGCTTTTTGATTTAGTTTTTCTATAAGATAATTGCAATTAAAAGTGCATTTCGTTTGAATTCACCGACCACCCTCGGAAATACACGATGATTACCGATCCCTAGTAGCGGTGGCAACAGCGGACAGCTCTCGAACAGCTGATCGACCAAGTTGACGGTTGGCGACCCTGTTGTTTGACAACGAATAAAGGTAACTTTTTTGAGAGATGATTTGATCATTGAAACTTGAAGCCAAACATTTCTCTTTTCGCTAGTCGGCAATGTAAAGAAAATCTTATCAGGAGTTACTGTTCTACTGCTGTTACAGCCCGGCACAGAACAATGTCGGCGTTGGAGTTTATACATTTTGAACAAGTGTTTGATATAACCTCAATAACCAAAGCAGGTGTCAACAAACGAGCGATTCTAAACGTTGACACAACAGAAGACAAAAATTTACTACGTGCACCCTAGATATAGCAACGTTGTCAAGTCGCTCACTTTGAGCGGTCTTTGTGACGTCACAAAGACCAATCCTAATTCAAACTTCAAACAACGATTTCTCTTAATTTAAAACAATGTTTGATATTTTACTTGTGAAGTAGCAAACAGTAGCACCCATACTTTGTAAAAAATGACAATTTCAAAAACACCGGAATACCCCATTCGTTTTTCTCGAAAATCAGTCTGAATTCTGTTTTCTGAGTTCGAAAAGGCAAATTATTATCTTACAATGACATTATTCATTAAAAAATTTCGTCCTACTGTTTAAACCAGCAATTATTCATTTTCAACTTTTTATCTAATTTGCTAGTCAGCCTTTTTTGTGAAATTAACTTATAAATGAAAATGTTTAACGACATGCTATGTCAAAGTAATGGGTTAATATCAAAGTATAGGTTAATAATATGGTGACATACAGGCGAGATGTAAATTTGAAATAAATAAAAAATTACAGCCACAACCTGAATTTATTTAAAATTTACATCCCGCCTGTATGTCACCATATTTTTAACTTATAAATGTCATGTTCGAGATATCTAACAAACCTATTATCTATATTATCTAATAAACCCACATTTGATTAAAGAAATTCCATTTGTTTAAACAATTTCTGATTGCAATTCACTTAAAATTCACTTTTTTAGATCGATCTGGCGAACTATTATTCTCAAGTGACAGCATTTATATTTTGGGATGATTCCCATTGTTTAAATAATAAAATATTATTTGTTTTCAATATCATTTATTCGAAAAAATTTATATGATTTGAAATCTTTTTTTTCGGGAAATTGGTGAGTTACATTTCTTTTTAAAATATTAAATTTCTTAAAGTCAACAAATTTTATTAATCACATTTCTTTCTCCATTTCTTATTCTGATTCCCTGCCAGTGTGTGTAGCAAGATAATGTTGATTTGTTGCTGTCTGGAAACTGTTCCCTGTACTCTAATTTGATGAAATATTGACAACGAATATTATTTTATTATTCAAACACTGGAAATCATCCCAAAATATAAATGACGTCACTTCAAAAAAACAGTTGGCCAGACCGATCTAAAAAAATAATTTTAGGCAAATTGCAAAGAAAAATGTTTAAAGAAATGGCATTTGTTTAAACGAATGTGGGTTTATTAGATAATACAAACTAGATATCTCGAACATGAAATTTATGTTAATTTCACAAATAAACTGCCTTTTCTTCCACAATTAGAAAAAAAGTTGAAAATGAATTATAATTGATTTTTAAACAATAGGAAGAAATTTTTTAATGAATAATATCCCTCTAAGGTAATAAACTGCCATTTCGAACAAAACAGAATTCAGACGGATTTTCGTGAAAAACAAATTATTTAAACAAATGGAATTCTTTTAAACAATGGAAATTAACAGACAAATGTTTATAAACATTCCACAAGACTTATAGTAATGATTTCTATGAGAAAAAGATAATGAAATGATTAGAACGGTCAATTTTGTGAAAAATTTATATTTTTTTATTTGTTTGGGTAGTTTTCAGGGCACTATGGGGTAGATTGGGGGCGTCAAATCCATATGTATAATAGGTCAAATTATTCCTTGCAAAGTCCTCTACAAGTCCTATAACTTTAACATAAGTTGTCCCAAACCCCGAACAATTATTCGAAAAATACCAATAAAAATCAAAATATCGCAAAAAATCCACTTTTTTTCTGGATTGGGAAACGATTTGGAAGGGATCGTTATCTTCTAAATAAAAATAACTACCCTAGTGTGCATAAGGGAAAGAGTGCAGTGTAATAAAAATAATACCAAAATATAGGAATTTGAGGATAGCAAATTTTGACGCATGCGCGTTGTACGAGAATCGCGTTATATGAAGATATAGTCGCAAAATGTTTAGCGCGTTTGTAGTATTTCGCGTTGTAGGAACCGCATTATAGGAGTCTACTGTACAGCACTCGTGAGAAACCACTTCCCTCACTTATATGCGGAAATCCGACATACAAGTGAGTGAAAACACGTGGTTTCATCACTTCATTCATTTGCCAATACGACTGAACTGGTAACACCTTATAAATTTGAAACATAAATTTATTATAGCTGCCGAAACAATTTAATATCTAATTGAAAAACAATCGGAGTTACTATTTTCAACGTGCGCGATAGCATTTATTTATAATGGCACGACATAAATATTCCGTTCACACATCGTGATACGGGCGACGGTAGCCGAGCAAACATTGTTCTTTTCTAGACCGTTTTCAACTATAAAAGTGTCACAGTCCGCACTCGGTAGTATTATTTACATCTAGGATTAACTCTGTTTATGTTTACGATAGTAAAGTTGCCCGTACGGAGTAGTAATATGCGATCTGTTACTTCTGATTGGACCTATTGACCTTTGACCAGCAATACTCGATAGGTCATTCAGTGAATCGTGTATCATCAAATTAGAATGAGGCGATATCGGTAGTGGGCGAGTGGAGACTTTGTGTCTCTGATTTGGAGGCTATTGCCCTAAATGAATAATAATGAAATATATTTATTAGGCACAGAAAATATTGACTTCATTGAATACTCTTATTTGCTTATGTAGAGATTAATTTATTTGGAATATTTGCCTCTTAAAGTTAACTAAATATGTTTAGATTACGAAACAAAAATTACTTTCAATAAGTAATATCTTTGTTTTGATATATAAATATGTTTACTTACGTCAAATAAATCAAATTTTGATACAAATGGAGATTTTTACACTACTATACTCTGCGAAAAGTTTCAATCAATTGGTGATATGATTTATAGAACCATTCATTGTAAACTTAAAATATTTAACTCAACCAATTAAAATAAATATCGTTACTTATAATATACAAATGGAGATTTTTACACTACTATACTCTGCGAAAAGTTTCAATCAATTGGTGATATGATTTATAGAACCATTCATTGTAAACTTAAAATATTTAACTCAACCAATTAAAATAAATATCGTTACTTATAATATACAAGTTGTACAGCTTAATAAAAATATAAATTGTTTGACACGTGTACATACCACCCAGAAGATATTATGTAAACACATCTCGGCTCACCTGTAACAAAAAAAGAACATCAGTTAGTTATATGAAATAATGTCATTCTAAACAATTATTTTCATAAATTTACGTGGATGACAGTTCACTAAACAACAAGTCTAGGGCAGTCTAGGGCAATGGCCAATTATGTGCAAACTACGTCATGCACAATTAGCAAACTATTAACCGATATGCATCTCCAACTGAAACCGATTGAAACCAGAGAGAGAGAGAGATGCTTGCGTACCAATTTGTCATCTTCAATGATATAGAATTTACGTTTATGCAATTATACCTTGATCACAGGTCCATTTAGTGCTTTACGCCATACCGGTCTCCATATATTTGTGGCCGCTACAAACACTTTATTTGTTCTACTTTGCATTCACAAAGCACACATTGTAACACTGTTTTCAGTGTTACAATTAACAAATTGTAACACCGTTTCTAGTAACTTTTTTTCTAAAATTGGTCACATTGATATCAAATGCCATATGAAAATATGTCAAACGTACAACACATAACCACAAACTGCCTTTTTAGAATCGCTTGCAATCGCATAAACTGCGAAATATCTATATTCTATACATATTTAAACATGCGTGTAGCATTCTATAGTATTGCCAAAGGGTTCGGGCTTTCTTACTTTTGCTCTGTTCATCAAAATACGCCAGCATGACGTTTTCGGTGATATTTTGCGACTCATGGTAAGTGATCGTTCCACATTTACCTGAATAAGGAGTTATGCGAAGATCGAACCTACATCGTAGATATGATCGGGTTCAAATATTGCCGAGGGATTGTATATGCGCAGTGATGTTAAATACCCGGGTATTTATGATCAAGGATAAATACCCCGGTATTTGCCCAAAGTGGGAATTTATAGGGATATTTATAAACATAATATTATTATTAAAAATAGCAGTAAAAGGAAAGTTTTATTTACTAAATATATGTTTTTCTTTTATCATAAAATCAAAAGCTATTCTCTTATCACAAAATAAAGGTTAATCCTATAAAAATAAAAACATTTTTAAAACAATGAATTAAAATATCAGTCTCATCTGACGATATATCAACAGCAGACATTTTGTTGTCATCATCGTCCATTCAATCGTGTGAATCTTCCATATTTTCTGATTCTGTTATCGAAGAAGATTTAGCAGAAACTTATGTTTATATGTTCAGTATGTCAATTTAGCGGCGTTTATCGTTGTTAATCAATTTCTAATTTTGCTATCAATACAACTAAACGTAGTGAA
Source organism: Aphodius sticticus (assembly GCA_963966075.1). Classification (NCBI taxonomy): domain Eukaryota; kingdom Metazoa; phylum Arthropoda; class Insecta; order Coleoptera; family Scarabaeidae; genus Aphodius; species Aphodius sticticus. The sequence goes on along the minus strand of OZ014506.1, from coordinate 284,623 downwards.
TGTTCTTATATAACTCAAATATTTTACATTATTTTACATTTTACATTATTTGTAATCAAGAGTATACATCTACAGAGTGTCCCATTTTTTGCTATATAGGTTGCAAATTGTTTGCGAGTTCAATTTTTTCATTTGCTAGTTAGTTAACCTTTTTTTACTTATAATGAAAAAGCCTCGTGCGGCTTATGTACGTCTAGCGCTGAATAAAAGAACAGGAATTATAGCCAAGTTTGTTCAAAATTTTTTTCTACAGATTGCTTGTATTTCATTTGTATTATATTATAACGTATTTACTTATATTCTATTAGGGGACATTTTGCGGATACAATTAGAAATATAGAGTCCTAGTTCTCGCAGAGTTCTATGCTGTCGCGTTATACCTACCATATCAGTTACGAGACGGTACAGTCGCACAGACCAAACAAACAAAACACATAATCAGAACGCCTCATAATGCATTGTGTGATTTACGTTATAAACTAAAATGTCTAGAATATATTTTTAATTATTTTCAGATAAGTACATAATTTTTAGGTAACGTGAAGTTTACAGGACTGGGCAGATAAATGAAAGGTGGAGCCTAACTATCACAGATCCTTTTTTTTTAACATAATTAGATACCACAATAAAAGCATGACTTTAATGGAAATGTGGTGATTATTTTTAAAGGCAATATTTATTTTACTTTTCTTCCAAAACTGGTTTCAAGTAGGCCAGTTTATGTTTGTTTACTTACAACGAGTTGTGTTGATCATTTTAGTTCTTTATTAAATTATTACTGTAATAATAATTTATTTTGCTATCACACTGACAATGTACCACATTATTGCTTTTTTTATTAAACGTATCTACTGTAAGTACACTATTTACTCTCTCATTTACGCACAAGAAATGCCTATATCTATCAATTATCTATTACGTTTTATTTCATTCTGGGAATTTGGTATACAAATAAAACTTCATATTATGCGTATAAAACTTTTATTATCATGTGTATAAAACATATACAATTTATATAACAATACATTAAAATGATACAAAAATACCGCTATTTTACGAAAATTATTACCGCTGTAAACAAACGATAAACTGTGCATGTTGTAACAAACAGGTAAATGTTTTCTAAATATAAATCTAGTATCAATAGTAAAAAACTTAAATTATAAAGACGTGATTAAAGAATAGGTATGTAACATGTGTAGATTGTTATTTTGAAAAATATAAAAACATAGGTACATATATGGTAAAAAAAACCACGAAAACAGTGCAGATGCATCATACCTACTTTAGCTATTTCTCAAGAAACGTAATGTTAAAAACGCGCAAAAATACAAAATGTCCCATAATGGAATATAAGTAAACACGTTATAATATAATACAAATGAAATACAAGCAATCTGTAGAAAAAAAAGGCACAATTTTGAACAAACTTGGCTATTATTCCTACTCTCACGAGGTTTTTCATTATAACTAAAAACGGTTAACTCGCAAACACTCGCAAACAATTTGCAACCTATATACCAAAAACAAATTTAAAAATTCGACCAAGGGGGAGGCCAACTTCACACCCACCGGAAGTTTTCGAATTTTATCGTAAAAACGAAAATTCCAAACTCGCAAACGAATCGCAAACCATCTGTAGAAACAAAATTTCGATTTTCTGTCAAGGGGGGCTAGTGTGAATCTGCCCCCCCCCTCCCCAAATTTGGTTTAATTATATCTCGGAAACGGTTTACTCGCGAATGAAAATTCCAACTTCACAGACGTCAATTATCAACAATAAGATTTTGTCATGATTTTATCCCAACTTTATAAGGTTGGCAGTTTACTACAGTACTCTGTGTACAGTACAACAAGCTACCACATGCTACCCGCAAAATACCCTAGATTCTAAATATAGTTAAATACCACAATTTTACCTTAAAAAAAATAATTTTGTTTATTTTCCTGAATTTCTCAGAAATTATTCTACAGTGTCATAAAAGTTGCTAAAACCTAGTCAACCAGTGTTAATATGACGTTGACAGATCAGCTCAATCCAGTGTTCAAAATATGCAATAATACAAAAAAGAGGGAAAAAAATATTCTTATTTTCGATATTTCCCGACGAACGGGTACGAAAGTTGGAGTATATGTAATTGGGTAGACGCATAACGCGTCGCGTTCGTAACTGGTTATCTGCTGTTGTCAATTATATTGACGGACGTCACGTAGCCGGCACTGCGTTCATATCAATGGCGTCACCGATACGGTCCTACGAGTCGCGCTCGAACGGTCCGTACAAATATATATTCTCGTACACAAGTTCGAATTGTGTCGTCGTCCGTCCGCGTCGTTTAATATAATGCAGCGAACAAAAAAACTGTTGTTGTGCCGTTAGTTGTATTCGATGACGGTGAAGATTGCGCGAAACCGACTAAAACGTTTTTAACGACGTTTATTTTCACAACCACGTCACAAGCTAATATCGCATAATACGCTAATCCAAAGCATCCATTTCTTAAAAAAATATATTGGCCCTAAACATATGTGAAAAAAAGTACCCGATTTTTGCAGTTTAAATTAACGCTCGTCTTTCCGATTTATTTTCTTTTAAACCACTTACCACAAAAATTCCAGTTTTTGTTCGGGTTACATCTACAGTATCTTCTATAGATTCCCGTTTTTGTTTTCTTCAATTTTTATGTAATAAAGATTGCGAACAAGATTTTGATGGAAGCCGATATCTCAGGAACGAATGTTAGCAGGACAACGCAGTTACCATGCAAATAATCCTTAATTACTGCGATACACATCCCTTGAATTTAATAGCATTCCGACTATTTGTTAACTTTTAAGACCGAAATAAACATCAACAATAATTTGCGCAGTTCGGCTTCCCTCGCTTCTTGGTTTTGGTGCGAGGCAGTCGAACGAGATGCGAAGTTTTGACGCGATCACTGAATCCGTTTGAATCCTTATTTGTAAAACATTGTTGGGTATAATTAATTGTACATCTAAATTCATTATTTATATTTAACTAGCACCACTATTCAAAATTCCGAAATGGTCGTGATCTTTTAATTAGCGTTTTATTATAATGATTATTTTTTGACGTTTCTTAAAACCACTGAAATGCTTCTTTGTTTGTCACAAGGGTAAGTTTCACCAAAGACCTTAACCAAAGAAAGAAATTATATTCTGGATCAATCTACTACAACAGCTACTCTGGCATTGATTTTAAAAGATTGGGCTTATAACATGAAAAGAAAAGACGGAAATGATTATAAAGAAGCAGTAATAAAGACAATGTTGAATAAAACGGCAAAATTAGTTCAAGAACTTTACTTTAATAAGTATAACAGGTCCTTTGATCCTTTCCATGATATAGAATTCAGAAATGCTCGGAAGAGATGCAAAAAGAAAAATTTTACAAAAACATCCTGGAAAGCACAAACAAAGTTCTGTGGCACTTTCTAATACAGAATTGTTGCAAATTTTTAACTATTGGGACGAAGGTACACCTTGTGGATTGCAAAGAAAGTTTTTTCACGTTGCATCGTATGAACTAGCTTGGAGGGGAGGAGAAGCTACGAAATGTTTAGTTCATTATTTTAAAAAAGAAACCGACATAAAAAGATTAAATACTGGCCGCATTGAATACAATCCCATCTTTACAAAAACTGCACAGGGTGGAGCACAAAGGTGTGCTAATAGTAAATGGTTGACTACAAACATAAATAACCCAGATATTTGCCCTGTTCGTCTTTTTGAAAAACTAATGAGTAAACGTGAAGAAAATATTAAAACCGAACGCTTGTTTCTTACTCCAAATCCGGCTTGGCAAACTCATGGTTTTTGGTATAAAAACGTTCCTGTGGGAATAAATTCCATTTCAAAATGGATGAAAGAATCCGCAGAAAAAGTAGGTCTAGACACAGTTACTAAAAAAATAACTAACCATTTTGCCAGATCAAGTGCAGTAAGTAACCTTTCAAAAGCTGGTGTAGGAGAACAAGAACTAATCAAGGTCACTGGTCATAATTCTGCAAGTTCGATTAAACCATACTTACAATTGAACCAAGAACATCATTCAAATATAAATAAATAATCTTAGAGAAAATACGCAGGAGGAAACACTTAATATAACAAGCAATTCCAAATCCTCAATAAATAATGAGTCTCGAAATATTTTTAATAATTGCGTTTTTCATTGTACTAATTTAAATTGTTAATTCTTTTAATATATTCACAATGTGTCAACGATATTTTCATATATTGTAAGTAATAATTAATTAAATTAAATTTTTCAATAATTTTATGATAGTTTTATTGATCTTTTTTATTGTAAAAATTTGTGAATCAAAAAATAATCTAGTCAAATATAACTCGAGAGTTCCATAAATTAGAAAATAATTTGACAGATTTTGTTCAAACTTGTTGCCATTTGGCAACAAGTTTTCAAACAATCTGTCAAATTATTTTCAATTTATTCTCACTCTCTTGTTATATTATTACTGAGAACTTCATATATAATTATACGTGACATACAAATATAACGATATGAGAATACTTATGTTTTATAGTAATCAACACGTATCCTTAGTAACAATATTATCGTTGTCTAAACGGTTTTCAGGTGACGCTATTTTTAATATAAATGTACTATTCTAACACACCTCCTTACATTTATATTATTAAAAATCTAGTCAACTGAATCACAATAATCGTTTCTTATTCCACAAGTTTACCATTTTTCTAAATTTCTCAAATTTACATTTATTTAATGATTTCGTAAAAATATCTGCCATGTTTTCGTTTGAATCTACTTTAACGATATCGATAACTCCATTCATATAACATTCGTTTACAAAATGATAATGCACTTCTATGTACTTAGAGTGAAATTACCATATCTAGCAATGTTCAAAGCTTCTAAATTATCTTCATATATCTTAATTGGCTTCTCAAATTGAATGTTAAAAACTCCGAGTATATCTATTAACAATTTTATTTCACTTACGGCTTCTGACAATGCTACGTATTCGGCAAAAGTTGAAGACTTGGTTACACTACCCTGTTCCAAATAATCTTATTACATAGCCTGACGTTGATTTTCTATCTAAATTATCTAAGTCTTGGTTTTACTGTAAGTCATCTTCAAACGTTTTGTAAAATACAAGTATTTCAAGACTCTCAATGCATATTTAAAATGTGTTTCATTATAACAATTTTGAAATCTACTTAAACAGTTACACTATAACTTATATCTGACCTTGTTGCGGAACTTATATATACAGGGTGAGTCACTAGAGTCGCGGTGGTAGATATAGCAATTATCTTTAGAGATGGAAAAAAATATTTAATACAAAAGTTGTTTGGCATATCATTTTCTACAACGTAAAATTATTTTCATTTATACTGGGTGTTGCATTTAGGCGTAGCAGAAAATAAATTAACTTTTTTAAATGGAATGCCCTGTATATTATAACATATTATGATTGCGAAGAAAATTGTCTTACTAATTGTATCAGGTGATATTAACGTAAAGCTAATAGTTTCTGCAATATTCAATTTTTTATTAAAAAAATGGCCGTTGCAGGGCTTTTCCGAAAACTACGTAATAGCGTCATTTTTGCAGATATTTTCTTACAACTTTGTCAGAAAATAACCAATACTAATAGGGAGGTGATAGTGCCCAAAGAAATTTGATGGTGTATTAAATAATTTTGCATTTTGAATTTTAAATTTCTCGGCTAAAGATTCAATATAATTCTCTTGACTTAAAGTCATGAAATTGTTTACGTAATCATATTCAATGTTGATTCCTAGGTAGGTTTTCACTTCACCTAAATCTTTCATTCTAAACCTGGCGGACAATAACCCTTTTATATATTGCATTTTTTCCTTATTTTTACAACATATCAATAGATCATCAACAAATAGTATTAAATAGATTATGTCACCATCTTTCTTACTATATAAACAATAATCATAGTTACTTTTTGTAAAGTTCAACTCCTTCAGAAATTCATCAAAACAATCATACCATGCACGGGGACTTTCTCTTAAACCGTAAAGAGCTATTTCTAGCTTACAAACTCTATTTGTCCCATCTTCATATCCTTTAGCTTGATTTACATAAATTTCTGAAAAAACTTTACCATTTAAAAAAGCTGTTTCAACGTCCATTTGCTCTATAATTAATTTCCCCTGACAACAATATGACAACAAAATTTTCAATGTTTGCGTTTTAGCTACAGGCGAGTAAATATCTTCTACAATTTCACTTTGTTGAAAACCTCTCACAACTAATCGGGCTTTATAAATGTTTTCTAACTTTTTTGTGTAAACCCACTTAACAAAGTTTCTTTGCTGATATTCAACAGTCATCTATATTAGAATGAAATAAAAATTTTTACTGACAAAAAAAATGACAATAAATTGATATAAGGGTGCTATATTCTTAAGTGGAACACACTGCAAAGCATAGTTACTTTAACACTTAAAACCCGTAAAATGACAGTATTCTTAAGAAACCCACATGCGAATAATTAATCTATTGTAGGTACCTCTATTGCATTAATAAACATTAATAAATGGAATCTACTTATCACAAAACCACTGCATTGTTATTATCTCTCTGATAAGTCTATGTACGGGAAATTTTGTGGCCGAGAGATTAAAGAATTGTTTGGTGAATAATATTCAAGAAAAATGTATCATGAGTATTCCAATGTAAAGTAATAAATGAATCACTAAATACAGGAATAGTACAATACAAAAAAAACCCTCACCAGAAATAGCCAGGTAAAATATGGGGCGAAAGACCTACTTAACAAGAATATCTAATAAACTGATATTAGAAACTAGAATATCTTTATACCATACGATTATAGAACCATATTTTAATTATTGCAGCAATATGATATTTTTGTGAACAGACAAAGACATTAAAAAATGCAAGTACAACAAAATCGAGCAGTCGGAATTGTATTACAATGCTCCAGGTTAACTACACTGATAAAAATGAGTGCGAATTTACAAATTTGTCGGCAATTTTACCATAATTTTAAGCAAAAATACTAAATATCATTGAAAATGTAGTTACATTCATTAATTGTACAAACTGTAGGTAAATTTTCTAACAAATTTGTAAATTTCATAATAACAATTACTTCAACGGAATAAAATTACATATCTATACATTAAAACTACTGTCTGGTATGTAAATTTGCCTTCTGCTCGTGCAATTTTCCTTTCTAGATGGAAAAGTGCTACCGAGATAATTTTTATCGCGCTTGCGCAATAATGGGATATACATTTCGAGTTCCGTTCGCCATCCGTTTGGTCGTGTTAACAGCAGCTAAGTTTTATTGAGTGCGATTGTTATATACAACTAATTTAACACTGTTAGTGCCTCTGTGACTTATCCTTTATCGGTGTGGTATGGAATATTTGCTCCATATGGTTCTATAGTATTAAAAGATTAATATTGGTACATTCATCTCTTTGTATATTACGGAGGACTTTGCAAATATATACTACAAAGTGCAGGTAAAAGTTTGCAGTCTTGATATGTATAATTCCACTTTCACTAATTGGATGTTCTTTTTAGGATACAAGTGTTGATGATACTGACATTCTACAAATTCAAGGACTCGTGTGGTGTCCATAGGTAAGCTTTCGTTTATTATTCTTTCTCGTACATGCGGTCTTACAATCAAATTTATTACTAACATGTATAACACATATCATTTCAATCACCAATATAAAAAGTACTTTTCTCTAAACACTCATTAATAACTTTACACACACTCTGTACCTCAAAGGAAAGCAGCTGCTGACATTGTTATACCCTGTATATGATATATGACTCATGTACTTCTTATTTTGATTTCAGGGGACATATTTTGGAGTATATTATATGCTGTGGTTAGATTATCCCCAGGTTCTCCTACCCTGGAGACGGTTTAGCCTTTTAAAAATTATTCCGAGTCAGGGTTCAAAAACGAATAACGATAAAACCAAATCCACTGAAAGGTGATCAAACTTATTACGAAAATAAATAAGTAATTATTTGTATGCAGTCCAAGTAAATGTGTGACGTATTTAAAAGATATATTTCTCTCTGATGCAGCAGATCGATTTATTTTATTATACGATATGTAGATAAGTATAGTCCATGGGTTCCTATTTTATTTCATTTACTTAGGATTACATTTTTGTCAAGAACATCTATTTATTTAATGTTAAAAATATGAAATATTTATTAAAAATATGTAGATATATATATTATAAATATGTTTCACATGTTATTTATTGTTAAAATTATAATAAAACTTCATACTATTATTTTTTGTTCTTATTTATGATCTCCACATTAATAGGATTTTACTAGTGATTTTACAGTTGACAATACAGGCTTGTCCGAGCAGTCGCAAAACCAGTTTACAAACAGTTCTTTTGTGAGAAACCAGATAATGTTTCATTGGTATTTATAATGGAGTTATCATAGCAACATATGTGGTCCATCACAAAAGTACTGATTGTTAACTGGTTTTGCAGTTGCTCGGACAAATCTAATATTAAAGTTGCAGAAGTTTACTGTACAACAATTAATTGCAATTCCGCGTTTACGGTAAATTTACTTAACGTCAGTAATTTTAAGTATATATAAAACTTACACATGGGAAACCTCATTTCATATGAGAAGTAAATTTATTAGCTCAAACTAAAATTACAAATCACATGGTATTTTCCCTTCGATACACGGAGGTTAAAAATGACTGCTAAAATTACCTTTTCAGTTTTATCAGTGTACTATTCACGCCCATCTGTTGACATTAAAGTTGCGCAACACCTTATTTTTACGAAGATCTGTTCCTACATTTGTGTATATTAACCGCAAGTGTTTAATGTGACATCTAGAACCTGACGGTGTTACTAATTTTCTCCAATGTGTCAACCAACATAGAGGAACACGTTTACAATTTATATGGTACGGTCTTGCCAATACAGATATCCGCAATAACAAAACATTTGCTTAATAGAATTCTCGGAACGATTTGACAGTTCTATCGATTAATTATTGTTTTATTCGGTCACCGGGATAACCTAACCTAGCTAATAGACGGTTGGTTTAGTTTTTAGTAGATGTAGAAGATGTTAATTATTTTCGGTATTATTAAGTTGGTAATAAAAAATACGATGTTAAAACGTGCGAGGTGTTCGAATTTGTGTTCGTTAGGTGAGATCGATGGAAATGATAATGAAAACAGGTATTGATTTTGTTAATTAGGATTTGCATAAACAGCGATGTCTCGGTCGAGTAATATTGCCAACATTGTATCGAAAAATGGGATTTTATATGATGGGATAAGAGGTAGGCGATGTAAACATTTAAATAGACCCCAGGCTGGCCAAATCAGGCTGAGCTGTGCTTAGAGAGTCGAGATTCTAGCACGGAGTAGACACATTGGGATCGGGTAATCGAAAGGAATAGTCGGGAGCGCGAATCAGATGAGTTCGGACGGTTCACGGTGGGCAAATCGAAAGGCGTAGTAGTAAAATATCGTTTCGAACGGCGGGTCGCACGGCGTAAAGAAAATATCCGCCATCGTCGGCGAAATCAATAGTCATGGCGGCACGGTACCGTCCAGGGAAAATCAATCCTACTCGCGCATTCACGGCGGCGAAAATTGTGAGCGCAACTCGAACGAACTCGTAGCAGACACACAACTGGGCAAAACACTGACCTTGTATCATACGCTGTGTGGTCGACGGCTTCTGGTTGTTCGAAGACATTATTCGAAACGTTTGATTTCTGTACACTTTAAACTATAAACATCGGAGTCCGGCCGCACAATTTCTCTTGTATATACGCGCACCGCTCGCAGAGGCTATATTCTACTCAAGATGGAGCAAGTGTCGCCAGCAGTCACTAGACCCAGCCGGGGCTCGCTATACGGTATACGCTCTATACGCGGCGCGCATGACTCGCCCGACGAATCATTGCGGCCGCGGACCGCGGAACTCGGCGCGCGCGCCCACCGCGGGCGACATCTCGCGGACGCGACGGTACGCTTCGCGGCGCGATCGCGCGGATGTTACAGATCTCTGTACTGTACTGATTGCTATATCATTACGAGACAGAATCAAAAGCAAATCAAAATTTTTCCGACACATTCTTCTCCAAATTGTTAAATATTAAAGAAACAAAGTTAATTAAATATTTTCTTTTTGCTATCGAAACAAAAATAATATTATTTTGCAAAGAAAAACATGAATCTTAGGTAACTTGGATACCGCAATAATTGTAATCTGTTGTTGCAATGACTTAACTACGAACAAAAAAATCTGATGTGACCAGGCACATGACTTTATCATACTATATATAAAATTTATAGTTTAGCTGCGTGAGATTCTATTTGATCGGTGTCTGCATTAAAATAAAACTAGTTAGCCAGGATTTGACAGATATATCGACGCTATTGACACTAGGTCTTGTCAAAACGTCAGCGTTTGACATTACCTACTACACCTTTTCCTGTTGTTATTCAGAAAGTAGTAACTGATATTCAGAAACCAACACATGATATTCATCTATTCCGAATTATCTTCAGAAATCAACACATGATATTCATCTATTCCGATTTAGTATCAGAAAGTAGCACTTGATATTCAGAATATGTCATTTGAAATTCAGAAATTGACATTGAAATTATAAATATATTGTTACCAACAGTTATTTCCTGACATGACTTTAGGTCTATGTATATATTAATCTATGTATGTATGTATGTATGTACTATGCGCGCCAAAAAAGTCGTACACCTTGTAGCTTTGTAAATGGTTCTTTTATAACCTATTCGCTGTCATTCTGACATTAATCATAGGTATGAAACATGCACTAACTGTCAAGTTGACAAGCCAGAACTACATGATGATAAACTTAGCTGTACGACTTTTTTTTTGGCGCGGATAGCACATATAATAATGTACAATTTGACGTTTTGAAATAATGTTTTATTTTTTTTCTGTGCTTAATAACATACTTAAAATTGAAAATTTACTCCATTTTAAGTATAAATTTTTAAAAATAAAATATAACTTTGTATATTTTAACTATGTTTAGCGAGCATGATATAGAAATACGCTTTGTCATTCTGTCATGTGACATCCACTTGATCTGTATGCGACCCACTGTATAGAGGTTCCTTAAAAAAATCTGGAGAATTCTGAATTACATTTGCTACTTTCTGAATATCAATTTATTGTTACTTTCTGAAAATACTTCGGAATAGATGAATAACAACTGCTACATTCTGATACTAAATCGGAATAGATGAATATCAATTGGTACTTTCTGAAAATAATTCGGAATAGATGAATATCAGTTGCTACTTTCTGAATAACAGCAGGAGAAGGTGTAGTACTGTCATTAGAATGAAAATATATGTCAAATCCTGGCTAACTAGTTTTATATTAAAGCAGACACGACCAAATAGAATTTGCTCATGCAGCTGAACTATTAATTTTACCAAAAAATGTCATAGAAATAAATTGTATAAAATTTCCTCTGCTTTAATTTATTATTTAACTATTTTGACGAAATTACAGAAATGGCTGCTCATTTGCAAAATCGTTAAAAAATGCTAAGAGTAAACATCCAGTTCCTTTGGACCCTTTTGAACCAAAAGCTTTTCAGCTCTAAGTTTGGTCATGAAACTTCTAAATATGAAGTTTTGTCCCGATACCTTTCGTAGTTTCTCCGGAATCGTCGCCACAAAAAAATCTGATGTGGCCAGGCACATGACTTTATCATACTATATATAATATTAATAGTTTAGCTGCATGAGATTCTATTTGATCGAGATCGCCCATGTCTGCATTAAAGTAAAACTAGTAGAACTAGACAGTTGATTATATTGTTTGACCCAACGTTTGACACTACCTACTATTATTAGAATCAAAATATCTTTCAAATCCTGGCTAACTAATTTTAATACAGAACGAGCGATCTCGATGAAATACAATTTTCTCATGCAGCTAAACTATTAATTTTACCAAAAAATGTCATAGACATAAATTATACAAAATTTCCTCTACTTTAATTTATTATTTAACTATTTTGGCGAAAAAGAAGAAATGGCGGTTCATTTGCAAAATCCTCGACAAAAGCTTAGTTCTTTTGGACCATTTTGAACGAAAGAAAAGCTTTTCAGCTCCAAGTTTGGAACGAACGCGCTTTGGTTGCGATTTTACATGTCCGATTGTAACAATACAGACAACATTGTAAAATGACTGCAGTATTACACAACACATGTATTTTTACATTATGTTTGATGTAATTCATCAGTTACATGGATAACAGTGTATTCTTTTGCATCTATGGTGATGGAAAATTACAATTATTTTTACAGTGCATAACATACGTTTAAAAATTAAAGAAAATAAGATGTTCCAGCTGATTATAATGGGAAGAAGAACGTATGGGCGCAGGTTCTCAACTACTCTGTTACAAAACCATATCAATTCTCAACATCTTCTTTTCTAATTCATCCCAATATCTGAATTTTTGAAGAAGATACATAATTTGAAATAAGTTTTGCATTGCTTTTGCACCAAAAACGGAAGTATAATATTTCAGTTAAAAAAGTCGTATTCAACATAACATAAGTCCGCAAATCTTCAATCCGTGATTTCATTTGATAGTTTTTGATTTGATGAGTCGCAATAAATAGAATACCTCCGTAAACGAATTTTTGCACTATAGAAAAAGGAAAAGATTGTGTCGATGACATTAGATCTGTTTCCCACCATTTTATCTGTATGATAATTGATAAGATAACAGTGACATTTTCCTTAAACTCAGTAAATGTATAAAAGTCGATTGGGTAAGTTCTATTTATATACTATGTAATTTAATTGAAACCTTACTTGTATAGAGTGTAGAGTTTGAAGAACAAAATATAGTTTAAGCAAATCATTGTCAAGATTTAAGACATTTTTCCAAAAAGCAAAAAATTTTAAAAATTTTACGGGACGCGAGACAAAAAATAAACAAAGGAACCACTCATTCACCTTATCACACAATAATTACTAATCTAACGTTATTATAGGTATATCCACACGATATCGTTTCTAAAAAATCATTATGTAGCTCTAATAAAATAAAAATTAATATCAATGTTCTTCTATTACAGTAAAAATGCCAAAAGTTGCGCCAAATGAAGAAAGTAAGTATATAGTAGCTATTATTAGATTCTTGACAACTATATCTTGATAACCGTAATACTTTGTATATAAATAAGTCTAGTTAATTAGATTCTAAATGATCTCTTCCATCACCTTTTAAATATTTTATATGAAACTATGGGTGTTTGAACAGTCCACATTGGAGCGGTATAACAACACAATGCAAATGAATTATTCCAAAAAAAAACTATGATTAAGACATGTCCACCGAATTACGGGACAATCCCAACATGTATAAAACCAATATGGCGTCCATAAGAAAAACAAAAGTTTCGTTTGTTTCTGACAAACTTATTGGCAAAAAAAATTTAATCTGGCATAATCAAATTGTAGACAAAAAAGTGACTTTATAATGTCAAAACGCTTTTTTGATTGGATCACAAATAAATAAGTTATGACCCTAATTACAAAATTACATTTTTTAGTTTTCTCAAAATAGCTTGGAAACCATTTGGAATTCAACTGTTTTCTGAACAGATTATGAAAGAGCACATAAATATGCACTACTTTGCCCATTTAACCGACTTTCTATCTTTAATAATAACAAAAGTACCCATACAATCCAACGTCCCGTGAGACACACTGTATAAAGAATCGCTCAAACATTCCATTCACGAAATAAACTTTGTACGATAAGCCAAATAGGTCCTCTGATTATTTTTAAAGGATTTTAGGCCAATTTTTTACCTTACCAGATTTCAAACCTGCTAGCTAGTGGTGGTTAATTGGCAGATTTATAATACAATCGTGATTATTCAACACCCCTAAGAGCGAAAATAGGAACAATATACATAACAAACAACCCCAATATGCAAGAATTATATTCGATAAAACTAACTCACCACAGCTTGCGGGTCCGCATTTATTCGAAATATTTGTAGCACACATCACAATTCACATCTGGGACACAATAGAAGCACTAGCGGGTTGGAATTATCGCGACATTAAGAACTACATAATACATTTTGTAACTAGTATCTCTATACGCAAGAATTATATTCGATAAAACAAACTCACCACAACCTAAGGGTACACAATTCTTCGAAATATCTGTCGCACCCATCGCAATTCACATCTGGGTCACAATAGAAGCACTAGCGGGGCCGAATTATCGCCAAATTCTTTGAAAATTTCACCCGGTTTCACATTCGTGCGGAGGTCGAAGCCGTTTCTTCGCGAAACGTCAGATTTGTTAACTGCGAACGCGCGTACCGACCGTACCGTCCGGTCAGCACAATCGTGGTCATTCAACACCATCTATCAGCGACATTAGGAACTAGGTACTACATTTTGGAGACTACCACGATACGCAAGTATTATATTCGATGAAACTAACTCGGCCACAGCTGGCGGGTCCGCAATTTTTCGAAATATCTGTAGGACACATCACAGTTCACATCTGGGACACAATAGAAGCACTGGCGGGTTCGGATTATCGCGAAGTAGTTAAAAAAATTGGACCCGGCTTAACTTTCTGCCGTAGTTCGCGGCCATTATTCGCGAAATGTCAGATTCGTGATTGTTCAACCAGTGCTGCCAACAGTTGTAACTAGTGCCCCGCCAGGCTGCATGCAATTTTAATAAAACATATTAAATTAATATATCGAATGGTTCTTCTTCATCGGTAAAAGTTTTATAGGACTTAATTTGTCTTAATTTTCATTACAACATGCCAGGTACATAATAATTATGGCAGCATTTTCCTTCGGCTTTTAGCCCTGCCCTAATTCTCAATATATTTATTACTCAACATAGACATTTTAATCCTGTTTCTGGCTTTTGTCTTTATTAAATTCAGTTTTAACGGCAAACCCGATAAATTAGCAACACTGTGTTCTCACACACTCAAATTAGGAACTACATTCAACTTTTCGAACATTTCATTTTCAATTTAAACCATTTTTACCATGCATACTCATTATATCTGTGCCTGGCTTTTCAACCAAATAATTATTTCAGGGTCACCAGGTGACTTCGATGTGAAAGTTACAGAGATTACAACGATTGAGAAGCTGTACGAATATAGAACTGAAAAGTTTTTAGAAAAAACTCCAACGGTAACAAACGAGAACGAGTACAGCAGAGCACCAGGCCAGGACCAGGGCTTGGTGCTAATTTTCAACCAAGTGAAGTTCAACGGTTCTCATCCGGAAAGGCTAGGTTCAAATCAGGATGTTAACAACATCGTCGATACGCTATCAAAATTAGGCTATAACATAAACGTAAAAGAGCACGTTTTTACTGATTACGACCGGAACCTAATCTTGGAGAAACGTAAGTATTTTGATTTCTTATTTGTTGACATTATACCTAACAATTTTCTATCTACAGAGAAGGCTTTGATCGAAGAGCACACGACGAAGAGTAATTGTTTAATTGTCATATTTCTCTCGCATGGTTATAATAATGACACACTTTATGCGAGCACTGGTTCGTTAACTGTGAAGGAAATTGTTAACGACTTTTCCTACTGGAAACTTTTCGAAAATCTGCCCAAGTTGTTTATTTTTCAGGTGAGAATTACTTATGTTGGCGTGTTGTAAGTTGTTTATGATTCGATTGATGTGAACCAAAAGTAATCATGCTAGGTAGATGCAAAGTAAATTAATTTAAGCTTTAAAGATCGAAATACATGCTTTTTCCGTATAGAAAAGTTGTAGGTAATCATTCGCTTAACAGACAGTATATTTTCTGATTATCTACAACTTTTCAATACGGAAGAATCGTGTATTTCGATTTCGTAAACCCATTAATGAATGTACTTTGCATCTAGCATGGGACGCTCTGTATAAACGATATAAACTATGGTATAATATGAAATAATTTATTTGCAGGCATGTAAAGGAGAAAGCGAGGATATTAAACCTGGAAACAAACATTTTACTGTGTCGACTGTTCTTCCACCTGATGTAGTTGTTTATTTTTCATCTGTTGAAGGTAAATTACGAGTAATACTCCAGCAGGCATTATTCTAACGTACCTACAACAAATTGTGCAGTAGGAATTTCAAATTTGAGCAGTAGTGAATTGTTTGATTTTTATATGTATTTAATTCTTGGTCTATAAACCAGACAATGAACATTTTGGACCAAGTACAAAAAAATGTCTGTGTGTGTGTATGTGTCCGTGTATGTGTGTGTGGGTGTGTGTGTGTGTGTGTATCCGTTTTTGTGGCGACAATTCCGGAGATACTACCATTTACCAAAGGTATTGGGACGAAATTTCAAATTTAGAAGTTTCATGACCAAACTTAGAGCTGAAAAGGTTTTTGTTCAAAATGGTCCAAAGGAACTGGACTCTAAGCATTTTTCAAGGATTTTACGAATGAGCTGTAATTTCGTCAAAATAGTTAAATAATAAAGTAGAGGTAAAATTTTTCGTAAAACTAATAGTGAGCTGCATGAGCAAATTCTATTTGATCGAAATCTGTCGTATCTATATTAACATAAAACTAGTTAGCCAGGATTTAACAGATTTTTTCATTCTAATGACAGTAGGTAGTGTCAAACGCTGATGTTTTGACAATACCTACTGTCAATACTCAATAGTAGATATCAAAATATCTGTCAAATCCTGGCTAACTAGTTTTATTTTAGACACGACCGATCTCAATCAAATAGAATCTCATGTGTTACATGAGATCTCTCTCTGTTACTTTTACACTCTACATATAAAAATGACAGGCTTGCATGTTAGATAAAATACAAAAAAAAATAAACAAATTACTAAAGGCCTTGAAGGAATATTGCTATTGCGGAATTTTTCATTTTTTCATGATATGTAAATATTTACAAAATTATTTGATAACTGTTTGTGCGTGGGGAAAAAATCTTAGAATAATGCCTGTTCTACAGGGTCAAGATAATGTACAGTGTGTCCCCCGATGGACCTAACTATGCCCATAATGGACGTAATTTCCAATTTCTCGAGAAAAAGCCATTTAACGTTAAGATTTAGATTTAGAAAACACGAAATGTTAAATTGGCCGAAGAGTACTATCGGTTTTTCGGAATTAGATCAAAAATTTTATAGGTAAAAGTTAGATTGAATTAATTTTATGCTCAAATATCAAACTTGAACGTTCTATTTCAAATTTTACATCTTGGAGTAGTGAAAAGACAACACATAAAGGTGAACAAAAAATTTAGAGACCACAATTATGATTGATCAGTTGACAGTAGTAACAGCGTATCCAAGCACTTTGTTGATAGAAGCTAATTGAAATTAAATTGACTTTAGAGCAAAGGGTTTATTTAGTTCTTTGTTACGGCATAGGTGAGGTATCGTACCGCCGTGCTATTGAAGTTTTTAACAGAAAATACCCTGAGGTATACGTTTCTGTCAATTGTGTTCGTAAATTGGTTAACAAATTTCATGCAACACGAGAAATATCAAGAAAAAAACGCGAATTGGCGAAGATGATTCAGGAGCTATGTTAGCTATTGATTCCGTGAACACTTGCCCAAAAAAATTGTTGAGGCAAAGATCTTGAGACTTGAACATCAGTAAAAGCCACCTGCAAAGGATCTTTCTAAATCAAAGATTTCATCCTTATAAACCAGTACTAATACACACTTTAGTAGAAGGAGACGATGCTCGTCGATTAGAATTTTGCCTATTAATGGGAGAACGAATTATGGTCGATAGATTTTTCTTCAGAAAAATTATTTTCTCTGACGAAGCGACGTTTACCACAAAAGGAGTTGTTAGTCCACAGAATTGCAGATATTTTCAGATAGTCTCAAGAAAATTCAAATTTCCGTATTACAACCAATTCTCAAAAATAAAAAAAAGTAAATGTTTGGTGTGGGATTTATTACAAGAAAATAATTGGACCATACGTTTTGGACGGTACTGTAAACCAAAACACTTATTTTGATATGTTGGAAAATCTTTGCTACCTACTTTGGACGAAGTCAACTTAAGTCAGGGATTGGTTGAACAGACATTTTTCAAATAAGTGGATTGGACGATTCGGCCTTATAGCATAGCCACCACGATCACCTGATTTAACGCCGGTTGATTTTTATCTGTGGGGTTATTTAAAACAGAAGGTGTATGCGAATAATTTTCCGAATAATGTAGACATGCTAAAATTAAAAATTAGGGAAGCAGTAGACGAAATAAATGAAGAAACAATTGATTTGGTATATCGGGAGTTTAGAAGAAGATTCGAAAAATGTGTAGCTGTAGGAGGGGAACATGTGGAGTAATGTTTTCTTAAATTAGTTTGTTAAAAATAAATAAAATATAAAACAGAATGAGAAATTTGATATATGGGCATAAATTTAAATATAAAACAATTTTTACCTATAACATTTCTGTTCTAAGTACGAAAAAAACGATAGTTTACTCTTCGGCCAATTTAACATTTTCGTGTTTTCTAACCATCCTGTATGTTAAATCAAAATATTAACAATGGCTTTTGACTTTTTAGGACATCGAAAACTCTTTATAACGAATGACTTTTTCTCGAGAAATTAAAAATTACGTCCATTATAGGTATAGGTAGGTCCATCGGGGGACACACTGTATAGTGTAATCTGTTATATTGTCATTTCAAACGAATAAATTTTAGATAAAGTTTCGCATCGAAACCCTCTGAAAGGAACGTGGTTGATTGAAGAGATGTGCAAGATGCTGTTGATGTACGGGAAGAAAGAGGATGTGCTTAGCGTATTGCATAGGACAAATAAATGCGTTGCTACTTTGGCGAACGGTCCAGAAAAAGACAGTGCGCAGACGACCGAAGTACCTGCTCAGCCGACCAAGCAAATGCCAGTCATTATTTCAACGCTAAATAAGAAGTTCTTTCTGACCACAAGCAAGGAAAAGATAAACTACGATGCGATGGTAGGAGACATTGAACAACTCAAACACGAAATTGACAAATTGCAGCAATTAATGGGTGTATTGATGTAGCTTAAATTACTGTAAGATGTTATGATGTACTTTATAATAAACAATAACACGAACAACTGTATAGTACCTTTTAGTCAGAAGAAGGTTAAAATAGTTACAATGGAATACCTGAAACGCAGTCAAAAGGCACTCGCAGTAAACAGAACAAATTTATCAACAATTAAAAGTATTATTTAGTTTTTTCGTACATCTAGAAAGTATAATTAATTCCTTAATTATGACACAATATATTCCAACTAATAAATAAACAAACAAATTCCAACCACACTAGGTAACAGACATAAATGAATAGTTAAACTTAAGAATGGGTTATTTTAATTTGATTAAATGTGTCAGGATTAATATTTTATTCATGTCCAATGCCTTTACGAAGACTAACCAAGACTAAAACACTTCCTAACCCTCATTGTTTCAATTTTCAATACCTAATTATAATGAGAAAATGAATCCCTATATTATATTTTACTCTTATCATTAACAATATAGTAAACATAATTCTGGTAAGCATAGCACGTACGCACAATTTCAAAGCTATACCTTTGAAATTTAAATTTCGTACCTTCAGTACACAATAGAGGTCGCCGTAATCCCGTTTTCTTACGAAAAAAAATTGTTTCTATTTTGCAGCTTTTACCTGTAATGTTAGATTCAGCACTAAATTCTAAAATAATCAAACTAATTTTTAATAATTAATATAATTTTAAACTGAGTAACACGTAATAGGTACTAGAAGTATTCGGTTGCCGTTAAATGGTGTTGAACAATCGAATCTGACATTTCGCTCTCCGCACGAAAGTTACACCGGGTCCAATTTTTTAAGTATCTCGCGATAATTCGAACCCGCTACTGTTTCTATTGTGTCCCAGATGTGAATAATGATGCGTGCGCCAGATATTACGAAAAATTGCGGCCCCGCAAGCTGTGGGTGAGATAGTTTTATTGAATATAATTCTTGCATATCCAGGTATATACTGTCAAAAATGTATTATGTAGTGTCTAATGTCGCTGATAGATGGTGCTGAATGACCACGATTGTATTACCGGCCGGTACGCGAGTTCGCAGTTAACAAATGTGACGTTTCGCAAGAAATAGCCAATCTCTCCGCAAGAAACTTAAACCCGGTGCAATTTTCAAAGAATGCGGCGATAATTCGAACCCGCTAGTGCTTCTATTGTGTCGCAGATGTGAATTGTGATGTGTGCTACAGGCATTTCGCAAAATTGCGGACCTGCAAGCTGTGGGTGAGTTCGTTTTATCGAATATAATTCTTGCATATCGAGGTCGTATAAGAAGTTTATGTACTTTCTATTTTTGGTGTTAGGGGGTGTAGAATATTCACGATTTTATTACAAATCTGGTGATTAAACACTACGCTATAAGCTAGCAGTTTCCAAATGTGACGTTATGGCAAAAAATTCCAGTAAAATCTTTTAAAAATAATCAAGCAAAAAGCATTTAAAGAAAAATGCATTTAAGATTGATGGCTAAATTTGATGATGTGTAATGTACCTACAGCTGTCCCGTAATTCGGTGGACACACATTCTTTGGAACGATTAATTTCTATTTAGCAGCTGGACACAAATTGTGCAGTGGGAATCTCAAATTTGTGTAGTACCTAACTTGTTTGAACAAATAAATTTATTTAAACAATAATATACGTATTTTAGTACGTATTTCTTGGCAAAAAATATTGCAGGATTTCTAGTATTTTTGTAATTTTTGACTTTTTGCGATATCGGTCAAACAAGTAATGTGGTTGCAACACTAATTATTATTATAAGTTATAATTGAAATATAGGTAACAAATTTGGCAAGAAAAAAAAGACAAGAAATACAAAAATAAGTTTGCCAACGAGATACGTCAGTACCATTGTATATTTTTGTTTAAACAAATGGTATTTGTTTAAACAATTGCAAACTAGTTAATTAATGACAAACAATGCCAACAATCTAATAATAATTTCTCCAAAAAAAGAAAAACATGTCCGTAACATTGTATATTTTTGTAAGCAAATGGTATTTGTTTAAACAATTGCAAATTAGTTAGTAAATGACCAAAAAATGCCAATATCCTAATAATAATTTACTTTAATAAATAGAAAATATGTGCGCTACATTGTATATATTTGTTTAAACATATGGTATATGTTTAAACAACTGCTAATTAGTTAATAAATGAAAAAAAAAAACAATAATTTAATAACCTCTGCATAAAAATGGAAAAATATGTTTATAACATCGTATATTTTTGTTTAAACAAATGCAAAAAAAGATGCATGTTTGTAATGTATTTTAAATGGGAAATTTGAGGTACTCGGTGGCACGTGTTAACGTTAACCGATTTTTCTGAAATTTGGGGGGAATTTTTTTTTCTGGAAAAGGAACAGATTGGGGGCCCTCTAGCTTATAACCCTCCGTTTTTTTACCACCCTATTATTGTACACGCAATCATTTTATTTATTTACACACTATAATATACAGGACGTCCCACTTTTTTCCCCACAAAACTTTTTTTCAGATTGTAAATGTCGCACTGAGTAAAATGAATTATAAACTTATTCGTTTTCCTTATTCCTTAAAAAGTTACCAAACAAAAACTTATCCTGAATATTGAATAAAATACCTCGCAGAATATACTGTGTGATGACTGATGAATCTACGTCCAGCTGAACAAAAGAATCATCAACGACTATTCTCATTATGTATATCTGTGTCTGGCTTTTCAACCAAATAATTATTTCAGAGCTGCAGCCACCAGGCGACTTGATGCGAAAGTTTCAAAGATTTCAACGGTTCAGGAGCTATACGAACTTAGAAGTGATAAATTTGTCGAAAGAACTCCAACAGTGACAAACGACGACGAGTACGGAAGAAAGCCAGTGCTGGACCAGGACTTGGTGCTAATTTTCAACCACGTTAAGTTCAACTGGTCTCACACGGAAAGGCTACGTTCAAACCCCGATGTTAACAACATTGTCGATATACTATCAAAATTTGGCTATAAAATGAACATAAACGAGCATGTTTTTAATAATTATGATCGGGGCCAAATCTTGGCGAATGGTAAGTATTTTTAATAATGGTGCATTTTGTAGTACTAGCTTTCTGTATAGAAAAGTTGTAGATAATTATTTGCTCTACAGACGGAAAATATTTTAATGCGTATAGGGAGTTCAGCCCTCTCAGGTCAAAGCATTTAAGTTTAACTTCATGTTCTCGGTGGAAATTTTACATTTTCCAAGGTTTCTACATAAATATTTTGAAAACGCCTCCTTATTTGTGATAAGTACTTATTAAGTACTTAAGTACAGTAGAGCGTTGATAATCCGAACCTCGGTAATCCGAATAATCGCTAATCCGAACGCCCAAAAAGATATAATTAAATAAATCACCAAAGGAAAAGCCATTTTTGTCGATTCCCGTTTACAGAAAAACGTTCCTTTTTGTTTATATCTTGTATCCAATACTAGTATTTTCTATTATTTAGCTGCAATATTTGATACTCCGAACAATTTGGTAATCCGAATCACCTTCGGTCCCAATTAGTTCGGATTCTCGTCGCTCTACTGTACTGTAATAAGCCTCCTTATTTTATTCTTCTTGTTTGGTATCGTAGTTGTAATATCTCCGTAAATTTCTTCCTCGATATGTCTATACGGTAAGAAAGCAAACCGGGTTAAATCAGGTGATCTAGTTGGCCCAAACGTTGGACCACCATGCATAATTTAACGCCTTTAATAAATATTCTTTAAAATATTTTGCGATGGTACATAAATTACTAATTGTTTAGCTTTGAAGAAACTCAATATCACAAATTATACCTTTGTGTAATTCAAAGTTGCAGAATGCCATTACTAAAACCTGCTGCATGAAGAGAAGAATTATTATATTTGTGAGATTATAGAATTTTGTTGTACCATCTAAATATTTAATATTAATTTTTCTACTTTGCGTGCATTATAATATTCTTATTCTCGTGCATGAGACACATGCTGGTGGGGACGCGACCGGCTAGCTGGTCTGGCTTTAGCTCATGGCGTACATACCACTACACCTGCTTTGGCGTTGATCGAGTACAGTCGCTTGCCTTGTTTAAATTTCCGCTTCGTCGATGGATAATTTGAGCAGTTTCTTTCAATTGTGTTGTTTCTTGAAATTTTGTGTGAATATCTGTTTTTATTTTCCATTTCGAATTTGTTCTTCTGTTTTATACTTAGAGTTGAATTATTTTTTTTATTTTATAGTTGTACTTAGTTTGAAAATCCTGCAATGAATCGTTTGCTAGCTGAGTTTGGCAATACTTTCACGTTCGTTAAGAAAGGGGAAGTGGTTTGCAATTTCTGCTGACGAAATTTAATTATTCGTAGTAAACAATGTGTTCGGGCTCATGTAAAAACAAAAAAACACATGGAAAATGTATCAGGAACGTCAACTAAAAACTTTTTTGTTGATTCATGTAAAACATTTATTTCTGCTAATATACCTTTCACAAAAATTAATAACCCCGTTTTTAAAAAATTTATCAAGAAGTATATTGGACGAGACTTACCCGATGAATCCACAATTAGAAAATATTACGTACAAGGGCAATATGACAAAAAAATTTCTAAAATATAGTCCAAACTATCCGATAAATATATTTGGGTTTCTGCAGATGAAACTACGGATATGAAGGGTAGATGTGTGGTCAACGTCGTTGTCGGATTGTTGGACCCGCAAGACTTATATAAACCCTATTTAATATCTACTCAGTTTCGCTGTACCGTCAAAGCTGCAGAGATATGTAGAATAGTAAATGACGCCATAAAAAAAGTAGGAATCACAGACGCTACCAAAGTATTACTGTTTGTTTCTGACACTGCTGCGATTATGTTAAAAGTTGAAAAATTACTTAAACAACATTTTTCAAATATTCTTCATTTGACATGTTTTGCACACGCTATTCATAGAATTTGTGAATTTATTCGGGAAGAATTTCCAGACGTGAATTCGCTAATAAGCACATGCAAAAATTTTTTATTGAAAGCTCCTGCCAGATTGTCTCTTTACAAGGAAAAGTGCCCTAATCTACCTTTGCCACCACAACCAGTTATTACGAGATGGGGTACATGGTTAGAAGCGGCAATTTTTTATGCAAGAAACTTTGATATCATCAAACCCTTCGTCTTAAATTTGCCTGATGAAGCAGTTAGTATTAAAGACTGCAAAAAAGTACTATCATTACAAGATTTGCATGAACAATTAAAATTTATTGATACAAATTTTGCGCAAGTATTGCCAACCATAAAGAGTCTAGAACAACAAAATGTTGAACTTGCAAGCAGTTTTCAAAGGAGTGAATCCCTGTACGAAAGGTTACGAAGCATTGAAGCACCAATCAGTAAAAAATTACAACAAAAAATTGATGCGGTAGTACATAGAAATCCGGATTTTAATATTTTAAAACAAATCTCTACGAATTCATTTACGGATGATGGAATTTCTCAAAAAATATTCCAATTTGGTGTTGGTTTATTCTTTTGCGCCTGTGACTAGCTGCGATGTAGAAAGATCATTTTCAAGCTTTAAAGACATTTTAACATCTAAGCAAAATAATTTTACTGAAGATAATTTAGAAAAATATGCAGTACTACAATCGTTCAATGCATATCCAAGAAATGAGTAAAATCGTTCAGTGGGCACGTGTTGCATATAGTTACGACAAACATTTAATATTAAATTCACACGGATTACTACCGACCGCCAGGCGCTACGCGTCTATGGATATCAATCCAATCGACCGCATAAGTCGTCATTGACTCATGCGTGCCCGCTACGCACACTCATAGCTGGGCGACTTCTAGCACTGCGAGACATACATTTTTGTCCGGCCACTGATCATAATATACTATGATGGAGTATTGTGAATAAGTTATAAATATCAAATTAGATGTTGAACAAGTTTTGATGAAAGACCCACTGTTGGGTATTTTAGAAAAGCTGATTTATCGATCTTTTGAAGTATGTCAAGATAAACAGGCTGTTCCATTTAAAATTCGCAAGTATTTAGCAAACCTCCAGTTATTTGGGATAAGTCATATAAGAATCGCAAATCAATAATAACTGTCAAAATGAATGATTTTGCTTCTTTATCATTGTAACTTATCTCAGAATGATTTTTTGAAAAATGCATATTTCTGACGTTAACTTCACCAGTAGATTAAACTGGTAGGTAATAAATTAGGATATACTTAACAATAAATAATAACACCAACATTTTTATAGTACTTTTTATTCAGAAAAAGGTTAACAATTACAATGGAATACTTGAAACGTAGTCAAAAGGCACTGGCAGTGAACAGAACAAATCTATGAACGATTAAAAGCATTATTTAGTTTTTTCGTAAGTCTAGAAAGTATATTAGTTACTTAGTTATGATACAATATATTAAATTAACAAACAAACAAACAAATTCCAACCACACTAGATAACTTAGACATAAACGAATAATTAAACTTAGCAACTATTGAACTCTAGAATACAAAATAAACAAAACACGCCTACAAACGGTATTTTTCCGCTAAAAACCTACAACCATACGTAATCCTGCAATTATAAACGCATCTACAATTTTTTCGTTTTTGCTTATGGTCTATTATGGCCTGGGTCCTCTATTGCGGTAAGTATAAGATGAACGTTCATAAGATGAACGTTCTATACGGTTACCGCTTTCGTTCACTCCTTGTCCACTTTGTTATTGTTAACGGTCGCTAGCGCCAAGATAACCGTATGCTGTCCGCCGCTACTCACTCTGTATACTTTCCTGTCGGCCAACTGTTTACTCTGGATCAGCGTTGGCTCAAAACAGTCGTCCTCCTGACCAGTTCCAAGTTGTCCAACCGTTCCCATACCCCAACCGTATAACGAACCTACGAAAACAAGAAATTTTTAGAAAAATGGTAACTCGAGTAACCTCAAAAACTTGAACGATTGAATTACTACATATTTCTCTAAATTATTCTGCGTAAACTTATCTTATTTTGATCCTCAATTGTCATATAATTTGAAAATTATTTAGCAAACAAGAGACAAAAGATTACGATTGGAGAAAATGAGAGTACCACAAGGTTCTATCTTGTGACCTGTTCTGTTTAATTTGTAGATTCAATCAAAAAACTACTTTATAGTACAAAGAATATATCAGAAAAAACCGATCATACTTGAATATTTTTTCCGTTATATGGCCACGAAAATTACAATTACAATCAAACAGCACCAATTTGTATCAATTAACGTAATAAAGGATTGATTACCTATCGTGGGACAATTTATGACAGATTCTTGGAAAGTAAGCACTATTATACCAATAAAGACTATCATACAATATATAAAATTAATGGTTGAGCTGCATGAGATTCTATTTGATCGAGGTCGGTCGTGTCTGCATTAAAATAAAACGAGTTAGCCAGGATTTGACAGATATTTTGATACTATTGACAGTAGGTATTGCCAAAAAATCAGCGTTTGACACTACCTACTGTCATTAGAATAAAAATATCTGTCAAATCCTGGCCAACTAGTTTTATATTAATGCAGACACGACCGATCTCAATCATGAGTCGTTCTTTTACAAATCGTACGGATTTCGCTAAAAAAAAATATCACTTTTTTAAATTACACCAACCTTTTTTTATGGCATTTTCTCAGAATTTTAGTGGATACCTGTATCAGGAATTCATTAAAAAAAAAATTATTTTCAGAGATATGAAGGCTTAAAGTTTGGATGATTTACGATTATTTGCTAAACCTTGCCATATTAAAAATGTAATATCTTTGGTTCTAGTAATCATATCGGACTCATTTTTTTTTATTTCAAAGGTTGAAATATTTACTAAATAACTGCATAAATTATTATTTTAATTTATGTATGTAAAAAAAATTAAAAACATTTGAATTCTTTAAATATTTATTTTATAGTCGCCCCCACAATGGATATAATCGAAAAAATATGTATAATATCCGCCACACTTTTACCTACAAAATCCAATCCAATATTTTCTAGGATGGTGTCTTATAGTTCAAAAGATATTAAATTTTAACTGATGTGAGTCAAGCACCATTTTCGCTTTTGCGTGTGTTTGCAAGCAAAGCACTGAAGAAAATACACACATGATTTGTACGTGAAAATCGAGAGTCGTTTGAACATTTAAAATAATAATTACTAAAATAAGTAAGATTTTCTAATGATAGTTGATATAAGTATGGGAATAAAAATAAATGCATGCAAAAAGAGCTTAAAATCTTTTTGTGATTTTATTTTCATTGGCAAATATAATGAGGATTCAAGGACAATTCGGAACCGATGTAAGAAAAAACATATAAATCGTGCATTTATAGAGCTTTTTAATACATGATTTTCTATTCACTAAACAAACTCATAAATAAACGATTGACGAAAAATATATATTTCCGTCGATTGTTTATTTATGAGTATATTTACTAAATAGAAAATCATTTATTAAAAAGCTCTACAAATGCATGATTAATGCATGATTTATAATAGCCAATCAAACGACGTACATAAATGGTCATATTATCTCAAACAACATCAACGAATAAAATCTATGTAGACGCCGCCAGAAGAATACGATCGACGAAAAAAATTTGTAACCAACTCGAATATTAAACGGCGATTAATGATCTCGACAATTATCGCTCGTGCGTTAAACAGTCTCGATCAATAATCGCTCTCTTTAATATACTTGTTGGTTAAATAACTATATACAAACCTCATTCAATTGGATATCTGTTTTATCTTTCTTGATTTTAAATAATTTAAACCGGCATGACTTACAAATTCTTTGTTGAAGTGACCAACATGTTTAGGTATATTTAATGCCAATAATTGGTATTTTATAACTTTTCTGAGAGCCTCATTCTTTTTATATTTGGATGTGGAGACAAATTGAATGGATTGAAACATCTGTCAGTTCAAAATTTAGAACGTTTGATACGGTTAGAAGGCTTTGGCATTTTTTAAAAGCGTTTAATAAATATATATTTTTAGCACGTAATAAATAAGCACTTCCACTCACTCCGTTCTTAAAAAACAAACTACACTAGCATGTTGAACCAGCCTGCTGTCTGCAAGACATTCAAGAACGTCGCCAGGATTTGACAGATATTTTCATTCTAATGACAGTAGGTAGTGTCAAATACTGATGTTTTGACAATACTTACTGTCAAGAGTATCAAAATATCTGTCAAATCCTGGCTAACTAGTTTTATTTAACTAGTGCCTGGCCGTATGAGATTTTTTTCTTTGAAAATCAACAATTATGCTTACCGTCTTCCGTAACGGCAAATGAAGTTGCCGAGCCGCATCCGATGCCGACGACCTTCTTGTTCTTGAAGAAGGGGATCTCGGTCAATGTCGTGGCGTCCTCGCAATCTTTGCCCAAGCCCAATCGGCCATACTCCTTCCTGCCGATGGCGTAAACTTTTCCTTTTGTGTCGAGTGCGATAGAGTGGTGCTGCGCGCAGCTGATTGCCTTCCAGCTGTACTTGGAGAAGTCGTCCGACTGTTTCGGGCTGTAGTGTGGCGCCAATAAACTTAACCCTGAAAAGATCACAAATGAATACCTCAAGATGAAGGATTGAATGAAACAGGATTGTTCTATTGTGGACTAAGTTTAATTAATTATATTTGTACGCGATCGATTTCGGCGATCGAATACCTCAAGTCGACAAAAAAAATTTAGTTTTTATCCGCTAATTCACAAAATATCAGAATTCATATCACGTTTCAGGGAGAAAAAGGAAAAAATTTGTGAAAAGTTTGCACATCAATATATGTGACCCCGCACGAGAGAATCGCTCTAACTGCCATCTCTCGTTTCAATAGTATTGACTCCTGTGTTTGAAGGCCCATAACTCTAAAACTACTGACCAGAAAAAAAGGAAATAAAGTATGCCATACGCCTGAATCATTTCTACATAAGTTGTATGACTGTCAATCTTTTTTTCCTTAAACCACTTACCACGAAAATTTCTGTTTTTGTTCTTCTATAGATATGCCGTTTAGGTTTCTTCAGTTTTTATGTAATAAAGGTCGCAAACAAGATTTTGATGGAAGCCGATATCTCAGGAACGAATGTTAGCAGGACAATCAAGTTATCATGTAAATAATCCTTATTTACTGTGATACACATCCCTTGAATTTAATAACATTCCGACTATTTGTTAATTTTTAAGACCGAAATAAACATGAACAATATTTTGCGCAGTTTGGCTTGCCTCGCTTGTGGGTTTTGGTGCGAGGCAGTCGAACGAGATGCAAAGTTTTGACGCGATCAGTGAATCCGTTTGAATCCGTGTTTGTAAAAAATTATAATTAATTGTACATATAAACTCCTTATCTATATTTAACTCGCACTACTATTAAAAATTCTGAAATTAAATTGTTCTGATCGTATTGTACTAATTGTAAATAATCTTCCGCTGTCCCAGCTACGTTTCAATTTACCGTTACGATTGACGTAGTGCGCGCTGCACGAAATTTATATCATTCATATCAAATCGCTTCAAAAATTACTTAAAAATTATTATGCAATTCCTTTTCTACAGTCGTATTAAATAAAATATGACGATTGATTACGTGCATATGATGATATTGTGCTAATATTCGTTAATGAGATATCCAATTCCATGAAAATTTTGTTTGCAACCTTTATTACACAAAAACCGAAGAAAACAAAAACGCCAATCTATAGAAGAGGCTCTAAACGCAACCTGAACAAAAATTGAAAATTTTACGGCAAGCGAGGGAAAAAATGGAAAGACAAACGTCAATTTAAACACGTACAAATCGGGACCTTTTCTTATTTCTCTTGCACTCATGTTTACACCGAGAGGCAAAAATGTTGACAGTCATACGACTTATGTAGAAATTATTTAGGCGTATGAGACACTTTATTTCAATTTTTTCTGTTCAGTAATTTTAGAGTTATGCACCTTCAAAAACATGAGTCGAAAAGAGAGATGGCATACTCTAATTAAAAATTTATTTTACAGAGCACGTTATAAAAGCAACAGATAAAAAAACACAAAACAAATTGTTAATAATAATAATATTAAGGACGTACCTATCTGGTTGTAGTTATTCAGTCCAAAGACGTACAAGTCGTCCTTACCCGCAACTTTTGCGAAAGTGGCGTAAGTCCCCGCCCAAATATCGTCAAAGTGCAACTTAAGGTTCGGCTTGGTACTGATCGTATGCGGGACGAGTAGCTTAGCTAGAATCACACACACACAAAAAAAATTAACAAACTTCGTACAACTTAAAAACATAAAAAAATGACAATTATTACTTACTACTTACTACTATTACCAAGCAAATTTAAATTGAGAGCGCAACACTACAACAATGCAATATAATAATAAATTACTAACTAACTAATACCGTAGTAAATAATTTTTCAAGTTTTTCTTACCTAGCTGGTCCTTACCAATTCCACCCCTAGCATTTCTACTACTACTTCTTTCCGACGTTCTACCTAGTTGGCCCTGCTCTGCGCAGCCACACGTAAACACTTCGCCGTGATTGGTCAGGAATACGATATGATCGGCTCCGGAGGCAATCTTTAGAACTACGTGCTCCGACATCATGAGGTACGGAGCCTTCTCGTTACCCCTCGGCGTCAATCCCATATTACCGTGAGAGTCCTACGAATAAATGCAAAATACACGTCTACAAAATTTGACTTTTAGTGTTTTTTTGTAAGTTATTTGGTGTATATTTTTATTAAATTAAGTTTGTAGAAGAAAAGAGGGATTTTTTTAAAGGAAAAACAGTGCCTTTTTGTGCTTCGATTTCATTCCGATTTTTTTTCTCTTAAGCAACTTGCCACAAAAATTTCAGTTTTTGTTCCAGTTGCATTGAGAGTCTCTTCTATGGATTGGCCTTTTTGTTTTCTTCAGTTTTTATGTAATAAAGGTCGTGAACAAGATTTTGATGGAAGCCGATATCTCAGTAATGATCGTTAGCAGGACAACGCAGTTAGCATGTAAATAATCCTTATTTACTGCGATACACATCCCTTGAATTTAATAACATTCCGACTATTTGTTAATTTTTAAGACCGAAATAAACATGAACAATATTTTGCGCAGTCTCGCTTGTGGGTTTTGGTGCGAGGCAGTCGAACGAGATGCGAACTTTTGACGCACTCAGTAAATCCGTGTTTGTAAAATATTGTTGGGTATAATTAATTGTACCTCTAAATTTATTATCTATATTTAACTCACACTACTATTCAACATACTGAAATTAAATTGTTCTGATCGTATTGTACTAATAGTAAATAATCTTCCACTGTCCCAGCTATGTTTCCATTTACGGTTACGAGTGATGTAGTGCGCGCTGCACGAAATTTATATCATTCATATCAAATCGCTTCAAAAATTACTTAAAAATTATTATGCAATTCCTTTTCTACATACTCTATTCTACAGTCGCGTTAATTAAAATATAACGATTCTTTACGTGCTTATCCCATTATTGTGGTAATATTAGTTATTGAGATAACCGTTTCCATGAAAATCTTGTTCACAACCTTTATTACACAAAAACTGAAGAAAACTAAAATGCCAATCTATAGAAGAGCCTCTCCAACAGTACTTTTTACAATAATTAAATATACATTACTTAATGAGTTCAAAAAACATCATTAGTAAAAATAAAATGAATACAAAAATTAAGAAACATTATTAGTTTTCATTCTCAGTAAAAAGTTTCATATGGATCTATTGATAAGATAATATTAGATGTTAGCGACATTTCAAATACGGTTTTGTTAATATTCCAAACAACTGTATTTTTTAAGGCATTGAGAAATAAATAAGTCCACATGAAACATTTTACTCAGAATGACAGTTTAGAAGATATGCGTACACTGTACACCCTAATTTCGTCTATAAAAGATGATTTCTATAGAATAGTAGAGAGTAGAGCGTCGATAAACCGAACTAATAGGGTATTTGACTGTATTAAAAATATGGCTTGTATTAGTCATCCTAATAGATTACAGTTTAAGAAACCTATTTGTTATTACTTTTCAAAAAAAATATGCTTTATTTCTATTAAAAACCAAAATTAAAATTGAATTTTATTCACGTCCTATCACGTGATTGAAAACGCTCTGTAATTGGCTCAGTCTCCAGTGACGTCATTCGTTAGTCCGCTTAGAGCGCGTTCGGTTTGTCAGGGTAGGGTATGGGGAGAGCAATGCTCAGATAACCTGGGTCGGCTGGTTCTCTCTTATATGCAGATAAACGCCGTATGACGTTAGTCCGCCTATTATGCAGCGCGTCACTCTCACCGTACAATACCGGGTTATCTAAACGCGCTCTTATGCTTCTCCCGTTTGAATTTAATAGCACTAAAGTGCCATGTAAGCATAACTTTGTAGGTTAGGATAGCCCTAACCTTAAGCTGTCTGATCAGATGATACCTGGTTCGAAAATACGATAGATAACTTATTCTAGTCAGTTTTACTTATGTCGAATTAATCTTCACAACAAAAAATACTTGTATTGGCCGCTATTTATTTCATTTGGATTTCTACGAGCCAACCACTTTCTTCGCAGTTTCAAATCTTGCGGAACAGCTACAAATAGTTTATGCGGAGTTTTTCTTGACGTATTTCTGCATTGTGGATTTATCCACCATTTATAACCCATTTTTATGTAGAAATTGTGAAAACAACACATCATACAACACAATTACCAAACGGCGACGATGCCGATGCTGACAGACCATATGGGGCGATTTGACATCTACTATTGCGTGACGTCTCGCAACAGAAAGTATCGTTTTGGCGGGACTTTTTGTGATTCAATTTTTATGAAATATTGAGGAAATAATTACGAAAAATAATGCATTTACAATGTAGAGTGAAGAAATAAACACACTAAGATGTTTTTTTAATAATAGTCAAATACCCTATTGTGTAGGGCTTTAAACTCAGACTGTAAACTTTTAATGTATCCAGTAAACTGCATCAAGTAAAGTTACTGTAAAAAATAACAGCTACTCTAAAATTACCGTACTTTTCGTGTGAAATTGCAAACTATCCTGTAAAATTACTGTGATAACGCAGTAGAAATTGAAGAAGATTGCAGTCGAAATGGTAACGCAAGTAACTGCGTAATCTTGTAAAACATTACTCCTGAAATTTATTACAGGAGATTATTTAACTTTTAAGTATTATCGTTATTTTTACAGCGTTTTTTTACTGTAGTTTATACATTAGTTTTCTAATAACTTTACAAACATTTTTCTGTGTACAAACTTAGTAGTTTTTTTCAAATGCCTTCAAAAGTTCAGTCGTTTAAAATATTAACAAAAGGAAAGAGAACGCACATATATTTCAAACAATGCAAAAACGAAGGAAGAAAAAAACACCACAAATATCCCTTACAATAGCAAGAGCCAAATAAATTAATAAAAGTTAATACAAAAATAACAAAAAATAACCATAATAAAAACTAAATGGTGAAGAAATGAACATTATAGTTTCCGAGTTAATAGAAAAAGTCTGATGTGGCCAGGCACATGACAATCATACTATGTATATAT
Source organism: Aphodius sticticus (assembly GCA_963966075.1). Lineage (NCBI taxonomy): Eukaryota > Metazoa > Arthropoda > Insecta > Coleoptera > Scarabaeidae > Aphodius > Aphodius sticticus. The sequence goes on along the minus strand of OZ014506.1, from coordinate 250,842 downwards.
AAAATTAATAGCTTAGCTGCATGAGATTCTTTTTGATCGAGATCGGTCGTCTCTGCATTAAAATAAAACTTTGATACTATTGACAGTAGGTATTGTCAAAACATCGGCGTTTGACACTAGAATACCAGACTATTTTGATATCGTGTCGATGCCAGACATTCACGTGGTAAAATATAGGAATGTCTAGTGTTCTAGAGTTAAAATCATTACTTACACGGAATGTACCCCACGCGTACACCTTGCCGTCTTCTAGTAACGCAGCGGTATGCGAGTCCCCGGCCGATATCTGTTTTACTTTCCCGGGTAAGTCCACAAAGTCGGGTATAAATTCGGAGTCTTCTTTATCGGCTGTCACGCGGCCTAAAGCCCCCTCGTCATTGCATCCAAATGTGATAACCTAAAAAACGCACACTTAAATCGTAAACCTAAATGTCAGTCGGATCGTATTCATACTTTTCCCTCTTTCGTTAAGCAGACCGTATGCATTCCGCCGGCGCATATGTCAACTATTTCGTGTTCGATTTTAACCAAAGCTAGTCTGCTCTTTTCTAAAACATCCGAGCCAAGTCCCAATTGTCCGAAATCTCCGGCTCCTGTAACGTAAACAGCTCCCTCTTTGTCCGTACTGGGAATCGGAACTTCGCCAAGAATAACTGAAATCAAAATAAGTTACGAATTAATTAATTCGTTCATCGTTGATTGTAATAATAGTAATTCTTACATTTCGCTCTCTTTGCCTTGTGGCGACCAAGCTCTGCATTTGTACTACGTCTCCTTTTCGTAGACATTGTTGAAATTAATACTTTACAACTGAAAGAATAATCAAATAAATTATAACTGTGGAAAAGTAGAACTTTTAGTAAGGTTATGTGCAAAGATACTTACAGTTATAGTAAAAGAAAACTGGTTTTCGCCGCCGATATCTTTTGCATCAACGCAAATAACGTTTCTGCTGGTAAAACACGATTAATACAATACGTTCTTACGAAAAACCAACGAAAAGGCCCAAACTATAGACCAAACACGTAGGGCGGGAAAACAACACATGTGCCACGGGCAATATTGCCAACCCATGCGTGCCCCAACCCTTCGACCACTTTTGACTCACAAATTGTAATAATAAACAGTCGAAATAACAATTCCAGTCACGGTTTGCGTCCTATTCGTTAAACGGCTACTATTCCGACATCTCAATCCACAAAACGTAAAAGAAATACAACTTCCAAGCGTTCGAACTGATTCCCCTTTTAAAATACCCGCGCAATATTAGTTCCAACGTCGATTTTTGCGCGCAGAGGGCGCGTCGATCGGCAGTGTCGCAACCGTACGATTGCGAAATTTCCCTAGGAGCGAAAGCTGATCGGGGAATTTTTGTGTCAGCCGATTTGCGACGCTGCCGCCCCTAGGGGAACTTCGTTATCGTACGGTTGAGACACTGCAGATCGACGCGCCCTCTGCGCGCAAAAATCGACGTTGGAACTAACGTTGTGCGGGAAATTTCAAACTAATAACGAATTGAGCGCTTACGATTATTAATTCTCGCCGAAGTTTTGAGTCCGCTTCGAAGGGATTTAGTTTGGAATCACAGTCATACAGCGTCCGGAATCAAGCGTTTTCGTATTATTATCATCGGGGTTCGGTGTTGTTTGTGTTAAAATTGAAACCTAACCTAACTTTTCATTGGAATAATTCGTGAACGCTGTATAGAGAATTACTTTCTAGATTGGAACGAAATAAACGGGAAATGAGGTTTGTGTAATCTTGAATAGATATTTTTAATACAATTTGGACGAAATTTGTATAGTTTTTGCAGTATAAACTATCGCGTTGAGTTAATGCTCGGAACAGTGCTCGCAGCATATAAAATGGTTTCTACAGTTAATAATCAACATGATTGACATTGTATTTGCATTGTAAAGTTCGTTTTTGTATCTGATAAGAATTCTGTATGTTAATGGGTTTTAAAACTTACCGTCGGGCCATTATTTTGTCGCGCCACAAAAAGAAAACAAAATTGCGTTTTGTTGCAAACTAGGTTCACAAATGAATGAGTAGTCCAGTCATTCTAGATTTTGATTCGGAAATCAAATGCAGTTGATAAAACTGATACCGATCGATAGCTTATAGTTCCCGTAATATTATATTAAAATGTTAATATTTTACTACGGAAACCATAAGCTAACGATTGGTATGCGTTTTATTTGACTGCAATTAATCTTCCGAATACAACGTATATTAAAAATCTAGAATGACTGGACTATTGATCCTTTTTCAGTACGCAGGTATAAAATTCTGCGAAAACAACAAATGAATTGCTGCCGATATAATTGCTGTGTCACATTTTTCCGAGGCTTTATAGGGCAACACAATTTATTGGTCTATAAGTAGTATGATACACATAACACAGCTTCATTTATTATTTGTTCTTCAAGTTTACAGACAACATAAGCTTTTAAAATGCATATTCGAACAGTTATTTCCATCTCAGATATTGTCAATGTAGAAAAAAATAAATTCCGACGACGCTAATTATAATTAATCTTTACAACTCTCGATCAACAGTTGTTGATTTTCGCCTTTCCCATTCTGAAATGTTTGCTGCTCGATCTGGGAGTCTCCATCTGGAATTCGTCCATCTGGCAGAACATGATGTACCTTGCGGGTAACACGAGAGCGTCCAGCTCCGCGTTGAGATGACGTCTTATGATATTCTTGCTCGCCGGTATCCCCAACGCAGACGCCATCGTGTCACCGTTGAATGATGGCTCAAGAACTACCAAACCTCCATGGACACCGCTATCTAAAAAATAAATTTTATTGTTTGAAGTGCTTGAAATGATGTTCAAAAATACGTTCGTTTAACGAACATAAAAAAGAACAATTCCAGAGATTATAGTTTATATTTTTATACATATTACAAATTTTCTGTCACCAATAATGGTCTCAGAGTAGCTACTGTATGTAAGTTATTGAAGAAAACTAAATATAATGGGGGCTCTTGCATGATTTTACCTATCTTAACAAATAAAATCCTTAGGTGGTAAGAAAACTGTGTGTAAAAAGACGTACGTCCAACGTTAATGTCAATCTTTTCACATGTTGTAGAATGAGTGAAGGCATGACAATTGCATTGTCACTAGCTCATGTCACGTGGCCTTCAACCAAGCATGCTATGTCACACCAATCACAGCGCGTTCTGGTCTGACTCATATTTAAAGGGACGAGACCGATTTTAATATTATTAATTGTGTACGATCCGATTTTTTTCTAAAAAAAAAAAACGTTCTGGTATACGTTTGGCACTAATAGAACGTATTAATTTTTGATTTTGAGACTTAGTGGGAAATTGTTGTTATAAATGTAATCTTATGCTTAAAATTCAAATTGGAATCTTGTACCTCAATCTCAGATATTGGTCCAGTTCAGCAAAAGCTATCAACTTGATATTTAAAAGCGAAATTTCACAAATTAGACAATACTGAGATTGTTTCATAAAAAAAATGCAATGGGACTGCTGTACTTTAGTTATTATTTATCCATTTTTTGATATTAATTTCCTTGATTCTAGCCGGATTATTGCGAAAACTATCAGCAAATCTGTGGAGGAACCTCTGCGGGTGATGGACGTCCAGTTTCAGGCCTTCTCAGAATGTGAGTACTATAACTTCATAATTAATTAGATGTATGGAAAATGGTGACCGCCAACATATTAAGTTTGTTCCAACACGAAGAAAATACCGTTCAGGTATCGCGTTTTGTGATGGGGACCAGTTATAGTTAAGGTGACCAGATTTTTATTATAGAAAAGCGGGACAGTAGCGGGCGGGGTGGGCAAACCTAAGATTGTCGTACCACAATGTAGGCAATGTCCGAAATATCGAATAATTTTGGACTTTGCTTAAAGTAGGCCGGCAATGCGGACTTTGCCTAGGTAAACCTAGGTACGACTGCATAACGTACTTTGCCGGTAACATATACAATATTCTATTCTGTCTAGTGGTGGATGTAGAATATTTCTGTACGTTTTTGAAAAATCGTAACTGTAATCTGTAAAAAGAATTTATGGATTTTTGAATTGTTTTACGATAATCACAGGACAAAATTAAATTGATTTAGAAAACCAACCTACCTTTTGCTATACGTGTATAAAATTTTGCTAACACGTAGCAACATTTTATATAAATGTAAAGTAAATGGTGATATCCAGGCGGGATGCAAATTTTTAAATAAATCAAAAATTACAGCCACGACCTGGATTCGAACCAGGGACCTTTCCGTTTCTAGCAGAATGCTCTCCCAACTGAGCTACTGAGGCCTATGACATTTGTTAGGGAAAATTGTCATATCCAGGAAAGGAAGTAGTCAACACTACCAAACCTAACCTATCATGACACTTATCAAGTGTCATCTACATGACGTAGGGTTCGCACCAGAAATGTAATTTAACTTCCTTTCCTTGATATGACAATTTTCCCTAACAAATGTCATAGGCCTCAGTAGCTCAGTTGGGAGAGCATTCTGCTAGAAACGGAAAGGTCCCTGGTTCGAATCCAGGTCGTGGCTGTAATTTTTGATTTATTTAAAAATTTGCATCCCGCCTGGATATCACCATTTACTTTACATTTATATAAAATGTTGCTACGTGTTAGCAAAATTTTATACACGTATAGCAAAAGGTAGGTTGGTTTTCTAAATCAATTTAATTTTGTCCTGTGATTATCGTAAAACAATTCAAAAATCCATAAATTCTTTTTACAGATTACAGTTACGATTTTTCAAAAACGTACAGAAATATTCTACATCCACCACTAGACAGAATAGAATATTGTATATGTTACCGGCAAAGTACGTTGTGCAGTCGTACCTAGGTTTACCTAGGCAAAGTCCGCATTGCCGGCCTACTTTAAGCAAAGTCCGAAATTATTCGATATTTCGGACATTGCCTACATTGTGGTACGACAATCTTAGGTTTGCCAAATGTGTGGCCGGCAAACTCCGAAATTCAAAAGGAACCAAATCCAAAGTTGCAAGGAACAATTTCTTAAAATTGAAGACGTCTTGAAAATAGAGCTACCACTTCGCGAAATTAGTGGGCACAGTTTTTCATTTGGAGGGCAAGGGTTTCAAAGATGTCACTGTACCAAAAAAAAGGCACCACTAATTCTTATGCAATTCCAAGTGTCACCATTCGAAACCCTATACTAATAAGTGACATAATTAACACTAAATGCTTTGTATAAGGGTCCCTGTATAATATGTACTCTGTAAAAAGTGTACCATGCAGAAGCCCTCATTCTACCCAAAAAGACCACTCTGATTTTAAGGTTGTCTCTGATTATACCTCAATTTTTTCAGTTGTTTTTTTTTACTTTATCATACGTAGTATGTAAAGTATTGTAATCGTGCCAAACAAAAATTTTTTGATTTTAGCGTAAATATGTCTTTTTGGGTCCCCTGAACATTTTTAATAATAATAATAATAATAATTTATTTAAAGCCCAATAGTATACAGATATACCAAAAAAGGACACACACTAGAAAGTATTTACCTAATGATAACATGATATAATAATAATCAAGAATGTATTAAATGACAATAGCACCTTCAAGTAACACATCAATCCTACAATCCTACAAATATAATCCCACAACCGCCACACGCCCAAGCGACGTTATATGTACGTACATAAGCAAGGAATTACAAAACAACCAATATTCACAACATTATGCAAACCAAGTCAATAAAGACTATCGTAATTGATACATTTTTCCCCCTTTTCTTACAATACATTATACTGTGTTTCCACAGAGCGCAGCACTGATGAGACGGATGCACTAAATAAATCGGGCACTTGAGGCAACTGATTAAAATTGTCGCACATTCTATGTATCGGTGAACTTTTCATTATGTTAGTTCTAGGGGTATTCAAGTACGGTACGTTTAAACAAATATTACTCAGAATAAGGGGGCAATCAACATGACCAGGCATGAGACCACAAAGAAACCACACAGACGCCAAACCTCTACGCACCTCCAATGCACTGGCCAGAAGATGGCTGCCATCTACTCCTCGTGGAGAATATATCCCATCACTCATAAAGCACATATATTTAAGGAATCTTCTTTGTACAGCCTCAACTGCATCTATCTGAGATGTATAGAATTTATAATAATTTTTGACCAAGGTACAAAAAATGTCTGTGTGTGTGTACCCGTCTTTTCTTTTGTGGCGACGATTCCGGAGAAACTACTAAAGGTATCGGGACGAAACTTCGTATTTAGAAGTTGCATTACCAAACTTAGAGCTGAAAAGCTTTCTGTTGAAAAGGGTCCAAAGGAACTGGAGGTTTAGTCTTAGCATTTTTGAAAGATTTTGCAAATAAGCTGCCATTTCTGGAATTTCGTCGAAATAGTTAAATAATAAATTAAAGTAAAGGAAATTCTGAATAATTTATGACTATGACATTTTTTGGTAAAATTAATAGTTTAGCTGCATGAGCAAATTCTATTTTATCGAGATCGCTCGTACTGCATTAAAACTAGTTAACCAGGATTTGTCAGATATTGTGATTCTAATGACAGTAGGTAGTGTCAAACGCTGATGTTTTGACAATACCTACTGTCAATATAATCAAAATATCTTAGTTCTAGTAGTTTTATTTTACTGCAGACATGGCCGATCTCGATCAAACAGAATCTCATGCACCTAAACTATTAATTTTATATATGGTATGATAAACTCATGTGGCTCATGTGATAAACTCTGGCCACATCAGATTTTTTAATATGAAAGTTTATTTTATTTGTGATTGTTCTGTAAGAGGCAATAAATTATTAATACAAATTAATTTGTTTTTCTTCTACCGCAAACTGGGCCTCGTACTCGTACATAGAATATTGACAGTATGATAGTAATGCGGCAGGTTATTTCGGAGTTTGCCTGCTACACATTTGCCAAACCTAAGATTGTCGTACCACAGTGTAGGCAATGTCCAAAATATCGAATAATTTCGGACTTTGCTTAAAAAAGGCCGGCAATGCGGACTTTGCCTAGATAAACCTAGGTATGACTGCATAACGTACTTTGCCGGTAACATATATACCGTGTTCCCTGTAATTTAATGTATTGCTAAGATTCTGTGTTTTCTATTGTTTTCTATATAGGTTTCTGTATATTCTTGTTTTGCGACTAAATGACAGGGGATACTGATTCCAATAAAACTTTGAAATTGTGCAATTTTGATTGTAAATGACAGAAGGAACTGCTTTGTAGTCATTTAGCTTAGAGTCTAGATGTTAACAAAAATGAATATTAATTCATATTTAGTATGGTATGTAAGTTACCTAAATGAGTAATTCATATTTGGTCTTATCTTGTCTGGTCACCTTAGTTATAGTAGTAGTAGTAATAGTAGCTATTTTATATAACGAATTTCAGCATTTTTTTTAGAAATATCTTGTCACGATGGACAACTCAATGATAAAAAGTAGCGTTTGTATCGTACCTAAACGGAATTTTAATTTGTTGTTGGAACAGACAATTATTATTTTCTAATTTACCTTAATTCAAAACATATGATAATAACAACACAAAAGTGTATTTGGCCTGCCACGACAAATTCATTGGACAAAATGCTGTTAGTTTGTCTTTCAACATTGTATATACTACACATACAGTGTCCCACTTAAGAGTGTAACACCTTCATATCTTTTTATTATTAGTCCAATTTTAGTAATTTTTTCGATCAAAAATAGAACACTATTGCTCTATTTGCTGCCAAAAAAACTAATTGCCTTCTTTAATGCATCTTATTATATGTAGAAACTGTTGTTATTTTTCTTTTAGTGTTTAATTGCTGCTAGTTTACTTTTTCTTTTAAACTTGTTTACTGTATCAGATAATTTGGTCTCGATATCAGCTGTTCGCTGTTTAGAGAACCTATTAAAAAAAAAATGCAAAGCACCTTGTGATGGCAAAATAAATTCCAAAAATCAAGAAATCACTTTAAAGATTTTTTTATTGAAAAATTTTACTAGTAATAATTGTTCAGAATTGCCCAAAAGCCCTAAATCTGAAATTTCATGAAAATTAAAAAATATTGAAATGTTCTTCAAAAATAATTCTCAGTCCGTAAATATTATTTACATAGGCAGCTGCGCTTAAAAAAGTGTGCTGTGGAAATTTTGTTTGAAACAAAACCTGAACTGTGTAACTGCTTTGTCGTATTTAATTAAGATAAGATGTTGCCATGTTTGTAGGTTACTTTTTGTATAAAAGCCTTTATTATTCAATAGAAATTTAATAAATAAAATTTAAAAAAATTTCTGTGACAGTTCAGGTTTTATTTCAAACAAAATTTCCACAGCACACTTTTTTAAGCACAGCTGTCTATGCAAATAATATTTATTTATGGAGAAAATTTCAATATTTTTTAATTTTCATGAAATTTTGGACTTAGGGTTTTTGGACAATACTGAACAATAATTACTAGTAAAATTTTTCGATAAAAAATCCCTAAAGTGATTTCTTGATTTTTGCCATTTATTTTGCCATCACAAAGTGGTTTGCATTTAAAGAAGGCAATTGGTTTTTTGGCAGTAAATTGTGTCCTATTTTTGAAAGAAAAAATTACTAAAATTGGACTAAAAATAAAAAAGATATGAAAGGACACACTGTAGAATGGTAAAAAGCTTTTCATGATTAATTTTACACATGACAAAATGCATTTAGAACCAATTTAGAACCACACATGATAGCACCTCACCATTCATAGATTATTACGCCACCTTTCGTTGAAAAAAATCAAATTTTCAACAATATCCATATAGAAAATTTAACTCCAACACTTGTAGACCCACCATCCAGTGATGTATTACCTTTAAGATTGTCCGCATATTCTCCAAGGTCAATATTCCGTGCCCACCTTATGAAGCGTTGGTTCGTCCATACCAAGGGGTCCGTATCCATGTTCTCGCATTGATGCCTCCTAACAGCCAACGCCTATTACAAAATTTACGGCACAAATTACAAAAATAGCTCAAACAAACTTTTAACGAGTCTCACCTGTCTGTCATATTTTACGATACGAAGCAGGTGGATCCCGTGAACTATCGACGCCTGGTGGAATTTCCTGGTAACACCCAGATACTTCTCCAGTTCCTTTTTACTCAGGTGCTCCAGAACTCTGGCGTCGACCAAGTTCGTCGCAAATCCGTCGGCGTACTAAACGAGATAACCGCAAAAGATTAGGTGAATTTTTTTGGAAATAAGGTACGCGTACGAACCTGCGACAGGCCTAAGTCCGGTAACCATTCGCTCGAGACCCACGTGTGTCCCAGCTGCGCTATGTAATTATATCGTATCATCTCGGGATGCCGATGTTCCTCGATGGCCAGTCGCAACTTTTTCCTGTGCATCGGATGCGTTATGCCCAGTCCGCATTCCAATTCGAAATCGCTCAGCTCCAAGAGGACCTACCATATTAATATTAGTTATATTTAATATTTGAGTAAAGCAACTAACTTTCGTACTACTGATAAGTTCGCAAGATTTACAAGCTATTAAAAATATATGTTCTATAAACGCTTCCATGGTAATGAGAATTTCAATTGAAGTAAATGAGAGGGTTATTAAACTAAACCAGCGTTCTCATTTTTGGTTGTTTATTTTCTAGACAAAAGGGTAATTGAATTAAACCAGCGTTCTCGTTTTTTGTTGTTTATTGTCTAGAAAATAAAAAAACAAAAATGAGAACGCTGGTTTAATTCAATAACCCTCCCATTTACGTCTATTAAAAATGCAAGAAAAAATTGTTGTTAATTAAGGTTTTACTGATTTGTTTTACGATAAACCAGTCGTATCAAATATGACACACTATTTCCAGTGTTTTAACGAATAATCAAATTGAACAGCAAAGCTTAATTCGATAGTTTAAACGTTATACGGGGTTTTTAAAATTAACGTATCAGATTTAAAATGTTTTTACACCAACTGTAGGACATATAGAAGTTGCATGTATTGAAAATAAAAGAAATCTTCGGCCAAATCTATACCTTTTCAAGTTCAAATTGGCACTAATCAAATTCAAATTGGGACTAATCAAAATCAAAATGACAATTAACAAATTCAAGTTGTCATTAAATAATTTTAAATTAGCAGTATCATACGATTAAATAGAACTAAGTAAATAATGTTATTCATACTATATTTTAAAACAATAGCATGGACATATTAAATAAACAACATTTGCTACATTAATTTATTTAAAAGTAATATTCTCCATATGCTGCTGGAATGTATTTTTGAATATGGGCTATGAAGCACAGTTGGCCATTGATTGTGTTTGATTATTCTGAACAATATTTTCTAACCGGCGCATTCTGTATTCAGCTTGGGAGATATTATGCCGATCTTCTCCTGCTAAAACATCTCTTAGGTTATCTGCCAAGTTTCTCAAACAATGTTTCACAAATTCGTTTGCTTCTGGTTTTTTAAATGATCTTAGCTCATAGCATTAATTTCAGATGATTATAAAATCTTTTCTTTTAATTACTGGAGAATTATCTTTGGATTTCTTTCAATTTCATTCGAAAGAAAAGCGACGATGTTTGTCTGTGATTTTAACTCTGCGTTAACCTCCAAGCTGTTTCTCTGGAACGTCTTGATTTTTCACCCATCTATGCGCCGTTCTTTTTGCAACTCCGAGATCATTTGCAAGATTGCGCCAATCCCCGTTAGAATTATAAACAGCGCAAATTTGTTATCTTGAGTTTATGGCGTCAACTTCTTTTATATAGAACTTCTTTTAACTTTTTCTTCGACTTCTTTTATTATGAGAACGTGGAAGGGTTCTTTTAAGATGTTAATTTGAATTGACAAATAAATTATTTAATGTCAACTTGTTGTCAATTAGTTATTTGTGATCTTGATTTTGATTAGTGCCAATTTGAACTTGAAATAGTATAGCTTAGTGTTTTTTTATGATTTTTAAGGACGCTGAATCAAAATGTGCTTGAAAACATGGCAATATTCAAAATGGCGGACCAGAAAATTAGAATTAAGGGAGAATTTAGATTTTTTATTCGAAAATTTCAAATTTGGTAACATATTTACGAACATTTCTGATATTTTCCCAAAAAGTAAAAAAAAAAATCATTGAAAACTAGACCCGCAAACCCTTGACCATGACACTGTGTGAAAATCCGCGGTCTGTGATTGGCTTTTTTCTGGGTTTTGGTTAAATTTAGTCTACAACGACTGAACTATATTGTAAAAACGGCCCTAAATAAACTATTTATTTACCTTTCCGCTCTTTATATTCTCCGCGCACCTCGTGCCGTACTGCGGCATGCCGAGCGCCACTTCGAGCCAGGCGACGACCGTCGGCGCTCGCCACCGCTCCATCGGCACCGAAGACGCCTCCCTAAGCAGTTTCAACTTCTCCGCATAGCCCTCTTCTGTTAAAGGAGACCAATTACGATACGCTTCTAAATTGCTCTCACCTATACAGACGTACGCTTAATGGCAGAATGTGTTTGCGAGAGAGAGTGTGTTTGTGTGTGTGCGAAAAGAATCGCTTGCGTTCGTATTCGCAGCGCTCAAGGCGAAACTTACTGTTATCGTGAAGGGACTGCGACTTGTTGCGGTTGCGGGAACGCGCGAAGACCCTCGATATGCTGCCCCACGTACCGCCGCGGCCGCCGCCCACCCTGCCGTGGCTGTTCTTGAAACGGCGTCCGAGCTGCGCCGGTTCCTGGTCCAACGGCGAGCTTAGCTGTTCGACAGACCTACGATAATGAGTAAATTAGTTGATACAGTCAACAAAATATTTAAATGAAAAAGGAAAAATCTGAAAGGACTGTAATAAACCAATACGGCAAAGAAGAAAAATTTCCAGCAATAAAACTAACAACCTATAGTCAAACTTCTCTAATTTCATATCTCCAATATTTTTTGCCAACAAATGGTTTCAACACTTTATATGTATACAGATTTTTATCTCTTTAAGTTGAATTTCTATTTCTTGAAAATTTCTTTTACTTGAACTAATTGTTTATTTATGCGTAGCCAAACCTAACTCAATTATTTCGGGACTATTTCAGTCCAGTCATCAATCAATAATAGCTTATGGTTTGCATAATAGCATATTAAAATGTTTAGAATCATAGTTAATAGGAACATATGTTATTAATTAAAAAATGGTGCCTGTCAAACATTAATCCTTCTTTCCTCAAATATCACTCACTTAATCTCAAAACTAAATATACCACACTAGCAGACAAAATTTACCATCAAAGGGATTTGGGAACCTATACGAGAAATATGGAAAATGAACAGTTAATTTTGTATAATAGGGTATTTGACTGTATTAAAAATATGGCTTGTATTATAGTCATCCTAATAGATTACAGTTTAAGAAAACTACTATTTGCTATTACTTTTCAAAAAAAATATGCTTTTGTTGTATTAAAAACCAAAATTAAAATTGAATTTTATTCACGTCCTATCACGTGATTGAAAACGCTCTGTAATTGGCTCAGTCTCCAGTGACGTCATTCCTTAGTACGCTTAGAGCGCATTCGGTTTGTCAGGGTAGGGTATGGGGAGAGCAATGCTCAGATAACCTGGGTCGGCTGTCTCTCTCTTATATGCAGATAAACACCGTATGACGTTAGTCCGCCTATTATGCAGCGCGTCACTCTCACCGTACAATACCGGGTTATCCGCTCTTGTGCTTCTCCCGTTTGAATTTAATAGCACTAAAGTGCCATGTAAACATAACTTTGTAGGTTAGGATAGCCCTAACTTTAAGCTGTCAAATCAGATAATACCTGGTTCGAAAATACGATAGATAACTTATTCTAGTCAGTTTTACTTATGTCGAAGTAATCTTCACAACAAAAAACACTTGTATTGGCCGCTATTTATTTCATTTGGATTTCTACGAGCCAACCACTTTCTTCGCAGTTTCAAATCTTGCAGAACAGCTACAAATAGTTTATCTGGAGTTGTTCTTGACGTATTTCTGCATTGTGGATTTATACACCATTTATAACCCATTTTTGCATTTACAATGTAGAGTGAAGGAATAAACATACTAAGATGGTTTTCCAATAATAGTCAAATACCCTATTGATTGAAGTATTTTCTTGTAATTTCATGTCAACCGGTCAGATGACGTTAGAAATGCCCGTTCTAATGTCAAACAGATGATTGTCGATTGAGATGAGAAATGTCCGTCCTAATGTCAAATGATCGGTTGACGTGGAATTGACAAAAATTAAATGAATCAATTATTGATTATACAAAATTAACCGTTTATTTTCTCGTATAGGTTCCCGAATCATTTTGATAGTAAATTTTGTCCGCTACGATGTGGTATTTTAGTTTTGCGATTTAATAATAATAATAATAATAGTATTTATTTGCCCAACAGAACCAATTACAGGACAATTTTCAGGAAAGTATTACATAATACATGTATCTAAAAATTATAAAATTAATTTATTATTTATTAATTATAAAATTATATTATTAATGAGCGAGATTCGAGGAATGAAGGATTAAAGTCGGACAGGCACAATTTTTCAATGGTTTTTAATTAATTACATATTTTTGTATTAACTATGATTCTACTAACATTTTCATATGTTAATTATATGTTAGAATATGTTAGAAAGTATATCAATAATCTGGAATGACTGGACTAGAAAGTAAAAACTAGGCTCACCTGGATAATACTGTAGACCCAACAGATTTTGAAAAAGGTGGTGCATTTGCCGGTGATAAGGTTGGACTAGAATCTTTTGTAGAAGCGGCTGAAAATAAGCAAAAATTAAATTTTAGTATTCCTTAAGGAGAGCAATTACTTACAAATATAGCAGAAACAATAAAATCTTATAGCTAAGCATGATTTAAAACCTAAGCTTTTAAATATCTCTATTCGAAATGATCAATTAAAAAACAGAATGAGTCTGTTACACAATTTGAAGCACCTGCCGTTTAGCTCCAAAGGAACAGCATTAAAGATTTCTGCTTTATATAAAGTAATTGAAAACAATAACAGAATCCATGCACTCGCTTACATTGATACATGTGAGGCGGGGGTATGGAAGAAACGATGGATATCGCATCTACGTCTATATCGTTGGCGATCCTTATAGCAGGAGTGCCGTCGATGGTAGAATCCGACAGATTGCCTCCAATGGAGGTGGCCCCACTCTCACGATCCGAGTTCACGCGAACCCCAGAATCGGCACTGCAGCTGCCCCTGTCGCTCGTCAGCAGGCCCAGGCTGTGGGCGGTCGTCGGAAATCCGCCCGAACTGGGCGTAATCGCGCCCCCGTTCAAACTGTGCCTCGGCATCGACACCACAGATTCCTGATCGGAGAAGCAACCGCTCGAGGCGAGCTGTCTTCTTACCTGCGTACGCATTAATTTATCATTTAGTTATTATTATTTAGTAAGAAATTAATTAATTAATTTTTTATCTAAATGATTTTTTTACTCTTGTATTTGTGTAACAATAAAATAAAAAGACTAATATATAGGCTTTAAGAAATCAAAATTTCCATATAAATAAGTTGTTGAAGTTGTCGTAACTTAATCTAAATATACTTTTTTTTTTTGTTAAAAAATTTGTATTCTGGTTTAAAAAAATTAAGCATCATCTTAATACAGGTGTCAGTGTTTGCAATAAATAAATCAATCAACATTCTTAATTATCATTAATGTTCATTTATATTAAATTACTCTGTTACAAACGAATATCTAAATTTTTGCAGCAAAAAAACAGTACTGCATTTAAAATTAAAAAAAAAATTTCTACAAAAATTCCAATCAAAATTCGTTCAAATTTTTTTACATGTATACAGGGTGAGTTATTAGTATCCCGGCGGTCGATAGTTAATAAATCGTTTGAGAAAGAAAAAAATATTTTATACAAAAGTGTTTGACTCACCATTTTCTATAACGTAAAATTATTTTCATTTATACAAGGTGTTGCATATAGGTGTGACGGAAAGTATGTAAATTTTTTTAAATGGAACGTCCTGTATATTTTATTGTAGTATGAATACTACTAACTAAATTTGTGTATCCAACCATGTATGTTGCTAAGTCACAGCGTTAATAGTTCCAGCGATATTCATCTGTTTTTCAAAAATATCCCCGTTGCAGGATCTTTTTAAAAACTTTGTAAAAAAGACATTTTTGCCGATTTTGTCTAAACTATGTGAGACAATAGTCAAAGCCCTACATACTCGCTGATAGTATCCATTAGTGTTCATTAAACTTAATAAATTTTGATGTTTTTCAAATAGCTTTTTCTGGAGTTTTTTAAATGGAACACCCTGTATAATATGTGTCAGCTGTAATAGCCCTTTACATCTAGTATGAGTTATGATATACACCAAATGTTACTATTTTTTGTGATGTTAGCAATTCAACGAAAATGTAATGCAATTGTAAATTTTAATATTGCTGTGAATAAGGTATTTGGTAGTTTGATGTAAAGTCTTCAAGTGGCGATAGAAGAGATAATTTAGAAACGATTTAACCAGCTTGATCCTTATACAAAGTATTACCGTTATCAACATATTAACAATTTTGTATGAAATTTTGTAAGTATATTTTGCCGTCTATCGTATGGCACCCGAAGACGCGATTTAGAAATTTCAAATTACTGCTAAAGTAAACCCCAAACGCTGTACTCTTAGGTTAACTATCGTGAAAATTTGTTGACTTCGGAGTGTTGAAAATCTGATTTTCTTTGATGTGATTTATGTGCTCACACACACAAAAACCAAATATGCAACAAAAACAAACTGAAAACTGGCATCTTTAGATTCAGATTTTCATTCATAACAAAAAAAATCTATAAAACACTTCCAAATAACTCACTTTCCATTCACATTATCAATATTACTCATACAATCATTCATATTATCCGAATTTTGAATTGTCTCTCCAGAAAAATAACCTATTTTAAACCAATTAACAATAGTAAGCAGATATTTTTGGTTGTTTTTTTGTACTGAATTCAAATCTGTTTTCAACCGTAGCTCATCAAGTGAGGTTTTAGCGTTTCTGTTTGTTTTTGTGTATGAGCGCAGATACCATTACAATGAAACATCTCCGCACAATTTTCACACAAGTGAACAATTTTTCATGATAGTCCCCCTAAAATTACACTGTTTCTGGTTTACTTCGGACCCCAACTGAAGTTACTAGGTCTTCAGGTTCGCTCACTGCACGTTTGTAAAAATTGCAAAACATACTTATAAAATTGTGTATCACCTTGATAACCGTAATACATTTTATTTTAATAAATTTAGTTAAATAGATTCTAAATGGCTTCTTCTAAAACCCTTTAAATATTTTACATCATGCTAGCCAGCACACTGTATACAGAGCAATAGTAAGATACTAAATACCATACTACTCTTTAAATTGCAAATATCACAAAAGGTAGTAAAAATAGATATACGATATAGTGAATATAAATTAAAAAGAACTTAAGGAACATTTCAATTAGCAAATAATATACAGGGTGTTCCATTTAAAAATGTTTAAAAACTAGTGCATGCTACGATCACCCTGTATAGCGCATCTAATTTTTCATGACATCAGCATCTAGCTATGGGCTTAGTTATAATGTGACAAAATTTTTAGGACAATATCTGCAAAAATGTAGTATTAACGTAGTTTTTAAGAAAGGCCTGCAATTGCCAATTTTTTGACAAACAATTGAATATCTCAGAAACTAGTTACTCTACACAGGTACAACTTACACAGTTGGAAAGACAACTTCCTTAGTATTCATAATATGGTATGACATACAGGGCGTTCCATTTAAAAAAATGTACTGACTTTCCGTCACGCCTAAATGCAACACCCTGTATAAATGAAAATAATTTTACGTTATGGAAACTAATGAGTCAAACAACTCTTGTATAAAGCATTTTTTTATTTCTCAAACGATTTGATGACTATCGACCGCCGGGATACTAATAACTCACCCTGTATATGTGTTCAATAATTCTGTTTGTTCATTAGTACGAAGAACAAAGTAAAGTAAAAGAATTGTTGTAAGAATTGTTCGTACTTCTGTAACTGTTTTTTCCTTGGCTTTCATAGTAAAGATAGACTTACTACTTAAAAATGTTCCCCTGCATCACAACTGATATAAAAAAATCTAGTTTTCTTAAAGTTACCAAAACCTTTTCGACCAGTGTTATCTACAACATTCCTATATGGAAGTAAAATATATTTCAATCTCCATGTACTTTTTTACTCAGACAGCAATACCGTTAAAAAATTTACAAATTTAGAGCATAAAAACAAAAATTATAGCCTATAAACTCATCATAAACAAAAATAGCAGCGTTTTTCACTTACCTCTTTCACTGTGTAATTACTTACATCTTGTAATTGTTCTTGCGTGTGTTGGAGCTGCAGATCTTTAGCGTTCAGCTGCGCAGCGAGCAACAAGCTTCTTTCGGCTTCGTCCCTTGCGTGTCTGAGCAAGCTCCATCGTTCCCTCTCTCTCTCTTCCCTCTCCGTCGAGAGCTGCTGCAGGGAGCTTGCGTTGTCTCGCATGCGCTTAAAATCGTATAAACGAATCTATTAGAAAAGTCTGTTAATAATCGAGAACAAATAAATGTCGCAAGAAGTGCAAGACGGATTAAAAAAATCTTTGTTTTTAAGTTGCGTTTGATTTCGTGGTAGTTTTGTTTATATTTTTT
Source organism: Aphodius sticticus (assembly GCA_963966075.1). NCBI lineage: Eukaryota > Metazoa > Arthropoda > Insecta > Coleoptera > Scarabaeidae > Aphodius > Aphodius sticticus. Next base: position 233,096 of record OZ014506.1, on the reverse strand, counting down.
TTTTGTTTTGTTTATTTGTAAATAGGGGCATTCCATAGTGATGATTGGGACATTTTAACTAATTTTGTGACACTTGGTTATATAATGTTTAATATAAGCTAATATAAGAATATTTTCTCCCAAATGTATAGCAGTATTATATTTATTTTAAAGTAATATTTAGATAATCTTGTCAGTCGTGAATTTGGGACAGCCTCTATGTTTTTGTCCTAACTTTATACAACAGTAAATAAAAGAGAACGAACTCACCTGTTCATAATTTCTAATAAAATCCCTCAACTGCTTTTCCTTATCTTCGATAGTATCGTAGAGTTGCTTCATTTGATGAAGCAACTCAAACTTTTCAGCCTTCAACCTTCTTCTATCAGATTTTAACGCTAAAAATAAGTCACACTATACATTTTAAGCAAGGACATTTAAATACACAGAAATGTTTGTTTATTTCCAAATTATTGTCCGCAGATATCGCCCTTTTAACTTACGAAACTTACGTAAACTTACATGATAGCGCTTCCTTGGTCAACTGCAACTCTATCTGTAACGATTGAAACCTCTTAGGTGATACCGAAGTTTCTTCAACATCGTTTCCAACAATGCTACTACTCGGAGAGGTTATGTTTTCTACCGCAGGAGTTTTCTTGTCGCTTAGAAGCGAAAACGCTCCGGATACCACAAGCCTCCTGAGCCGAGTCACTTCCGCTTGTAATTGTTCATTTTCCACTCGCAATCGCCTTATTGCTGCACTGGTAGCAGTTGAACCTTTCGGTATGGCCAAAATTGCCAATTCGTCTTTGCTGCAGTTTGAATTTTGAGGGGAAATTGGCGGAGGAGAATCTACGAGAAAAATATGACTATTAGTTTCATAAGTTCAGTTTCCTACTAATTGTGGTGTTATTGTTGGTTATTGTTAATAATGTAATAGCAAACTTACGACGAAAATAGTGGACATTTTCAAAATATTCGTTGACAGTCAGGGTGTGCAACCTGAAGTTCGAATATCCCTGACCCGCCGTTTAGTGTTTTAGGTTATGCGAAACGAATTTTATAATGCAGAAATACGTTAAAGATATGCATCTAAACTTACAACAACTTTTAAAAGAGTAATTCAATTAATTACAGTCATTTTACTAATTCTTGGGGGCACACAAACATTACGTCCAAGAAAACATTGGTACCCCTGATGTGCACGAAATATTTGAAAACGCGCAACTGATTAATTTAATTAAAACTTAAATTACGAATTAACTATACAGGATGTCCACACGGAACACGATGTACTATCGTGAGCAAAAAAGAATTTGAGCTTACATTTAATGTTTACAGATTTAAATAGAATAATAAGAATGATTAAGTACGTAGGCTTTCACGGCCAGAATCATTTAGAAAATAAGAATGATGTAATAAAATTTTAACAAGAGTTTACGTAAAAATTAACAACCTAATATTTTCACCAAATTATTACTACTGTTATTAGGTGTCCTCTCCACAACTCCCTGAAGATCCTACACTGTGTCATAGTTTCAAAGATGTTGGCTTTCATAAAGCCCTATTAAAAAGAAATCCATGGGGTTTAAGTCGGGTGATCTGACGGGCCACCTAATGGCAGTTTTTCTGATAATTAAATAAGTTAATAAGTTATACATGGTTGTAAAGCATTTTCCATATTCTATTTAAATCTGTAAAAAAATCAATACGGCGTTCATAACAATGAAAAAAGTTGCATATAGCCCAGACAAAGCTGATAGACAAAAACATTTTTTGATACCAAAAATGCTTTCAGATTATACTCTTACGTAAAAATAAAAAAAAATTGTGTTTCCAATTATCGTAATAGCAAAAAGATTCAGGAAAAAGAAATTTACAGTTTTGACTTTTTTCGTAATATCTGGTAATCCAAAATTTTTGAAAAGTAAAAACTGTTCTGAAATGGGGCTACATTTATGCAACTTTTGTGTACACTGCCGCTCATGGAAGTTCGGACACATAGTAAACATATAGGAAATAATGATAAAAGCACTGATAACGTAGCAATAGGCACCTATATTTCTACCAAATAGCGAACACATTCTTAACGTTGATTTCCTGTAACATACGACATCATTAATGTGCTAATTTAAAATAATTTTTATATTTAATTATTATACAACCATTATGCTGTTTTGTAACTGGTTGTTGGGAATTTTCTAGTTTCCATTAAAAAGGATTAAATGCGAAATAACAAATAGAGTCATAAATGCTGCATCTCAGACACATGTTGCGACCCCAATTTTACCAGATTTTTGCATCAAATGCTCGAATTCGTATTGAAACTAGGCTGTGCCAGCAATCTGTAGTTTGCCCAAGATAACTCTGTCACGCGGAAGACATCATGCGACACGGAAAGCCAACAAGCAAGGAACAGCGTTGTGTAATTATCGCTTTTCATCAGGAACGATTGTCAGTTCGTGAAAATGCAAGTCAACGATAAGTGAGTCTATGATAAGTGACACTCTTCACCAATATGAAGAAACATGGAATTTGGATAACTTGTTCGGTCGGGTCTATCACGAATAACTTCCCAAGCGGATGAAGAACGATTAGAATTAATTTTTAAGCAAAACAGATCACCTCTGAAGTCAATCGCGATCGTGAAAGACCAATTTTCGTAAGCATAGGGAAACGACGTCTCCAAGCATGGACGCGTTGCCGTACGAAAACCATTGCTTCGTCGGGGAAATCGTCAGAAACGACTTCAGTGGGCACGAACATATCGAAGTTGGACAAATGAAGACTGGAAACAGTAGTGTCTGACGATTTTCCCTACCAAGCAATGGTTAGCGTACGGCAACGCGTCCATGCAGATTTTCCGCTTGGAGACGTCGTTTCCCTGTGCTTACGAAAATTGGTCTTTCACGATCGCGATTGACTTCAGAGGTGTGGTCAATTTTCTGTTTTGCTTGAATATTAATTTTAATCGTTCTTCATCCGCTTGGGAAATTATTCGTGATAGTCCCGGCCGAACACGTCATCCAAATTCCTTCGTTCTTCATATTGGTGAAGAGTGTCACTTATCGTTGACTCACTTATCGTTGACGTATTTCTTGCATTTTCACGCACTGACAATCGTTCCTGATGAAAAGCGATAATTACAGGACGCTGTTCCTTGCTTGTTGGCTTTCCGCGTCGCATGATGTCTTCCGCGTGACAGAGTTATCTTGTGCAAACTACAGATTGCAGGCACAGACTCGTTTGAATACGAATTCGAGCATTTGATGCAAAAATCTGGTAAAAATGGGGTCGCAACATGTGTCTGATATGCAGTATTTATGACTCTATTTGTTATTTCGTATTTAATTCTTTTTAATGGAAACTACAAAATTCCCAACAACCAGTTACACAACAAAATTATTTTAAATTAGCACATTTGATGATGTCGTATGTTACTGGAAATCAACGTTAAGAATGTATTCGCTATTTGGTAGAAATAAATCCTATATGTTTACTATGTGTCCGAACTTCCATGAGCGGCAGTGTACATCATATTCCGTTAAACATCTGTATATTATACCTTTATCTCCTTGTTGGCTGGTCGATGGTTTCGGCGAATCCATCGTGCAAAGACTCGAGCCATCATTTCCAATTTCTCCCGGACTGCAATGTTCGTCGCTATTAACATTTTTGATTCCCAGCTCGTCTATATAAAGTTCTTTGCTATCTTCATTTCTTATCATTGCGATCGATTGTTTATGCTTTTGTACATCAGTTTTTTGATCATCGTACTCATCTAGATCTGTCAAACGTGTTGTGCTACACAATACCGTATTATTATCTCTGGATTCTATGGAAGATGCGGCGCCTCTCTCGTATTCATCTAGACAGGGTGTATCGCTCATAACAACGGTTAGTTGGGGGATACTGCTGTCGGAATCGGTAGATTTTATGACCGATAAATATTCCACAGCCTCGTGTACTTTGTCGCTATTCAATTCGTTTCTATTCGGGGAACCACCCTTGACGAACTGTGTCCGCATATTGCTCGAATGTTCGTCTACCATTTTACGAATTTCTGAAACAAAATATATATATAGGTTTTTTTACCTCCAATGTTACGTTACCTATAGCAGACAATCGTTCAATTGGTAGGAAGGTTTTTAAATGATGATATATGTGAATTGAAACAAATAAAAGTCGATTTAAGAAGAAAAAATAATTTAAAAAAGCCCACACACACATTAATTTCTATTTTGAAAGTTGTGAAAATAACTTTTGAATTACCTCACCAATTTTTGTCCACGGAAAAGGTGTTGAATAGGAAAAAAATAAAATAAATTTAATGATTACAAATAAATAAAAGTAGGCCGATTTTTTCCAAAATTGGTATTAGAGACTACCTTTTACTTTTGAACAACTTTTCCGTAACTTATTTCCATAATCATCTCAAATTAAATGCACTTTATGTCTTGTACCATTTAAAGTTCTTTCAATTTTCTGAACACCGCGTATAAAATATGTTAAATGTTTCTATCCCAATCTTACTCTAAGAACTAGCAAAATTTTTTATCAAGAGTAACTTTTTTCGATAAAATTAAAAATAAAGAAGTTGGACAACACCTTTTTCGTGGACATACTGTAGGTTGGCGTTTTTGTTTTCTTCAGTTTTTGTGTAATAAAGGTTGCGAACAAGATTTTCATGGAAGCATATATCTCTGTAACGAATATTAGCACGATATCGAGATATGCACGTAATCAATCGTCATATTTTATTCAATGCGATCGTAGAAAAAGAATTGCATTATAATTTTTAAGTAATTTTTAAAGCGATTTAATATGAATGATATAAGTTTCGTGCAGCTACGTCAATCGTAACGGTAAATGGAAACGTAGCTGGGACAGTGGAAGATTATTTACTGTTAGTACGATACGATCAAAACAATTTAATTTCGGAATTTTGAATAGTAGTGCGGGTTAAATATAAATAATGAATTTAGATGTACAATTAAATTATACCCAACGATATTTTACAAACACGGATTCAAACGGATTTACTGATCGCGTAAAAACTACGCATCTCGTTCGACTGCCTCGCACCAAAACCCACAAGCGAGGGAAGCCGAACTGCGCAAAATATTGTTCGTGTCTATTTCGGTCTTAAAAATTAACAAATAGTCGGAATGCTAATAAATTCAAGGGATGCGTTCCATCAAATTTTTGTTCGCAACCTTTATTACATAAAAACTGAAGAAAACAAAAAGAAAAAGAAAACAAATCTAGGTACATGATTGTACCTAGATTCAGTGGCGGATTAAGGATAGTCGGGGCCCCTAGGCAAATAATATTTGGTGGTCCCACTCACAAAGTAAAATAAAAGAATCAAAAAAGAACATATAAGATCATGAACTGTTTTATAATAATTTGAATTCTTTGATATAATAACAGGTTATAACAGTTTAGAAATAATAAAAAAAACTTTTGGATCATTTCGTTTTACAACTTTATTTTGCCAATTTTAGAATTTGCAAATTAATTTAAACATTCTTTTGCCGAAATATATCTTGGTATGTTGAACAAAATTCATCTGGGAAAAAGCTTCAATTTTATTTTACGACTCTTCAATTGTCGGTAGTTGTCAAACAGATCAAATTCACTCAAATCTTAATGGACTCCAAATGTCAATGTTGGTCAATGTATGGTGAATGGTGATATACAGGCGAGATGTACATTTTTAAATAAATAAAAAATTACAGCCACAACCTGGATTTGAACCAGGGACCTTGGTGTCGCTAGCACAAACCTCCAACCAACTGAACTATTGAAGCCTATGATATTTGTTAGGGAACATCGTCATATCAAGAAAAGGAAGTAGTAAACACTTCCTATCCTATCATGACACCTATCAAATGTCATCTAGATGACGTAGGGTTCACACCAGAAATGTAATTTAAAGTCTCTTCACTGAACGTGAAATATAACTAGATATGAATGTACGGATATACCGTATTAACATGTCATAGGCCTCAATAGCGCAGTTGGTGAGAGCATTGCGCTAGCGACACAAAGGTCCCTGGTTCAAATCCAGGTTGTGGCTGTAATTTTTAATTTATTTAAAAATTTACATCCCGCCTGTGTATCACCATTCACTATAGTTATACATTTATTACGGTAAGTCCGTATGACATACGGTATATCCGTATAGTCATATCTAGTTAGACTCCAAATGTGTTTTCCTGCTGATTTTTCATCATAATTTACAGGTTACAATCTTGAGTAAATTTTAAAATCTTTTGGGATAATGCACCGTGCGCTGCCTGTGTGGCTTAAATAACAATTTCAAAACCCCTCGTGTACTTGGATCGGATCTGCTTATTATAAAAGCCAACTGATCGATATGTTGCAAATCCGGAGTGGAATCTACTATAATACCTAAATATTTTGCTTCTTTAACGTTATTTAGTACGTACTTTCCAAACTATTAAATAAATTGACGAATTGAAAAACAGCGTTGAGTACAAGAACATACGACACATTTCCACATCCTCAAATTGCGTAATTAACGTTTTGAAAAACTTTTTGCTTAAAATAAATCTTTAAAACATTTTGGGAAAATGTCTTGGCCGGGGCCCCCAAAGCCCGGGGCCCCTAGGCACGTGCCTCATTGCCTTATGGGTAATCCGCCTCTGCTTAGATTGGCCATTTAAAACAAACAAACTGTTCAAAATAAAAAAAAATATCCTGATGGATACACTGGTAGGCTCAAAACTGCTCAAAAATTTTCCCCAGCGTCCAACTGATTCAAAAACATTCACAGGCTCCAGTGGTAATAAAATTCAAGTTCAAGCTTTCAATTCAACCTACTTACATAATTCTATCACGTAGAATTTCATTTATTGACAACATATCTTATTTTTTTGACATTATATAATGGTATACATCTATTTGCTTAAATAGATTCTTTTAACAACACAAATAAGACTGAACTACTAAACGTCCAATTAAGTGAGTAAACACCTGTTGAAATAAAAATACGGTTCGTTAAAGCAGAAACTCAAAAAATCTTCCAGCAGAAGCCTTAAAGCGACTAAAATAAAATCAAAAAAAAAACAAAAAGAAGAAATAAAAACACACCATGCTATAACAATTATCATGTACCTACAAATTATTGTATTAGATAAAGTACTGATATATATTACAAATTACATTGAAAGAATTAGTTTCCTTTTCAGGGAAATGCGTAAAGTTGACATTTCTCCTTCTCATAGTGGACCCCTCATGCAATTCACCTGAATATTTTAGCACAGTGGGCGATACATAGCAAAAAGCTTTGAGAAGACAATTATGATTCATGCGCTCATATTACAAGGACAAGATACGAGATGGGAAGAAGGTTATTGTCAATTATTGGAATCAATTATAAATTTAAATGTTAGTTACCCTACGAAGCGCACTATTTAGGTCATTTCGTCGCTTTGGGGAGGAGACACACCCCTATTTATCGACAACGTATCCAGTCATAACCATAACCACAATACGCGTAATATTGCGACAAAAGCACCCGCACGGTAGTCATTTTCACATAAATTATAATCGGGCACTGCTTCTTTACCGCGTTTGAGTACAAATAATAATTCCTTGTCGTCAAATTTTAACTTGCGCACCCGCGTTCGCCTTTATTAAATCGATATTAATTTAAATCGAGAACGTTGCCGGAAAACGGAAGATGCTAACTAACTGTTTACAATTTGTATAGCTACGAGGTACGAGGTGTCTCGTTCTGCCTGTTTACTTTTATCAAAACGGTAGCAACTGCGATACTATACGACGCCTAAATTGACCGGAATTGTACGCAGCCGCGGTTGCTAGGTGATGTGACTAGAAACGTAGATGTTTTCCTGAGCGCTCACCGGAAAGAAACCGGAGGGTAAACCCGGACTACCGAATGAGGGGACGCTAAATTATGGGCGCCGAAATGTGTATGTATAAGCACTACCCGCGGTGAGCAATAACGCACCCCTGACTCGTAAGAGTGTAAAAACTGTGATTACTTTCGTGTAAATCGATAATAAAAGCTAACAGAAACCACTTTATTATGTTTGTATATGTGCTGTGTCTATAATACATGAAAATAAAGCGACCGAAGATTTATAATAAAAACAATATTGGTTAAATTAAGCCTTCGAAAAAGTCCAAAAATGTTAGTTCCAAACTACAAAAAAGCGCTAAGAGGGCGCTTCGATCGTTCCCAGGGTGGGGTCAGTCTCCCATGACGTTTGATCTAACCTAATTGAGATATTCGTCACGAGATGTGTAAAATGAGACGCAACCAACAAACCCTAAAATAAAAGCAAGTACAAAGAAAACAGCCCATATTATTTGTTAACCTTATAAATTGCATTCAGCCTGAAAAATCTCCGTTACTTTTATGGTTGTGTCATTTTTTATACATATTTTATGTTCTTAGCCACGGTTGTGACTCCTGTATGCTCTACATCTTCTATAGCAGGGGTGGCCAACAAGTCGATCGCGATCGACCGGTCGATCGCGAAGCCAATTTTGGTCGATCGCTCGCGATGTCTTGACTTAATGTGTGATGGTGGGTTTAGTCACCTTTACATAGTTGCAAATAAGCCTGACTATAACCCTATTAAAAAAATACGGTTGTTAACTAATTGCCCAATATACTACTTGAACAGTGAAGAACCTTTCATTTCTCCCTAAGTATATAACCCTGTTGTTAGGGAATGTGGAAGATGAAAAATAATTTCGAATCAAGAATCAAGTTTCGATCTCACAGAACTGCCCGCTTACCGATACCAGTTTTTGCTTATCGCATTGTAACAAATTCCGTTAACAGTAAAAAGTGAGTCTAGTTACTCATGTATTTACAAATAAGCATGTTTATAATCTTCTATCACTGGCCCAATATCTGAATTAATCCAACAAATAAAATAATTCCTAATGCGGCCAATCCTGACTATAGCTTTGCTCTCAAAGCCAGTCTCCAGAACTATTGTCCTCAATGATAAACTTAGTCGCAGTAACTCATTCAAACTTCCATTCGATAATTCATAATTTGCCGAAATTCCAAGGTGTTCGTCATTCAACAATAATCAAGTTTCCAACATGTATTTCTTTTTCTTTTGCGTTCAAAACGCTAACATTTTTAACTCAAAACAGTCAAATAATTGCAAACAGGAAACCACCTTTTAGCTCAGCTACTAGCATGTTAAGCTATAACCTTTCAGCCCAACAAAATATACAAATATTCGCGTGGTCATCCTTTCAGCTCATGAACATAAACAAATAAGCAAAGGACTAATCATTCAGTTATACAAGATAAACAAATATTAGCAAAGGGCCGACCTTTCATCTCCAACAATATAAACAAATATTATCAAATTTTCAGGCAACTTTCAGGCCTACCACGCCAGTAAAGAGCTGACACAAATATGTATTCGCAAAAAGCTAACCTTTTAGCACAACAAAATAAATAAATTTTAGAAAAGGGCTAATCTTTCAGCCAAACAAAATAAATTAACATTTGAGTAAAGAGCTGACATTCAGTTCGACAAGATAAACAAATATTCGCAAAGGACTAACCTTTCAACACAACAAGATAAAAATATTAGCAAAGAGCTATCCCTTCAGCTCAAACCCAATCAAATTTGTTAATATTACTCGTAGATAAACAACGAAGGTAGATAAACAAGTTGTTTCAGTACAAGATGAACTCCCACGATCTATTGATAGATTAACAAAAGTCTAAAATTTTTAGAAAATAAGTCTAAAAATCTTCGATGTTAATTTTCCAAGCAAAAAGTGTCGCGAAATCATTAAATCAAATTTTCAGCCATACTGTGCATTTTTATAATGAAGTCTGCAAAAATGAAAAGCTGAGTGAGGAAATTTATTTTCATTATGCCTTTATTTCGAAAATTAATAGGTGATATAAAAAATAAAAAAAAAATTATTTTTCTACTTTGCGTTCGTTATAAACTCATAACGAAACCGCTTTCAGTGACGTTATGAAAACACTAAGTCACAAACTTTTAGTAACTTTTAGTTTTCCAAGATTGATGATATTGACGTCAAGTGTCAAATAATTCTGACATCTCAATCGCTATTGGCTCGCGTCAAACATATTTGTGAATTTTACCACAACTACAACTGTTGAATATGAAATTACTCTAGATTGTCAGATGTCAACCGCAATTTTCGAAATTTATGTAAATTTAATGTCGCAAAGTAGAAAAAATAGTATATAACACTCGTTTTATAAGACGTATTGGCGCACTCGTTCCATTTGGGCACTCCTCGCTACGCTCGTCGTGCCCAAAACAACTCGTGCGCCAATTTTTGTCTTATAAAACTTTTATAACTTTTATTTTAACATATATTTTGCGTACCTATCTAATACCAATAGCTCGCGGGAGTGCTACTCCTATGACAACATGTCGATCGCGGCACATTTTAAAGATAAAAGGTAGATCTTAAGTAACAAAAGTTGGCCACCCCTGTTCTATAGCATATTGGTTTTAAGTCAATTGCAAGAAAATTTGCTGTCTTTCTTTTTTAGAATTTAAGATTTGGTCTGATTGCCAACCAATATTGTAGAATTGTTACTACTTATTCATATGCTGGAGTAACTATTGTTAATTTCCCATACAAATTTCCAGCTCGTGTTCATCGAGGAAGGCCTAACGTATAGAGAACAATTGTCACTTTTTTGTCACTAAACACGGTTATAGACTTTTCAATGTTGTCCATTTTGTCTGTACTTTCGGTTTTAAACTAATGTTTCTCAATAATTCGAGTGGTTGCCAACTAATATTGTTATCTTGCTGCTGCTTGCAATGAACACGAGCCAACAATATTGTTATAGAAAATTAATAAACAATTCGAAGGCAATATTCACTCAGTTGTAGAGAATCGGGAATGATTACGCCAAAAAATACGGACACAAAATAAAAACAATTGATAATTTAGTTCTATAACCGTGTCAATCGAGCATCCGATAAAAAGTCTTAATAACAAATTGGTAAACAATAAAAAGGCAACAATACTATTTGCAAATTTGACCGCATTAACGGGAAACAATGACTAAATATAGAAAAAAAAATTGTCAAATTTGAAAATTATGTGAATAACGATCATCGACAAAGAAATACAAAATTGTTATTATTACAATAGTAATTTTTTAGTAGTTTACGTATAATAATACGTAAACACTGAAAGCCGACAATATTAAGTCAAGTAATTAATAATAATTGTTGTTATATGTATAAGCTGTATAGGAAATTAGTATACAAACAAATTTTTGAATGAACTCATGTCCGGAAATGTATTGTTTGAACGCTTAAGAATTACGGAATATTGAACCAATTTTACAAACAGTATAGGGAAAATAGTGTCATGTATCATAGGATGGCACTTTTAAACCTAAATAATATTTATCTGACTTTTTTTTTTTATTATTTAACGTCTTTGGAAAGAGTTAATGAGAACCATTTTGTGATTTTGGTACCAATTTTGAGCAATTTGGGTTATCTTTAATTTGTTTTAGAGACGTTAAACCAATATTTGGAAATTATTTGGTTTCGAAATATGTAGCTATAATATGATACTTCACACTATCTACTTTCCTAATGCAGTTTCTAAAGTTGGTAAAGTTGGTATTCCGACTCTCTGTAGTACCTAAACTGTGTCAGGTGTTTCAGGGCATGAGTTCGGTATCAAAAGTTGACTATTCAGTATACTTTATCAATATTTTACACTTAATTTTAACACCCAATATATTGAGATGAACATTTCAGCAATGCAAAAAAGTGCGAAGTAATGGAACCTAGTAAGTGTGATTAAATGAAAACCCAAACATGGTCATTTTGGACTACAGCACAAAACCGTAAACTTAGTACAATTTATCTTATGACTCTTTCGCGACGACAACTGGAGATAAATAATCTAATGAAACTTATATTGGTGACGATTGTAATCGGTATAGTCATCATTAGGATAAAAATGCTGTGTGCGGCGCGCAAAAAGTGATTTCGGGCCTCAAAAAGTGCCCAGCCGCGATAAAGAATCACTTTCTTGGCTTGCTACACAATATACAATACACAATATAATCAAAGCCGAACATACAAACCCAGTACGAGTGCAATAAGTCGAAAACGCTATTAGTTATATCCCCTCATAAGATTCCAAAAATATTAGTTCCAAACTAAAAAAAATGGCTGAGAGGGTGCTTCGATCGTGCCCAGGGTTTGGTCATTCCTCCTATGATTTTTGTTCTAACCTAATTGAGACATTCGTCACGAGATGTCGCTACTACAAACCATAACCTATCAACATCTGGAAGGGAGATCGGCTTACCCCTGCTTGTGCAGGTTGACGCCGACAAAGATAACAGCTGTTCGGTACTTGTATCTCTGTCGCACTCGCAGCGTTCTTCGGATACGTGTGTAGGCAACCCGACTAGTGCGAGGTGTATCTATACTCGTCTTACCAACGCGCGGTTTAGCGCTCAACCGACTACGTTCTCCGTCTTCTTCGCTTTTCCGAAACTCACGTGTCCCGTTTTAGTTTTCCACGTAGATTCTAGGGTGTTCTAGGGTATTTCGTTTATAATCTTGTACGATATCTTGTAGTGGTAGTTTTGAATTTGGCTAAATGGCAGGCAAATAATGTGTTGTCAAAATTGAAATGATACTATAGGAATTGTTGTGTTGGATTGAACGAGAGCGATACTTGTATTTTGGTTTGCATCGCGCGAAAGAGACACAATGGTTTTAGCGGATTTAGGTCGTAAGATTACGACTGCTCTGCAGTCGCTAAGCAAAGCTACGATAATTAACGAAGAAGTGCGTATTTCACTCCAGATGTTGGTTAGGTTATGTCCGTATGGTTTTGCTGTTTGTAGGTTCTAAATGGAATGCTCAAGGAGATTTGTGCGGCTCTTTTAGAAGCCGACGTGAACATTCGTTTAGTTAAGAAGCTGCGGGAGAATGTCAGGGCTGTCATCGACTTTGACGAAATGGCTGGGGGCCTCAATAAAAGACGTATGATCCAGAGCGCGGTATTTAAGGAACTCGTAAAAGTTAGTCGCGTTTTCTTGCGTTCCGATGCGTCAATAAATAAAACTAATCGTCTACGATCTAAATAAAATTAACAATATTTACGATTTATAGCTTGTCGATCCTGGAGTGAAGCCCTATCAGCCTGTGAAGGGAAAGGCGAACGTAATAATGTTTGTCGGCCTGCAAGGTTCCGGAAAGACGACCACTTGTACGAAGCTTGCCTATCACTACTTGAAAAAGAACTGGAAATCTGCACTGGTTTGCGCGGACACGTTCAGAGCTGGCGCTTACGATCAGGTGAAACAAAATTGTACCAAGGCTAGGATTCCGTTTTACGGCAGGTGGGTTTTACTGTTATTTTTACTACATCGCTTTCTAATTCTCTTCTTTTTCATTAATAATACTTAATTATAGTTACACGGAAGTCGATCCAGTAGTTATTGCGCAAGATGGCGTCGAAATGTTTAAGAAGGAAGGTTTTGAGATTATTATCGTAGATACTAGCGGCAGGCACAAGCAAGAGGAATCGTTATTCGAAGAGATGTTGGCAGTATCTAACGCTGTGGTACGTATTTTCCATTATATCTTAGTGAAATTAGTTAAATAAATCTGTTTGTTGCGGAAACATTCGAACCCAGCTGGATTTTTGTATACACCTTTGGTTGGGCATTACAAAGTATGTGTAAAAAATCTCCATCGATATCGTTTTATGGTACTGAATTATAATGAACTTATGGCCAAAAATTGCTCATTTTATGTATATTCTTCATAAGAAAATGTTTCATAAAAATGCCTCCCTTGTTTTTTTATGGAAATTTTCTAAACCTAGTATCCTTTACTAATGTATATTTGAATACATAATACACATTGTTTTTTTTATTATAAAGTATTACGCTTCATCATATTATACTGCTTGACAACTGAATATGATGTATAGATCAGAAAAATATGTGTATACACTTATTTTTTCTGATGTTTTCTATCAGTTTTGATGCTACGGGAAAGTTTTAAGTAAATTTTCAATCGGAATAAATGTTGAGCAGTTCATTTGTTTTAATTAGCAAATCTACGTACAAACATGAATGAAAACCAGTGTGTAAATTCGCCGAAAACAACAGGTGCTTTCGATTTGAGGGCGCTTTGCTCTGGTGCGTTTCGCACAAATCGAATGCGTAGAAGTGTAACTGCATAAAGTTGGTGTTCGAAGCACACGAAAAAAAACACGCCGGGTGCTTCTTACACCAACTTGATGCAGTTACACTTCTACGTGTTCGATTTGTGCGAAACGCACCAGAGTAGAACGCCCTCAAATCGCAAGCACCTAACATGTCTTATTTATGTATGTAGGCACTTTACCTTGAAAGCCGAGAAAAGACAGTCACAGAAATACTGAGGTGATATATCTAAAAAACTTTAATGAAGTAGATCGTATTTTCACATACATTACAATACTTTGTAATACAAAGAATAATTTTAAAAAAATCCGATCGAAATTCTTTAATTTTTCTATTACGTTGCGTTAAATGTAAAATAAAAAAATTTGCGTTATTATCTCTGCTGCATTGATATCCTCCTTTCCACCCTCTATTTTTTCAATACAAAAAGATTACTTATTTTTTCTCAAATAATATAATTCAGCAGATGAATTGAGAAATGAAAAGGATAGCGAAAAAATACTATAAAAATGTAGCAGTGTTAAAAAAATATCCGATGAAATGATCATTGTTTGTGAGACTATGCACAAAAGTGACAAAATACAAATAAATAATAAAGAAACAAAAATTAAGTATTTTTTAATAGTTGTCTAAGAAGTTGTCTAAGAAGTTGTCTAAGAAATTGTCTAAGAAGTTGTCTAAGAAGTTGTCTAAGAAATTGTCTAAGAAGTTGTCTAAGAAGTTGTCTAAGAAGTTGTCTAAGAAATTGTCTAAGAAGTTGTCCAAGAAGTTGTCCAAGAAGTTGTCCAAGAAGTTGTCCAAGAAGTTGTCTAAGAAGTTGTCTAAGAAATTGTCTAAGAAGTTGTCTAAGAAATTGTCTAAGAAGTTGTCTAAGAAGTTGTCTAAGAAATTGTCTAAGAAGTTGTCTAAGAAGTTGTCTAAGAAATTGTCTAAGAAGTTGTCTAAGAAGTTGTCTAAGAAGTTGTCAAAGAAGTTGTCTAAGAAGTTGTCTAAGAAGTTGTCTAAGAAGTTGTCTAAGAAATTGTCTAAGAAATTGTACAAGAAATTGTACAAGAAATTGCACAAGAAATTGTCCAAGAAATTGTACAAGAAATTGTATAAGAAATTGTACAAGAAATCGTACAAGAAATCGTACAAGAAATCGTACAAGAAATCGTACAAGAAATCGTACAAGAAATCGTCCAAGAAATCGTACAAGAAATCGTACAAGAAATGGTACAAGAAATCGTACAAGAAATTGTACAATATATACTGAATTTTTAATTACCAGTAATTTAAGCCATAAATTACAGTAATTAAAAATCATTAAATGACCATTAATAATGGTAATTTACTCGGTAAATTACGCTTATACATCCCTGCACATCCATCAGGATAAAATTTTAATGCTTATTTATGTAATGCCAGGTTGACTGAATGCTGTTATATCAACAAAAGATAAATGAAATCCTTCTATTTAGTAACAACTTGCGATGTCGTTTGGTTGGTTACATCCGATATTTCGTTATATCTACGTTCGCTATAACCAATGATTTTAACCGTTGTTTTTACAGGAAATAAAATGGGACTTCAAAATTTGTGCGTTATAATGCGGTTGTGCGCTACAACCGCGGACGTTATAACCGAAGTTGACTGTATTTTAATAATTGAATTCAACTCGTTTGAGTTTTCCAAAATAACAAACAGTCTCAGAGAGTTTTCATGTTTCCATACTTTCTGCGTGCACTGTATGCATTAATAGTTAAAACAAATTAGTCTGTTTTACGTACAAATAGTTCGGTCACGTGCTAGGCTAAGGTAAATTCTTTAAAATGTAAAAAATGTGCGTTTTGCATTAAAACAGAAAAATTAGAGCGATTTTTGGTTTGGAGATACGGCATTTTACCGTTGGACCGGCAGTATTATGCTATTTACTGTTCATTTGTTCTGTTTTCATTTTAATAATGAATTGTGGTGCTACTATTAAATTAAGAATAGTATCAGAGATTGGTGGTTATCTACAAAATACTGACTACATTTTTATTGAGATACATTACAGTAATTTTCTACAGTAATTTTGTGGTAATTTGCAATAACCTGGTATTTTGACTTTTTATTTTAATTACATCCTAATTTAATATTTGTTAGTTTCAGCGGTAATTTACCAAAAAAAATAAGTACCAAAATTTAACATCCCTAGATATAGCTAGTTATCTACAAAATAATGACCTTTATTTATCAAACATTTTGATTAACATAAGTAGCAATCGTAACTTACAGTGATCGGTTTAACGCTGGTTTAATTTACTATTTCGAATTTTTTATTACCCGGTAATTTAAATCAGTGTACTTTAATATTTTCGATCTTTAATTATCTGGTAATTGAAGCCAACGTAATTTGCTATCTTTAACTACGTGGTAATTTAATATTTAAAATTAATAATTTTAATTTGAACGGTAGATAATTTAGGAAAAAAATTAATTACTGTACAAAACACCATTTTGGTTGTCCCAGCATTATACCTAATCTGTATTTTTTTTTTTAAAGTGTATTAAGGTTAAAGTTACACGATAACAAATTTATATTTGTTGATCAGTGCTATCAAAGACTTAGGTTTGCGATGGGAACATTTTGCCCAAGGTGTATACAATAATAGAGCTGGGTTTCAATTTTTTTGCCATAAACTCCTTATTTTACTATGTTATATTTTTTCATTCATTCAAACAAATGTTGTTGTAGAAACCGGACAATATCATCTTCGTCATGGACGCGACGATCGGGCAAGCTTGCGAATCGCAAGCGAAAGCGTTCAAGGAGAAAGTAGACGTCGGCTCGGTGATCATCACGAAATTGGACGGGCACGCCAAAGGCGGAGGCGCGCTCAGCGCCGTAGCCGCTACCAACAGCCCGATCATATTCATAGGCACCGGCGAGCACATAGACGACCTGGAGTCGTTCAAGACGAAGCCGTTTGTCAGCAAGCTGCTCGGAATGGGCGACATCGAAGGCCTCATCGATAAGGTTAACGAACTGAAGCTGGACGATAACGAGGAACTGCTAGAGAAGATCAAGCACGGCCAGTTTACGTTGAGGGATATGTACGAGCAGTTCCAGAACATCATGAAGATGGGGCCTTTCTCGCAGATTATGGTAAGTGTGAAATGTAGCTAAGAAAGATACCAATTTCTGTGTTCGGAAGTTTGCTAGAAATGGGAAACTTTATGATGGTTTAAATTCTCTAGTGTTTCTTTTGTATATAGTTTTATTTTTCGCACTTCATTTGTTAAATAAAAAGAAACTTTCGGACAAAACTGAATATACAGTATGTCTCCAGATCAAGTTACAATGAGCAAGAAAATGTTTATTACTGTTTTTTCTAACATATCTCCAATGACTATTTAACTATAACACCAGATGAAAAAACAACAGTACTCTGATTTAATAAGATGTATAATATCTTTTATGTGATGTTTTTCGTTGCCATAAACTTGTAAATTGTTAATGAAATAGTAGGAAAATTGTAAAACAATGCAAAGGGCTGGAGGGTCTACCTCTAAGAAAAAATAAGCAGATAAATTTACCCCAATAAGTCAAAAAATTATAAATTTAAAAAAGCAGGTTTTGTATTAGAATTACCAGACACAGTATAGACAATAAAACGTAGACAAACTATTAAACGAACGAATGTGAATATTAAGCGGAAGAAGCTTAAAAATTCTTGAATCTATTTCCCGTAATTTAATTTAATTGATGGTTTTCATTGTTTTTGTAAAATTTGTAATAACAAAATTTAATTGATCTAATGTGCGATAATTTAAAGATAAAACTGAGAACAAAGTTCCTCTCTAATGTTAAATAAAACAGTAATAACACCACGTACATGGTGTTAAAATTAACAGACACATTATAGACTATTAAACGTAGACAAACTATTAAACGAACGAATATTAATATTCGTTTAATATTCGTTCGGTTAACCGAAAGAAGCTTAAAAATTCTTGAATCTATTTTCCGTAATTTAATATAATTCATGCTTTTCATTGTTTTTGTAAAATTTTTAATAACAATATTAAATTGAGCTAATGTGCGATAATTTAACGATAAAACTGCGAACAAAGTTTCTCTCTAATGTTAAATAAAACAGTAATAACACCACGTACATGGTGTTAAATTTACCAGACACATTTACCAGACTATTAAACGTAGACAAACTATTAAAGGAACGAATATTAACCGAGAGAACCTTAAAAATTCTTGAATCTATTTTCCGTAATTTAATTTAATTGATGCTTTTCATTGTTTTTGTAAAAATTTTAATAACAAAATTAAATTGAGCTAATGTGCGATAATTTAAAGATAAAACTGAGAACAAAGTTTCTCTCTAATGTTAAATAAAACAATAATAACACCACGTACATGGTGTTTAATGCTGTTTTATTTATTTTTTTATTTAGTTTAATACTGCATTGACCTACAGCAAGTATATTTGCACCAGAATTTTTTGTTTCCAATTTTTGTCTGCTACACCCTGTACAGTGTAAAGTGTGCATTCATATATGGAAAATATCCATTAAAATTAAAACGACTTGTAATTTTGAAAATATTCTCACACATGTTGATTGTTTTCTTCCTATGAAGTCGTATCTTCTTTTAATAGCACCCCTTTATTTTTCTTTTTCTACATAAGTAAATGTTTATTTTTTTTCTTGTTCTAGGGCATGATTCCAGGTTTTAGTCAAGATTTTATGTCAAAGGGAACTGAACAGGAATCTGTCGCCCGACTCAAAAGGCTCATGACGATAATGGATAGTATGAGCGACAACGAGCTCGATAGCCGTGATGGTGCAAAGCTGTTCTCAAAACAGAATGGCAGGGTGATTCGTGTTGCTCAAGGGTCTGGAGTTACCGGTACGTTTCTATTTTCCAATTATGGCGTTTTTCTTACCGTCTATTGTAGAACGAGAAGTAAAAGATCTCATCACGCAGTACACGAAATTTGCTGCCGTAGTAAAGAAAATGGGCGGCATTAAAGGACTATTCAAGGGAGGAGATATGGCAAAGAACGTCAATCAAGTACAAATGGCCAAGTTGAACCAACAGATGGCGAAAATGATGGACCCGAGAGTATTGCATCAGATGGGAGGCATGAGCGGGTTGCAGAATATGATGAGGCAATTGCAGAACGGGGCAGCGGGCGGACTGGGCGGCTTGGGCAATCTTATGAGTGGGTTTGGTGGTAAATAATAACGGTTCATTTTATATTTGAGGTTATATCTTCACTTAATTGTTGAATTACATCATTTATAATATGTAAATTATTTAAGTTTTAATTATACAATTTAAAATCATAGCTGTTTTAATTATTTCATGTAGACACATTATCTTTTTTACGTTAGCTTATTGATATTATAAATTGGTATTACTGTTAATAAAATTATTAAAAATACTTTAATATCATTTATTTGATGAGGTGAGTCATGATGAAAGGGGAATCCCTCGACAATTTTGGCGAGTCATGATAAAAGGAGAATCCCTCGGCAATTTTGGTGGAGGTGCAGGCAAATATTCCCCGGCGCCGCCACCAAAACGGACGCATTATGTTGGCCGGGAAAACATCTGTTAGGCAATAGCCGAAATTCGGAAAAATCCGGATGGTTTGAAACTTGGCTAAGTGGTGTTTACCGGCGCCTCCACCAAAATTTTCGATTTTGGTGGAGGCGCCGGTAAACCGGAGCCGGACATTTGGCCCGAAATTTTACCGGCGGCGCCGCCAGAACTGAAAATTTTGGTGGAGGTGCCGGTAAACGCCACTTAGCCTAGTTGCAAACCATCCGGATTTTTTCGAATTTCGGCTATTGCCTAAGAGATGGCGCCACTGTTTTCCCGGCCAACATAATGCGTCCGTTTTGGTGGCGGCGCCGGGGAATATTTACCGGCACCTCCACCAAAATTGCCGAGGGATTCTCCTTTTATCATGACTCGCCAAAATTGTCGAGGGATTCCCTTATCATCATGACTCACCTCATCAATTAAATGATATTAAAGTATTTTTAATAATTTTATGACTGCGCCGGTAAACACCATTTAGCCGAGTTACAAACCAACCGGATTTTGTCGAACTCGACTAGGCGTTTTTAAATTTAAGCTCACGGAAACAAGAAAAAGGATCCCACTTTTGCAATAATACACCATCTGATTAACTCAATATTTTAAAAACTATATTTCTCATCTTTTATTTCATTACATATTCACAATATTCAACAATCAACATCATAAATATATTATTCTAGTTATTGTATTCTCAATTAAAATATAAATTTTAAATTAGTACAGCCATGAAATATAGCACTACGAAATTCGTATTGTCCCTAGCAGGTAGTAGATAATGATATTAGATATCGGAATACCTAACGTACCTTCGAATCATTCGAATCGACCTATAACGGTCTTTACCCAGCCTCGCGACTGGTGTCTCTTCTCTTCAGCGTTCAATTCCGACTGACTGGAGTTTGAATCCCCGCATTTCATTTCTTCTAGAGTGTTTCTACTGCTATTATTCGAATAGAATCGTACCGCAGACCTGGCGCTCGATTCCCTACTTGTACTCGTCACAGAAGCGACATTCTTAAACAAACTACTTTGAAAGTCCTTACCGGTCGAGACTCTAACCGCCTTTGCTGGAACAGGCGGGGGCTCTTTCGTTGGCCTCTGCGAACAGCAAGTCTCGTTTATTGAAGTACTACGAGAGACGCTCTTTTTTCGGAAGCTGTCGCACCTCTCAACAACTTCCTCATTTAAACTCTTCTCCAATAAACTCTCGTAATAGCTATCATCGTCGTTCTCTTGGCAATCCTGACTAGATTTTAACGTTTCCTTTGTCTCCGTAGCAGTGCTCTGTCTCTCGGTTAGCCGTTCGTTCAGCTCTTTAAGTACTTCGTGTTCGTTTATGGTCATGTCCAGCACCTCGGGCGCTTCGAACTCTACATATTCGCATTTCGGTTTGTCAGAAGCGATATCTACCGATAGCGACGACTGATTCAACGAGTTCATGCTGTCGAAGATTTTCTGTGGGTCCTCGTAGTCGGGATTTGCGATTCGTTCCCCGACAGCTTTGGAATTCTTCTTGCCGTTAGATTTTCGAGGGCGATCCTTGATGGCGTGATACCTCTGCATTAAACTAAGCCGTATTGTCGATTTCCTGTATATTTTATGTTCCGGGTAATTAGTATTGTCCAGTTGCGTTGTAGAACTAAAAAAAGGAAACAAAGTCAGAATACGATACAATAGAGAACATTTTTCAGGGTAGATATATGAATAACAAAAAAATCTGGTTGTGTTGAACTAGTTGTGAGGAAGAAGTTAGAGAAAAGTTATTCAATTTTCCGGTCGCGTGCCATAGTTACTGCAAAAATTATTCAATTTTCCACACGCGAGCGATAGTTACTACAAAAATTACTCTATTTTCAAAGAATGATATTATGACTTTGTCATCAATTTACACATTAGAGTGCATGTTGCATTACGTTCATAGAAACGTAACAAGAAACATTTGTATAGAACAACACAGGTTGTCAAAATCAACCACAAGCATAATAATATCATGAACCAATATTAAATAATAAATAAAGTGAAAACATAAAGTAACAAGTCCAAAGTCATTGAGAAGTGTGTTAAAGGGTTTATAAATTAGCAAAGCATTTTGTTCGGTATGTTTTCTTAGTTATTATCCTACACACATTTCATTTTTGACCTAATTTTATTGTCTTATATTTATTAAACCAGATTTTAATTTTTTTGTTTGTTGGAAGGCAATGCCTTTGTTTTTAAATAAAAAATAAAGAGGAGCACATTTTTTCAATGTATCATGGATCGTAGTGGAAAAGCTGGAACCATGTGTATGTGCTCGTTTCTGACTCACCCTGTGTGTTAATTAAGTAATGGTATAGAAAGTGCTTCCACTCTATATGAAAGACGCTTCTTTTACGACCATGGTTATAATAAAAACCAAAATGCTAATCAATGAATACATTGATTTATCTCTAAAATTGTCCCAATTACAACTTTTTGCTGAAGCCTTACATTTATCCCAGAAATTTATTTCATTGTAGGATCACATTGCCCTTGAAAACCTATTGCCGTTGCCATAGTAATTAATTTGTTCTATGCATCCACATTACGAAAAAAACAAAGTGCTCGTATAGAGTGTAAGCACTTTCTATACCATTACTTGATTAACACACAGGCGAGTCAAAAATATTTCCACTAAAATCCAGGATACATTGAAAAATTGCAACCTCTTTAATTTTTTTTAAAGACAAAGGAATTGCCTATCGAGAAAGAAAATAAACACATAAAGATTGGACCAGTGGTTTAAAAAATATAATAGTCCAATCATTCTAGAGTTTTGATATACATTGTATTCGGAAGATTAATTGCAGTCGATAAAACTGATACCAATCGATAGCGTATTGTTTTAGTAGTAACAGACTAGGAGAATGTGCAGGCCTAATAGGCCTGCTGGTCGACCTAGGTAGATCGCCGAAGCGTTAAGAGGGAAACAAAAAGCCCGGATGCTGCTACACGCGCGACGTGATTATCTCGTACGTTCGAAGCGGTTACGGGGCGCCATCTATCGCTTCGTCGCGTAATGCCAACAGCGACATGATGATGTGCCGCCGTCTGGTGACCGCGTCGCGAAGCGCGCAGCGGTTGCCTAGCAACCTCGATCGGTTGCCATGACGACGCGCTGACCTGTACACTCCTAAAGCATAATCCATAAATTTAGCCTAATCGAGTTAAAAAATAACGAGAACTGGCCGGAAATTGGACGAAATCGAAAGCCTAAGCGCTGTACAATCCAATTTTAGGCGGAAAATCGGCGCCTGCGGCGCCGATTTTCGCTTCTCCGAGAAGCAGACCCTTCCCCCGATTCGCCGATTTTCGTAAACTTCTTGCGCGGACTGTGTTAGACTTTTAGTATATAGTAGGGATTAAAATGTTTAGTGTGATAGTTAATAGGAAAATATGTTATTAATTAAAAACCTTTCAAGAATTGTGCATGTCCGATTTGAATCCTTCATTCCTCGAATCTCACTCACTTAATCGTAAAACTAAAAGTACCACATCATAGCGGACTAAATTTACTATCAAAATGATTCTGGAGCCTATACGAGAAAAAGAACGGTTAATTTAGCATAATCAATTAGAATTGCTTCAACTGATTTTTGGCAATTGCACGTCAACCGATCGTTTGACATTAGAATGAACATTGCTAATGTCAACCGACAATCAGTAAACAATCTTTGACATTAGAACAGGCATTTCTAATGTCATCTGACTGGTTGACATGAAATCGCAAAAAAATACTTCAGCCAATTAAACAAAATTAACTAGTCATTTTCTTGTATAGGTTCCCGAATCCTACTACAGTGTGGTATTTTTAATGAAGGATTAATGTCTGACTAATGTTTAATGAAGGATTGATGTCTGACAGGCAAACTTTTTCAATCACTTCTGGTTAATTAAAAAATTTCCTGTTAAGTATAACTCTAACATTTTAATATGTTGCTACGAGAATCATAGGCTATCATCTATTGGTATCAGTTTCATCGACTGCATTTGAAGTTCCGAATCAAAATCTAAAAAGACATTAAAGTTGGGGCAAAAATCAACTGCGGCTTATTTTTTTGAAGTGAGTGTATTATTATTAAGGTGACCAGACGTCCCACACTTTTGGCGGGACAGTCTCGCTTTTTCACATTTTGTCCCGCGTCCCGCAGTTTTAATAATATCCCGCTTTTTTTAAAAAAAATATTTTTTTACAGACTTTTTAGACGAGTATTACGAAAAATGAACTATATGCTATTTCGTTCAAACACTCTTTTTCAAATCTTGCGTTAAAGGGCAGTAAACTTTTTTAATTATTAAACAACATTTTGTCTTTTTTTACAAAGAAAAATATGAATTACTCATTTCAGGTAACTTACATACCATACTAAATATAAATTAATATTCATTTTTGTTAACAACTACAACTAAGCTAAATGACTACAAAGCAGTTTCTTCTGTCATTTATAATCAAAACTGCACTATGTTAACAATTTTAACCATTTTTATTATTTTCAAAGTTTTATTGGATACTGACCCTGTCATTTAGTCGCAAAGCAAGAATATACAGAAACTTAATGGAAAACACAGAATCTTAGCAAAACACCAAATTACAGGTAAAGAATATACAATATTCTAATCTGTCTAATGGTGGATATTTGTGTAGATATGTGTAGTGTAGATATTTAATATCTTTGTACGTTTTTGAAAAATCGTAACTGTAATCTGTAAAAAGAATTTATCACAGGGGATTAAAGGGATTAAAATCACAGGACAAACTTAAATTGATTTAGAAAATCAACCTACCTTTTGCTATACGTGTTTAAAATTTCGCTAACACGTATCAACATTTGATATGTCGACTGACCGGCTTAAACGGTAAAAAAGTTAGCTAAACTGTGATATTCAATAACTTTTGCAGACTTAAACCGATTTTCATGATTTTTTCGATACATGTAAGGAAATTTATCAGATTTATCATATTAATATACATTTGATAATTAAAGAAAATAAGATGTTCCAGCTGATTATTTATTCTGGGAGATCAAAAATAGTGCTTTTGGTCTAAGTTTGAAACATCCTGTGGGATAATTAAGAAACTTGTTCTCTGGCAGGTTGGCAACTAGGTACTCTCTTACAAAACCATATCAATTCTCAACATCTTGTTTTCTAATTCATCTCAATATCTGAATTTTTGTAGAATATACACTGTTTGAAGCAAGATTTTGTATTTCACTCATAATCAAGTAACATTTGCTGCAAGGTTTAACAGCAAATTTAAATTGCTAAGTTTTATTTGAAATTTGACTTTGTTAATCTACAAATGTCAGATATTGGAATGAACTAAAAACAAAATGTTGAGAATATGGATGTCTTTTTAACAAAGTACTTTAAAATTTGCTCATGCTTTGCAGTTATTTCACAGCGTGCATCGAAAGTAGATAAAAAAGACAACATGTTTTTAAAAAATTACAAAAGCATGTGCTTATCTCTAAGAAATTCAATGAATTTCTTTAAAATGCATTAAAAAATAATGAAAACCACCGGTCAATATTACAAAAGTTATAACGCAAAATAAGCGTTCCTTTAATTGTGCTGGTCAGTGTATTTTTTTCTCAAAACTGTACCTTTAAACTTGGCATATCTTGTTGTGCTGTACAAAGTTGTTTGATTAGAACATATGTTTGTTATTTTTTTACCTTAAGATTTATTTATTATATAATTCATCTTCTCAACAGGGGATAACATGAAATTGATTAGCATAAATGGAACTGCTCCACAACAGAAGCCACAGAAAGAACAGAAAAAAGTTGAAAACAATAACGGTACTTATGCCGATAAAGTAACAAAATCTCCCGTTACCAACAAAAACGCGGAAAAACAAAACTCAAATGAGTGGTCAACAGTCCAAAGGAAACATAGACCCCGTAAATCTGGCATAGTTGGTGAAAAGCTAAGCACAGATAATAAAAAAACACTAAAAGTAGCACCAAAGAAAGCTTTCCTACACGTGTCAAGGCTACACCGCGACACTACGTCTACGGAAATGCTTGAGTTTTTGAAGGATGATTTTCCGGAAGTAAATTGCGAGCAGCTGCCATCAAAGTTTCCGCAATACTACTCGTCATTCAAAATAATGATTGATTTACACAATTTAGAGCGGGCCATGGCCACACAAATCTGGCCAGCGGGATCATATGTTACAAGGTTTTTTCACCCAATACGCAAGAACAAGACGACGACCTAGCAAGAAACCGAGTTAATGAGAAAAATAAAAATAACATAAAGATGTCCGTTCTCTACATGAATATCCAATGCATAACAAATAAGTTGGAAGCACTACAGCAATTGGTTAACCAACTTACACCGGGAATAATATGCATAGCGGAACATTGGCTAAACCACGAAAATTTCCAAATGTATACACTCGCTAACCACAATATGATTAGTAATTACTGTAGACAGGAGCATATCCATGGGGGCACCTGCATATACGTGCACGTTGACCTAAAAGCAGAGAGGGTGGAGATGATTGAAGCTTTTTCGAAGGATCTTCACATTGAATTGGCGGCATGCTATATTAAAAAGATCAAAACGTTAATAATATCCACTTACAGGGCGCCAGCGGGAGATATCAATATTTTCATAGACTCGCTTGAGGATGCGCTTGCTTTTGTCGTATCTGAGTTTGACTCAAATGTTGAGGTGATACTCGCGGGCGACTTCAACGTCAGTTTTGGTGGTTCTCCGTGTTTGGATGGTCTGACAGTCACACAACTATTGGAAAGTTTTGGTTTGAAGCAAACAATATTTGAGTATACCCGAATAACTGCAACAACTCGTTCGGCCATTGACAATATTGTGAAGGGACGCCTACAGACTCACCCTGTATACCAAGAGCCTATGGACTCACCCAGTATAGTAAACCGAGGACGAACACGGGAGACGCCGAAGCGACAGCCGTAACTGCTGATCAAGCTGTTTGGTGCGGGGACCGGGGGGGAACCGCCAACGGTCACCGCATCGGACGCGAACATTATTACATTACGATTACGACTATCAATTAAGACGTGGGTACCAAGTCACGTATTATAGATACACTGTCGATATACGAATAAAACCATTTAAGACGATGTAGTTGTTATCTGTGCTACGCCACCCCACATACCATCCCCGCCCGTACAATTATCTGAGGTCTCGCAGGAACATCACAATTGGTGGAGGCACGCCGCGTATTCCGAGTAAAAAGGTCTATGGTGAAGACAAGGAGTCAAGTAAGAGAAGCAGAAGAACCGAAGAATACAGCGAAAAACATGAGCGACACAAGTGATACGGAAGACGAAAAAATCCCGATGGTGAGGCCAACGAAATTTGCGGGCGGAGCAAAAGAAAATGTAGAGCAGTTTTTGAAGATTTATTCAAGAGCGGCAAAGGCAAATAAATGGACAGAAAATACAAAGGCACTCCAATTACCATGCTATCTGGAGGGAGCAGCCCTGAATTGGTACGAGACAAATGAAGACAATCAAGGTATGGACGACTACGTCCAGGTGTCCCAAAAGCTGAAGGACGCGTTTAAGAATCCAATCATCAATTCCCAGCTGCAGTACGAACTTTCAACGAGGACCCAAGGACAGACGGAGGAGGTGTGGAATTATTTTCATGCCGTTCTCAACTTGTGTCACCAGGTCAAACCTGACATGGCGGAAGCGGAGAAAGTAAGGTACATTTTAAGAGGACTCAAACCAAACATCATTGAGAGGGTTAACATGCTAAAAAACGATACCGTGGAGGAGCTCAGAAGAAACCTACGACAAGGTGAGGCCACGTCATACCTGTTAGCGGAACGAAGAGGAGGCAGTTCGGAGGACCAGTCAGCAGGACATAGTGGTGCCCAACCGAGGAATAAGAGGAGGAACACCGAACAGGAGGAAATGGAGGAGCTGAGACGAAGAATCGAGGACCTCCAATGGCAACTCCAGCAAAAAGGTAGGTCTCAACCTATAAATAATTCAAATAGACAGGGGAACAATTTACCGAGTAGGACACCTGACGGTCGCGTAATTTGCTATCATTGTCGTAAACCAGGACATTATGCTCGGGACTGTTGGTCAAAAAACGGTCCACAGTAAAAACGTTTCAGAAAAATAGGGTTAGGCAGAGAAAGCATTGTTATTTTTGTAAAAGTAGTACTCATAAGAAAATAAATTGTAGAGTTAGAAAAAGAATACTGAAAAATTTGGGACCAAATAGTTGTGCAACAGTTACGTCGATAGAATTAGTCAAAATAAAAGGAAAAGTGAACGATAGAGAAGTAAATTTTTTGATAGATACAGGAGCAGGTATTAGTTTAATTCATTCTAAGTTCATAACAAATAAAAATTCGATTGTTCCATCAAATTATATGCAAATAAAATCTGCTTCTGGTCATTGCTTATGGATTTTAGGTAAAGTTAATGTTAATTTCACTGTAGATTCTTTAGAATTTTCGCATACGTTTTTAGTTATAAAAAATTTTGAACTCGAAGCAATTCTTGGAAATGATTTCAACAGTCGTTATGGCGTCAATATTAATTTCTTAACACGTAGTCTTCAGCTACTTGTTAACGGTGAAACTGCAATTCTGCATTTTGACACAAAGGAAAATACGTGTGTGGAAAGTGTTGCAGACACAACAATTTCAAGTCGTGTCACACCACGAGAACGTATCATGCTACAACCTATGACGACTCAAAAAATAGAAGTACAGTATTCTGCGAAATTGCCAGCGCACTGTTATTTTGAACCCAATACGAATTTATTTAAATGCAATGCCATTAAGATCAACGAACGTTTTTACTTGACACCAATTCCCTATATTTATGTAACGAATATGAGCGATAGAACAATTATAGTAGAGATTTTTGCCAAATTAGGAACCATGATAGAGATTTGGGATAAACCATACTTACAGTTAGATAAAATAGGCCTTTCTGCCCACCTTTCGGTTGGCAACGATCAGGATAACTGTGTATCAAAATCATTATCAATAAAAGAGTTCGAGTCGGATCTAAATGTAAATCCTAGGTTAGATAGAGAGCAGCAAAAGCAATTGCAAACTTTATTACGAAATTACAAAGACATTTTTGCGCGTAGTAATTATGAGTTAGGTAGAACAAATGTTTGTGAACAAACAATAGAAACGGGAGACGCAAAACCAGTTCACCAACCACCATACAGGGTGGCGCATAAAGAAAGACAAATAGTTCGGGACCAAGTACGTGAAATGTTGGATGCAGGTATAATTAGACACTCTTATAGCCCATTCTGTAGTCCGGTAGTATTAGTAAAAAAGAAGACAGGCGAGTGGAGATTTTGTGTGGATTATAGAAAATTAAATAAAATTATTAAATTAGATGCATATCCGTTACCAGTAATTGACGACATTTTGTTTTATTTAGAAGGGGCGCATTTCTTTTCAACCCTAGATTTATTTTCAGGATATTGGCAAATTAATATTGCTGAAAAACATAGACATAAGACGGCTTTTGTGACATCAGACGGACTATTTGAATTTAATGTCTTACCATTTGGCTTGGCCTCAAGTCCGGCTTGTTTTCAGAGGTGTATGGACGAAGTCCTAGCGGGATTAAAGTGGATATCGTGCTTAGTTTATTTGGACGACGTGGTAGTTAAAGCTGATAATTTTGAGACACATTGTAAAAATTTAGAGGAAGTTTTTAATAGATTAAGGCAGGCAAGTTTAAAATTAAAACCATCAAAGTGTACGTTTGGATACCAAGAAATAAAAATATTAGGTTATGTGGCTTCGTGTAAGGGACTGTCACCAGACCCTGACAAGATAGTAGCAGTATCAAACTTCCCTACACCAAAAAGCGTAAAAGATATACAATCATTTTTAGGACTAGCTAATTACTACAGAAAATTCATTAAAGATTTTGCCAACATCGCGCGACCATTGACTCAATTGACTCGAAAAATTATTAAATTTTGTTGGAACGAAACAGAGCAAGAAGCTTTTGACAACCTAAAAGAACGCTTAATTAATTATCCCGTGTTACGTCATTTTAAACTGGACTTACCTACAGAATTGCATACTGATGCGAGTGGATATGGTTTGGGGGCTGTTTTATTGCAGACCGATGGTACGGAAACGTATCCGATCGCATACGCCTCTAAACGATTATCTGACGCGGAAATGAAATACAATACAACAGAAAAAGAATGTCTTTCACTGGTTTGGGCAATGGCCCATTATAGAAATTACCTTTGGGGTAGAAAATTTCGGGTAGTGACTGACCACCACGCGCTGTGTTGGCTCCATAAACAACAAAATATGACATCGAGGTTAGGACGTTGGGTTATTAAGTTACAGGATTTTGACTATGACATTGTGCATAAGAGTGGTAAACATCATACTGACGCGGATAGTTTATCACGTAATCCTATTCTGGATCCGAGTGACTCAGATACTCATGAAATTTCTGTGTTAAGTATGATTCCGATGGACATTGCGGATTTACAGAGACAAGATCCCAACCTGTTAGAATTATTAGAAGCCATACAAACTCCTGATTCCGCTGATAATAGAACTTGCAAAAAATCACGTAGCTATTTAGTTGAGAATAACATTTTATACAAAAAGAATTTTACACCGTCCGGACAAAATAAACTATTGGTAATACCAGAAAATTTGAAATCAGAAATCTTATTTGGAGCTCACGATGACCCATTAAGCGGAGGTCACTTAGGTCTTGCAAAAACGATGGGAAAAATTAAAGTTAGGTATTTCTGGGAAAATATGAATAACGAAATTGAAACTTATGTAAAGACATGTCTTTCTTGTCAGCAAAGAAAACATCCGCATCAAGGCCCTTCAGGTCTAATGCAGCCGTTAAAAGTAGGAAAACCGTTCGACCGAATTGGTATAGATCTTCTAGGTCCTTTCCCAAAATCGGAAAGTGGAAATACATTCATTATAGCCGCTCTAGATTACGCGACAAAGTGGGCCGAAACAAAAGCGATTCCAACAGGCACCGCTAAGTGTGTGAGTGATTTTTTGGTAGAAAATATAATTTGTCGTCATGGATGTCCGATTGAACTCCTAAGCGATCGAGGTAAATGTTTTATGGCTAACTTGGTTACTGAACTTACTAGAAGTTTAGGTACGCGCTCAACATTCACTACCGCGTATCATCCACAGACCAACGGTTTAACAGAACATTTTAATGGTACATTAGCAACTATGCTTGCCATGTATACGAGAACTGATCAGAAAAATTGGGATTCCTATGTACCCTTAGTTACGTTCGCATACAATACATCTAAACAAGCCACTACTAAAGAGTCACCCTTCATGCTTATGTACGGTCGAGAAGCTAAGTTACCATTCGATGCTGCTTTAGGTATTGATGTGTGTAAGGATGAAACTGTAAGAGAATTTTTAGAAAGAATAGAAAATGTTAGGACTACCGCATTAGTAAGAATAAATAATGAACAAGTTATACAAAAGGGACGATACGATCAGGGCCGTAAGTCAGTCGATTATGAGGAAAACGAAGAAGTACTCATTTTTACACCGTTTCGTAAAGTAGGCAAATCAGAGAAATTATTAACGAGATGGCATGGGCCTTATAAAGTCAATAGAAAAATTAATGAGGTGAATTACGAAATAAAAATGAAAAAAGCCAACAAAAATGTTTTAGATACAGTGCACGTAAGTCGCATGAAGAAATACCACGCTCGCGCTTTGTAAGTAGGTTATAGAAACAAATCATGCTGAATAAGGTAAATTGAACGATAGGCACACATAAAGGAAAATATTTTGAATTAAGTATTTAATAATTGATAACCAAAACTTTTGTTTATTACCGAGAGTAAGTGACGTAGAGATTAGCAATGTAGATTGTTTTACAAAGTTAGCTTTGGGTGCATCCGTTTCAGACCTGGTAGCTTCCTGTATAATGTCCTGTTATCAAAATAATAAAACACTGGTCCAACAAGTGGCTCCCGAAAAATTTGTTATAGTTCAAGCAAGAGGTAATCTGACACTCGAATGTGCCAATTACCCTGGCCGAGTAATCGACACGCAAGAGTTTGGATTACACGGAGCGTTACAACTCCAAGTTCCCTGTTCCTGTTCTTTAAAGCAATTGTCAGTTACGTTGATTCATAAAGTGTTTCCATGTGATTTTGCAGGCAGCAAAGCATTTCAAATCTACCACATTCTACCAGCTTTATGGTCGAAATTACAAACACTGTATGTCCCGCCGATTAATCATTTAAACCAGCTGTCCTATAGGAACGCATCAGAATGCTTAAACCTAAAATGGAACGTCAGCGTTCCGCACTTTAATTTCATTCCTAAGTTTAATGAGCAACCTGATTCAAATGAGGAGCAATCTTATTCGTTTATACATCATTACAGTCAACATTCAATCAATCTTTTTCAGTGTATCAATATTCTTACGACAAGTTGTGTTTTAATTATATTATTTCGAAACCCAGCACTGATTGGACTAGGTGTCGTACATGCAGTAAGAGCAATCAGTGTGTCCGATTCGATCAATTGTTTCAGTAATGTCATCATTATAGGTTTGGCGAGTGTTTTTGTCTTTTGGTTAGTATACCAATGTATTAAGAAAAGTCGAGTAAAGAAAGAAATAGAAATAAAGTTAGAATCCGTGGAAGCTCAGTCTTCACAAGATGAGATACCGACCATAGAGGTCAAAGAGCGAAAGTGTAAAGTTACGCGTAACGCAGCAAAGAATTAAGATAGAAAGATAACTTAGAATTCCCTATTTTGTAGGAAAGAATTATTGCAGAAAAAAAGAGAGAGTATAAGTGTTATAACTGAAGTATTAGTATTGTATAAATTCGTCTGCAGACATGTGTAAGTTTTGTGAATGATAAAGAAATTGTTAGAGGAGGAGCGCTCAAATAATTTTAGAAACCATGGTTTAATAGTTTAATATTTTAATGTTGTATGTTTAAGGTTTAATGTCAAATGTTTTAGAATTTTACGAAAGTTTAGATTGCATTTTTTACTATAAGAATGACCTTTTGTTTCCAGCACTAGATGCTGAGGGTCGCAAGTTTTTTAAATATAAGTACATACGTAAATACGTATCATGAGTATAAGTTGGATTAGGGATAGAAATTCAGTTTTGTTAATTCTAGATGTAAGGTTAATGTGTAAAGAAAGGATACTGGTTTTGTTTTGAATTTGCAGGATGCACGAACGGATGCCGCTGAGGGACCTCTGGTGTTGCTGATCCTCTACATCGGGGTCCGATGTTTTTAACAAGGGGGAGTGTGAAGGGACGCCTACAGACTCACCCTGTATACCAAGAGCCTATGGACTCACCCAGTATAGTAAACCGAGGACGAACACGGGAGACGCCGAAGCGACAGCCGTAACTGCTGATCAAGCTGTTTGGTGCGGGGACCGGGGGGGAACCGCCAACGGTCACCGCATCGGACGCGAACATTATTACATTACGATTACGACTATCAATTAAGACGTGGGTACCAAGTCACGTATTATAGATACACTGTCGATATACGAATAAAACCATTTAAGACGATGTAGTTGTTATCTGTGCTACGCCACCCCACATACCATCCCCGCCCGTACAATTATCTGAGGTCTCGCAGGAACATCACAATATTTTCACCAACAAGATGGAATACGAAGCCGAAGTTTGTCATACTGCCCTCTCAGATCATGAGGCTCTTTTAATCGCGTTCCCGGTCGAAACGGCAATACAGTCTGACATGATAATGACTAGGAGCATGTCCAAACAAAATTGTTTAAATTTCCGAAATGCCATTGAGAGTGAAGGTTGGGTGGAGGTGACAGACACGCAAGATCCAGACCTAAAATTCAATAAATTTCTCTCCTGTTTTCTCGGCCACTTCAATGATTGTTTTCCAAACCGAAAGTGCCCAACTAGGTCAAAGCACATACACCACGATGCAGAGCTTTTTCAAATAAAAGAAACCCTTGACTTGATGTATGCGAGTTTCAAACATCTTAATGATCCTGCCATTTATCAACTATGGAAAAACTATAAAAAATTCTATTTGGATGAATGCAACAAAAGAAGAAGACTACGCAACATCCAGGAGTTGACAACATCGGACAACAAACAAAAAACAACCTGGAGCATCATCAACCGTGAGACTGGTCGAGGTAAAGCCAGTGGGCATATGGAAAATCGACCTACATGTCAAGATTTTGCTGGAGCGTTCCCGCAGGCAATCGAAAACATACTGCACCAAATTCCACCTTCCACGTTAGATCCCATGGACAGCATGGACAATATAAGATCTTCAGAAGTGTCTATGTACCTCTTTCCCGCAACTCCAGATGAAATCAGCCGACATATCAAAAGACTAAAGAACAAACCAAGTAGGGATATATATAACATGAACATAAAAGTTGTCAAGCTAGTTGAAGATATCATATCCAACCATTTAGCGCATATTGTCAACGCATGCATCAGTGAGGGTGTTTTTCCACGGTGTCTGAAGATTGGGAGAGTGATACCACTGCACAAGAGGGGAGATCCTGCAAATCCAGCAAACTATCGACCTATAACGATAACAACGGTATTTGGTAAAATCTTCGAATCCTTGTTGACGGAACGCATCACCACCTTTGTTAGTTCGAGGAAAATTCTTGATGGTCGCCAGTTTGGTTTCCGGAAGGGTATGGGAACCCGTGATGCTATTGTGAGTTTGGTCTGCTGGATTGCAGAAGCGTTTGAGAGAGGAGAGCAGTGCGTTGCGGTTCTCTATGATCTGAGTAGAGCATTTGACTGCGTGTCGCATGAGCTGCTCCTGCAAAAGTTGGACCGATACGGATTAAGGGGAGTAACACTGAACATCCTGAGATCCTACTTGAGTGACCGCTCTCAGGTGGTTGACTTTGCTGGCAGTAAAAGTACCGAGTACACTATGAAAAGAGGAGTTCCCAAGGATCCTTGATTGGACCGTTAATGTTCATACTTTACTTAAATGACCTTCCTGCAAACACTACAGAGGGTCATATGGTTTTGTATGCAGACGACGTGACTTTCCTGAATACATGTTCAAACGGAGATGAGGCAGCAGTAAAAGCCAAACATTCTACAGACACCATACAAACTTGGTTCTCAGCAAACGAGCTGTCGCTGAATGTGGACAAGACATCCATAGTCCATTTCCTAGCATCCCGTCGGGAGGCAACAAACGGAGCCACCGGAAAATTTCTTGGAATCACATTGGACCCTCGTTTGACCTGGCGACAGCATGCTGAAGACCTAAGTAAAATGCTGTCTGCCTCAATCTTTGCCATACGGAAAATTGTCCAATGTATTGATGTCTCTGCGGGTTTGCTGGCTTACCACTCTCTTTTCCATTCACGTATGGCGTATGGAATAATGGTGTGGGGAGGGTCTGCACATTCACAAAAAATCTTTAGACTGCAGAAGCGAGCGGTGAGAGCACTTGCTGGTGTTGACTCAAGAACCAGCTGTAGATCCTGGTTTCAAAAACTCAGGATTCTTACACTACCCAGTGAGTTTATCCTGCAAACTGCTTTTGAACAAAGGAAATCAAAATCGATGGTGCAGAGATCTTGCGATGTACACGATCATGATACCAGATCCAAAACCAAGTTTATTCCACCTTTCCACCGACTAAGAGCAACTGAAGTACTGTCTGTGGGAGTGAGGGTTCTCAATAAACTACCTACAAATATATTTGTTGGCCCTGATCACCTCATTCGAAAGAAGATGAAAAATTATCTAATTGAAGGGGCCTACTACTCCATAGAAGAATTTCTTCATCAATAATATTGTTCAAATATTGAAATTATTTTGTTGACTTTAAACTGTATTTTTTGAGTTTGAATAAATCTATCTATCTATCTATCTATCTATCTATCTTTCTTAGTCCTTCTTACTATA
The DNA here is from genome assembly GCA_963966075.1 of Aphodius sticticus. NCBI lineage: Eukaryota > Metazoa > Arthropoda > Insecta > Coleoptera > Scarabaeidae > Aphodius > Aphodius sticticus. Next base: position 197,332 of record OZ014506.1, on the reverse strand, counting down.
TTTATTAGTTGATAAAAATGTTTTTAAAAAACAAAAATTTATTCAGAATATTTATTTCGTGCAAAGGGCATATATTTGAAGAATGAGTTTAAAACTGTTTGTTGCTGGCGCTATTGTACCACCTTATTCTAATTCATTCAATTCTACAAAATCTCAGAAAAAAGAACTACTTACGATACTAATTCGCTAATTTTCAACTGCACGTCGGCCGACGCGTTCCCGACGTCATCGTAAATCTGGTCGTTCAGCTGAAACGACCTGGGCAGGGAGTCGGCCTTGGTGTTCAGCGGCGCCTTATCCGTCTTAGTGTAGATATTCGGATCGGTCTCGCTCTCCTTTAACGCGTTGTTCTCGAACTGCTTGTCGCCGCCGTAAGAGTTCCTCTCGTACGCGATTGCCTCCTCGGCAACTTCAACGGGAATGTCGCTGTGGTCGCACGTTTCCGAGTCGGAAAGGTCCGTGTAGAACGTCGACGTGCTCTCCTTCGCCTTCTTCAGTTTGGAGATTCTCGACGGAACCGTCTTGTTGTCGTACTGCTGGACGACGTCCGGTTCCGATTTTCGGCGCCAATTTGCGAGCGAGGGGAAGGAGCGGTCGTGCGATGCCGCTCGTCTGGAACTCAGCTCGCGCGATTGTCTAACTCTGCTCCTTCGTTCGAGATAGTGCGGCGTCGAATACTGCTTCTTTAGCGGTGTCCACATCTCCGATGATTCCTCTGTCGAAAAAAAAAAAGTGATTATTATTTGTCTATAACTGATAAAAATGAGTATGAATTTACAAATGAAATTTACATTTTTGTCAGTAAACCTACTCTATTTGTCAGCAATTTTACCCACATTTTAAACAAGAATACCAAATATCATTATATTTATTAATTGTACAAACTGTATGTAAATTTGCTAACAAGTTTGTAAATTTATTAATAAAAATTACCTCAACGAAATGTTAAAAATATGAAACGTTTATAAAAAATATGTATATAAATATATACATGTTATTTATTGTTAAAACTATAATAAAACTTCATACTATAATTTTTTGTTCTTATTTGTTATCTACACATTAATAGGATTTTACTAGTGATTTTACTGTTGAAAATATACACTGATAAAAATGAGTGCGAACTACAAATGAAATTTAAATTTTTTTTCAGTAAACCTACCCTATTTGTCGGCAATTTTACCATAATTTTAAGCAAAAATACTAAATATCATTGAAAATGCAGTTACATTCATTAATTGTACAAACTGTATGTAAATCTTTTAACAAGTTTGTAAATTTCATAATAACAATTACTTCAACAGAATAAAATTACATATCTATACATTAAAACTACTGTCTGATATGTAAATTTGCCTTCTGCTCGTGCAATTTTCCTTTCTAGATGGTAAAGTGCTACCGAGATAATTTTTATCGCGCTTGCGCAATAATGGGATATACAGTTCGAGTTCCGTTTGCCATCCGCTTGGTTGTGTTACAGCAGATAAGTTAGAGTTTTATTGAGTGCGATTGTTATATACAACTAATTTAACACTGTTAGTGCCTCTGTGACTTATCCTTTATCGGTGTGGTGTGGAATATTTGCTCCATATGGTTCTATAGTATTAAAATATATAATATTGGTACATTAATCTCTTTGTATATTATGGAGGACTTTGCAAATATATACTACAAAGTGCAGGTAAAAGTTTGCAGTCTTGATATGTATAATTCCACTTTCACTAATTGGATGTTATTTTTAGGATACAAGTGTTGATGATACAGACATTCTACAAATTCAAGGACTTGTGTGGCGTCCATAGGTAAGATTTCGTTTGTTCTTTCTCGTACATGCGTTCTTACAATCAAATTTATTACTAACATGTATAACACATATCATTTCAATCACCAATATAAAAAATACTTTTCTATAAACACTCATTAGTAACTTTACACACACTCTGTACCTCAAAGGAAAGCAGCTGCTGACATTGTTATACCCTGTATATCAGTGCTCCGCAACCTTCTTCCGCTGTCTTTTTCCTGCTCACGAAAGTCGCATATCTCCGTTCCGCACGCACTGTGCCGCGGCACAGTGCTTGCGGAGCACTGCTGTATATGATATATGACTCATGTACTTCTTATTTTTATTTCAGGTGACACATTTTGGACTATATTATATGCTGTGATTGGATTATCCCCAGGTTCTCTTACTCTGGAGATGGTTTAGCTTTTTAAAAATTATTCTAAGTCAGGGTTCAAAAACGAATAAGGATAAAACCAAATCCACTGAAAGGTGATCAAACATTATGAAAATAAATAAGTAAATGCTTGTATGCAGTCTAAGTGTGTGACGTAAGTTTACCATAGGTATTTCAACTTAATATTGTTGAAATCATATTTAATTTATATTTAAAAGATATATTTCTCTCTGTGAAGCAGATCGATTTATTTTATTATATGATATGTAGATAAGTATAATAATCATAATAATCATCTTTATTCATTAAACAATAATACATTGTATAATCAGTCCATGATTTCCTATTTTATTTCATTTACTTATGATTACATTTTTGTCAAGAACTTCTATTTATTTAATGTTAAAAATATGAAATATTTATAAAAAATATGTAGATATATACATATTATAAATATGTTTCACATGTTATTTATTATTAAAATTATAATAAAACTTCATACTATTATTTTTTGTTCTTATTTATGATCTCCACATTAATAGGATTTTACTAGTGATTTTACAGTTGACAATACAGGCTTGTCCGAGCAGTCGCAAAACCAGTTTACAAACGGTTCTTTTGTGAGAAACCAGATAATGTTTCATTGGTATTTATAATGGAGTTATCATAGCAACATATGTGGTCCATCAGAAAAGTACTGATTGTTAACTGGTTTTGCAGTTGCTTGGACAAATCTAATATTAAAGTTGCAGAAAGTTTACTGAACAACAATTAAATTGCAATTCCGTGTTTACGGTAAATTTACTGAACGTCAGTAATTTTACTTATAAAAGTATATACAGAAACGTATACATCGGAAACCTCATTTCAGATGAGAAATAAATTTATTACCTTTAAGTAAAATTACAAATCACATGATATTTTTCCTTCGACAAACGGAGACTAAAAATAATCACCGATTCACACGGTAAAGTTACTAGTTACTAGTTTTATCAGGGTATCTACCTACATTAAAGATTTTCGGTATGTTACTCAAAACCCTAACGGTAATCCTTTCTTTACAATGTTGGCCATTAAAGCGTTTTGCCCTTTAAATGAAAATATTTTGTTGGACAAAAATTTAAAGAAAACTATCAATCTCCTTTAAAAATATAATTTTTTTTGTATTGGGTTTTCTGTTTAGTTAAACAAATTATATTTTTTCTAAAAGTTTGTCTTTGGTTTCAAAATTGTTAGTTAAACTATTTGCATCTTAGGACGAATATTCATTATAATATGAAGGAATGGTTTAAAAGCTTTATAAGCCCAATTTATACACTTTATTCATAAACATAAAGTAGTTTTGTGTTTGCCTCTCTTTCAATATACTGAGTATTCCTTTTTTTTTTCATATATTGGCATAAAAAGTTTGTATCATAGTACTATCGTTGGCCATATATTAAGTCCGCACTTTTGACGTCGACTTTCTCGCAAATCTAGGGGCTAAAAATATTGAAAAAATTCTGATTCTGTCCCTAATTAATATGCTACAACTCATAAAAATTAGAAAGCTGTATATGTTGGCAATTAATTACTCCGGAAATAATCCATAGATTGAACGAATTAAAAAGTAAAATCACCTGATGAGTTGCTGGCATTGCATAATAGTTTTTTGTGGGTCAACCACTAATCCGATTATTTCACAAAAATGCATATTTAAACATTCCGCAGGTGATTTTACTTTTTAATTAGTTGAAATCTACATATTATTTCCGGAGTAATTAATTGCTAAAGTTAAACAAATGAAATGTACGGAGCAAAAACAGCAATTCTTAATTTGGAAAAATCGCCTAAACGCCAACATACACAGCTTTGTAATTTTTATGAATTGTAGCATATTAATCAAGGACAGCATCAGAATCTTTTTCAAATTTTAGATTGCGAGAAAATTGACATAAAAAGAGCGGACATAATATGTGGCCACGATAGTACATTGAACCAAAAAGTTGTTTCTCAAAATAACCAAAGTAGTCTCAAGTTTTGACGAGAAGCTTAAAAAATATCCTTAAAATAAATATACGAGATCTAGCAACCTTAATGACCAGTCATTCACTACCAACCAATAAATAAAATTTATCGAATCTTTACGTCGGCGTATATCAAGTTAACGTTACCTTTTTCGGGTAACTCCTGCCCCAGTTGCATCAGCAACTGCTGCGCGTGATTCGGAATAGCGGCATTGTAATTCTCGATGATAACCCTCTTCAGCTGCCCGCTCCATTCCCGTTTATGCTGTACGGATCGCGCCCTCAACGTCACTTGATCTCTGGGATTATCGAACGGCAGGACGTGAAAACTCAAAGGCTCCCCCCTCACCTGCTCTACGAGCATTAGATTCGAGCACTGCAACACAAAAATCGTTTGTTAGTTCTTCTAGTTCCTTCGCTCCTTAATCATTGTTTAGACATTACAAGTTTAGTGGTAACCCGGTAAAATTTACAGTAATACGGAGTATACGGTTGAAAAGGTGCGCCGAGAGATTAGCTACTCAGAAGAATAAGTAATAAACTAACAGTAAAAGCTAGAATATCTATATACCATTTTTTTAATTACTGCAGTAGTATAATACTCTTTGGGTACAAAGACATGAAAAAAATATAAGTACAATAAATGTGTGATGAATACACAGAATTGTATTACAATGGTTAAAGTTTAACAAGTATTGAGACAATGTTGTGCCATTAAATATTCTAGAACATTAAATAAGGAATTATAATAGGTACGTATTTTAGTATGTAAATTTGTAAATAATAAATTGCCATATTCTATGAGTAATTATTTAACATAGTCAGCATAGGGATGGCAAAAATTACGAATACATCAATGTTTTATATCATATGATACAAGAAACATCGATGTTTGAAAACAATTGATGTTTTTATCAATGCTTATAATCAACGTACAGAATTAATGTAAAAAAACACCACCACTATTGTACTTTTATTGACGTATGAGAGTTCCTATCATTTTAGTGAGAAATACTCTAAATTAGTAATAAATTAATAATCACTCATAGCAACTAACAAGTTATTGCTACAGTTTTCGACCTTTTCACAGTGGTAGTGGGTTCTGTTAACACTCACCACTATGGTAATTTTGATGACTCTTGGGAGTCACTATTACTTTTAGTGAGAAATACTATCAATTATATTAATACATAATTAATCACTGATAATAACTAACAAGTTCAATCAATCAATGTAAAAACATCGACATTTTTGTGAAATACATCGATGTTTTAGAAACATCAATTTATGTTTACCATTCCTAAGTCAGCAGCATGAATTCCATATTCGGTAAAAAGACCACTTCAGATTAACAAAATATACAAACAGCTGTATGCAAAATTCATGTTATTACAGAGCATTGAAAATGTTAAACAGCCTACCAAGTGATATTAAATACAGTAGTCTTTTTAAATTGTTCTGTCAAAATTATGTAAGGTAAGCGCCCTAAATTCAGACAGGTTAAGGAAGTTGTTAAATTTTTAATTGTAGAATTTATATTTATGTGCTGCTAATGACTATATGCACTTTTTTGAAATAAATATTTTGTTTTAAAGATATCTGGCTTGTGATTTCTAAAGAAAATTGAAAATAGTTATGTAATTTATATTATATTTCCTAAGTTTAACAATTGCACTTAATTCCGACACTAAGCTTATATTTTGAACCGAACTCAAACACCCCAGTGAACGTAATTCAGACATGATCCTAAATCAGACACTTGTGTACATTATTCCGACAAATAAAAAGATTCAAGTAAATATCAATTGTTGGTGGGGGGTTAATTGTTTTAAATATTGTTAATAATATTTAGTATTAAGAAATGATAAACATTTACGTTATACAATTTTGAAAGAAACAAAGTATAAACCAACTCCTTAGTCTACTTCAGTCTGCCCTTACTACCTCATCTGTACTTTAATTTTTCTTTCATCCCAGATTTTTAGTGTTTTCTTTTTCTTGACGCAGCTTTTTATGCAACCCCAAAAATATAAAATCACACAATGAAATTAGCTGCAGTATATATGTTTCATAGTTTATTATTATTTTCACATTTGAAACCATTTGTTGAGTTGAGTTGAGTACAATCCCGAGCATGAAACAATTACACTATGAAGTTAGCACCGGCAAATACATTTTATTGGTTATTATTATCTTCACATTTGCAAACCAAGTTTCGAAATTGGCAGATTTATTCAAGCTATACAGTAAGTATGCATTATACATATGTATGTAGAATACATATAATATTTGTACTTCCTATATAAATATAGTATAAATTATACTATAAATTCTCATACATAGCACCAAAAAAATGTTTAAAAACATAAATCTAGCCCATGCCAAATTGTGTGTCATTGTATATCACGAAATTTTTTGAAAAAGCAGTGTTATCCTAGGTATTGCACCGACATGAACATTTGAAAAATTATTACTTATGTATACGTACTTTATTAGTTTGCAAAAAGTTGTAATAACTTACACAAAAAGTTGTAACTATTACATACTTATTCTAATGTAATAAGTATACCTGTAGACAAAACTAGTCATAGGTATACAGCTTAAGTAATAACACTAATAACCAACCGACCGGTACCGTAATTAGTCAATAAAGTAAACTAAATACCTATGCGCACATACTAAATGTACCTTTTTTGCTCACTTCATTTTATTAATCACGATATGTAATTACACTTTGTGAAAAATGGCTCAAATCAGACGTGTAGCCGGCGCTCGCTAAGAAAAGACATCCCTGGACGGATATCAGAATATTCAACAGATGTAAACAATGTAGTAGTTTTCGTAGTAGAAATGTGTCTGCTATCCATCCCACTTTGTGCCATTCGTCTTTGACTAGTCACGTGATCCAACGTTAGCGCTATGTACGTTTCATTGCTTTACCACAAAATTCGGATATTACTGCATCGTGTATGCAACCCACATAGTACTTTTTTTTTTACAGGTTTAGAGAATTTTTTTCGTTTGGTGCCGACCCTTAAGCAGTTTATAAGTTTAGTTCCTTATGGAAAACATTACCATTATTATAAACTTGCCTAAACTTGCGTCTAAACAACTGAGCTGAGATTAGTAATAAAATGAATTCTTACCATGATATGAGACTTGTAGGAGAAGTTCCCGTCCGGCCTGCACTTCGTAAGCAGGAGTAACCTATCGAAGAGAAAGACGTGACGTCTGCCTTTTCTCGTGCCCATTCTGAACGTCCCCTCGGCAATGAGTTCGCCGAGCGTCGTCAGATCGGGCCCGCTCCACCCGTACAGCTGCGACTGGATCTCCTGTATCCGTACCGCTATTTCGTGTTTACGTTTCATGTTGTTTATGTGGGACGCGACGCCAGTCATGCTCGTCAACGCCAGATCTACGACAGGTTTGTGACGCGAGTCGCATCTTTCCGACAACCTCTAGAAATATATAGAAAAGTCCATTAAACAAAAATAAAACAGATAAATAAGTTTTCCGATTTCCGGAAATGACGTGTCTAACTTTAAAAGAAAAAGAAATTATAAGGCTGCTATTTATAATTAGTTAAATAAATAGGTAATGAAAGCCTTATTTTTTCCTTTTTAGATGTCTCTAAAGATTTGAAGAGTTTATTGTTTGATGGTCTAAAATATGTTTTGAAATTGTTTTCTAAGGTAGGAATAGGAATTTTGAAATTGTATAAGAAGCTATAAAGTTCCATTAGGGCTTTTGAAAGCAGGACTAATATCAAATTTTGGTCATATTTTGTTACCCTTAATAGGGTGGTCAAAAAAACGGACTTTTCGCTAGAGGGCAACAATCACCCCCAATCTGCTCCTTTTCCAGAAAAAAATTCCCCCCAAATTTGACAAAAATCGGTTAACATTAACACGTGCCACCGAGCACCTCAAATTTCCCATTTAAAATACATTGGATATAATACATTAAAAATACACGTTTCGGATTTAGAAAAAAAGTTGCGGGAGATTATCAGAAATTGTTCAGAACTTCCCAAACATCAAATCCACAACCACTATTTTTTTTCACCGTCCCTACCCTCTCCTGCAGCACCCTAAAAATGAGGCAAAATTTTTCCCAAATTTACTGTTTTACAAAGTTACGTGATTTATTATTTTTTTAACAGAAATTACTATTATTGAATTGTTGACATGCTTTTTGTCATTAATAACTTATTTAAAAATCAAAAAATTGTTTAAACAATTACCATTTGTTTAAACAAAAATATTTTGTTTAAACAAAAATATACGATGTTACGAACTCATTTGTCCATTTGTTGCATACATTATTATATTATTGTTTTTGTCATTTATTAACTAATTAGCAATTGTTTAAACAATTACCATTTGTTTAAACAAAAATATATGTAGTTACACACATATTTTTCTAATTTTGCAGAACTTATTAGATTATTGGTATTTTTTGTCATTTACTAACCAATTTGTAATTGTTTAAACAAATATATACACTGTAATGGACATGATTTTCTATATTTTTTGCATAAATTATTATGCAGATTATTGGCACTTTTTGACAATTATTAACAAATTTGTAATTGTTTAAACAAATACTATTTGTTTAAACAAATATATACATTGTTACAAATATATTTTTTATATTTATTGCAGAAACTATTATTAAATTATTGGCATTTTTTTGTCATTTAGTAACGAAGTTGCTATTCTTTTAACACAATTTTTTAAACAAAAATTTACAATGTTTGATGTTTTTCCTCTTGTAGAAATTATATTGTTACATTGTTGGCAAGTTTTTTGTAATTTGTTACTTAATGTGCAATTGTTTGAACAAATAAATTTGTTTAAACAATAATATTCAATGTTATAGGTAAAACCACGAGAGCTGGACGTGAGTCATCGATTTCAGCTGTTATTTTGCTGATACGTTACAGACCATTCCCGTGCGTTAGACAGAAACGTCGTGCTTTTTTATGCGTCTGTTCTTACGATTTTAAGCGATGACTCACGTCCAGCTCTCGTGGTTTTACCTATAGTACGTATTTCTTGGCAAAAACTATTAATAAGTATTAATAAGTAATGTGGTTGCAACACTAATTATTATTATAGGTTATAATTGAAAATTAGTTAACAAATTTGGCCAGAAAAAAAAAGTATATAGGTACATATAAGATAATAAAATAATAATTTTTAATAATAATAGAAATAAAATAATAATTTTTGTCAAAAAGATACGTCAGTACCATTGTATATTTCGGTTTAAACAAATGGTATTTATTTAAATAATTGCAAACTAGTTAATTAATGACAAACAATGCCAACAATCTAATTATAATTTCTGATAAAAAAAGAAAAATATGTCTGTAACATTGTATATTTTTGTAGACAAATGGTATTTGTTTATACAATTGCACATTAGTTAGCAAATGACCAAGAAATGCCAATTTCCTAATAATAATTTTCTGTAAAAAAATAGAAAATATATCCGCAACATTGTATATAAATTTCTTTAAACAAATGGTATTTGTTTAAACAATTGCTAATTAGTAGTAATATAATAATAATAAATGACAAAAAAGCCAATAATAACTTAATAACTTCTGCAAAAAAAAGGAAAAATATGTTCGTAACATCGCATATTTTTGTTTAAACAAATGCTAATTGTTTAAACAATTTCAAATTAGTTAATAAATGACAAAAAAATATGTGAATAATCAAATAATAATCACTTCTGCCAAAAACAATAATAAAACACGTAACATTGTACATTTGGGGAAACTTTTGTCACTGGTGAACAAAAAATAGTGGTTGTGGATTTGTTCCTTGGGGAGTTCTGAACAATTTCTGATAATCTCCCGCAACTTTTTTTTTCAAATCAGAAACGTGAGGAAAAACAGAGGAAAAAAGAATTTGCAATGTATTTTAAATGGGAAATTTGAGGTGACTGGTGGCACGTGTTAACGTTAATCGTAAAATATTTCTCAAATTTTGGGGGAATTTTTTTTTCTGGAAAAAGAACAGATTGGGGTATCGTTGCCCTCTAGCGGAAAGTCCGTTTTTTGGACCACTCTAATGTATACGTTTGTAAAAATGGCTAAACATACTCATAAATTTTGTAATACCTCGATAACCATAATACTTTGTATATGAATAAATCTAGTTAAATAGGTTCTAAATGACCTCTTCTATAACCCTTTAAATATTTTACATTAGGTTGCTCTACACATAGCATACAGAGCAATATTAAGATACTAGTATTGCTCTGTATTAGTATCTCTGTGAAAATAGATAAAGGACGTTTCAATTATCAAATAATACACAGGGTGTTCCGTTTAAAAATCTCAAGAAAAAGCAATTTGAAAGCATTAAAAAATTACTGCTTGTTACAATCATCCTGAATAGCACATCTAATTTTCCATATCAGCATCTAGCTATCATTTTAGTTATTATATAACAAAATGTTTAGGACAATATCTGCAACCAAGAAGTATTTACATAGTTTTTAAAAAATACCAGCAATTGTCAATTTTTTGACAAACAATTGAATATCTCAGTAACTATTTACTTTACACAGTTGGAAAGACTACTCCCTTATTATTCATATATGGTATGATATACAAGGTGTTCCATAACTCAACATGTATATAACTAAGTTCTAATTCTAATTACCTCTAGAAGCATGCGATATCTCAGAATCCTCTGCACCGGTTTGAGCAGGTACGAGCCCAACGGCAGGTCGTGACTCCTGTCCGTCTGTACCGTCTTGAAATGCACGGCGGATTCCTTGTCGCCCATCAGCTGTGTCAGGACCGATATCGTCTTGGGATAGTTGGTGCAGTAGTCCGTATATATGGAGAAGCCGGTATTGTTTATGAACAGTTTGGCGGTGGCCGAAGGATTTAGCTTGGCGTCGCGCAGTTCCTCGAGAAAAGATCTGTTGAACTCGTAGATCTCCTCCAGGTTGCTGAATAGCGTTGGGATGTGCTGATTGAGGAAACAATCCGGATCCGATTTCCACGGCAGCAAGTAATCCTAAAACGTGTGAATTATGTGTAAAAAAATGAACCTAGTACGCCGGCTCTAGTTCGCCGGACCTACTACGTAATTTTACTTTCTGAGAAATTAAAATTACATACTTTTATGGTACCGTGAACGCGTGTCTTTACAGACCATGCTGCCGTTTTCTTGACACAGCAAAATGCGTTTTATAAATATTCTCAATTTCAAGGTTTCCACACAGCTAAAAAGGTTGAGAAACACTGATCTAGACAAAAATAACAAATGACATGAGCGACTATTATCGGTTGCAAAAGTATTGATCCCTGTGTTTGTATGTTCGTAACTCTGCAACGACTGAACAAAAAATTTGAAATAAAATGTGTTTTACTCCTGAATCATTTCTACATAACATGATTGACTATCAAAATTTTCTGCCCCTAGGTTTGGGCAGAAGCGTGAGAGAAGTGTAAAAATGTACCCGATATTAGCACTTTTTAATAAACGCTCGTCTTTCCAAATTTTTTTCTGCTAAACCGCTTGCCAAAAAAAATTCAAATTTACACAGAGTATAACTTAAGATCTTGTCTACCGATTGGCTTTTGTGTTTTACTTATTTTTTTTGCAATAAAGGCTATAAACAATATTTTCATGGAAGCGGATATCTCGGCAAGGAGCATTATCACGATAACGAGACAGGTACAAAAACAATCGCAGAATTTTGTTTAATGAAACTATTGAAATAGAAACACATTTCTGATGTTCATTAATTTTATAAAGCGATATAAATATTCGATATAATTTTGGTACAGCGCGCAAGTACGTCACGTCGTTCAACGCAGTCGTCATCGGCTCGGGTTTGAGGTCGACTACAGCATGCCCGTCACAGGCCCGTACTTAGAAATAAAAGAAACATCGTACATATTTATTATTGTAACCAGCATTGAAGTTGAAGTTATAAATGGTGAACTCTTTGTTTAATGAGAGAATAGGTTGCAAGTGTACAACGAAAAACTGTAAGTTTATTTTTTTTTGTTTTTAGCGCCATTTGCATAAACAGCAGCAATCAAATATTGTCAGGTAGCATAAACGAATAAAATAACAAAACCAAATATTTTTTCTCAGGCCCCAGTCATATGATTTTGGGTAAAATCAAGAAAACAAATACGTAATTATTCATTGAATAAAGTTTCTTAAGTAACTGCCTTGCGTGCAGAGTATTGCAAGTATAGAGCAAGAATGCTGAAGTATTATACCAAGGAAGTAAAACAATTAATTATCAATGTCAGAAATTCCTTGCTCAAATAACTAAAGCACTGCTGTTGTATCTGCCAAAAAATCACCAACAAGAGAAGATACTTCTATTAGATTTTATCGGAATTATATGAATCGGAAGCAATCAAATAAAATTATTGTGGTTACCTGTAGCCCATTGCAATTGAATTATTCTGGGCATATGTACAAAATAAAGTTGCAAAAAGCTACAATACGTTTGAAATTAAAGATATGTTAAATTCATGTAATAAAGCTGTGTCTCAAAAGAGATATGGCAAAATTGTGTTGCAATTTGCAACACAATTTTTGGTTTTGAAAATAAAAACCAATACATTGATATTGATCATATTTTTGACTCAATTGTAGAAACAATTATAATATCAACTAGCATGAAGATGATGATGACTTATTAGACTGCAACGACAACAGTACAGATAATGATAAAGAAGTTTCCGCAATATTGTTCCAATGTTGGTGGTTCTTCTGAAACTGCACAATTCCTTCAAAGTTTAGGACAAATACTTGTCGCAATTGAAACATCAACTACTGATTTTTGGCAGAAATAATGTTGTGAAATAATAATAAATCACAAAACAGAATTGTATACAATTTCAGAAATAAAACCAAAAATCACTTATGCTATTTTCAAAAATAAAACTGAACGAGAACATGACAAAAATATTGAATACGGTCCTGAGTGTTGTTCGCTAACTGCGTTGTTCTGCTATCATTTGTTTCTGAGATATCCGCGTCCATAAAAAGTTCGCTTACATACTTTATTACATAAGAAATCAAGAAAATAAAATCGCCAATCTAGAAGAAGATTATAGTTAGAAGAGATTCTAACTGTAACCTGAAAAAAAAACTTAAATTTTTTTCGTAAGTGGTTTAGGAGAAAAAAAGATCGGAAAGTCGAGAATTATTTTGAAACCGCAAAAATCGGGTACCTTTTTTTTTCTTCTCTTGCGCTCGTGCCTTAAACGACGGGCAGAAATCTTTGATAGTCACTCCTGTTATGTAGAAATGATTCAGGAGTATAACGCACTTTATTTTATTTTTTCAAAGTTACTAGCCTTCAAGCACAGGGATTAATACTTTTGCAACCGATAGTAAAGCACTTAAGAATCCAATCAACAAAATTCCGACAATAAAAGATGGAACCTGGTCACAGATTACTTGGAACAAGACGTCACTCCAAATGTAGAAATTTGGTAATTTCTTCATTTGAATTATTGTAAAATTTGTATTTTGCAATAATCCAAGGAAATCGTGATCATACAAAATTTAAATTTAAAAAAATCATAATACTATGCAACGTAGCTTTTAGGCTTTAATATATGCCAATCCTTTGGAAAACTGCTGAAACCCCCATGAATTTTATCTTACCTGTATAACTTTATGTAGATCATCGACATATTTAGCTTCGGTATCGGCAATCTCGGCAACGACGTCGTATTCCTTCTTGCTGATATTCGAGCAAGTATCGTCATCAGCAATTCCACTGTCTGCTGAACCTAAATAAAAAAAGATACATACATATAGTAGAATTTTATTATGCTGCTGCTATGTGGCTAAGTAACTATGTATATGTATAGAATGAATATACGGACAGATTATATTCCTACCTTGAATACCAGAAGATTCTGGATCACTATCGAGACTTTCCTCCGATGCCTGATAGGCAGATCCCGGCTGAAGGGCGCAGCTGCTACCGCTCGATGAACATGAACCTAGGCTCGTTAGAGACACGGGTCGGGATACTTCCGAAGATGTCGTACTTAACGTGCCGACACTGCTTTCACTAGGAACCTGAAATAAATAAATTATTTAATAAAATAGAACTACTACTACTACTACTGAAATCCATAATAATAATAATAGATAAAGACAATGTTTAATTTAAGAAAAATTCAATTTACAATAAGAAATATAGGTTGACATTTAAAAAAAGTCTTGATGACGTCAGTAGTGTTAAATTGATGTTAACCATCTGAAAAAGCTTTTTTACATCCCTTTGGGATACTTAATTCTTAAAACATTCCAAATTGTATTCAGTAAAACCTTTTCCAGTTGTAATATTCAAGAACAATCATATCGAGTAAAGACAGATTTAAGGGAAGGACTTTTTACACTACTTGTATTGCTATTTTTATTTATATAAATTATTCTTTTATAAATACACTGACTGCTGTTATATTTAACGCATTTTCATATTTCTTTTTGGAATAAGTAAAGTAAAGAAATTCATCAAGGTTATCGCATACCACTCTAATTTTTAATAGCAAAATTCTCACCCGACTATACCGCGTAAATCAAAGTGAGGAGCTTGGGTAAGATTTGAAATATTCTGTTACAAATCTTTCCAATATCTGCATTTTTTTTTAATAAATTCAAGTTCATGTAAAATTTTGCAATTTGAAATGCAGTTAAACCTTGCAACAAATGTTACTTGAGTACTGAGTCTCCAAAATTCATACATTGGTTGTTCATGTCAGTGTCATGTCACTGTAGTCAAAGACGCCAAAGAACTTTTACGAAGTGTAAAGGTACCAGTGGCGGATACAGGAGGGGGGGCGCAGCGGGCGCCCCCCCTTGGCGAGAATTTGTTGGTACGGCGGAGAAGAAAGCGATTGAGATGTTGCCGGCTAGGTCTTGTATGTGTGTTTTTATTCCGTTGATTGTAGGAAACAGTTATATATAAAAACTTTTTTTAAGCTTTGCAGCTAGGGTTGCCAACATTGTGCCTATGCTGACCCGGAGATAAATAGTTATATTATGGAACATAAGTTTAAATTAATAACAGCCGCCACAAAAATGCGCGGCTTCGACACATACTTTTTAGTAACGCTTTAGTGTGAAGCTTGGATACCTATAGGTACTGTAGAAAACGATGAGATCTAGATGCTAATTACTAAGTAAATTAATTTATTTCAATTAATGTCTACTAGTTTTCCATGTTTTCGTTTAAGCCTCTTATTGTCGATTTTTACGACACAACCAACATGGGACAAAATGCCAATATTACCACCTAAACCAAGGATAATTGATGTACTGAGAGCATTTTTTTAAAGGAATCATGTGTTTTTGCTTGAAGTAATTCTTTACACATTCCCTAACTAATTTTAAATTTTTATTTTATTCCGACAATATTGGCGGTTTGTATAAACTCCCATAATAAATGTGTCTCTAGTCAAAAATGATAACTATATCTCTCAGTCTTTGTAAATATATAGTCCAACTAATATTAAAATTTTCAAATAAAATAAAAGTATCGCTGTCGTAAACATATTTTTGGGACATTTCTTATCATCTGAACAACGTACATATTAAAATAATCAACGAAAGTTCAAAACATATTTTGTTAATTAATTTATCATTATTGAATATTGATTTCCGAGAAGTAAAATTCCTACCTTTAAATAATACCCGTTTTTTGAAAGCCATTTTTGATATTAGATTTGTCTCAGTCTATGATCATAGAGGCAGGATACAATTTTCTCCGTTCGTCGTACCGCTACAGAATTCCTACTGTATTCACTAGACATGTGACAAAATCTAAAAATGCTACAATTGCTACTTTCAAAGTTTCTCACATGCTCTCAAAAAGTAAAATTAAATTGTTGTGAAGATTGAGTAATAGAGTGCTTCTTAATTTGAGAAAAATTCCTTTTTTTCAAGGGAAATCGCTGCAAACTGTATGATTAGAATAACAATTACTGTATTATCATAATTTTTAAAAAATATTTACAGTTTCTCAAAAGATCGATGATTACCTTTAGTTAACCCGGAGAATTTAACTGAAAACCCGTAGCCCGGAGAATAGTCGCCAAACCCGAAGTCTCCGGGTCAAAATGACCATGTTGGCAACCCTATTTGCAGCAGACTTGATGACACCCATCGCTCAAGATGTCTTTTACCGCCCCCCCCCCCTTGAGTTTTTTCTGTATCCGCCACTGAAAGGTACCTAGTATTGATTATGGATAATTTAGAAGATTTGGACGATATTGATGATTTTGGAGCATATGATAACGAACAAAATTAAATTAACAATACTAAATTAAATTTGCGAAAAATCTAACTTTTATAAGTGATTTCTCAGAAAATGTTACAGCATGTTAATAAAAGTTGGTGGATCATAATGCCGCAACCATCACATTTTATAATTTATGCACCATATACAAGATACTTTAGAAACTATGAATTTGTGTTAATTTATTTTATGTTAATAATTTAATTTCAATATTACCAAAATATGATGATATATGATGAAAGTTTTTCTGTTTTGTTAATTTCTACTATACCTCAATTATTTTTTTTTATTTATGAAGATCGACAAATGGATTTTCTATTGTCCAAATTTAATTTGTCCTGCTTTATAACACAAATTCAGTTTCTGAACTACCCCATATAAGATGCATAAATTGTAAAATTTGATGGTTTGAGTACCAATTTTACCAAGATTGCACTAACGTTTTCAAAGAATATAATTTTCTGAGAAATTAAAAATAAAAGCATTTTCCATTTGTTACAAACTTACACATGTATACTTACAATGTTATCAAAATCTTATTTTTTATACAATGATTTTAATGACTTTTTATGCAGTTACTCAATAAACTCCTCTCAAACTGGGTGAAACTGTTTTTTCTTGATTCGTTGTTGTTCTCCATGGCAAAAAGTGGCAAAAAGACACACGAAAAGACGTCAAAAATAACCAACCAAACAAACACCTTGCACGAAACTAACGCATTGCATTGTTTGGTTATTTTCGATAGGCGGATATTTTGAATACGTTCGGATATGCACCATCTGACGCACACTTCACTCTGGTCAAATCTCGTGCCGTCTGATACGAGATTTCATTGATTGGCCAAGTACTGTTTAGCTAAAGCGTTGGTCTCCCATGACTATTAATACATGTGTCTCAAGTTGCTAATCGACACGCAAGTAGAATTTTAAGTAATCATCACGCAAGTAGAATTTTAAGTATTGATTTCAGTTGCACTATTAATACTAGCCTAAGTACTTTGGGGTTTCTTAAACTCTTAACAAGAGAAGTTAGCGGCGAAACTTGGTAACCTAATAAAATTAAAAGCGCCATACGCACTACCAAATTCCCTGTTTTTAAAGAAGAAGTTGTTGACATAAAATGCAAATATCGTGGTAAACATAACCCACAGATAAATAACCTAATTAATTTAATAGCCAAGTTCGAAAACTGTACAAGTCCACAGTAAATCCTATGGACATGTACTGTTTTCAAACTCGGCGATTCAATTATAGTTGTTAAAGTTATTATATGAATCAGCAAATACTTCATCAAAGAAGAAGTCGGTGAGATGAAATGTAAACATTAGTAGTGTTCGATTGCCGGCCGCGCTCAGTTCAATCTGAGCGCAAATTTGAAATACTTGCTTCCTATTGGTGGAATCAGTTGAACAGAACCATAAAAGAACTAACCACAACTAAGCGCGGCAGCAATCGAACACTACTATTGTGGTAAACATAACCCACAGATTCATAACCTAATTAATTATAGTACGATTTCCTGCACGGTTTGCTATTCAATTCATCATAAGTTATCAGCAAATAAGTATTGGCACTTGGCACTTGGTGTTTGTAATTTTATTAGGTTACCTAGTTTCGCCGCAAACTTCTCTTGGTAAGAGTTTTAAAAACCCCGTCTTACGGTTGGATCTTTAAGCTTTCCTTTAATGTGTGCCGATCAGTGCATAAAGTTAATAAACAAATAAATACAAAGCTAAACTTACTTGCAAGTACTTTCCCAAATTCTTCCTCCCCGTGGGCGTCCTGGACGCTATCCCGGACACCGACGAGTGCTTATAACTTCCGAGCGGCTTCGACGCAGCCACACCGTCCGCGGCGATATTTCGACCTTCGTCCACGCTTCCCGAACTCTCCGCGACGTTCATCAAACTAACCGAATTCCGAACGGCAGCAGCAGCAGCGGATTCGCAACCCCCATCTGCACATTTACCGTCATCTCGAAACGTCTCCGTCTTATGAACAAAACCGTTACCCTTCGGCTTCTTCTCGCCCGATATCGTCGAGATCACCAAATCCGTATCCGGCAGATTCGAGAGCATCTTCTGCACGGAAGGCAGCAGTTCCAAACTCTCGTTGCTCCGGTACAGCGCTTTTTCCGGAGAACGCCTCGTGGACGAGTATATCGAGGGGTTCCTTTTCAGGGATTCCTCGGGGGGTCGATTGGGCCATTCGTCCTCCTCGACGGTGGCGACGTTCGAGAGGATCTTCTGGACGTTGAAGGACAGCTGGAAGTTGTTGCTCTTGAGCAGTTTCCGGGGCGATCCTAACCTCGCTTTTCTAAAATCGTGCGATTCCTCGTTCTCGTCGATGCTCGTATCCAAAATTCGATCGAGAGCGCTAAGGATGCCGGGCATTAACTCCGTTGACGGGCCTAGAAAGATTTAAACTGGGTTAGTTTTATTGTTATGACAGATCTTCGAAAACTTTACACCTAACCTAACTTTCTAAAGTCAAAATTAAGCGAGAGAACTTTGCATTTACCTACGTCATATTTTAGACTGTTTTAGACGCTACGAATTTCAAACTTAATTAGGTATGGTATAACCATTAATATGAAAAACGATTTCTTCTAATTGAATAAATGTTGTACTAAGAAATTGCGGACGTCACTTAGCATTGAAGGCACAGACTAAGGGCCGGTGACGTCATCGATGACGATATACGACGAATATCCAGTAAGAATATACAGAGTGCTGCGAAACAGATTGAAAGCTTGCAAGATTTATTTTAATATGTTGTATTAATATAAACAGCGTTTACGTTTAAATTTAAAACAAGTTATGTACTGTAAAGAATTACTAACGGGTATTTGTAAATATATTAGATATACTATACATAATTGGAAAGTAGGCCAAAATTAGTTAAAATTCATTTATCCGTCATTCAAAAGAAAATCATTAAAGCAGTCCAGCGATAAAAAAAATCTTAATAACAACCTTATGAGCAATCGAAGTGCGAAAAGGTATTAAATTCACCAAATTGTCTATAGAGAATGGTTAAAACCGAAAATACAGACAGGGACAAAATTGAAAATTTTATAAACGTGTCCATCGAACATTAGATAACAAATTGATACAGTAGAAATAATAATTAAAATATAAAGGGGAAAAAAACGAACAAAGTCGACGATATACAAAACTGTTATTACACCAACAAAAAATATGATGTGGCCAGGCACATGACTGTATCATACTAAATATAAAATTAATAATTAGCTGCATGAAATTCTATTTGATCGAGATCGGTCGTGTGTGCATTCAAATAAAACTAGTTATGCAGGATTTGAGCGATATTTTGATTCTATTGACAGTAGGTATTGTCAAAACATCAGCCTTTGACACTACCTGTCATTAGAATTAAAATATCTGTCAAATCCTGACTAACTAATTTTAATACAGTACGAGCGATCTCAATCAAAGAGAATGTGCTCATGGAGCTAAACCATTAATTTTACAAAAAAAAATGTCAGACATAAATTATACAAACGTTCCTCTACTTTAATTTATTATTTAACTATTTTGATGAAATTACAGAAATGGCGGCACATTTGCAAAATCGTTAGAAAATGCTAAGAGTAAACATCCACTTCCTTTGGACCCTTTTGAACAAAAAGCTTTTCAGCTCTAAGTTTGGTCATGAAACTTCTAAATATGAAGTTTCGTCCCGATACCTTTAGTAGTTTCTCCAGAATCGTCGCGTCGCCACAAAAAAACGGTTATACATACACGGTTATACACATACACACAACACACAGACATTTTTGTGTACCTTGGTCAAAAATGTTCAGGGGGGACCCAAAGGGACATACTTCCGTTAAAATAAAAAAAAAATTCGGCACCATTACAATTGTCATACTATACGTATGATAAAGTAAGAAACATTTTTGTCCAATTCATGATTTATTCGAAACTTCTAAATAGAAGTTTCATGACCAAACTTAGAGCTGAAAAGGTTTTTGTTCAAAAGAGTCCAAGGGAACTGGATGTTTCCTCATAGCATTTTTCAAGGATTTTGCAAATGAGCCGGTATTTCTGTTATTTCGCCAAAACAATTAAATAATAAATTAAAGCAGAGAAAATTTTGTATAATTTATGTCTATGACATGTTTTGGTCAAAATTAATAGTTTGGCTGCAGGAGCAGATTCAAATTGAGATCGGTCGTGTCGGCGTTCAAACTAGGTAGCCAGGATTTTAATTCTAATGTCAGTAGGTAGTGTCAAACGGTGTTGTTTTGGCAGTACCTACTGTCAATAATATCAAAATATCCGCAAAAGGTTGCAGCGCCGGAACCACCTGACCAGCCTGGGGACGAGCACGAAGGCGATGAGGATGCAGGACCTCTGCAGGTAGATGCTAAGCGGGACGTCAGCGATGAAGATGACGTTGCACACGAAGGAGGCGGCGAAGGCGGTAGGTGCGTGTGTGTGCTTTGTGTGTTCGTGTTTTATTTAATAATTTTTAGATAATAACGTTTTACGTTTTTAAATATTTTTGTAAAGCATTTTTATCGTTTTATAGTCGTTTGTTTTTCAAATTTACCCGCCAAGCTATTCACTCCCTGGCGGGTAAATAGTAAATATTTCAAATTTGTAAATACAATTTCGGATAAGCGCCCACGGCGCAAGGCACCGTTTGTTTTATATCATTTGAAATTATGTTAATTCATAATGTGTATTTTCTCTAATTAATATTATTTGTGTTAATGGTTAATGGAATCTCATGCAGCTTAACTATTAATTTTATATATAGTATGATAAAGTCATGTGCCTGGCCACATCAGATTTATTTTACTTTAACAAATTAATGTACGCATGCTTTTTGACACCCAGTATATTTGAGAGTTCGTAGTTCAAACCAATTGCCTAGTATATACCTACTTGGAAGTTGGAACTTATAAAGAAGGTTCCATTTCTTAAGTATTTTTGTTAAGTATTGTAGGATATTTTTGTTGTTCATTCGAAGCATTAAAATTAGCATAGTATTTTTTTTTTCAACTGGATAGACAATTCGACGTCAGTGTACGAATTTAGCGATGATGAGCAAATATAAATAAATAATGCAATAACTAACGTAGTTTGAGTGGAGTTTTTTTGTTATTAGGTACACCATACAATATAAGCAGGAGGAATATCCGTTTTATTTTTGCATTTTACGTAGGTATATTTAATTTGAACACAGATTAATTTAAGTCAATTCACGTTTAAAAAATGTGTAAACGTTGCTAATTTGATGCAACTTTTATGAAGTTATTTATTCACTCGCCGAGTAGACTACCAGATAATCATTACAAACAATTAGTATGTATAATGTCAATAAATGCAAGGCGAGTAATCGGATATTTCATTGAAAGCAATTGTCACTGCGGTGCAAAGATACACACACAAGCATGCCCGACTGTACAGTGTACAGTCATCAGATGGATTACCAGTCGTTCACCGATCGCGCTTTCGTAACAATTCAGAACGCAACAAGTGTGTTCGGCAACAAGTTTGCAATTTTTCCCGTTTCGCGCGACATTCCACAGCAAGCAACGGCCCGGTCCGCGCGGCGGTCGGCCCGATGACTAATCCTTAAAAATCAAATTGCGGTACGTATAAATCACCAACGGAGACAATACCAAGTTTACCTTTGTTTCCCTTGAAACCTCGATGGTGCATGTTAACTGTCAGTCCGTAGTAGCTATTCCAACAGTAGATAACGAATCACACGAAAGCAGGTATTCCGTTTAACTAAACTCGCATTTAACAACAACAATATTAATAATAATCCAATGTCCATCGTGATTCTTCAACACATAACAAACAAACGAAAAACAATAGTGCACTGATCAGAGTGATCGGAGTGATCACACCCGTGCCGTCGCGTATGCTTTTGAAGGTCGCGTCGAGTCAGCCGTGCTAGATGGTCGCGGTATGACTGAAACGCTGTTTCTTGACTTCGACTTCGCGTTGTTGCGTGTTCTCCGCTATGAATCATTTAAATCCTAATCGGTCGTAATTCCGCAGGCCCACTCACTCCGGCGGTCAAGAAATACTATAACCGACTACCGATATCGATAAGAGGAAACGAAGAATATGCGGCGCACCAGCACACATACAGCGAGTCACAAAAGTCTTCGTACACCAACCGAAAATGAGACATTCAAGAAACTACAAATTACAGCAACATTATATCGATCTGTTTATAAATGAGATCTAGCTACGAAATAAATAATACACTGCCCAAAAGAATTAGGGGAACACTTTTTTCGAAACCTGTAACTTTTTAAATAATAGTTCTAGATAAATCAAATTTGGTAAATTTAACTAAAGAAAATTACAAAAACAATGTTACAGCTCTTAGTTACTTCTAGGTTACACATAAACATGTAATAACGCAAAATAAAATGGAAAAAATGTCAAGCATGATTTAAACTCACGTATGAAAGCCAACTACAGATGACAGATGAGGCATCTTAAGCTGGGGCTACACATTCGTATACTTGCCAAATATCAAAAATTTGTCAAGTATACGATTATTTGTGAAAAGAAAAAACCAGTTTCTATTCAATTCGTATCGAGTCCACCTCAAAAATAGATTTATATATTCGACGGTCGGGTGTGCGGACGGGTTTCTTTACGACGAATACGACGATTTGCAATATCCAGTTGAAGTGGATATAGCAAGTGCCTAGGAGACAAATATTGGTTTCATTTATTTGCACTCGATGAACATTTTAGTATCTACGCTGTTTAATTTATCCAATTTTTAATTTCGTATTGTGTGAAGTAGGTCGTATACGAAGATTGACAATAGATTTGTGAATATTAATAAGATTTTTGATTTTTCTAAAGGGCGAAAACCGCATAAAATTGTATTTTTGTGAAACCGTCAGACAGACAGTTTTCCGGAAGCCGTCAAACAGAAATTAGAAAAAAATATTGTTGTTTTTACCTGTCCACATAAACGCAATGTTATTTCTTTCCAAGAAAAACGTACACCATATACAGAGTGTATCCTAAGTTGATGCTTTTCTATGAACAATATAGATGATACTCATTTATGAGCTTTCAAAATACAATCTTTTTGTTAAATAAAAAAGCTACACAAAATTGTTTGTACTATTAAAATATTTTTAATCGTTTTCGTTTCTATTCAAGGAATAAACATCATAAAAATTTTATAGACAGCATGTCTATAAAATAATTTATTTGGAATATTATACTTTATTTGCTTGTATTTATATATTTATCGATTTTTGATGTTTATTATTATCGTTATATAGAGAAACGAAAGCGGTTAAAAATATTTTAATAGTAGAGACATTTTTGTGTAGTTTTTTTATTCAACAAAAAGGTTATATTTTGAAAGCTCATTAGTTTAAATTTTTGTTTCAGAAGCTAATTGATCTGTATTTCAGACAATATTAGGACAACAACGAACCTAGTAGTACAATTGGATTTAGTAGAACTTTAAAGATGACGAAGAAACCATATCTAACATTTCTTTTATGGGCAATATCTTGTTTTACAGTCTGTTAAAATTAGATGATGCGAATTAATAATACAGAAAGCTGTAGAATTAAACAAAAAATCATTAAAATGAAACAAACAGTTTCGTCCAAGATTTGTTTTGTAAATTTCCACAAGAATGGCCTTGTTAGTACGCAGTGAATTCTGCACTTATGTAATTAAAAATATGTTGGCATTATAAAATAAAACCTTGCTTGTTCATAATCAAATTATCAGTTTCATTTGAAAAAGCTAATGGGCACATAAGGCGAACTAATCAAAAAAATAACTAGTGACCATTCGGTACGCACATGTAGCAAGTCCTCAAAGAAGATTTTCACGTATTAGAAAATGCTATGTGGTGATGCATCAATGTCCGATGCATTTACTGCTGCAGTGCAACTCTGACGGTCCGAAATCACAAACGAATATACAAATTTGTTGGTATGTCATAGATTTTTTTGAGTTTTATAAAAATCAGACGGTAATCAAGGATGGATGGAAAATATTCGGTGAACGAACTTAAAAGGAAAAATAAATCACTCATGGCCTCGTTTAGACCAATCAATAACAAAAATTTTCGATTTGCGCGGCTAATGTATTTGCCAAATATTTAACATGTGACATATATTTGATATTTGGCAAGTATACGTGAATGTGTAGCCCCGGCTTTACTGAAGTGCAAGTTGCTCGTGCTGTCGCCCTTATTCAGCATGGCCCCTCTATTCGACATGTTAGCAGGGTCCTTCGAGTTTCCTCTTCTGTTTTCAGCGTTTATGGAATCGATTTCGGGAGACTGACCAATATGTTAGAAGAGCTGGACAAGGTCTAAATCGAAAAACTACTCAAAATCAATACCGACTTCTTGTCCTTTCCTCTCTGCGTCAGCGTACTGCCACAGCACGAGACCTCCTAAACGACCTAAGACGAGCACATGAAATTGAAATGTCTGATCGAACTGTTAGAAACAGATTAAAAGAAGCAAATTTGAAACCAAGAAGACCTGTCCGCGCACCACTCTTTACGCAGCATCACAAAACAGCGCGAATGAGGTTTGCTCTGGATCATAGAGATTGGCAACTTCGTCACTGGACGCCTGTACTGTTTACAGAGGAGTACAGATTTCATTTAACTCGTTGCGACGGTCGAGTACGTGTATATAGAAGTCCTGGTGAACGCTACGCAGCCGCTACTATACAGGAAGTGGATAGATTTTGTCGTGGATCTGTGATGGTTTGGGCTGGAATCAGTATAGACAAAAGAACTGATCTTGTTGTGGTTCCTGGTTGATTAAATGCCATGAATTACATCGAAAACATCTTGGAGGACCATGTGGTGCCTGCTACATATGGCGTCCGTCAAAATTTCATCCTAATGCAGGACAATGCAAAGCCACATACTGCCGGCATCACTTTAAACATTAAGTCCTGATCTGAATCCTATTGAACACGTGTGGATTCAGCTTGACCGACGGTTCGCAAGCGCCCCAATCCACCACTAAACGTGCAGGAACTGACACAAGCCCTGATTGAGGAATGGGAAAGCAAACCCCAAAAATCTCTTCGCAAACTAGTGCGAAGCAGGCCACGCAGGTGTGAGGGAAGTGATTCGTGCTCGTGGAGGGCATACACTGAATTAAACCTCACCAATCCACAGAAAACCCGACCGTCATCGATACTATGACAGTCATTTACATTTCGTTTTGCGTTATTAATTTATATTTTTAAGTGTAACTTAGAATAACTAAAAGTTGTAACATTGCTTTTGTAATTTTCTTTAGTTAAATATATGCCGTTGAAGTATACCAAATTTGATCTGCCTAGAACTATTATTTAAAATGTTACAAGTTTTGAAAAAAGTGTTCCCCTAATTTGTTTGAGCAGTGTATTATCTAGTCGTCCTGCTGATATATGTATAAGTACTTGTGTTATTTCATTAATAATAATATGCATGAGTCGTAGTGATATATACAATACATAGACTAACGCCGGCATATCGATATGCATGATTAATAATGTTCATAATCGAAAATACGATAAAGATTTGAATTTGAAATACGCACAAGTTGAGACTGAAAAGTGAACCAGCCATATACAGCTGTCCCCATAAACAGACACCAATGATGTTAGTTATGGTGGCGTGTTAGCTTATTAGCAACCATAAGCATGACTTCAGTAATAGAAATCACGACGCGTTCGCATTGGCATTTGTTTTCAACTCGTAAAAAAATATCTACTTTAGGTCAATATTTAGGTTTGTTCCAACACGAAAAAACACCGTACAGGTATACAGGGTGAGTTAGTATAGGTAAAACTACGAGAGCTGAACGTGAGTCATCGCATAAAAACGTAAGAACAGACGCATGAAAAAGCACTCTGTTTCTTTCTAACGCACGGGAATGGTCTGTAACGTATCAGCAAACTAACAGCTGGAATCGATGACTCACGTTCAGCTCTCGTAGTTTTACCTATATTGCAGTGGTCGATATTTCCGTTATATAAGACAACAGAAATACCGCCCTATGCGACGCTAATGAATCACCCTGTATAATCTACCGAACGACCAATGTTGCCGTTTCCTTCATTTCTGATTCCAAATTTTCAGATCATTGTCATTCGGAATATTATAAGATTATTGGGGAGACTATCGCTTAACAAACATTCTGTAGTAATTGTTTTTGAAAGATATTTACAACTAGTTTCATATTGCAACACTGAAGTTTAATCAAGTATCTAAGGTTTAGGTAAAATATGTCAATTTCATATATGGTTATTTTGTTTTAAACTGAAATTTAAACTGAAAGTTTGTCTACTGTAAAATTGTGTAAAATGTACGATCCGTTATTTTATTAATCGGAGGTTCTAGCGCCATCTATGTGAAGAATGGTTAAGCTGTTATGCATTCAAATCAACGAAAGTTGCGAAACCACTATGCGGTTAAATACTTGGAATAAGAATTTGTCGAAATGACATTTAAGTATAGGCGACTTTCTTGATATTCTGCTCGATGAGTGAGTATTGTTTGTCCCACTCAGAACACGTTCGCTTAGTGAAGCCAGAAGAGGACAGAAATAGCCAAATATACAATCTACATACACGTGTATTACTATTAGAGTAACGTTTTGATATGCCATATGCGATATGTGGATCGAAAAGTAAACGTATAATGCGATACGCGCCCAAATACTTTCACTTCTGCGCTCGCAGTCCACTTTTTATTTTTGCCGACGAAAATGGGAACGAAAGTATTATTAAAATTTGACATTGAACCATCCATATATGTACGTATATAGGTACGTACAAAACACGTTGTTTGAAGAAAAGCATTCTTGGCAAGGAGAGACACAATACGTCGAGGTATGAGATCACACCAAGAACCAAGACCAAGACCAAGACTCGGAATGCAGGCGCCTACCGATCGGGGTCAATGCATCTGCATGTGCATTGCCTGCGCCTTGCTCTGCTGCTCGGCTCGGCTTTGCTTTGCTTGGCTTTATATCCGACTTACACCTATACATATATCTATATCCGAATCGAAAGATAATAAATTGAAATGAAATCATCGCAACATTCTGCGGCATTTGCGGGCCTTGAATCTGGACATTGTACTCCCCACACCTCACCTCACCTCATCGCACCATAGCATACGTTAATGAAGTTACGAATAACATACCTACCGTATGTTGTAAGTTGTAAACGACCTGCAGATTGACCTTTCTGCGAACCCATTTGCAAGAAGGAGATGATTCACAGGGTATCTGGTCGTGATCTTGTTCAGTATTCTACATATGCGACGGTGTTCTACAGTGTTTGAAGGCGCATAACTCTAAAACTACCGAACAGAAAAAATTGAAATAAAGTATGTCATACTTCCGAATCATTTCTACACAAGTTGTAGGACTGTCAACATTTTTTGCCTCTGGGTGTAACACTTTTCTTCAGTTTTTGTGTAATAAAGGTTGCGAACTAGATTTTTATGGAAACGATATCGGTATATGCACGTAATCAATCGTCATATTGTATTTAATGCGACTGAAGAAACAGAATTGCATAATAACTTTTAACTAATTTTTAAATTTCGTGCAGGGCACACTACGTCAATCGTAACGGTAAATAGAAACGTAGGTGGGACAGAACAATTTAATTTCGGAATTTTGAATAGTAGTGCGAGTTAAATATAAATAATGAATTTAGATGTATACAATTAATTATACCCAACAATATTTTACAAACACGGATTCAAACGGATTCACTGACCGCGTCAAAACTTCACATCTCGTTCGACTGGCTGGCACCAAAATCAACAAGCGAGAGAAACCAAACTGCGCAAAATATTGTTCATGTTCATTTCGGTCTTAAAAATTAACAAATAGTCGGAATGCTATTAAATTCAAGGGATATGTATCGCAGTAAATAAGGATTACATATTTGCATGGTAACTGCGTTGTCCTGCTAACATTTGTGCCTGAGATATCGGCTTCTATCAAAGTCTGTGTGTACCTTTTTTTTGTTGCGACGATTCCAGAGAACCTACTAAAGGTATCGGCACGAAAGTTCATATTTAGAAGTTTCATGATTAGAGCTGAAATAAGTTTTGTTCAAAAGGGCCCAAAGAAACTGGAGGTTTATTCTTAGCATTTTTCAACGATTTGGCAAATGAGCCAAATGAGACCAATGAACATTTTTACTATGTTTACACGGTTGTGTTTACAATTGTGCCAATCTAGTCCGGGTAAGAAAAGTCCGGGTAAGAAAAAGTCCATGTAAGAAAAATCCTGGTAAGAAAAGTCCGGGTAAGAAAAGTCCGGGTAAGAAAAGTCCGGGCAAGAAAAGTCCGGGTAAGGAAAATCCGCGTAAAAGTCCGGGTAAAAAGTCCGGGTACGGATATTCCGGGTAAGAAAGGTCTGGGTAAAAAGTCCGGGTACGGAAATTCCAGGTAAGAAAGGTCTGGGTAAAAAGTCCGGGTAAGAAAAGTCCGGTTAAAAAAGTCCGGGTAAGAAAACTGGAGGGCGATTCTCTCGTCCGGGGCAAAAAAATATTTCGGCCTACTTTGATGATAATACCTTTTTCTGTCGATCGTTTATTTGAGTCAGTTTAGTGAATAGGAAATCGTTTATTAAACAACTCTATTAATGCATGATTTGTTATATCCAATCACACCACGTAAAGACGTCGTTTGAGTGGCCAATCGAACATATGTGATATGAAACCTTCCAATCAAAACATACCGCCCTCTAGAACTATCAGTGTCAAGTTACATAAATTGTCATATAACCTAAAAAGACATCGGCGAAGGAAAATCTATATAGACGACGCTAGAAGAATACGATCGACGAAAAAATTTTGTAACCAACTCGAATACTAAACGGCGATTAATGATCTCGACAATTAACGCTCTCGCTGCGCTCGAGCGTTAAACAGTCTCGATCATTAATCGCTTTTTAATATACTTGTTGGTTAAATAACTATTATCTACGACTCACATATAATAAGTTCATTACATATGTATCTATGACAATATAATCCCCATCATGATACGCGCCAATGATTATAATGACATTAGCGTTGTATAATAATGACAATTCGTTCAAATAATGACTTCATTATTTGAAGGAACTGTCATCATTATATGAATGTACTGTCAAAGTCAGTCTAAACCTACGTGGATGACAGTTATGTGACAGTTCGCCTCGCCGCCATTGACAAATACATTTAAAAGATTTGATATAAAATGAAATTTATGAGTCGTAGATAAACCGTCGTATTCCACTCGCACATAACTGATATAAATCGCTCGCATGTTTATACGCTCGCATACGGCTCGCGTATAATCTTCATGCTCGCGATTTATATCCTTGGTTATGTGCTCGTCAAATAATATACTATTAATGGGTTTAAATGATTTTTTTAACATAGTAAGCGCGCAGCTGGACACAAAATGTGCAGTGGGAAATCTATATTATGCGGTGGGAATATTAAATTTGTGCAGTATTTATTTCTTGGATTATAAACAGCGCAATGCATTAAATGTTGATTATTTCATTCGATTTTTTTATGGACACGTCGCTATTTAGACCGTCAGGTTTTTCGAAAGAAAAAATACAATATGAAATGCAACAGAAGTATTTTTTAGCGAAATTTATAGTGTATGAACTAAAAAGTTGTTATTATTTTAAAAATTATTATCAATAAAACAAAAAACTCAATTTGTCGACTGCCATTCATCAACCGCTTCAGATTTTTATTTCTAGAATTGGTGCATTACCTCTTTTATTTTGTAGGATTTTCGAAATATAAATTAGCCGTTGCGGTCGTTTTGTGAAGGACCAGGGTCTTTAGAGGTATTATAGTGTACCGCAGGGACCAATCCTTGGTCCTATACTTTACTAAACACCCTACACAACGTGAATGTTTGAATAAATCCTGGCTTCACATTGAGTTGGATGCGACCATATGGCACTAATGCTGGTGCAATGCTCTCAAAAAACGCCGTTTGTTCGCGTAGCCTTTTTATTCCACACATCCGGCGATCAAAATATTGCCATATGCCAAAGTAAATAACGTATTATCTATCTACATATACCCTCCAATGGAAAATATCTACTTTATTGCTAGGACAACATATTTTGTCAGCGCACCGCTGCTGGCGCTGATACCAAAAACCAGATAATAAGCCTGTTGATTTTGAATACGTTCCTTGTCCGCATCTTAACACACCTACACGCACACATATGTACACATACATTGTATACACTTAGGCTAATGCGGGGAGACCACACAAGTAGTGGACGTGTCAAGTTAATGACAATAAATATAAATGTGGGCAACCGTATTTAAGAAAAACAATGAGGACTGAGAAAAAACCGGACCACCTAAGTGTATCAATTTGCAAACGAGCGCTCTGATCACGTATTTTGTAATTAATACTTTTCACGTCACGTCACGTTCTCGTGGTTTTATCGGAAACGCACCGACAAACAATAAGCTATGCGATTGTTATTGTACTGACATTAAAATTAAGCTCCACGGTGGGCCAAATGTCAAACAAAGCGTGGTCTTTATTATGTAATTAGAATAAAATATACAGTATGACCACTTTAATCCGAACAGAGGGAATTCGTAGACATAATCCGAATACCCCTACACAGGAAAAAATTTGTCAGTAAGAAATTTTATTATAAGTCAAATATACGTCTTACTTTAAGATTGTACAATTTAAATGGATACTATACTTATTTGACTTAAGAATTTGTTCATTTAAATCAAAAGAATTTGTAATAAAAATAAATAAAATAAAAAAACCTTTTTATTTCATTTTAAAGGTTAAACAATGCCATGGCAACGCATTTGTCTCCCCAACACAACGCGGTTAACCGTGATATCATACCGCTAACCGGGCCAACTTATTTCTGGCCCGGCAGATCGATAGAGTTATGGCTACCGCGGGGCGGTGCGCGGGTGGGCGGGGGTATAGCGACGTCGCCTTCTGTATGCGTATTTGGAGCCAAACTCTAGCTGGCTCAATCGAGTGCGGCGTGCATGTGTTACTCGTATTTCGCGTCTCATATGGTCTAAATCTAACACAAAAAGTTCCGCTCCGCGCCATACACAATGAATCAAATTAGTTCATTACAGAATAAGCCTTTTCTAACATGTACTATTGAGGAAAAAGTGCAAATTAAACAGGTAGGCCTTTACCTGATTTAAAGTCTATTATTATTATTATTATTATTATTTGATCATTGTGAAAAAACAGACTGTGGCAACATCTTCAAGCTCTAATGCGTTGACTCGTAAAAATCGAAGATTTCAATAAGCGTGTGATTGAGTTATTTGCAAGTAAAAAAGAACATCGAATGGACTTTATATATCGCAAAATATAACTTTGAGTTTATTTTCAGTTAATTTTTTATAATTACCAACTACATATGTATTAATTTGATAAAAACTGTTTGATTTTTTTTTCTTTATTTAAAAACCAAGGCATATTTTTCATGCTCTGTGGCCTCTACCAACAAAATGTACCACGGGCCGCCACTGTTTTATAGTATGAAAAGATATAATATTGGTACATTCATCTATTTGTATATTATGGAGGACTTTGCAAATATACTACAAAGTGCAGGTAAAAGTTTGCAGTCTTGATATGTATACCTACTTTCACTAATCGGATGTTCTTTTTAGGATGCAAGTGTTGATGATACTGACATTCTACAAATTCAAGGACTTGTGTGGTGTCCATAGGTAAGATTTCGTTTATTGTTCTTTCTTGTACATGCGGTCTTACAATCAAATTTGTTACTAACATGTATAACACATATCATTTCAATCACCAATATAAAAAATACTTTTCTATAAACACTCCTTAATAACACACTCTGCACCTCAAAGGAAAGTAGCTGCTGACATTGTTATACCCTGTATATGATTATATGACTCATGTACTTATTTTGATTTCAGGTGACACATTTTGGACTATATTATATGCTGTGGTTGGATTATCCCCAGGTTTTCTTACTGTGGAGACGGTTTAGCTTTTTAAAAATTATTCCAAGTCAGGGCTCAAAAACGAATAAGGATAAAAGCAAATCCCTTGAAAAGTGATCAAACTTATTATGAAAATAAATAAGTAAATGTTTGTATGCAGTCTAAGTAAGTGTGTGACGTAAGTTTACCATAGGTTTTTCAACTTAATATTGTTGAAATAATATTTAATTTATATTTAAAAGATATATTTCTCTCTGTGAAGCAGATTGGAAATTCGATTGATTTTATTATACGATATGTAGATAAGTATAGTCCATGGGTTCCTATTTTATTTCATTTACTTATGATTACATGTTTGTCAAGAACTATTTATTTAATGTTAAAAATATGTAATATTTATAAAAAATATGTAGATATATATATGTTTCACATGTTATTTATTATTAAAATTATAATAAAACTTCATACTATTATTTTTTTGTCTTATTTATGATCTCCACATAAATAGGATTTTACTAGTGATTTTACAGTTGACAATACAGGCTTGTCCAAGCAGTCGCAAAACCTGTTTACAAACAGTTCTTTTGTGAGAAACAAGATAATGTTTCATTGGTATTTATAATGGAGTTATCATAGCAACATATGTGGTCCATCACAAAAGTACTAATTGTTTACTGGTTTTGCAGTTGCTTGGACAAATCTAATATTAAAGTTGCAGAAAGTTTACTGTAGAACAATTAATTGCAATTCCGTGTTTGCGGTAAATTTACTGAACGTCGGTAATTTTACTTACAAAAGTATAAAACCGTACACATCGGAAACCTCATTTCATATGAGAAGTAAATTTATTAGCTCAAAGTAAAATTACAAACCACATGGAGGTTAAAAATGACCGCCGAACCACACGGTAAAATTATCTTTTCAGTTCTATCAGTGTAGGTCTATAGACCTATAGGTCTCCTATAGTATAGGAGACCCCTCCTCCGACGCGTAACTAAAGATCCATCTATCGGCATCCTACACACTATTTTGAAAACAACGACCTTCTTATATCAAAAGATCAAAAGTTATTACAAGTATGTGTTAAAACAAACAAATTATGTTTACATTATGTCATCTTCTTAACATTAGACAACCATTTCTCTCTCTGTGTGAGCGGCGACTGAATAGTTTCGTACTTTGGAATTGTTAATGTGTGAGTTTCAAATAAACAAATATTTGAACACCCTGTATACTAAGAAAGTAAGGTTGTAATTTTTTTATTTGAAACTAAAGAGCTGTTTAATGAGAGAATGTTTAACCTCGTAGATAATTGATATTTTCTGCCTTTTACTCGATAATCCGAATACATATTTCGAAAATCCCGATCAACGAGTGCAATTAATAGTTCCGAATAAAGAGGTCCTACTGTATTAATTACATATTTTGATAGAGACTTAAAAGATATTGAAATTTTCGTTGACGATCAATTTATGAAGCTATCACTTGACGTCTGTTTTTACTCATTGGCCAGAAAGGAAATTTGGAAATGCATTAGTCTTTAAGTTTCACTCACATTATAAGCACGCACTTGAGACTTTACTCATACATAATGTGTTCTCGATATTAATCATATAGGCACGCAGCTTGTAATCTGTTTGTAATCACCGTTATTCACACGCATCTAATATAATTAAAAAGTTACATGCATTGCATTACAAACAAAAACAAAAAGTACACAAAGAATGTATAAACAATCCTGTTTGCGAGTTTCAAATTTCCTTTCGGCTGCCGTACTTCAACGTTTCTGCTGTAGGATAGAAAATGTACGGGACGACATGTCTGTTGGCCTAATCAAATTATGCAATAGGCGTTATTTTAATTGCTTCGTCACGATTGAGTGGACGATATACAAGTGAGTGGTTATTATGTATACAGGGTGTCCCACGCTAGAAACAAACTACATTAATGGCCTGACGAAATCAAAATACACAAATGTTTTCTTTTCATATATAAAAGTTGTAGATAATCAGTAAGTACGTAGGCTTTCACGTCCAGAATCAGAATCATTTAGAAAATAAACTGCTCCCGGGTTATGTCGTGTGTCAAGATTTGTTAATTCTGATGTTTCGCGAACCATGTTGCTCGCTTCTTCAGAGTTAACTGAATACTGTAGAAATGTAGAATACTGGTAGAAATTTGTTTTTCTATAGAAATCCTAACATTTTTGTACACATAACACAGTGTTATGTGTACATATGTGTAAGAATTAAGAAATGTATTCATAGAATTAGAGACTTTTAGTACTTTTCTCGAATTCAACTTTGATCTTATGATTTGAACACCCTGTATAACTTTTAGAAGAATTCTACCGATGTGTTACCGATAATATGTTACCTTCAGTCTTCACAACTATTTTGCCGGACAACTTTTATCCAACGGGCACAGGAGATAATTTATAAATATGTAATTGAAAGCAGCGGCGGCTCGTGGTACATATTGATGGTAGAGCCACAGAGCATGAAAAATATGCCTTGGTTTTTAAATAAAGAAAAAACATTTTTTAAGGTTCATAATTTCGATAGATAGTAAGTATAAAAAATTAACTGAAAATAAACTCAAAGTTATATTTTGCGATATATAAAGTCCATTCGACGTTCTTTTTTACATGCAAATAAATCAATCACACGCTTATTGAAATCTTCGATCTTTACGAGTCAACGCATTAGAGCTTGAAGATGTTGCCACAGTCTGTTTTTTCACAATGATCAAATCAGGTAAAGGTCTACCTAACTATTTAATTTTCTCTTTTACCTCAATAGTACATGTTAGAAAAGGCTTATTCTGTAATGAACTAATTTGATTCATTGTGTATGGCGCGGAGCGGAACTTTTTGCGTTAGATTTAGACGATATGAGACGCGAAATACGAGTAACACATGCACGCCGCACTCGATTGAGCCAGCTAGAGTTTGGCGTTTGGCTCCAAATACGCATACAGAAGGCGACGTCGCTATACCCCCACCCACCCGCGCACCGCCCCGCGGTAGCCCTAACTCTATCGATCTGCCGGGCCAGAAATAAGTTGGCCCGGTTGGCAGTATGATAGCACGGTTGACCGCGTAGTGTTGGGGAGAGAAACGCGTTGCGATGTTTCACTACTCATTAAACTTACGCAGGCATTGTTTAATATATAAAATGAAAAAAAAAAAAGAGGTTTTTTAGAATTTAAAATTAAATTAAATTAATTAAAAATTCTTGCTGATGTTGAAACTACAGGTAGTGCCATGGCTCCTTGGCTCTATATAACGATCCGCCCCTGATTGAAAGTAACCGTGCAGCTGTCATTTTTGAATGAAAACATGAATATCTCAAAAATGACACATGTTAGGTATCGGTAGGCTTACCATACATCCCGGTTTGACCGGGACAGTCCCGGTTTGAAACATCGGTCCCGGTGTCCCGGCCGGTTTGGTATTATGTCCCGGTTAAAATTCTTAACTTACTATCACAGATTTCTATCTTAGTTGTCAGCAAGTTGAAATATTTTAGATATGTACAAAGAGCGCAAATCAAATTTTCTGTCAAGAAAACTGCCCTCATGCTTTTGATGCTGCCTTTTATGAGAAAGATACACATTATCATGATTGGAAGGTTATCTGCAACAAAGTGTTAAATAGTGACTAATCGATTAATGATTGTAACAATATTTCAACGCAATTCCACAATTTCGAATTTATAGAACGTATGTATCTCTGTTACAAAAAAATGTTTATAACTTTTACAAAAATTGTTCATCATTTCTCTGCTAAACAAAATTGTAGATGAGAAACATCCATATGACAATATTATGTACAGCACCGACTGGAGGAAAATTTATATTTTAGTTGGCTACGTAAATAAAATACTTATATTTTTTAAAAAAATTTTTGAATAACTTTCTATCATACACAAAATTGTAGGTTATTAGTTCGGTTAGTCATACATGAATGCTCCGAGGAGAACTACTGAGGTGACTTCATTTGAACATGGAATATACATTTCGGTGTTCTGGTTTAGCTAAATATTTATAACTTTTCCAAAAATGTCGAATTAAAGTTGTATAATGGAGGTTGTATAGTCCTTTGGAATTAGAATATTATGTACAGGGTGTTCCACGCTATAAACAAAGTATATTAATGGGCTTAAGAAATCAAATATACGTTTTTTCCATACATACAACTTGCAGACAGTCATCCGCTCTACAGCAAGAAAATATGTTGATGCTTACACAATATCCCACAACAACGTACCAACACAAACTTATGTTTGCTTAAATGGAACACTAGGTATATTATTGCAGTTTTCAGTAAGATTTTTATCCTAATTGTTTTGAAATCAACTTATATTAGGCTTTTGTCAACTTGACAACTTGGCTAAATAATGTCAAATAGTTTAAGACTTTTAATTGGATCACCCTATATATCATGACTTACTTCGAAAGATCGACAACAGCTAAAAAGTTACTAAGCATATAATTTGTCATTTCTGACTTAACAATAGTAATACACAATAATTCATAAATTAATAATAAATGTCCAGATTGGTCGACAATCTTGTTGGTCGAAATTCAACAATTTCACAAATGTAGTAAAACTTCTGTTCATGCAACAACTTACAGCCACTGCTACTATGAATTTATGTCACAGTGTCAGTAATACTTTCATAAGAATAATTAATTAAATAAATGGATAATTGTAAACTGAATAAATAATAATTATTTCAGTACGATTGTCAAGAGTGCACATGTCAGTCCTGTCAGGTCAATGCGTATAAGTCTCGAACTTCAAGTTCTCAGTGGAAATTCTCCATTTTCCATTGTTTCCAGAAAAATATTTTGGAAACGCTATCTTATATTATTCTTCATGTTCGCCATCGTAGTTATAATCCCCATAAATATCTTCCTCCGCGTTAGAGTAAGTCCGAGTATTTCCAACGATAGTCTAATTTGATTTCATTTATTGTTCTACAAAATAAATGTTGGCATCTCAAATTTTATGCGATGGTTAAAACAGATAATTTTTTTTTAATTTTTATTAAATAATAATCCTTATATTTTGAACAGTCCACTATCCAAAAATAGAAGTGGTTCAATAAGTAATTATACATACCTCTTTCTGTTTTTTTTTGTCACAAAAGTACCGATCATTTCGATTTATTCTACGTTTTATTTGGTAAGTATTCGTTTAATTGAATACTTACATAATTATTTTATATGTCTTTCGAACTTCATTCCTGTCTCGGTTTGGAATTTCATAATTATGGTAAGCCTAGATATAGGGAATGTAACATAAAATTGATCTAAAATTTAATGAAGATTTCAAAAATGCGATAAAATACAGGCTGTTCCATTTTGTCCGGATAAATCATACTACGAAGCTCAAATCCATGATAACTATCGAAATATGTCTTCGATTTCTGAAGACCATTAATGTATGTACTTCGTTTCTAGCATGGGACACCCTGTACAACAGCGGCTGACAAGAACCGATTCCAGGAAACGCGATTAGACGAAATCGGAGTAAACTTCTCGAAGATTACCAACACTAATGCACCGAACTAAAAGAAATCCTACGGTTTGGGTGTAATATTTTTGTGCAGGGAGTAGTCTATTTATAGAAGTGGTCGCGTTCACCAGTTGACTGACCTCAGTCAGCAAGGCTTCACATCTCAATCAATGGTGTTGTAGACCAGATATCGGTTTTGTTACACATAGTCTACACTCCACTATATAGGGAGTAGACGACCTTTTTAACATTCGTTTATACCTTTATCGTTATCGTAGCGAGCCGTATAGATCACTCGATGCTTGGTCTCATCCAACGCACTACGGTTGTCCATCTGGAGTGATAAAGAAACTGCCCCCGCATTTAAGCAGGAAATAGATACCACGCCACGGGACAGTGACACGGACGGTAACAACAAATGGACGCACCGAGCAGGTACCGACTGGCGTGTATACTGCGTTGGTTTGAGCCGAGAGATGCTCTAACATGGAAATAATGGTATGCTTTCCTTATTTGGATAGTCAGCTATGTAGTATGTTGCTGCACTGGTTCTACGCCAACGTACAAATGCACCAAACGCACTGGTGGCTGGGTACCATAAGTAACGATACCGTCGTGTTTTATGTGTAATTTTTCAATGCCTATTGTTGCATTGTGTCATATTAGGAATGTTTGAAGCAAAGAAAATTCTGTGACGTTGATATAAAATTAGAATTGGAATATGAATGAAGTATTCCATACTACCAAAGTCTCTGGTAAAGTGTAACTCTCGACAGGCATTTTTCCCACTACACAACTAAAGTAATTTTGAAAGTATTTATTTCACATCTCACCCCGCACAAATTTATGTGAAGAACAACTTACATACTCCTGAATCGTGTCTACATAAGTTGTATGACTGTCAACATATTTGCCTCTTGGTGTAAACATGAGCGCGAGAAAAAATGAGGAAAGATACCCGATTATAGCACTTTTATATTAACGGTCGTTTTGCCATTTTTTTTCCTCGTAAACCGTTTGCCGCAAAAATTTAAATTTTTTGCCACAAAAATTTAAATTTTTTGCCACAAAAATTTAAATTTTTGTGCAGGTTGCATTTAGAGCCTCTTCTATAGATTGGCGTTTTTGTTTTCCTCAGTTATTGTGTAATTAAGGTTACGGAGAAGATTTTCATGGAAGCGAATATCTCAGTATTGAATATTAGCACGATAACGGGATATGCACGTAAACAATCGTCATATTTTCTACGTCAATCGGAACGGTAAATGGAAACGTAGCTGGGACAGTGGAAGATTATTTACTAGTATGTAGTACGATACGATCAGAACAATTGAAGTTCGGGATTTTGAATAGTAGTACGAGTTAAATATAGATAATGAATTTAGATGTGCAATTAATTATACCCAACAATATTTTACAAAAACGGATTGAAACGGATTCACTGATCGCGTCAAAACTTCGCATCTCGTTCGACTGCCTCGCACCAAAACCAACAAGCGAGGGAAGCCGAACTGCGCGAAATAATGTTCATGTTTATTTCGGTCTAAAAAATGAATAAATAGTCAGTAAATAAGGATTATTTGCATGCTAACTGTGTTGTCCTGCTAACATTCGTTACTGAGATATCGCCTTCCATCAAAATCTTGTTAGCAACCTTTATTACATAAAAACTGAATCAAACTAAAACGGCAATCTATAGAACAGGGCTGGCACTAGGCGGTAGGGACGGTAGGCAACTGCCTACGGCGACAAAATTTAAGGGCGGCGAAACCAACTGAACTACAAAGAAAAATTAAATAAAATATTTCCCGAATCTAGAAAATAAAGAAATAGTAAAATATAATGAAATACAACGGGAATTGACGGGCTTCTAGCCATTCCTATATTTTAAGATGCACACAGACAATAATAGACAAGCTTAAATAAAATAGCTCATTAACTTTTTTAAAGAGTTAATATCGGATGAATGCTTTGACAACATTATCTTAGAAGCTGAAAAATTAATGAATCATATGAAAGTTTAGACGAACCCATACAAAAATCAAAAGAGAAATATAAAATAGTCATAACGACCTTTTGAGTTTTCATACGATATCCACAAAGAAAATATAAGTAAAAATAAATTACTGGCATATTGGAAAGATATGGAAAACGTCTTAACAGATAGTGATTCCTCCTATTTTAACCCTTTAGAATTGACCGACGAAATAGTAGTCGAGTCATTTTAGATTTGAGTAGACACATAATTCGCCCGCTTATGAAAATAATATCAAAATTTTTGCTGAATCTTTGATATTATTATTAAAATTAATTAAAAACTATCAGTGATTAAAAAATTCGCCATGAAGTCAAATCAACATCTCCGAAAATATTAAGCAGAACAAATTATACACCATATTAAAGATGAAATTTTCATGAAGATTTGGTTACATGATAAACAAAGAATTCCTTTTTATGTTAGTTCTATAGTTTATCATGTACCTACCTTCATTTTTCTTCTTTAATATGGTGTATAATTTGTTCTGCTAAGGTTAATTCTTTTGGAGATATTTGATGCCAGCATTTCATGACTATTTTTTTAATCACTGATAGTTTTTAATTAATTTCAATAATATCATCAAAGATTAAGTAAACATTTTGATAAGATAAGGTATTAAAAATTATTTTAACGCATTTTTGAACCACCCTAATGAACACCCTGAACAACCCAAACAGCAAATTAAATTTAGTAAATTGCCCCCCCGCCCCTTTCGATTTGAGCTGAATACGCCCATGTCTACATCTCTTTATTTCTACCAAGATCTCCAGATTTTTCTCCAATCAAAATGAAATAAATTTACATATTACTTATCGATAGGGCGACGCGTTTTCAGGTCATCCACTTAGTTCGTCTATATCTATAACTTGGGCATAGGCAATAGGCACTTGGCATCAAGTTTGAGTCGTTCTTATTAAATCAGTTTCGAAACCATCCTAGCATGTATTCTCCTCAAATACAAGTTGATTACGCCCACACATATCATCGTTACGGCGACAGTCGTACGTCCCACGGCGTACTCGACGTAGTTTGTTTGGAGACACACATCTGCCATAACCACAGATACCGTGGGCCCGTCTGAGATCTAGGACTGCATCGCACATGGCGCTTGCGAGTGTAATTTATACAGAGTAGATCAAAAGGCACGTCTTGAAAATTTAAAGTTTGAATAACTGGTATTTCCAACAAAAAAAAACAATGAAATTAGAAGCCAAGCATCAACCAGACTTAACAAAACAAACTCGGCTAAACCTGGAACGAGCATAGAACAAAGGAAGAAGGTAAATTCATGCAGACAAAACAAGGTTTCAAATTGCCTTGCTCTAAAATGA
The DNA here is from genome assembly GCA_963966075.1 of Aphodius sticticus. Taxonomy (NCBI): domain Eukaryota; kingdom Metazoa; phylum Arthropoda; class Insecta; order Coleoptera; family Scarabaeidae; genus Aphodius; species Aphodius sticticus. The sequence continues at coordinate 155,927 of OZ014506.1, read as the reverse complement.
GGATGTTTGTCAGTCGTTTAAAAAGAGACGATGACCCTAAAAACTCTTCCGAAAGGTACCTATCAACAATTAATTAGACAAAAACAACAACGTGTAAATATTTATAATATGAAGCAGTGTCTTTAACCCACGGTTGACCCACGCCTCCACCAACAGTTTCTTTAAAAAAACAAATGCATATGTGACCCCGCACGAGAGAATCGCCCTAACTGCCATCTCTCGTTTCGACAATATTGACTCCTGTGTTTGAAGGCGCATAACTCTAAAACTACCGAACAGAAAAAAAATTAAATAAAATGTATCATACTCCTGAATCATTTGTACATAAGTTGTATGACTGTCAAATTTTTTTGCTTCTCGGTGTAAACATGAGTTCGAGAGAAATGAGAAAAGGTCCCCGATTTTTGCACTTTTAAATTAACGTTCGTCTTTTTGTTCAGGTTGCATTTAGAGTAGGGTGACCAACTTTTTGAAACTCCAAATCGGGACAACATATTGCCAATAACGGAAATATATTTTTATCTTAAGTATTGCAAGGCTTTTTGACTAGCGGGAGATAAATGGAAATAAAGTTAAAAAGCTACGTTTCTAAGCTAGGTCTTTGTTCTTCTATAATTTTTTTTAGTTTCTTTTTACATTTTTCTAAGAATAGAATAGTGTATTATTATTATTAAAAGATTGTACGGACATTCCGAAATGACCAATTGAAATAAGTAGTGAAACGCAAAAGTGGTTGACACTCGTAGGTATTTGATTTGCATTGAATTACTTTGGTGCCAACGTTTTGGAGTTCCCATATCTGCATGTGTACTTTACCCTATAAAGAACTGAAAAAAAGCATGTCATAGGCCTCGATAGCAGAGATATTTGTGCATTGTCCTGGATACCGAAAGATGCCTGGTTTATATCCAGGTTTTGGCTTTAAATATTATTAATTCTATTTAATTTAAAGTTTACGTCCTGCCCATGCTGTCTCATCATTTGCTCTTTGTATTTTTTAAGAAGTTTGATGAGCTAACCAATGATACTGACATAGATAATGATTAGAAATGTACCTGGAAAATATTATTTTCTTCTAATAGTTTCACCTCCACCGCCAGAATATGATCAATTTTCAAGACCTTGTAACTTTAAGGCATTATTTGTACTTATTAGACGCAATATGTTTATTGTATTCCACTGTCTTAGCCGCTAGAAAACTACACCAAAGCACGTGATTTGTTTCCAACTGATTTCCAATAACCGAGTTTCTTTTCTGAAATGTTCTTAAATTTTCGTTTCTTGACTATTTATCCAGATTCTGATTATTTGTAGATTAATGAAAAATATCTGTAAAAATATGTGATGTTAATTTGAACAATAAAGTAATGATGTTTTTATTTGAGCCGAAATCTATAATAATATTTTTCTTTATTACAAATAAATATCGATTTATATTTAAAATTAATCAAAATCAGTTTGACTAACATACAAACACAATACACGTTTAAAAATCGTTTGAATAAGTGACAGTGACTATTTTTGTGACAGTGTTGCATTTCTATGACTATAAAATGCCATTCATTCACCCAATCAGGAAGTCAAAGTAGTACGTTGTCCGCAGTTGTCAGTCAGAAATATTTAATATAGAATTTCTCAATCCTGACTGACTGAAATTTCTATACACCAGCTGTTTTTTACAGAATAGACAGTCGATACTCTAAAGACAAGGTGAATCCCCCTACATTCTAGTCACAAAACATGTAAATGTTCGGATTAAAAAAAAATATGTTTGCTATTAATTCAAGAATCATAAAAGCTAGACACCAAATTAAAGATACAATTTTCCATCTAGTGATAGATTTTTGAAATTTTTGATCGTTTTTGACAAAAGGTTACTGAATCTGACATAAAATTGCCTAACCTTGCAATTTTTTTGCCCGGAGAACAACTTAAAATTGAAAAAAGTATCACATAATATCTCTCAATTACACCTTCCTGTATAAGTGTAGTAATATCAATATCCCATATATCAAAATTTCACTTCTTTGAGTTCAAGAGTCAGACATATTTTATCACATGGCATGAATACAACAATAACAATTAATACATATACATTACTACAACAAGTAATACATCCACAGCTCACTATGGATGCTTCTTCTATAGGACGCAATACCTCTAATGATTCCTCTTAACTAAATACGCTAATGTTTTCAAAATTGGCTAGAAAATATCTTAGTACCTTTAGGTAATTACCTTTACATTTTTCTTAGATAAGGCTGGGTCATTTTGTTGAAAAAAGTATGGTACACTTTAATATGCTAACAAAACTCATGATGGCTGGTGTCTGGGAAATTCTGGACATTAGAATAACATTTTTAAAAATCGGGACAAAATTCGGGACGCTTCATCAGGCGGGACAAGTGCTCAGAATTCGGGAGTGTCCCGCCCAAATCGGGACGGTTGGTCACCCTAATTTAGAGCCTCTTCTATAGATTGGCGTTTTTGTTTTCTTCAGTTATTGTATAATAAAGTTTGCGTACAAGATTTTCATCGAAGCGGATATCTCAGTAACGATTAGCACGATAACGGGATATGCATATAAACAGTCGTCATATTTTATTTAATGCGACTGTAGAAAAAGAATTGAATAATAATTTTTTCAGTCATTTTTAAAGCGATTTAATATAAATGATATAAATTTCGTGCAGCGCGCACTACACTCAGAACAATTTAATTTAGCAATTTTGAATAGAAGTGCGAGTTAAATATAAATAATGAATTTATATGTACAATTAATTATAGTATTTTACAAAAACGGATCGACAAACGTTCGACTGCCTGGCACCAAAACCCACTAGCAAGGGAAGCCGAACTGCGCAAAATATCGTTTATGTTTATTTCGGTCTTTAAATTTAACAAAAAGTCGGAATGCTATTAAATTCAAGTGATATGTATCGCAATAAATAAGGATTATTTTCCTGCTAACTGCGTTGTCCTGCAAACATTCGTTCCTGAGATATAAGCTTCCATCAAAATCTTGTTCGCAACCTTTATTCGTTTTATTACATAAAAACTGAAGAAAACAAAAACGCCAATCTATAGAAGAGACTAGTCGAGATGCAACTTCAACAAAACCAGAAATTTTTGTGCCAAGTAGTTTAAGAGAAAATAAATAGGAAAGACGACCGTTAATTTAAACTGCAAAAACCGAGTACTTTTTTTCACTTCTCCCGCGCTCGTGCTTACACGGAGAGGCAAAGAATTTTGACAGTCATACAACTTATTTTGAAATGATTCAGGAGTAGATATGACACAATTTATTTTAATTTTTTCTGTTCAGTAGTTTTAGAGTTATGGGCCTTCAAACACAGAAGTCAACACTATCGAAACGATAGATGGCAGTTAGGGCGATTCTCTCGATTGATTTATTTTTGTAGATGTTAAAAATTACTTCAGGTGAAGTATTATATCAATAGGGTATTTGACTGTATTGAAAATATGGCTTGTATTATAGTCATCCTAATAGATTACAGTTTAAGAAAACTATTTGTTATTCTTTTTTTCAAAAAAAAAATACGCCTAATTTCTATTAAAAACCAAAATTAAAATAGAATTTTATTCACGTCCTATCACGTGATTGAAAACGCTCTGTAATTGGCTCAGTCTCCAGTGACGTCATTCGTTAGTACGCTTAGAGCGCGTTCGGTTTGTCAGGGTAGGGTATGGGGAGAGCAATGCTCAGATAACCTGGGTCGGCTGTCTCTCTCTGATATGCAGATAAACGCCGTATGACTTTAGTCCGCCTATTATGCAGCGCGTCACTCTCACCGTACAATAACGGGTTATCCGAACGCGCTCTTATGCTTCTCCCGTTTGAATTTAATAGCACTAAAGTGCCATGTAGTAATAACTTTGTAGGTTAGGATAGCCCTAACCTTAAGCTGTCAGATCAGATAATACCTGGTTCGAAAATACGGTAGATAACTTATTCTAGTCAGTTTTACTTATGTCGAAGTAATCTTCACAACAAAAAACACTTGTATTGGCCGCTATTTCTTTCATTTGGATTTCTACGAGGCAATCACTTTCTTCGCAGTTTCAAATCTTGCGGAACAGCTACAAGTAGTTTATCCGGAGTTTTTCTTGACGTATTTCTGCATAGTGGATTTATACACCATTTATAACCCATTTTGACGTAGAAATTGTGAAAACAACACATCATGCAACACAATTACCAAACGGCGACGATGCCGATGCTGACAGACCATATGGGCCAATTTGACATCTACTATCGGGTGACGTCACATAACAGAAAGTATCGTTTTGGCGGGACTTTTTGTGATTGGTGGGAATTTTTAACGCTGATTTTTATGAAATATTGGGGAAATAATTACGAAAAAGAAAGCATTTACAATGTAGAGTGAAGGAATAAACACACTAAGATGGTTTTCCAATAACAGTCAAATACCCTATTCCAAATGGTTTTCTCGTTCAATCAAATTTAAACTAAAATTCGCGCTAGTGGAAAATTCTCTAAAATGCACTTATGCTTCTAAGTAGGTAGCTTATGGATTGATATACCAATTATGCAGATACGAATTATTCATTATTTCGCACATGTCAGCGTATCGACGCGTGCAAGTTGGCTCAGAACTCAGACGACAGACTTTTACGCTTTAATTTGCCCCTCGACATGTAAAGCACGTCTCCAAAGAGAGATTTCTATTTTTAGGCAATCGTGGCTAACCAACCATTCACAGCCTAAGATCGAGCACTAATGAATAGTCGGTACTTAAACGTCTGTATACGCCGTTTTATTGACCATTTAATTAGCATCTGCACTATTTGCATAATATTAAACCTAATAAAGACGCAGGATCTATATGTAATAAAACGATGCTGACAAGAATAGTACAGATCAAGATCAAATATCAACTATTTTTCACAATTTACAAAAACATAAGATAAAATTATGGCCATACCAACATTCTGTGAGACACACACAACTTACAAATTGTCTTTCTTTCAATTGACATTGCATGATTCGGATAAAAAAATAGCTGGCAGGCGGATTAATCCGAAATAATTTATTTTTTGTTTTTGATATTGTGCCAGTTCCATGTATTTGGAAGCTTAAATTAGTTGAGATGTCCCTGATATGACAGAGCTATCTTCACTCAATATGATTGCAGAACAACTTACTGTTGTAAAACAAACGCGGAGCAAACGTAAAAAGAAATATTCCCGATCAACGGTACAAAATGTTTCATTGTGTAAGAACTCTAAAACTAAACAGTAAGGAACAGAGTTTCCGGTGCGTCATTCTTCACAATGGTGCATACGGAATTGTCGAAGAAATGCGGCAAACCCCTCTAGGGTAATAATGCATTTGTCACTTAAAGAAATAACGTAAACCTAACCTACTTTAATACTTATTAACTAAATATCTACGTACGTAGGTATTGTTTTGTTTATTACAACGAATGCCACCCATCCAGTAATCCAAAAACATCGATAATTACCCGACCCGACGGGAATACGCTAATGACAGCCAACCAAAGTCTAAACTAATCATCAGAATCGTAATAAAGTAGGTAAACACTTACCGAAAAAGTCCTCCCACGTATCATCGGTCTCGCTCATATTTACATAATCGGGGAACCGCGGCAGCAGCTGTCACCCATATCTCGCACCGTTGTTGGTACACAACATCGCAGCACGCCGCGCGCCCGCGACCACACGAAAACGTGCTTACCACTGCGGATCGTATCGTACGACCGTAGCACACCTCGACCGTCGAACGTCGGGAACCGTGTGAGGCGAATTCGAGTCCCGTTGCCGTGCCGACCGCACCACCCAAACAGAGCGGCACCAGATGATTTTCGAGATGTTGAACGGACGCATCGCCGAGTCGACTGAGATACCTGGATCTGGGTTGATCTCCCTGTACACCTACGCTACTTTACCGACTTTACCGATTGCACTTGTTCTAAAGTGACATTTCTCGATTAGGTTAGGGGTATCTGTATCGATTTTTAAGAACCGGTCGTTTAGTCTAATTATTTATGAGTACATTATGAAAATGATAGACGAAACTACGAGTTTATTTTTGTTTCAGAAAAAACGAAGCTCCACGTGTCTGTTGTGGGTTATTTTTGTTAGCGATTAGCGGCGTCGTCTAGTCCAAAACGATGGCCTACTTTTTTTTTAGAAGACCGTAAATCTAAGCGTTTGACTATTCATTCGACAAAACAAGTGCGATTGGCGCCTAGAATACAGTATAAGTAGAATACAGGTCTTTCTTTCGTGACGAGCTGCCATTAGAAATATATGGAAAACCAAATGAAATGACGGATAGAAAATTTGTGGGGTTATGTTATAGAATACGATCTTTTTGATTAAACTATTTTCAAGTTTTGGTTACTTCCGTGTACACCCTATATTTTATAGCTTTTCTTGAAATTGTTAAATTTTAGGTCAATTGTATGTAACATAACCTATACCTAACATGTGTGATTTATTAAATATTAATTTTTACTTTATCATACGTAGTATGTAAAGTATTGTAATCGTGCAAAAAAAAAATTTTTTGATTTTACCGGAAATATGTCTTTTTGGGTCCCCTGGACATTTTTGGCCAAGGCACAAAAAATGTCTGTGTGTACCCGTTTTTTGTGGCGACGATTCCGGAGAAACTACTAAAGCTATCGGGACGAAACTTCATATTTAGAAGTTTCATGACCAAACTTAGAGCTGAAAAGCTTTCTGTTGAAAACGGTTCAAAGGAACTGGAGGTTTAGTCTTAGCATTTTTTAAAGATTTTGCAAATAAGTCGCCATTTCTAGAATTTCGTCGAAATAGTTAAATAATAAATTAAAGTAGAGGAAATTCTGAATAATTTATGACTATGAAATTTTTTGGTACAATCAATAGTTTAGCTGCAGGAGCAAATTCTATTTCATCGAGATCGGTCGTACTGCATTAAAACTAGTAGCCAGGATATGTCAGAAATTTTGATTCTAATGACAGTAGGTAGTGTCAAACGCTATTGTTTTGACAATACCTACTGTCAATATAAGCTGCGTTGGGATATTGTACACCGTTACACTTTTTACACCCAATAACACGTAAGTGTCATTTGGACGGTGTATCCGGTGTCAACGGAGTACAATATCCAAACGCAGCTTTAATAGACATATCTGTCTAGTTCTACTAGTTTTATTTTAATGCAGACATGGCCGATCTCGATCAAATAGAATCTCATGCAGCTAAACTATTAATTTTATACAGGTTGTTCATAAATATCATGTAAATAAGAAAAGGGGTAATTCTTTGGCTTATTTAATAACTAAAAGTTCTTATAAACATAGGTCCGCAAACGCTTCGTTGCCAATCTACAGGAGTACAGGGTGTTGAAATTTCAAGATTTTTTTAGTTTTTTCTTTATAGCTCTTGTATTATAGTTTTAATTTTTAACAGTAGGTGGCGAATAAAATGTCAAAATAAATACAAACAAAAGGTCATCTAAATCAAGCCAATGCATACCAGACCAATTATTTAAAAAAATTTAATTTCATCTAGCGAAACACAGAAAAGCTTTTATTTTTTTTCTCGATAACGGTGGTAAATACGAAAAAACTACAAAAGATTAAAATGCTTTAGAACAAAACAAAAAATGCATTTTGTATTTTAGAATTCACCAGCGGCGCACCGAAAAAAGTTCATGGGGAGAAAAGGAGGCATGACCCATGAAAAAATATCTCCCTGTAGATTCTTAAACCATTTAGTATGCCCAATAATGTAAGTCCTACAGCGTAACCCATATTCCAAATGAAAGCTAAATATCTCAAAAACTACAAGAGCTATAAGGAAAAAAATAAAAAAATCTAGAAATTTCAACACCCTGTAGATCGGCAACGAAGCGTTTGCGGACCTATGTTTATATGAATTTTTAGTCATTAAATAAGCCAAAGAATTACCCCTTTTCGTATTTACATGTTATTTAGGAATACATATACAGGTATTCCTGTATATGATGTAGTATGATAAAGTCATGTGCCTGGCCACATCAGATTTTTTATGTCCTAAAATGATCATAAAGTGACATTTTACATCTTGGCCCGGACTTTATAGACACATCAGTAGAATCGTTGAAAACTTTATACAGGATGTTCAAATTATAAGATGAAAGTTATCCTCAAAAAAAGTACTAAAAGTCGATTTTTTTAAATGGCAACCCTATCATATGAATGCATTTTGGAATTTTATAGCAAATTTTAGATCATTTAATTGATTTTTAAACATCACTATAGACGTTGGAAACATTGCCACATCTATATTGCGTTGGAAAACAACTAGAAAGAAACAGAAATAAATTGAACAAGGTTTTTAAGTGCTTATTAGAGTAATTAAAATTAATTATTCTGATTAAATGAGTCTTTAAAATTATAAGAATAGTACCAATAAAATAGACAGTATTAAAAATAAGTAAATTCTAAAAACTACTTATTTCTATTTTAGTAAATGTTCAAAAACATAGCCGTTTTCTTCTAAACTTGTTTCTATTCCTTGTGACATATTATTGTTGATCTTTTTTCCAATGGCCATAGCAAATAATTTATAAATAATGGAAAGTAATATTGCAGCAGCCATTTCTTATTGAAACAATTGAACATCTAAAAAATAACACATGTTAACCATAAGGGGATAACATACAATTAAACTAAAACTTACAAAGATTTTAAAAATGCTATAAAATATAGGGGTGTTCCGTTTGAAATTTGACACCATTTCCGGTAAAACCGGAAGTAACAAAAAAACTGAAAATTTTTCAGTTAAAAAAATAGTATCCAACAACATTGGTCCAGAAATTTTCAATCCCTCATTTCATTTGGTTCTCCTAATGACAACTCGTCGTGAAACACCTTGTATATCTCTTGGATATGCAGACTGTAAAATACGTTATAGAAACGTTATTTATATTATATTATACGTTTATACAGGATGGTGCAATTAAGCTTGAAGGAAAACATATAAAGTTCTTAAAATGAAACGCTCTGTATATCATTCCATATTACGAACACTAAGAAGTTGTCCTTCTAACTATATCAGATTGTACCCATGTAAAGAAAATAGTTTCTGACGTAATTAACTGTCTTTTTTAAAAACTTTGTAAACACTAAACTTCGAGCACCTGTTATATACATTTTCTTGAGTTTTTTTTTAAATAGAATACTGTATATTATTCGCTGCGATGTCTCTTAAGTTCTTTTTAATTTATATTCAGTATATCCTATGTCTATCTTTACTAGTTTTTGTGATATTTTGCAATTTAAAGACTAGTATCTAATATGCATGAATAAATAATATTAACACCATAAGGTCCCGGCTAGGATACGAGCGGCGAGCGGTGGGCGGCGAGCGGCGAGCGGCAGACCGGTGCCGCTAATGATATATGTTTACATTGTTTCAAAGCCTTAACTTGGCAAAGCGGCTACGATACAGTAAGCGGCAGAGCGGCATCGTGAGCGGCACCACCTTGCCGCTTACTAGTGCCGCTCACCGCAGAATTATACAGGGTTAGCAAAAATTACCGGAACACCTAAATAATTCTCCAACCGTACAAAAATTCAAAAAATTGTTTTTTTGCTTTAAACAGGCTATCGTTTAAATATATCTTCAATATACAGGCTGCTCATTTTATTATAGAAATTTGGTAACCTCTCCTTTTTTAAATAGAACAGGCTATATATTATCACATTTTTTGATTCTAAGATTAATTCTAAGTATTTTTTTATAGGAATCATATTTTTATTCAATGCATTATTTTTTAATTCTAAGCTATTAACCTAAAATAGTCAAATTACCGGAACATCAAAAAAATTCACCAACTGCAAAAAATTCAAAAAATGTTTCAAATAAAAGTTTTTTGGGTTTAAACAACCGCTGGTTTAAATATAGTTTTAATTTACAGTGTGGTCTTTTTATTATGGAAATCTGCAAACCTTTCCATCTTCTAATAGAAGATCCTGCATACCTATTTTATTTTTTTATTCTTAGGTTGATTCCAAGAACTTTTTGTAGAAATAAGTTTCGTTGAAAATGCATCATTTCTGAGTTATGAGTAATTAATCAAAACTCTTGAACTTCAAATTAAGAATATTTTGCCACATACATACACATTTATTTTAATGTGGCAGGTTGAACATTTGATTTAATTGTATTTAATTGAATTATTTTTTCTTGGATTTTTTATTTTTAACCCGTTTGGTTCAAGTAAAAGTTTATTTTGGTTAATTGCTTATAACTAAAAAATAATGCATTTTATAAAAAAATAATTCCTGCAAAAAATTTTTAGAATTAATCCTAGCATTAAAAAATATAAAAATATACAGCGTCTGTTAGAAAAAGAAAAGGTTTGCAAATTTCTATAATAAAATAGACACCCTGTATATTAAGAAAATATTTGAACTAGAGGTTGTTTAACCCAAAGAACACAGAGCTTTTGACATTTTATGCAGTTTGAGATTTATTTAGATGTTCCGGTAATTTCGACTATTTTTGGTTAATAGCTTATAATTAAAAATTAATGCATTTTATAAAAAATGATTCATATAAAAAATTCTTAGAATTAATCTTAGAATCAAAAAATTTAATAATATATAGCTTGTTTTATTTAAAAAAATGAGAGGTCATCAAATTTCTAGAATAAAATGAGCACCTTGTATATTGAAAATATATTTAGAAGATAAGTAGTTTAAAGCCAAAAAACTTTTGGTTGAACCATTTTTTTTAAATTTCTTACGGTTGGAGAATTATTTAGTATCTATGACTATATATCCCTACCATGATACACATGAATGATTATGATAAGCTACTGTCAGCTTTGTATAATAATGAGAGTTCGTTAGAATAATTACTTTATTATTCAAACGAACAGTCATCGTTATACGAACGTACTGTCAAAGTCTGTCTAAATCTATGTGGATGACTACGTCGTAAATATACTATTAATATTACCATAATACAAATATCGCAGTCCAGACCTCTATCTTTCTAAATATTTCTTGAGTTTGTCATGAATATAGTCAAACGTTGCAATTGACATTCTCATATAGTTAAAAACCCGTTTTCTATATTTTCTTAAGTAGTGAAATAAATGGTGATAATCGCCGTACCGCTGACGCACTGCATTAATAGGATGCACTTTGTAGTTATGTTTTAACCTACGGATCTTATTCAACCGAAGGTTATAATTTTCCGTGAGTAGCAGTTTGACAACATTACCGGACGACGACCTACGAACTACTAATAATTGCCACGACGAATTGTCGTGCCGCTCATGGTGCCGCTTACATCGTAGCCAGGTCGCCGCTCTGCCGCTCGCCGCCCGCCGCCCGCCGCTCGCCGCTCGCCGCTCGTATCCTAGCCGGGACCTTACAGATCAAGCAAATCAATCGTTAGAATCTGATGTGCTCGTTAGACAGATTTCTTGAAGTACACTAGAAATTAACTTAAATTGCCAAAATCACAACGGCTCCATATCTAGGAACGCTGTTTCAAGCCAAAACTGTCGACAGAATTCCAAAATTAATTGATGCATAACGTAATATTTGGCACAAAATCGATAATTTTGAAACGAAGTTCAGACCCGGTTTTTAAGTAGTAGCGACACCTGTTGACAATGGGACAAACTACACCGCTTGTATTGGAAATTTACAAACACAACTAAGGCCCGATAAATATTAAAATATATTATGTAGAGCAGCGATTCTCAAGCGTTGGGTCGCGCCGTAATTCTTATGGGTCGCAAAACTATTTGTAAACATTAGCGATTCGCGTAAACTCAATGATTGATATAACAACACTTGCACGAAAAAAATAAACGTCTCATGATATTCACTAGCCCAATAATGTGAAAGTCACAGGTCCCAGTACAAGCAAACCAGTAGCAAAAAATGATAGAAGAGTCCTATATCAATTTCACGCATAGTTATCCAGAAAAAAATATTACATTCGGGTTTACATTTAACAGAAAACATGGAGTAGATTTACCACAGTGAGTAATCTGTGGAAATGTATTGGCTAACGCGTTAATGAAACTACTAATAATAAACTAGTGAGACATTTAGAATCAATAAAAAAGTAAACACAAGGATTTATTTGAAATAAAACGTTATAAATTAAAAACAAGTAAATATAATTTGAATCAAACATTGAAGTGTTCATATTTGGAGAAACATTGTTAAAGCTTTGCATAAAAGATATCTGCAGAGAATTGTCTGGCAAGGAATTTTAAATAAAAAATAGTGCTATACCGATGTCAAATGATACGGGTAGTAGCTGAATAGAAGACTTGTCTTATGATATTAAATTGCAATTAATAGAAAATGCACAGAAATCTAAAATTACGCAGTCAATTACGCATCAATTGAACGAATCAACAAACGTTTCAAATGACGCAATATTATTAGTGTACATCATATATATTGAATATACAGCCAAACAAGTACATGTCGAATTATGTTGTTTAAAATTGGAAGCCAGAACAACATCCGAAGTGATATTTAGAAGTTTCAGTTCTTATTTTGCAACAAAAAAATGCATGTATTCTGATGGGGCTGCGGAAATGACGAACGAGGGCTTACTAGCGTATTAACAATAAGGTACAAATAGTGAACTATATTAGAAAGACTGGTATAAAAACCTGTACAGTGTTTGACAAAATAGCTTCAGGTCATAAACAATTCTTATTCACATATCAGATGGCTTTTAAGAAGACAAGTTTTGACACGATTGTTCGAACTTCGACTGTAAATTGAATTATTTTTAAGAGACCAGTACTCATCACTGAATATTTACAAACTCATTTGCGGCTTGCTAATGTGGCGTACTTAGCCAATATATTTTCTATTATGAACGACGATCTCTGCAGGGTTAACAGACACACCTTTTATTTTGAATAATAAAATTAATAGAAGCCTGTAAAAACTGGAATTCAGGGCGAAGAAGGTCAAACACAAAAATAACTTTGATGTGTTTCTATCATTTATACAGATAGTGGACAAAATAATATTTATTAATAACTAAACAAGAAACTTACATTATGCAAAGAGGTGATAGAAAAGCTCCTTATTGAAGGGGAAAGAATTTATAAATTTTTTTCCACCCAATGATGATATTTGTTTGGGAAATATGTAGATAATAAGTCCCTTCAAAGACGATACTTCAAATATTTTAACTATAGAGGAAGAGCAAAAGCTGATCAACAGACAGAGGTTTGTAAACAAGATTTAAAGAAACATAAACTCATGTTCAGAAGAAATAACCAATTTTGTCCGAAAAATCGATTAAATTATTGCTTCCGTTTGCGACAACGTATCGGCAGAAAGAGTTTTTTTCAACGATGATTATTACAAAACACATGTTATTATTTTTTTCTAAAGATTATAATATATAAAATTAAAAAGAAATAACGATCGTTTATTATTTAACAAGCGACACTTTTATTACCGAAAATTTCGAAGTATGATACCCAGAAATGTTAAACTACCGCGGCAATTTACGGAGTCCATATTAATCTTATGGGGTAGGTAATATATCGGTAATATGTAATCGGTAAATTACGGTGTTATATTACCTATAAGATTAACATGTGCTCCGTAACTTTCCGCCGTAATTTAACATCTCTAATGATACCTAATTTTATAATGATTGGGTCGCGTAGGGTTGTCAGGTTTTCGAAAATAAAAAGCGGGACATTGTTGTGGATTGGTTTTAAAAAAATGAACGCTTCCACTAACATTTAACATTAAACTTTATCAGTAATCATACACCTTTAAAATACAAACTTCCAGACTAAGCATCTGCATGACTAAGCAAAAATCCTATAATCACATGACGTAAACCATAGCGCCATCTATAGTAAAATGGTGTAAACCGAAGCTACGCCATAAACCTATATATGCTCATTGAACAAAACTTGACTGGATCGGCGTAAAAACTGTAAATCAATCTTTGAGGAACAGAAAATCGGGATTTTGGCGTCCCGCCTAAGAGCTAAGCGGGACGCGGAACAAAGTAATATAAAATCGGGACGCCTGACAGCCCTACATACTGTACATAGGTATTGAAATCCAACATTTTTTCCTCTTCTTTTTGCTAATTTAAATGTAGTGTTTAGGAACTCGGTAAAAATCGAATTTTCTGCTCTTACTCATCTTAGTAAGGATTTCGCCGATGAAAAGGCACGAAAAGTTAGTTTCGGACATTAATAAAATTAGTTTCAAATTATGTTTGTAGTGTTGTAATATACGTTTTTTCAGTTGACATAATCGCTGATTTATTTTTTCTTTGTACTTTTTAACTCTGTTTTAACGTCATGCAAAAGAGCATTATTTTTGATCAGGTCGATAATGTTATTTACTGAATTCATTGTTGAAACCCTTGGAAAGTCAAAAAAACAACGGGAAATAAACACACGCAAGTCACTTCACACTGCTAAGCGGTAAGCGGGGCAAACTAGAGAATGGGTGCGTTCTGCCAGTTCAAGCCGCTTAAGCGCTTGAACTCAGCAACCAATGGCCTTCGCGTTCATGTTGTTGCTGCCCAATAGCTGCCGTCCGCTGAGTTCAAGCGGTTAGCGCCTAAAGTGGCAGAACGCACGCAATGTCCAGCCACACAGCTGGCAGGCTAAAATCGATATCAGCTGACAGGCTAAAATCGATATCTATCCCCACCACCCAGCCGCCGTCTGAGTCGACTCCGCTATAGGCGTTGCGACTTGCGGGGCAATGTGCGAGATGCCCCGGCTCGCAGTCGCAACTTTCGAAGTTGACGCTGGCTCTGACGAGGTATTAGCTATTGTTACTTCTAAAAACCTACGTTTGCTTACTTAAAAACCATACAAAACTTACTATTTGTTATCAAACTTATCATAAAACCATACAAATTAGATATTATAATGAATGTATCTATTAGAAGAAATTCATCAGGGGGGCAGTGCCCCACTGCCCTCCCTGCAGCAGCCGCCACCGAACACGCCGCTAAGCAAGTAAGTCTTGCCGTCTTTAATTATTGCCAATGCAATAAATTCTTGTCTTTTACAATGCGCGCATTTTTTTCGAAACTTAAAGCAGTACAAAGTACACAAAATTGGGAAACTGACCGCGATGTTTAGTACGTCCGGGATATTGGCTAATTTTAAACTTTGTCCCTTACTGTGCAATATCACCATTTGTAGAAAAGCTGAAATTTTCAAGGCAATGATCGACCACACTTTTGTATACAGGGTTGGGATAAATTATGACTGATTATGACGTTTGAATGACATTTTGTGCATTCCTTTTCAAGTATAACCGGAAACCCCTTATCAAAAGAGAGACAAATTTTATCATTTTTGAAAATATCTTTTTAACATATGTCCGAAAAACTGATGAAGTTTGCAATTAGGCCGTTATGGATGTCTAGAAAATGAGACATTATAGTAATATAGTAATAAAAAAGGACAAATGCACCCATTTGAAATAACATATAGTACGATGGTAGTTTATAAAATATTGATGATCTCGCATAAAATAGAAATAATTAAGTGCAATAATCATTTCGCCTGCACGTGTATTACGTGTTTAACATATGTAATAGGTACCTTCCTGTTATACAGCTAAGCGGGACGCGGGACAAAGTAATATAAAATCGGGACATCCCGCCAGAATCGGGACGCCTGACAGCCCTAGGGTCGCGTCTTCAGTACAAACAAATTACTTGGGTCGCCATGTTAAAAAGTTTGAGAAACGCCGATTTAGAGCATTTAACAACACACAAAACGATTGCTAATTGTATCAGCAATGTTCATAAACAGTCATAACGCGTCCCGAAACACTAAATCATGCGGAAAACATGCCAAAAAGTCCTACCTTTCCGAAGTCTTGAAATAACCTCAACTAAATACGGCTAAATTCTGAACTGCAAACCCAAGTCCGTGGTCCATTGATTTCCAATGTCTAGATAAGCCAGAATCGATCGAGAAACTTCTCACCAACGGCCAATTCATGATCGGAAGGTTTATTGGGACACAACACGCGCATTTTCACGAAATATTAGCGTCTTTTTACCGCGGAAAATTGCACAAGATCGAGGAGAACATTTTGCGCGAACACAACAAAAACACGCTGGTTAACACGCAAAAGTTCTCCGCCAATTACGAGTCCGCCACGAAAAGTAGTACGAAAAACTAGTGCAGCGCACTCTTGATTTTTGGTTACTTGATTTAATCGATCATACACGTACTAGGTAGCGGATAAAGTAATATCGTTATAGACGTACTAAATAGTAGATTGAGTAATAATTATGGTTGTTATTTGAATATTCGCGTAATTATGGATTTTGTGTAGTTCTACTCTCGCAGATACTCCTATGCATTATTAATTTGCATATTTTTAACCTCTGTGTACTGTACACAGCACATCGAAGGATAGGTACTGATTAGCCAGGGATGTAAAAGCGTAATTTACCGCGTAAATTACCATATTAATTACCGTAATTAATGGTAATTTACCGATTTTTAATTTCTACCGGAATTTATAAATTAATTTCAAAAACCTTCCATCAGTACTTGCGTGAATACACCCCACCACTCTTAAGCAGTCGACAAGTGCACTGTTATTTGTGCGTTGTCTGGGAGGTACTTAGGGATGTAAGAGCGTAATTTATCGTGTAATTTAGTAAATAAATTACCGTAATTAATGGTATTTCCGGATTTTCGATTACTTAATTCAGCAGAGCCAATAATGCACATTTTAAATCAGAAGTCATCTACCTACTATCGAATTAATGATTTAAAGAAATGTTCTCGTGATCCGGATAAAATGTGATCATTGTTTGTGAAACCGGGCATTGTCGTTTTGTGAGTCGGTAATAAATTACAGTATTTTATACTATAATTATGCTGTTAGACTGTCCATTTTAAAAAATTCTGGTATAAAAAGTATTTTTATTGTAGTCCCTGCTTTTATTTTAATAAAGTACTATTAAATCAGGAAAAGCAACAGCGATTGGTGGTTATCCACAATATATTGACTTATAAGGCTGTACCCAATTTTTTTTACATATCTTACTGTCATCGGTAAATTATCATTTTGAATTATCCGATAATTTAAGAAAATATAATTTACAAATTGCAATTTTTAATTACCTACTTGGTAATTTAAATTTTAAAGTAAAAATTTTAATTTCAGCTGTAATAATTGAGAAAATTAATTACGGAAATTTAAGATCCCGTCAAATTACTAGTTATCTACAAAATAATGACTTTTATTTACCAAACATTTTTATTAACATAAGTAGCATTCAGCGATCATAACCTACAGTGATCGGTATTAACACCGGTTTAATTTATCATCTTGATTTCTTAATTACTCGGTAATTTAAGCCCACGTAATTTACCATTTTTAATTTTTATTTACGTGGTAATTTAATATTTGAAATTAATAATTTTAATTTCAACGCTAATTTACGAAAAAAGTTAATTACCGTTATTTAACATCCCTGTGATTAGCTGATTGAACATTTTGTACCAAGTTTGCATGACCATCAACAGTTAACCCCTGTTGTTAACCGCATGATTCTTAACAAGTGGTTAATTTTTCCAATATAGAATGCAAAATCTTATTTAAGTCGTTAACAAGGTGGTTAACGAAAGTTGCTAACGTAGTTGTTACGTAGCAACTTGCTATCTAACAACTGCGTTACAGAATTGGCCTGAATATCTACTTAGTCATTGTTAATTGATTCACAAATCGGTTATTTCTCTGGCGTATTTTATAGCTTTTTCTTGCTCTGGATAAAAATCTTTTTATTATTTTTTTTGCAATTTGGTTTTTGTGTATGAGCACTAGGATGGTTCAAAAATGCATTGCAAAAATTTTTGTGATGATAGAGAGCAACGATCCCCCCAAATCGTTTCCAAATCCAAAAAAAGTGGACACGTATTTATTATTTTTTCGAATTTTGATTTTTAATGGTCCCTATCGATGCATCAAATTTACATAAGAAAATGCATGGGAAAAAGACATTTTTTGGTATTTTTCGAATAATTCTTCGGGGTTTGGGAAAACTTAAGATTAAAGTTATAGGAGTTGTAGAGGACTTTCCAATGAAGAATTTGAGCTATTATACATACGGCTTTGACGCCCCCAACCCACTCCCACAGTGCCCTGAAAACTACGCTTAAATGAAAAATGTACATTCTTCAGAAAATTTACCGTTCTAATCACTTCATTCTCTTTTTTCTCCTAGAAATCATTACTATAAGTCTAGTTGAATGTTTATAAACATTTGTCAGGTAATTTCCATGTGTTTAAACAAATTCCATTTGTTTAAATAATTCGCTATTCTCGAAACTTCGTGAGACATCTGTTTTCTGAGTTCGAAATGGCAGTTTATTATCTTAGAGTGACATTATTGTTTAAACTATCAATAATTATTAATTTTCAACTGTTGTTCTAATTATGGTAGAAGTCAGGTTTTTTGTGAAATTAACATGTTCGAGGTATCTAGCCTATGTTATTAGCTAATAAACCCATATTTGTTTAAACAAATTCCATTTGTTTAAACAATTTTTTTGCAGTTCTCAACATTCAACATTCATTTTTTTAGATCGGTCTGGTCAACTGTTATTGTCAAGTGACATCATTTATATTTTGGGATAATTTCCATTGTTTAAATAATAAAATATTATTCAAATGCATAATGGTGATACAGATACCACCTGTATCACCATTATGCATTTGAATGGTGATTTTATTGATTGAATGTAAATTTTAAAATAAATTAAAAATTACAGCCACAACCTGGATTTGAACCAGGGACCTGGGACCTGGTTCAAATCATTATTAAGTAAAATATTATTCGTTTTCAATATCATTTATTCAAAAAAATTGAATAATCCTCTTTTCGGGAAATTGGGGAGTTACATTTCTTTTAAAAATATTAAATTTTCTACCATAATTAGAAAAAAGTTGAAAATGAATAATAATTTATTGTTTAAACAATAGGAGGAGTTTTTTTTAATGAATAATGTCAAACTGCCATTTCGAACTCAGAAAACAGAATTCAGACGGATTTTCGAGAAAAACGAATTAATTAAACTGCTAAAAATTTGTTTAAACAAATGGAAATTAACTGACAAATGTTTATAGGCATCCCACTAGACTTATAATAATGACTTCTATGAGAAAAAAAGGGAATGAAATAATTAGAAGGGTCAATTTTCTGAAGAATCTACATTTTTTCATTTAAAGGTAGTTTTCAGGGCACTGAGGGGGTGGGTTGGGGGCATCAAATTCATATGTATGATAGGTCAAATTCTTCCTTGGAAAGTCCTCTACAAGTCCTATAACTTTAGTTTTAGGTTTTCCCAAACCCCGAACAATTATTCGAAAAATACCAAAAATTGTCTTTTTCCCATGCATTTTCTTATGTAAATTTGAGGCCTCGACAGGTACCATTAAGAATCAAAATTTCGAAAAATAGAAAAAATACGTGTCCACTTTTTTTGGATTTGGAAACGATTTGGAGGGATCGTTGTTTTCTAAATAAAAATAGCCAATTTGAACCACCCTAATGAGCATATAAATCTCATCAAAGGAACGCCGTCTGTTCAACACAAATTTTCGCAATAGTTCACCTAAAGTATTTAAGGATTACTTTATTTATATAAACTTAAGAGAAGCTAAAGGTAAATTTGCAGCCAACAAATAATATATAGGATGTTCCATTTAAAAAAGGCAAGAAAAAAGCCATTTGAAAATCTTAAACACGTCATAGGTATAGCGTATTAATTTTTTTAAAAAACATTGACGAAGTTGTACGGTAATATCTTCAAAAATATAGTTTTTACTTAGATTCTAAGAGATTCTACTAGTAGGATTACTGTTCGAGTGAGCTTATTTATAGGTTAATAGGTTAACGTTAAGTTAATATTAAAAGGAAACTTTGACAGCGGCGTGTGTAAATCTTTTATTTAAAAAAAAATATTTACATAATAGGGAAAATGCATCACTCAACGTCCTCTATAAAAATCAATAGGCAACTGTACAACATCCGGTCAAAAAAAAAACTATAAAACAAAAATCGACACCTACTGGTTAACTGCCGGGCCTACCCTCTTGTGCTTCAAATGCTCCCACGGCGTAAGGCTTCTGATGTTCTGCTCGATCGGCGACGAATAAACGTCGGCGCTCAATTCGTCCAAACCGATCTCCTTGTCCGCCTTCGCCTTTTTCGTAATATCGTCGACGTGCGCTCGGCTCTCGGTTTCAATTTTCTATAAGCAACCATTCACGATTAGACATTATTCAATTAAAAGAAAAACAGGGTATCTACCTTCAATTCTTCGGGTGTTACCAAATTTGCCGTTAGAATCTTCTCCTTAAACGAGGTAATTGGGTCTCTGGTTTGACGTACTTCTTGAATTTCATCGCGGGTTCTATAGCTGGTTCCGGGATCGGACATCGAATGACCGGAGTACCTAAAAGATAAATAATAACAATACGTTTCCTAATGATTCATAAAACTGAAATTTACACTAAATTTTCAGAACTAATGTTATTCTAAAATGTGCTCTAGGTTCCAAAAAGATTTCCGACTCCTGAATTAGGTGATTCCAAGACGTCTGTGTAGAAATCCAAACTATTGTTTTTATTTATTGCTTCCTCTGATATAAACTAGGTTACAAATAAGGGAAATATTTTTGAAAAACAGACCATAATGTTGTTTTTCTACTTTGCATTCACAATGCACACATTGTAACACTGTTTTCGGTGTTACAATTAACACATTGTAATACCGAAAACAGTAACATTTTTGTCTGATTGGTACACAGTGATATCAAATGCCATATGCCAAACGTACAATACATAACCCAAGATAACCACACACTGCATCTTCTTAATCGCTTGCAATCACATAAACTGCGAAATATCAATATTCTATATATATTTAAACATGGCTGTAGCCTGCTATAGTATGGCCAAAGGATTGGGGCTTTCTTAGTTTTGCTGTGTTCATCAAAATACGCCAGCATGACGTTTACGGTGATGTTTTACGACTCTAGTAAGTGATCGTTATCATTCTTTTCAACTAAACATCAAATCCCCTTTTCAGATATAATTCAAGGACCACATTTACTTTAATAAGGTATTATGCGAAGATCAAACCTACATCGTAGATACGAACGATTTTAATTACTGCTGCGAGATTGTATATGCCCAATAAATGGTTTATCAGCATACACGTACGAAGCTATAGTACATTTAAAGTGTAGAGGATTTCTTAGTTTATGTAACATATAAGTTTTTGGTAATATTTTGGACGCTTGGATGCTCGGTTCAATTCATATTCGTTTTTGTCCGTCGCTTTCGACTTCGTCTTAGTTCTGGTTGTGTGCAACGTATTTGTATTACCTCCATCACATGTAATTTTACTAAGTGTAATTTATTCTAATAAACTACTTTGCCGAAATTAGAATTGGGTTTCAATTATAAGTGCGTGTAAATATATAAGCCGCTACGGCTACGTAGCGGAATTAGGTAGACACCGCTATTAAACGTTAAGCGTTATAACAATTCTTTAGTAAGTTCTTGTTCTTCGAAGTAACTAATCAGTCACCGCCAAACACTTCTACTCTGATTATTATACTTATGAAACCACTATTTTAAAATTGTTAACTTTTTTTAGGTTAAGTTTCATGTATTTATCACAGTAGGGTTAAAAGTGTTGCCATTATGCTCCATTATGATCACCGTTGCGACCTCGCTGAATATTTATTCAAACTTGTAGGCTAAAGTAGAGTAAAATTATTCACAATTAGATTTTGTCATGATTTTATCTCATCGATATCATCCTTAACGAAGTTGACAGTTACTACAGTGCTACCACGTGGTACCCGCAAAATACCCTAGATTCTAATTTAGCGCGATAAAGTAAGCACAATTTCTAAACTTATATAAAATTAATGATGCAAAGTAGGAAAAATAGTATATTACACTCGATTTATAAGACGTATTGGTGCACTCGTTCCAAAACAACTAGTGCGCCGATTTGACGTCTTATAAAACTTGTATAATAATATACTATGTTGATCTACTTTCGATACACACTGTGAAATAACTGCGGAGCATGACCAAATTTTAAAGTATTTTAATAAAAAGACATCCATATTCTCAAGATTTTGTTTTTAGTTCATTACAATATTTGTAATGAATTTTGTAGAAGATAAACAATTAAATTGCTGTTAAACCTTGCAGCAAATGTTACTTGATTATGAGTGAAATACAAGATCTTGCTTCAAACTGTGTATATTCTACAAAAATTCAGATATTCAGATGAATTAGAAAACAAGATGTAAGAGAGTACCTAGTTGCCAATCTGTGAGAGAACAAGTTCCTTAATTATCCCACAGGATGTCTCAAACTTAGACAAAAACACAATTTTTGATCTCTCAGAATAAATAATCAACTGGAACATCTTATTTTCTCTAATTATCAACTGTATATTAATATGATAAATCTGATAAACTACTTCACATGTCTCGAAGAAATAATCAAAATCGGTTTACGTCTACAAAAGTTATTGAATATCAAAGCTTTGTTAACCTTTTTTACCATTTAAGCCGGTCAGTCGACATATAAAATGTTGCTACGTGTTAGTGAAATTTTAGACACGTATACCAAAAGGCAAAAATTCATAAATTCTTTTTACAGATTACAGTTACGACTTTTCAAAAACGTACAAAAATATTCAATATCCACCATTAGACAGAATAGAATATTGTATATACCTTGTTACCTGTAATTTAATGTATTGCTTAATGTATTAGTTTCTGTATATTCTTGCTTTGCGACTAAATAACAGGGTCAGTATCCAATAAAACTTTGAAAATAATAAAAATGGTTAAAATTTTTAAAATAGTGCAATCTAGCTTAGAGTATTTTATGTGTTACCTAAAATGAGTAATTCATATTTTTCTATGTAAAAAAAACAATTGTGAAACAACGGTTTTCGACCCCAAAATGTCGTTTCATAATTAAAAAAAGTGTACTGCCTCTTAACGCACGATTTGAAAAAGACTGAACGTATAGCATATAGTTCATTATTCGTAGTAATTCTCTAAAAATTCTGTAAAAAAAATATAAATTTTTTTAAAAAGCTGGACTTTTAAAACTCCGTGGGACAAAATGTGAAAAAGCGGGACGTCTGGTCACCTTAGCGTACACTATTCTTACTTTTAAAGATATCTACCGACCTGTATGTGGCTGCTTCTAATATAATAGGTCCTTTTCCCGATGTGCAATGATGAACTGCATATCTGGCAGCTTCCCTAACCGCCAAAACGTCCATGCCGTCAACCCATAGCCCGGGAACGTAATCGCCTCTAGTGTAATACGTAGTGCTAGCTGCGGCACGTTCGGCGCTCGTACCCATTCCTACAAACAAATTTAATTTAATAATAATGCTTATTTAGTTAAAAAGAAACTAATAAGCGCAACAAATTTTTTTGCCTTAGTACGAAACTGATCAATTACTTAAAATTATGATTAACATGATGATATAAAGACACAACATGGTAAAAAAAAAAATTAATATTTTCTTTTCGTCCTTCAAACTACTAATCTATAAAAATAATATACTGACCGTATCCGTTATTCTCGCATACAAATATGCACGGAATACTCAACAGCTTGGCGATATTGTACACCTCAAACACCTGGCCCTGATTTGCGGCTCCATCGCCATAAAGGGCCACGCACACGCCGTCCGTTCCCTGATACTTCAACGAGAATGCCAAACCAACACCTAACGGCACCTGAAATGTTCAAATTGTCGTTAACAATCGATTATAAAATAGAGGAATTTTGGGCGCATCTCCATTGCTATTGACTATGGAATTTATATTTATGAGGTGCGAATGACGATGTCCACTTTTTTTAAATTAAAATCACCATCTGAAGATAGCTGCCTATTGATTTCAAATGAAAATTGATAATAATTATTTAATTAAATTACAGTGAAACTTCTCTAACTCGAATTATTCCATAACTCGAATATTTATTTACGAACAAAAGGTTTAAACAATTTTTATACAGGCTTTTATCTCTTTAAGTCGAATTTCCAATTCTCGAATTTTTCTCTTACTCGAACTAATATTTTATGCGTAGCCAAACCTAACTCGAATATTTCGGGGATTTCCGCCGTTTCGGGGATTCACCAATTTGCGGCCACTCAGTTTCGAATTGCAGTTTCTTGGCAGGTGTATATCCAGTTAGGGTGAATTAGTGATAACAGTAAACATGTCAAAACGCAATTTAAAGTGTTTAACAGTGAGTGAAAAATTAAAATTAATTGCGGAGGTAGAACAAGGTGAAAAGAAAAAGAAAGATATAGCGGAACAATTTGGAATCCCCCCCAACACATTGTCAACAATTTTGAAGAACAAGGACAAACATTTAGAAAAGCAAGGTGATCATTTGTTTCACAGTAAACGAAAAAGCCTTACAACTTGTGTCAATAATGATATTGATGAAGCAATGCTGAAGTGGGTCACTACAGCACGTTGTAAAAATGTTCCTCTTTCGGGAACTTTAATTAGAGAAAAGGCTAAAGAATTTGCCGTAGCTTTGGGATGGGACGTTTTTTCAGCTAGTGTAGGATGGTTAGATAAGTTTAAGAAGAGGCATAATATCACTGAAATGTCACTGTGTGGTGAAAGTGCTTCTGCAGATTTGCAATGTAGTGAAGAATGGCAAACCAATGCTTTACCCAGATTAACCAGCCAATACGACAAAAATGACATTTTCAATGGACACGAGACGGGAGTTTTCTTTAAATGTTTGCCCAACAAAACACTTGCATTTAAAGGGCAAAAATGCTTTGGTGGCAAACGCTGTAAGGAGAGGATTACCGTTATGGTTGGGAGTAACATGAGTGGGTACCGAAAAGTTGAAATTGCTTATTATTGGCAAGTCGAAAAATCCCCGTTGTTTTAAGGGCATAAAATCACTTCCGGTGGATTACGAATGTAACAAAAAAGCTTGGATGACTAGTGACATTTATGAAAAGTGTTTATTAAAGCTTGATAAAATGTTTGTGGCCCAGAAGACAACTGACAACTGTCCCGCGCATTCCAAAACTGTACAAGCAAAACTAAAAAAATATTACACTGGAATACTTTCCTCCTAATCTAACATCCTTCCTGCAACCAATGACCAAGGAATTATAAAAAATCTGAAGCACTATTATAGAAAAAGAATCGTTATGAAAGTTTTGGCTCATTTAGAAGACGCAACTCCTGCAAGTGTTTCTTTACTTGACGCAATTAAAGATTTAAATAAAGTGTGGAATATCGATGTAAAAGAACAAACAGTTGCTAATTGCTTCAGGAAGGCAGGCTTTGCTAAGGATTTGCTGCAGGATACTGATGACTGGGATGACGATGATACCCTTCCACTTTCTGAATTAAAAACAATGTGGGCGTCATACAGCAATGTGATAAACATTAATGGTGTCGCATTCGAAGATTATGCTAATGTTGATGATGGCGTGCATACAATGGGTTTCGCAACCGATGAAGACAT
Organism: Aphodius sticticus; assembly: GCA_963966075.1. Taxonomy (NCBI): domain Eukaryota; kingdom Metazoa; phylum Arthropoda; class Insecta; order Coleoptera; family Scarabaeidae; genus Aphodius; species Aphodius sticticus. The sequence continues at coordinate 130,311 of OZ014506.1, read as the reverse complement.
TTTAGACAGCGTGGTAGAACATCTTGTTCCTGACAACAAAGGTAAGTTTAACTAACACCTATAGGTTCAAAACTATGTAAATTTTTTTTACTGTTTCACTCAGATTCAGATGAGGACGAAGAAAATGGGGAAAGCGAGACTAAAATCACTCTCACTCCCACCTTTAACCAAGCGTGTTCTGCAATTGAAACCCTTAGCATATTTGTTGCAACAAGAGAAAATGTTCCATATAACATACATTGTTCCTTAGATATAGTGGAAGATTTTATAGAGAAAGAAAAACTATTCAACTTAAAGCAAAAAAAAATTACTGATTTTTCAAATAACTTTTAGTTTTTCTTTTCACGTTTTACACATATTATTTATAATATGTACTTATTTATTACATACACATACATATGCATATTTTTAGGCTGCTAAGAGTAAATGTCGTGTTTTATATCTGTATTCTTCTGTATTATGTAATAAAATTTTTAAAAAATCGCATTTTTCTGTAAGTCAAATTTTCCCTAATTCATATTTGTGTTTGTGCCCCTGGTGATTCGGGTTAGAGAAGTTTCACTGTACAATTTTCTTAATTACTGCCAACCTAAAGAGGTCGAATTGCAGTTACCTTATAAGGAAAAAATCAACTTTTAGCATAACACTCAATTATCAACATCAGTAACGTCTAGATTATATTCCGACCGTTAGAACATTGGTAGAATAAGAAACTATTGTGGGTTGGTAACTATAACGTCAGAACAACAAACCGGATGTCCTAAAATATACTTCAATGTCGTAGATTTCTTATTTTAACCAACCAAACAGAAATATGTTCGAATTTAGGACACAAAAACTACTAAAATTTGACACTTAAAAAAAAAAACAGGTTACCTGTGCTCCTACGATACCATTTCCGCCGTAAAAATTCTTCCCATACATATGCATGGAGCCGCCCTTGCCTCTCGAGCACCCGCTCTGTCTTCCCGTCAATTCGGCTAAAACGCCTAATACTGGTGTCCCCATGACGTAAGTCCAGCCGTGCGCCCGATACGCAGTGATTACGGCATCGTTTGGACGTAATGCAGCTTTTATTCCGACGCATACAGCTTCCTACAGAAACATCGGAAAAACAAATCACAAATTTCCAATTTAAAAAATGGGTCCCTACCTGCCCCGAATACAAATGACAGAATCCTCTGATAATCTTCTCTTTATATAAACTACCGGCCGCCGTTTCCATACGTCTTATGGTATGTAATTGCGAGTAGTACGTGAGCGCTTCATCTTTCGTCACGGTTACAGTTGTCGACGGGCAATCCTCGAGTTTATGATAACGGTAAGGCTGCAATATTGATACGTCGCGAGATGTTAATTAATTAACTCGATTTATTTATCGAATTTATCGTCCGACTCACCTTGGTTTCAAATGTTGCGCTGGCAGCTGTCGAGTATTGGTGTTTCGTGGCTGGAATTAAACTTAAGACTTTCTAGAAAACGTAAAATAATTGGGTGGTCCATCAAAGTCCTTTATTTAACCTTGCAAAATTACATATAAGCTGAAAATACTCACTTTGGGGGTTATGCCGAGTTTTCTGCAGAGCTTATACGATTTCGTAAACATCGTTGTTATTTGGCCGATTTTGTTGCAAAATATAATCGAATCTATTTCCGCCTAATGGGTTTTATGCGCCAATTATTCGTTCAATATGATTTTGATTTGACCATTCGAGTTTCCCAGGTGACCCCGAAAACCAATGCTGCCAACGCCGCATGGCTTAATCCCATGATCCACTTATGATCGTTTGCAACACGATTACGCTTTTTTGGAAAAAGGTAAATTATCCGCGGTAAGGAACGACAAGCTATTTCCAATAAGCATCACTTATTATAATAAAAATAAATAATAATATAAAATATTAAAAATTAATACCCATATCGCCATCTATGAGCGAGCGGCGAACCACTACTTGTGCCGCAACTTCGAGCGTTTCTCCACAGATGGCGCACGCAACCGCTTATATTATTAAACGTCACGATATTAACTACATAATTAATAAACCGTACAATTTTCGGCATAATCAAATATTAATCCTAACGTAATGATGCATGTTTTACTTTTTGTTTCCTCAATATCGGTGGTTATATTAAGTCAAAACTGTCTTACGAAAAATTGTTCGGGGTTACGTACACGTATTCGTATTATTAAAATTCTCTTTTATTTAATTTTTTTCGAACAAAAAGGTACCGTTCATGGGGGTAGCTCAATAAAACACAAAGGCCTGTCTCCGTTTCAGGTACGTAGATTACAGGCAAAAGGTTTACGGTTGTAACAAATAATAAACTAATAAAAACAACTATACATTTTGTACTTATTAGTATTAAATAATTGTTGCATTTACATTTTTAACATACACACATATTACAGAGGCTGTATACTTAAATAAGAATATTAATTAATTGTTTTTTATATACATACCAGAAAGAAATATTTTATAATAAAAAAAAAAGTTTCTTACATAAAGTATGACCGGCATAATTCATGCGTTAATTGGAATTACCATCAGATTTAATTTAACAAGTATTATTGCCTGTTATTATAAGCAAATACATCCAATTGTGTTATCAATTGTAATGCCGGAATACTGAATTATTCAGTATTCAATATTGATAACGGGGAAAGAATTTGTAGTCCAGTCATTTTTGATTTTGATTTGGAAATTCAAATGCAGTCGATGAAACTGATAGCAATCTATAGCTTATAGTTCCCATAGTAACATGTTACAATGTTTAGAATTATATTTAATAGGGAAATTTTTAATTAACAAAAAACCATTGTAAATTGTGCCTGTCCGACATTAATCCTTCATTCCTTAAAGTTCACTCAGTTAATTGCAAAACTAAAAATACTACACTGGAGCAGACAAAATTTACCATAAAAAAGATTCGGGCACCAATATGAGAAAATAAACGGTTAATTTTGTATAACTGATTGAAGTATTTTTTTGCGATTTCACGTCAACCAGTCAGATGAGATTAGAAATGGCCGTGCGCAGCGGAGTGGCCCAGGGTTCAGTCCTGGGACCTCTACTTTTTATTACATACCTGAGCGATTTGTACCAAGGACTACAAACTAAAAATGCATCCTTTGCAGATGATGGTAACCTGTACTGTAACAATCTAGTATATCACAATAATCTTCAAGAAGATCAAGTGAGCATAAAAGAGTGGACTAAGAAGTGGAAAATGCCTCTCAACGATTCCAAGTGTACCCTACTGCATATCGGTAAAAATAATCCAAAACACGACTACTTTCTCCAACAAACACCAATAACATCAGTTGCTAAGCAGAAAGACCTTGGAATCACAGTCACAACAGACCTAAAGTGGGAGACGCACATCACTGATGTAACAAAGAGAGCAAATTCAATGACATACCTCATTCGAACATTCTTCAAAGACCACTCTAAAGAAATGATATCAAAACTATACAAGTCATATGTGCGGCCAAAACTCGAGTACGCTCAGTCCTATTAACTGTGATTCTAAACAATTTAAAATGTTACTACTGGAACCATAAGCTATCGATTGGGTATCAGTTTCATCGACTGCATTTAAATTTCCGAATCAAAATCTAGAATGATGAATAAGCCTGATTGATTGTTTGATTAATCAAATGCATTTTTTTCGCATAACGCTTTTGTCTGGAATAATTACTTTATTTGGTAAAACGCTCTATCCTTAGAATACTGAATCGTGTTCGCAGAAAAATCCATAAACATAAACTCTAGAACTATATATGAGATGCATTTGATATGTCACAAAATATTACCACTATTCTTTATAACTTGCTGTCTCTCTTCGAACAACATTTGAATAAGAAAACATATTGCGCGTTTCACTAACCGTCCTTCAACTACTTAGAAAAATAATATAATCTCGTCTCTCTTCACTTCAGTCCGCCGTTCAGTATGGAAGATTACCTTAGTCGAGTACAAAAACTACGAACAAACCCCTTAAAATTAAAAAGTAAAAGAAAAAAACCTAAACGATTATATCACACGCGACGACCTACCGTCAAATATCGGTTTCCGCACGACCCTTCCCACCTTCGTCCCCCTGATAATCCAGATACTTCTGTTTCCCCAATTCGACAGTTTTCATGAAATCGTTCTCACCGAACAGAAAACGTTTCACGTTCTTCTCCATCTCCGCGTATTTCTCTTTATTCACCGACGTCATCGACGATTCGGACATCGAACTGTCGGAACCGTCGTTCCTGTTATTAGTCTCCACCCATTCCGCCACCCGTTTATACTGAAACGAAGAATTTTCACGCGAATCAGAGTTTTGCTGATGCCTCGTATAAAGTACCGGCGGGACGTTATTATGCGTGTTATCTAACAGGATATTTTTCGAACCGGTCTGTACCCTCATCGAGCAATACCTAGGCCCTTTTAATAGTTCCGCGGAATGCGTCGAGGCTTCGTTTTTACCGCTACTCAGATCCGACGACATATCGCACAATTCGTAATGAATATTTTTCGGCGGTTCTTTCGCAACTCTACTCGCCTTGCTGGTTTCGTTAACGTTATAGTGGATAACGGTCTGATTGAGCTCGTCAAGCTTAACCGCGTTACTAACCGGTAAATCGATTAAAAAATTATTCGGTTGCACCTTAGCTATATTCTGATTAGCGTTAGCGTCGTGAACGTACGTGGGAACACTTTTATTTTTAATCTCCTTATCGGAACGCTTTACAATCTGAATGTGACTACCTACTTTCCCGGCGTCTAACCTATAATTACATTTTGAGCAGTTGGAATCGTCGGAAAACGGGTTTACGGTTTGCGTGCTGACCGTGTGGTGGGTGGTGTGGTGGATTATCCTGTTGACGTTCTTCGAGCAGGTGCACGTGTCGCAGTGCTTGAGGTTGGCGCGCTCGCGTTCCCGTTCCTCGAGGATTTTCGCCATTATCGCCGCGGAGACGATGTCGACCGGTTGGCTTTCGGGATGTCGGTCGGGGCGGGGGGATTTCGGTACCGAGTAGACCATGGCGGTCGGCGGGAAAGTCGGTATGGGGACCTTGATGCTCTTGACGTCGGGCGGGGACTTCTTCTCTTCCGGTTTTCGCTTTCCCTGCAGGTACGACGACACTTTCGCTTGTACCTCGTTCGGAAGCTGAAATTAATAGAGGTTGTCATTATTTATTACGTATGAATAGGGTATTTGACTGTATTAAAAATACGGCTTGTATTATAGTCATCCTAATAGATTACGGTTTGAAAAAACTATTTGTTATTACTTTTTTAAGAAAAAATATGCTTTATTTCTGTTAAAAACCAAAATTAAAACTGAATTTTATTCACGTCCTGTCACGTAATTGAAAACGCTCTGTAATTGGCTCAGTCTCCAGTGACGTCATTCGTTAGTAAAGTAAAGTAATAATAATGTCATATATAATGTATAATTGATTAGTGCCAATTTGATTTTGAAAAGGTATAGTTATCAAAATATTCTTGTTCCTCAAATTGAGTTACGCCTTCAAATTAATGTACTTATTTTGGATAGCATACAGGTGAATAAATCACATATGTTGTCGATCAGTGTTTGGCGTTAAAACACACTTTGCCGTTCATTTACTATTTTTGTCGTAAAAACTCATATTATGCCGTTCATTTGCACTTTTTGTCTTTAAAACACTTATTCCACCGTTTGTTTACATTATCTGATGTTAAAATACACATTTTGTAGTTCAAATGCATATTTTGCCGTTAAAGTATATACATTTGTACCTGTAGTGTATACTATTATTAATAACGTAAAACTTACGCTATCGACCTTCTGCGATATAAAATTTCCCTGTTTGCACTGTAGGAATTGAATAGCCAGTGAAACGTCATTTTTGTACCGTTCCTGAAAAAATTAGAATAAGTAATCCGTACGTTAAACAGAATATGTTATCCGTACATTATCTTCCGTTAGTTTCTTAATTGTATAGTTTGCTTCGGCCAGTTTATGGGACAAAGTGGCGACATCTCTGGTCAGAGTATTCTTATCCGTTTCGCAAGTGTCGACTAGCTTCAGTAACTTATCCTCTAATCCTTGGTTCACCCTTTGTACTCTCTTATGTGCCTCATATAATCTAAAAATATTGAGACGTAAATTAGTAATAGATAAGATAGTTTACGTAAAACAAAACCTTTTGTATTTATCTTGCCAAGTTAACAGTTCCTCTTGAACTGCACCCAATTCACCGTTGGGATACTTGTTTGCTTCGATTAAAAAATTGGTCTCCATATTCAATATGTGGCTATCCCGTTCGACTAGTCTCTGCTTCAAGTTTTCAATTTCAACGTGAAGATGAACGTCGTGGTCGGTTGATGCGCATTTCAAGCACTGACACCCACACTCCTGCAATAAAACCATTCAATACACACAGTAAAACAACCATTTTTATTGTAGACGTTCATTTCGATAACTCACCTTGCACTTTTTAGTATTTGCCATGGTCAAAAGGAAATAAAGACTATCAACAAAAAGTGCGTAAATAAAATTATACCGAACAGAAACAAAACATTAGACCATCCGCCTGATTAAATCGGAAGAGATTTATACGTTACGGATGATTACAGGGTAATTAACGCGTAATTAGAATCAGAACAATCCAAATTGTCCAGACGGTAACAATAAACAAACATACGTGTGCTGAAACTGTCAGTGATGATAATACAGTAATACCACTATTTTTAGTCGTGCTCTCACAATTTTGGTAAGCCTGCCGCACGACACATTTGTAAAATAGTTTCTAATTCCGTAAATAGGATTTTCAATACGATGTTATCTACAAATACATAAATTAATCAAACGAAATATGTTTATTGAGTGGATGTTTTGACAATACGCTAAATAACAGCGCTCTACTTTATCACGAATTTAGTTCCAATGTTAAAAAATTTGCCGAAATTGGCGCGTCGGTCGGCGTTGTTACCATGGCAACCGATGATAAACATTTGCGAATTTTCCCGCGAAATTAACCGAACGCTCCCTTTGGAACCATTCAGAAATTGCAGCGCCATCTATGGCACTATTTTACTGGTTGGAACTAATTTAAATTCATATATACGCGCGAAAGAAACACGTTTTTGTTAAAAATACTTGTAATATCGATTAGAATTTTACTTTTAAGCCGTGGAGTGACCGAAATAATTGGCGAATGCTCGTTGTGTGCTACAAACAAACGTTAATGCTTTTGCTGGGAACAGTGAATGGATTTTTTAGTAACAACGTAAATTCATGCTGGTATCGTAGCTGGTATACAAGAGACGTCAACGGGTAGGCTTGGACATAAAATTTACCGTAAGAAGACACATACCGATCGGTACTTGCACGCCAAATCACACCACCATCCCCAACAGAAGGGGGACGACGCCCAGAAACACTTGGAGATGGCGCTACATCAGAGGGGATACACCAAGTCTGATATACGGGGTGTCACACAAAGAAAACAGGAAATCTCACAGGACACGCAAGAGTCAGAGGTTGGCTTGCTTACCATACGTAAGTGGGGTATTAGAAAGAATCGGTAGATTACTGAAGAAATCTGGTATCACGGTAAGGTACAGAACACCAGCTAAGGTAAAGGATCTTTTGCCTAACCCAAAGGATGTCGCACCACCAGAACGAAGGGGTATACAAGATAATATGCGAGTGTGGAACATGCTATGCAGAACAGACAGAATATAGCATCGAATGTCGAGCCAAGGAGCACAGTAGGGACGGCTACGCAAGATTCAACAGTCCGCTGTTGCTCAACAGTGCCATGAATCGGGACACACACAATGGACTTTGATAACGTGAAGATGTTGGCACGGGTGAGTAATTTCTTCAACGGCTTGTTAGAGAAGCCATTGAAATTTACAAACATCCTAACATCAATCGTGAGGACGGCACTGACATAAGTAGGGTCTGGAAATTGTTCCTAACGCGGTCAGGTGGAAAAACATATGGGAGCAGTAGCTCTAGATGTGCGCAGTGAGGTGTAAATTAGGTATATAAGGGAGATTTCTTTGGTAGTTCTTCATTATTCAGTTAGCTCTGAAGAAGCGAGCAACATGGTTTGCAAAATGTCAGCTTTTACTGGGGTACTGTTTTGTATATATCGCAAAGAGCAAAATAACTGGTAATAGTTAACTGATAACAATAACTGCCAATGTCAACTTAGAAATCATAAAAAGGAATTCATTATAGTACTTACCTACTTAAAATATGAGATTTTTATTTCTCAACTCAATATGAGGAATCAGATTTTTTTTTAAATATGACACATGAAACATATTCTCGCAAAAATATGTTTTTTCGAAACTAATTTACGTACTACAGCTTAATAGGGCGCAGCACTTTCTATTTTGTCACCCAGGGTATGGTAAAGCAAAGAAACAATTTACATAAATATTTTATTTGGACCAGATTATAAAAACAAACTAATCTAGCATTTTCTTTCATCAAAAAATAAAATGCAATATAATACTGTAACAAAGTAATAGTTTGAAAACTACAACACAACTAGTTGGTAACAAGTACTCCAAGAAACTAGTTTTTTTCTTCATATTTAAACATCACGGTCACTCGAAAGCCTGGGTTTCTTTCTTTTTTGCTTGATTGGATCTTAACATTACTGACTAATTAGTAACTTACGTATCTATCTATCTACCTATCGCGGAATTTTATCTAGGAAATCATTCTCTATAACTTTGTCAATTTTCTCTAAAATAACAGTCATTTTCTTATCAACATTGTTTGTCGAATGATCGACGGCCGTTGAGCCATTGCAATCCGTCCTATGCCTATTCGAACACGAACTTAACGTCTTAAAAAATGCGTGTAAATCTTTAAGCTGCGTTATGCTATTCATGTGTATCAAAAGTTCGTTCAACTTTATCGGTAAAGTCTCGACGGGCTCGTTAAATTTCTCGTCCATCAGGTAGGCTATCCGCGTCACGTGCGATAGGAAATTGGTCTCTCTAATGCTGCACTTCGACGAGATTTCCGACATATCGTCTTCAACAAACGCCCAGCGGTACCTAAAAAAAAATTCCATTCATTATGCAAACTAGAGTCAAGCTAAAACACTTTATACAGAGTCTTTCACGACGAGTTGCCAAAAAATAAGTCCTCAAACGTTAAATATTGGATTTCATTTGGTATTCCATATACTTCTAACCATGATGTAAGGATTAATCCTTACATCATGCTTCTAATGGCAGCTCGTTGTGAAATACTCTGTATACATGCCGTCAGATATAAACTGTTTATAATATCACTCTACATACATTTGAAATTGAGGTAGAGCTGCTGCAGGAAGAAGCAGCGCCAGGTCTAGCAGCTTGGCTGTCGCAAGTTGTAACTGCAACCAGTGGGGATTCCCGAATGCGTTCAAACCGTTACTGCTGTTCGTGGCCCAACTGGAATCCAATGCCGATAGAAGTTTGATGTGCGAACTGCAGTTAAAAATAAATAAAAAAAATAAATAAATAAATAAAAAATGGGAGAATATTGTGTTAAGAAGTTACCTAAATTCGTCGGTATCCGTAGTCAGTTGTTGCTCGACCTGGATGAAAACTTGCAGCATCTCGCTGATAATTATCGGCCACAGGGAGGTTATCTGGAGCGGGGACATTCGAATCAATAAGACCCGGAAACAAAGGAATACCTGGGCCTGCACGTTGGGCACGTTCAATCGCAAACTTGTCGTTAGTTGTTCTAGAAAAGTAAACCATCGTCAATTGCGGTGCTTTATAAATTACGATAACTTGTCTCTAACGTCAATCAAACTTCTCGCCAATCTTATGACGTCTCAGAGCGTTTTGGCGTGCTCTTAGTCCGGTTTATACTTTGATGTTCAATAACAATTGAGCGCAACAATATTAAGCGGAAAAATTTTACACACGGTTTTCTTACCACCTTTTATATGTTAAGTTATGTAAAATCATACAAGACCCCTATTGCATTTTAATGTCGATTGTATGATACATTTTCTATTGATTATTATGACTACATTTTATGTAGAAATGATTCTACATTTTATGTAGAAATGATTTGATTTGATATCTGCATTTCAAAAATGTAGGGATGTGCTAATAAGAATATTGGTATTCCTTGAACAAACCTTGTTTGATAGATGTAGTCCAAACTTTTGAGCACACTGTATGCAAATTAGTTGTCCTGTGTTGACAATTTTTTTTAAAAACCATTTTGAAGAATAGTTTTGAGATGTAGGATATGTCTTTTCAAGATAACTAATAAAAAAGCCCACACAGAAATTTTTGTTTAACTCAATTAAATCCGTGTTTGAATAGAGCCAAAAATATATTTATTTGCTACAATGAACGTTTATTTGACTCAAATAAACATTATTTGTAGCAAATAAAATATATTTTTACGTCTCTTCAAACAAATCTTTGAGTTTTTTCTTTGAGAAAATTTCTATCTGTGTACCTTAGGGTGGTTCAAATTGGCTATTTTCATTTAGAAAGCAACAATCCCCCCAAATCGTTTACAAATCCAAAAAAAGTGGACACGTATTTTTTTTTTCAGTATTTTGGTTCTTAATGGTGCCTGTCGAGGCCTCAAATTTACATAAGAAAATGCATGGGAAAAAGACAACTTTTGGTATTTTTCGAATAATTGTTCGGGGTTTGGGAAAACTTAAGACTAAAGTTATAGGACTTGTAGAGGACTTTCCAAGGAAGAATTTGACCTATCATACATATGGATTTGATGCCCCCAACCGACCCCCACAGTGCCCTGAAAACTACCCTTAAATAAAAAAATTTAGATTCTTCAGAAAATTGACCCTTCTAATTATTTCATTCTCTTTTTTTCTCATAGAAGTAATTATTATAAGTCTAGTGGGATGCCTATAAACATTTGTCAGTTAATTTCCACTTGTTTAAACAAATTTTTAGGTGTTTAAATAATTCGTTTTTCTCGAAAATCCGTCTGAATTCTGTTTTCTGAGTTCGAAATGGCAGTTTATTATCTTAGAGTGACATTATTCATTTAAAAAAATCCTCCTATTGTTTAAACGATAAATTATTCATTTTCAACTTTTTTTCTAATTATGGTAAAAAAAATTTAATATTTTTAAAAGATGTAACTCCCCAAAGTCCCGAAAAAAGATTTTAAATAAATTCAATTTTTTCGAATAAATTGTGTAGAAAACGAATAATATTTTACTTAATAATGATTTGAACCAGGTCCCAGGTCCCTAGTTCAAATCCAGCTTGTAGCTGTAATTTTTAATTTATTTTAAAATTTACATACCACCTGTATATCACCATTATGCATTTGAATAATATTTTATTATTTAAACTATGGAAATTATTCCAAAATATAAATGATGTCACTTGACAATAACAGTTGACCAGACCTATATAAAAAAATTAATGTTAAGAGAATTGCAAACAAATTGTTTAAACAAACGGAAGTCGTCAAAGCTATATGTATAATAGCTCAAATTCTTCATTGGAAAGTCCTCTACAAGTCCTATAACTTTAATCTTAAGTTTTCCCAAACCCCGAAGAATTATTCGAAAAATACCAAAAAAAGCCTTTTTGTGTTATCATTAAATAATAATACAGTAGTACCTTGAATATCAGGCATATACTTGGCGTACTGATCAGTCTCACTGCAAAATATAACAAACGCGAGTTTCTTAAGCAGCTGCGCCCGCTGCTCTAATTCTTGCTCGCGCGATGAGAAAATGCTCAGACTCCCGGTTTGGGTCATCGAAACGCGGCCTGCAAGCAAATATGTCAAATTCGTCGTCGTTTAAATATTAAAACGATAAACCGACTCATCAAATCCTTGAACGTGGTCGTGTCGTGCGTCATCAAATGATCGACTATCGTCTTCCAGTACTTCAAACACGAATAGTCAATCTGAAATAGGTTATTATCCAGCAAGAGATCGAAAACTTCCTTCTTCCAGGCTTTCCTCGTGTACTGATAACTGCTGAGGCTGGCCAAGAGTTTCGAGCACGCGTTGAAACTGGGCATATTTCGAACGGTGTGCGTCTTCAAGTACGGAACTATGTTGCCCATCAACGACGTCAGTATGGTGTTCACTTTGTCTTTCTCCGAGGAGCCGAAGCAAATATCGAGGATCGGGGCTAGTATTTCCGATAGGACCTGTAATAAATGATTATTTCTAAAAAGAAAAAACATAATCGACAAACGTTACTAACCAATTGTGCCTGCACGCTGTAATTATTATTGATGCCGGTCAGTATTTCGGAATTACTGGTCGTAACGACACTGATGGACGATATGCTATCTTCGTCCTGTTCCTTAACGGCCAGGTTTCTCCTGAGCCACGTAGTTTGCTCTAAGCAGGAGCCACACACTTGAGACACGCATTCGATTAACTGTAAATGAATAATCAAATCACAAATCAAACTCAAACTTATAAGTGTAACACATCATTAGAATAAGAAGAAAAAACTATCTTAAAAATTAGGTTTCATTTAATATTTTAACTGTTTCCGTATCTCTTCAGATAAGCATTATATGTATGCATTCTTATGCAGAATGCATCGTAGTTAAAATAAGTGAGTGATGTATTTTTTGACTGGTCTTTAGAGTTATATACGGAGTACCTTTGACGTACCTTTGACGTCACATCCTGTAAATCTTTCTGGTCCTTCCGATCCTCTAGCGGACAGCATTTGATCATGATTTCGTGCAGCAACGCAGCTATTAGGAATTGCGCTTGAGGTCCTAGCAAGCACCCTTCACGTATCAGCGTCATAACTGAATTCCAGGCTTCGGATAGCTGAGTAGTCGACGCGTTCCTCATGTAACTAGAACATGTTTTGCACCATTATACATAGGCTGTCTCGCGCAACTGATCCATTACATAACTGAAGATATTCAACAGTTTCACATAACTTTTTAAATTTAAAGGAAATAGTTCTTACATGAAAACTTGTCTATATACAGAAAACCAATTAGGAGTTTGTCACTTCGAGGTAAGAATGCCAAAATTAAAAAATAAACAAACATCTTCCTTGTTTAAATACAATTCCTAATTTAGTAATTTTATAAGTTTGAAACTATACCGTTTTAAGTTAAAATTGGCACTAATCAAAATCAAGTTGACGTTAAATAATTTAATTGTCAATTCAAATTAACATCTTAAAAGGACCCTTCCACGTTCTCATAATGCCTTAAATAAAAAAAGTTGACGCCGTAAACTCAAAAATACAATTTTGCCCTGTTTGTAATTGTAACAGGGATTGGCGCAATCTTGCAAATGATCTCGGAGTTTCAAAAAGAACACCGTATAGATGGGTGAAAAATCAAGACGTTTCAGAGAAACAGCATGGAGGTAAACGCATAGTTAAAATCACAGACGAACATCGTTGTTTTTTTTTAAATGAAATTGAAAGAAATCCTAAGATAACTCCAGCAATTACAAGAAAAGATTTTACAATCATATGAAATTGTCACAACAGAATGTATTCGTCAACACCTCGATGGTCTTGTGTATACAATAAAACAATTACGTCGAGAGCCACGAAGAGCCAACAGTTTAGAGAGAACCAGAGTTGGCCGCTCAACCAGCCATCCACCGCGACCGCGGGGGTCTATTGTGGCTCTATTGTGGCCAACAGTTTAGACAATGAAACAAAAAGGTTAGAATATGTAAGAACATTACTTAATCTTCAAGCAGAGAATTTGCCAATAATTTATCTTGACGAAACTAATTATAATATGTTTATTTCGCGGACGCAAGGACGTTCTAACAAAGGAAGTCGATGTTTGTAGCAGCCGGTACCTGAGGCGCAAATATACATCTTATTGGATGCATAGGTATTTCTGGTCTAATACATTATGAGCTCATTTAAGAAACTAGAAGCAAACGAATTTGTGAAACAATGTTTGAGAAACGCCCAAAATATATACCAAGAACCAGTAGTTATGGTTGTAGATAATGCACCTCATCATTCTTCTATTGAAGAAGTTTTTGCAGAAAAGGAATTTTTTCACCATAGATTAATAAGACTCAGTCCATACAATCTCAGGTTAAATCCGATTGAGCAAGCATGGTCTGTATTAAAGGCTAATGTAAACTCAGATTTGGCAAATAACCTAAGAGATATTTTAGCAGGAGAAGATCGGCATAATATCTCCCAAACGGAATACAGAATGCACCGGTTAGAAAATATTGTTCAGCATAATATTAACACAATCAATGTGGCCAACTGTGCCCAAGATTCATAGCCCATATTTAAAGATATATTCCAGCAGCATTAAATATGGAGAATATTATTTTCTAATTCATTAATTTAGCAAATGTTTATTTAATATGTCCATGTTATTGTTTTAAAATGTAGTATAAATAACATTATTTACTTAGTTCTATTTAATTGTAAGATATTTCTAATTTAAAATTATTTAATGACAACTTGATTTTGTTAATTGTCATTTTGATAGTGCCAATTTGATTTTGATTAGTGCCAATTTGAACTTGAAAAGGTATAGAATATTCTTTATCCAAACTTTTGTAAGTCCTTTCAGACCAAAATATACACATATAATTCGATAGTTGTATAAGAATATACCCACCAATAAAACAATTCCAATACCGACACATCGAGCATAACATCTGTGCTCAATCCCTCTATTGGCGGTGGATTCTTTATCACAGCAATGACGGTTTGTACAAGATTATCTAGCGGAATGACTCTAATAGCCGATATCAAGTAGACCAGGTTATTTTGATTAGAATTCGGTTCCGGCAAAATCTAAAAAAAAAAAAGAAACAATTCAGTCGTTACAGTTAAATATATTTCAGATAATGTACCGTTTTGACATTCGAAAAAGGATTCTTCCTCTCGTGCCACGCGACAGCGATCGCGGCCAAAAAACTAGCGCCGTGATGGATCGAAATCGGACTCAAAAACTCCATCAACTGCTGCCGCACCACCTTCGAATTGCCAAACACGCCGTTATAGTTACCCTCGATCGTAACGATTGTCTGCCACAATTTCGCCACGCTCGCTATGATCCTCGGCATATGACTCAACACAACCTTACGCACGCTCTGGTAATAATCCGCGTTCTGCCTGCCAAACGCCGTATCTATACCAATCGGCGAGAAAAAAACGTTCACCAAATTACTAAATATCTCCGTCGAATTCGAGGTTATACTATTCGTATTCGCCGGGACGTTCTGGTTTATCGTCTGCGACGAATCCAGCAGGCAGTAGTGGCAGAGGATCGTCAGCGATTCGAGCTGCGTCGTCGCGTAATCGGAGCTTAGCTCGCCGGCGAGTTCGGGATTTTTGTATGTGTCGGCGATCAGTTCGACGTTGTTGCAGATGTGATGGACGACGCTGACGCAGATCTGCTTGAGGTTGTCGCCGAAGTACGGCAGGCACGACGTGATCATGTTGCACCAGTTCTGGTGGAGATTCTTCATGTTCTTGTGCCGCAGGGCGCTCAGGACGGCCGATAGGAACATGTTCTGCTGCGGGATTAGAATCGTAGGCGTGTAGGAGAGTTGCTCTCCGGGCGATACGGACGCCGTCTGCTGCAGGTTGGCCGTCGTATCTTGCGACGAGAATACTTGGTACTCAAGTATTATCAACGAATGAATTAACCTGTAAAAAGAGAATTTATCATGTCGTATTTAGTCGTATTTTATGCGGAATGCGCGTAAGTGTGACAAAAGTTGTTTTTACCAACTTGTAAAACAATCTTGTCCGTTGATTAATATTTATGTTTGCTTATGTTTTTATGTAATAATGTGTGGAAAAAAGTTTGTAAAAATCGGGAACGATTTTTCACTTATCTCACGATCAAGTTATAACCTAAGAACAGATAGTTTTGTTAGTTATAAATGTCAGGGACGTAATATAAGGGCGCTAAATGCTAGATTTTTCAATGCCAGTTTAAACCATAAACTGAGTTCAAATATATAAAATCGGCATTAAAAACCAACGATGATGATTAAACAATATTGATTTTCCCAAATTCAGACTTGTACCGACTTTGCCTGTTTTAGTTGCTAAGCCTAGACGCCCAGTAAGGATTTTATTATCGCCGCGGGTAAAAATTTGCACCTCATATATGGACGCAGTTCTTTACAAACCGTGTGTTTCATAATGGCGGATAAAAAGTCACTGTAGGGAACAAGACAAGTGGCGCCTGGGCTAAGAGCGATAGAAACTTTTCCAAATTTAAAAATGATGTAAATGGACCAGGAAAAATAACATAGTTCAGTTAAAAAGGCGCGATTGCACGTCAAATAAAAATGACAAAACTACCAGAGACATTTTAAAAATTAAAACTGGATGTGTTCCTTACAAATAAATATACAGGATTGAGGTACCATGCGCGTCAAAAAAAAGTCGTACACCTTGTAGCTTTGTAAATGGTTCTTTTATAACCTATTCGCTGTCATTCTGACGTTAGTAGTGTTCGATTGCTGGCCGCGCTTAGTTCTGTTCAATCTGATTTGCGCTCAGTTGGCTAAAGTGCAGTTCGATTGCTCGTTTGACGTCTGAGCAAAACTGATTCCACCAATAGGAAGCAAGTATTTCAAATTTGCGATCAAAAAGAACAGAACGCGCTCAGTTGAAAAAGATCGCGGCCAGCAATCGAACACTACTATTAATCAAAGGTAAAAACATGCACTAACTGTCAAGTTGACAAGCCAGAATTACATGATGTCAAACTTAGCTGTACGACTTTTTTTTGGCGTGGATAGTACATAGAGGAAACAAATTTTTATTGTTATTTTTCAAAAATACCAAACTCCTAGTTATAGGTTATTCCGCAGTAACGTGTCACACCCGTTTAACGACTATACAAAAGCAATGGGGGCTTTTATTATTATTTTGATGCAACATTATAACAAAAAAAAACGACTCATCTTTTAGAATTGTCGTAGATAGATGTTCAAACTGATAAGTTTTATGAAAAACCTTAAACGACCGTCACGTCTATTTGAAAAAATACCCGTGACGGTCGTTACCAGCACAGCAATCTCTTGGTTTTTGTAAACTAAAATTAAAAATTCGTGGAATGACACTAGTGTAAAGTTTCTATTCTAATAAAATTAATAAACAATCCTAGTTTTTATGTGAAATTTAGGTTAGCTAGTATTATATTGACCGCATCATGTGTAGTAGCTACACCTTTTCCTGCTGTTATTCAGAAAGTAGCAACTGATATTCATCTATTCCGAATTATTTTCAGAAAGTAGCAATTGATATTCATCTATTCCGATTTAGTATCAGAAAGTAGCAGTTGATATTCATCTATTCCGAATTATTTTCAGAAAGTACCAATTGATATTCATCTATTCCGATTTAGTATCAGAAAGTAGCAGTTATAATTCATCTATTTCGAATTATTTTCAGAAAGTAACAATTGATATTCAGAAAGTAGCAAATGTAATTCAGAATTCTCTAGAATATTTTTAAGGAATTTCTCTATACAGTGGATCGCATACAGATCAAATGAATGTCACATGACAGATGACAAAGCGAATTTTTATATCATGCACGCTAAACAGAGACACATAGTTAAAATATACAAAGTTATTTGATATTTAATTCTTAAAAATTTATACTTAAAATTGAGAACTTAATTAAGCACAGAAAAAAAACATTATTTCAAAATGTCAACTTGTACATTATTCTACGTACATACATACGTACATAGATTAATACATACATAGACCTAAAATCATGTCAGAAAATAACTGTTGCTAACAATATATTTATAATTTCATCATAAATTGTCGAAATAAAATATTAATACAGTTAAATTATTTAAATTTACTGAATATCATTTGTCAATTTCTGAATTTCAAATGACATATTCTGAATATCGACTGCTACTTTCTGATACTAAATCGGAATAGATGAATATCAACCACTACTTTCTGAAAATAAATCGGAATAGATGAATATCATGTGTTGATTTCTGAAAATCAGTTGCTACTTTCTGAATAACAGCAGGAAAAGGTGTATTATATTGATCGGATCATGTGAAGTAGCTAGAATAAGCATATAAATAAGCCAATAATCTTCGTCAAAGATAATAATAACAATAATGGGAGTTAAAATCACAGTACTACCTGACAATGTCACACAAACAGTCCCAATTATATGTAGATATTGTGACATCACAACATGCCAACTTGGTATTTTTAATTTTAGAAAAATATAAAAATCTATGAAAAATATCTATATAACTTTTTTGCCAAAAGTTTGATGGTACTTTTTCCAGCACAGTCTTGCTTTTTTAAACAGCAAATCTCCGAAGTTAAAACTACGGCATGGAATAAAAATTGGCTGAAGTTTTATATAAGGGGGTTTTTACGTTATTTTGTGACATCTCATGTCGATTAAAAAAAAACTATTTTTATGATATTGCCTTGTAGTATTTCAATTCTACATGCAAATTATAAAATTTCAGACTGTATTTTAGAGCCGATTGATACCGAGGTGAGTATTTTAATCGTGCCACAAAACCTGTGGATTGGCAACTGAATTTTGTTCCAAAAGGCGGCAGAATTTTTTCCGCACACAATGAGGGTTAAATTTAAATACTCTATTACAGAAAAAAGCTTCCAAAAAATTCGGGCAAATAAGGGAGATCCAACGCACAAAAATGTTCCTACCTTAATAATTCTAGTTGAAATCCTTCGACATGTTCCGATACCTTCTTGTGCGCATCGTACAGCTTAAAGTTGTTGAACAGCAAAACTTCCTCCGCAAAAGTCATATCCTTGTCAAAGTTTCTAACAGACGTCAGCAGGCAGTGCAGAACTATCTTCTGCAGTTTGCACTTCAACAACATATCGGCAATGTACACGGCGAACCCCTTCTTATTCTCGCTGACAATAGTTATAAGATTCTTCGTAATTATATCGAGAATCTCCAACGTCTTCAACTGAATCTGAAGATTATTCGAGATATCCTCGTCCGTTAGATTAGGATCGCCGAAAAAAGTCCTAGAGTAATCCAAACAGACGAGTATAACGACGTCCAGGAACATGTAGCCCCTGTAATAGTTGAGGTGCTCTTGCCCGACGTCGCCGTTGAAATTCAACCCGAGGATCGACTTACGATGCCTCGCGAGCAGCGTGAGGATCTCGTTGCTCTTGAAATCTTTGAGGCCGGTCGTCGCCAGGCATTTGATGAAGAGCTGCGGATTGGCGTTCAGGCAGTTCTTCAACGTCTTCAGGGCGTAGAGGACGCGATTCGTGTCGAAGACCTCGCAGTACAGGCATAGGTGTTGGTGCATCGGGTATAAATAGAAATTCTTCGGCGTGGTATTTTTCTGCTTCACGTTCTCGTCTTCGTCGTAGCAGATCTTGTTCAGGATGTCGTTCAGGACCTCCTTTACGATGGCATTATCCGAGCCTTTCAAAGAAAGTACATATTAGAGGTTAAAGTTAAAACTTACTAACGAACAATTTGTTTAAAAACCAGGTAAATGTACCCATATGCCTTAAAATTTCCACAAGTCTTATAATACAAATCATTAACTTTGTTGCAACATATATATTTAATGCAAAAACTCACTAAGTGACTAGTCACTTTTACCACTATTACAATAAATGCATCTCGTACTTTATTAATTGATTTTTAATCTTGTCAACAAGTGCTTGAGCTTGCAGAAAGTCAAAAACATTGTTTTTTGGAAATTGTGGTAATTTTGTAACTGTAATAAAAACCCAGAATTTACAGTCATGTCAAGGAGTTCACCATGGAAGCCAGTTCTTTTTAGAAGCAACTTCTTGGAATAAAAATTCTGCTAAAATAGTGTTTTCTTATATTTCATTTCCACCTCATTACAGAGCAAGGTACAAATCTGTAGGACAAGTTAATAAACTTTTTTAAAAGTTATATTAAATATAAAGAACAAACGATTATTTAGATTATAATAATATCGAATTTGAGAAATGCGTGAAAGTAAAGTCTGTATTAATTAGCAAAGCATTTTGTTCGGTGAATGAGATTTTAGAGTATGATTTCTGAAGTGTAAAGAACTTTACTATGATAATACCCCTATTATTATCCCCATAACCCTTATTGGCTTTTAAACCATTCTTCCATATAATAAATTGTCAGTCTAGTCCAAATAGTCCAAATACTCAAATTTTGCCAACATAGCTTTTGGGCTACATAATTCGATAAGCAAATTTCACATCAATTAAAGGATGCATTAGGTATCATAATAATTTATAGTATATATAGCACGTCTTTACATCCCTAATAAGTAAAGCAGCTGGTCTCCGTCTGGTTCTATACAAATCTGAACCGCTTTTTCTCTACTGTAAATGTTATTGTTTTGGATTTAAGCCATTTAAATATCAGGACGACACTGTTCAACATTTTAGTGGAAGTTGTTATTTTCATATTTATGGTATGTAGACATTGAGCGCGTAAAGTATGAAAATATGAGAAAATCTACATGACGGTTAGTTATTGTACAAAATTCTCGAACACGTGGATTTTTAACTCTTGGGAACATGGATATTCCGAATAGAATATAAAAATGCGTTTTAGGTAAAATTAGTTGCACTGTGTATGAACACGGACTCTCCCGTAAGATTGTTGAAACAAGTGAGACAAAAGTGTCAAAAACCTGAACCCAATGTTCTAGAAACCTCAGAAGGGTCTCATTGTAAATCTTAAACGTTGTACGTTTACCTGAAATCCTGAAAGTTTGTTCACAATATATTTCAACCATTTACAACGATTCTAAGTAGTGTGCTGATGGTTCAATTCCTATTGCAAACATATCTACCTAAAACTGCTATTCGCTTTTCATTCACAAACAAAATCCTTAATTTTTAAACATTTTCTCGTAAATTTTCTGATGTAAGGTCATAGAATTTGTATGCTACCATGAAGACAATTAACAGAGTTTGCCATTTGTCGATGACGTCATAAGTACAAAACGGGAAATTGAATTTGTTACAAATATGTGTATAATTTATAATTGACGTGTTCAAGAATTTTTGTAGTTAACAAACAGTTTGCGATATTTGGTCATGCTTCATTACTTCATTACTTTGTGCGCTCACTGAATATTTTTTAAAAAATAACAACAAAATCATTAAGTAAGAACAGTTCATAATTGAGTAATAACGTTAA
This sequence comes from Aphodius sticticus, assembly GCA_963966075.1. Taxonomy (NCBI): domain Eukaryota; kingdom Metazoa; phylum Arthropoda; class Insecta; order Coleoptera; family Scarabaeidae; genus Aphodius; species Aphodius sticticus. Next base: position 109,145 of record OZ014506.1, on the reverse strand, counting down.
TTAACTGTAATTAACATTTCTAAAAAAGCAACACCTCATAACAAGCCCATATAAATTAAAAGCACAGTAAATTTGGAACACCAAAGTAAAAGATGCAGTTATCATTATTAACAATGAACAACAATGAAACCATGATCAAGTAGATCAGTATCTCATATATTTTTTCATGATCTCATACTTTTACTAGATGTCTCATATAATTTGATAAGAAAAATATGGCAAGCCTAGGCTCGCCCACCATAGAAAACTTGCGCTAACCGAACCAAACTCGAATGCTTTTCATTGATACTCCATAGATAAGTAACTTGGGAAATTCTAAGAGCAGACATATTTCATATATATAATTTTCTATTTCATTTAGAAGAGGTTATTTGGTTGATTTTGTCATGAAAAGATTTATAATAAAATCAACTAATATCAAAATAACTAATAATAACATAAAATATAACACCAATAAAAATTGCCGCCCCCAAAAGGTTGGCGCCCCAGGGCTATAGCCCATTTAGCCTTGTGGTTAGGGTGGCTCTGGTTATGGTAGCTTTTCCAAAATGGAGGGGAAAAAAGCCGAAACCTATCAGGCAGGCAAATTTAGGATTTTTATCAGGGCTTTATAATTTATTGTGTCTCCAAAGATACAATCACAGATTCAATAAAAACAAATTGTAGAACAATGTACAAGGTAAGGGCTCTAAAAATGAACCATTTAGCTTATATTGCCTTATTTACTACAAGACAAAAAGTTACCAAAAAAAAAAGAGTAAGCAAGTCTGGTATTGTAATTGCCAGACAGAAGCTGTAGACAAAATATCTAACTTCTTAAATTCATTTTCTGTTAACTTATTTAATTTTTTTTATTGATTCTGTAACAGTTTTGTGTAAAGAAGTAAAAAGGTAACACTCACTTCGTGATGTGAAATACAATAGTAGGTACATGGTATTTAAGTATTAAATTATCTAAAATCTACAACAAGTATATTTGCGCTATATAAATATAAATATTTTCTAATTCCTTGAGTTTTACCTTTAACCCGACGATTTATATTTTTTTAATGCACAATAGTTCAAATTATGCTCAAATTATGAACTCTTATGCCCAAAGTATCTATTTTAACGCTCACATCTATTTAAATAACGCACGTTTAAATCTCACCCTTAAAGAAATCCTCCGCGGACGTGCTCAATTCCAAATCGGCGTTCAAATTATCCGAATCCGATATGCTATACGACCAGCTATGTACCAGCGACAAGTTTCCCATCTCGACCAACTTCTCATTCGATTTTTCGTCGAAACTCTGCGACTTGGACAATTTATTTCCGGCGCTCGAGTCCTTCACGCCCTCGGAAATCGGCTCTATATGTTCCAGTATCGTCTTAGGGGTTATCGACGCTCTATCCGCTATGCTCTGCGAATCCGAATCGGCGTTAATCGAATTCTGAAGCTCGTATTGCTGCTGGACCAACGAATCGTCGCTAAACTGTGTCAGATCGTTGGTCGAAGATAGACTTTCGCTGGACGATTGCTGCGAATTATTCGGGTCGATCTTCGTGTAGGATCCGTCTATTCCTATTGGGTATATTTCCTTGCAGCTCAACGGGTTAATGAACAGCTTGACGTTGTTCTTGTTGCTCTTGTCCATGACGGGAGAGGTATCGATCGGCCGATAATCTTTGTTCTTTTTGGTAACCGTGGTGGAATTGTCGGCGACCGACGTCGTCGTGCTGATGATCTGGCTGTACTTTTTCGAGACCCGGCTGAAGAAGTACCACTTCCGTTTCTGCGGTTTCGGGCTGGGCCCGTCCGTGACGTGGTACATGACGTTGCCGTTCACGTTGCTTATCGCAAACACCTGAAAACGTATAGCTTTATTAACTACTACACTTATTACACTTTTATTAACTACTACTATATACCTTCTAGTGCTTTTTTGGGGTATTTTACAAAAAAAACTACCCCACCTGGACTGAAATCGCTCGCAACTCCTTCAAACTTAGCATTTAGGTGTTTTGAATTTTTGAAGATTTTTTAATAATTATACATGGCATTTAGCATCCCTGGTGCATGAAACCAGTGATGCTAAATTTCGGTAATTATTCTTTTCGATAAATTACCGGTGAACGTAAAATTTCTGTAATTAAAAATTCACAATGGTAAATTATATATACTAATATTAATAAAAATACTATTTATATCAGCTATTTAAAAAGGGGACAGTAAAACAGCGTAATAATAGTTTAAAATACTTGTGTTAAAATAATACCCCGATAAAAAATGATTATTGATTGTAAAACCAGGCACGAAAGTAATCCATCGTTTCCACGTTTGACAGAAACAGATACGGCGTGACATATTTCATCTCTCTTTAGTTTCGTTGAGGGGCAAACAAAGCAATAGCGCCATAAGAGATCATGTATTTCTGGCTTTCTAAATCAGCTTAAAATAAACCATTTGGTGCGAGAATGCTTCAGCTTGGATTTTTTTCTGGGTGTGTAAGAAGTGGTAAGATAGAAACAAAATTTTAGTGTGTCAACATGACAGTTATCAAAACGGCCTGTGTTCGGTACGAAAAAAGCGAGTGCTCGAATATGGCTCGAATAGCCCTAGGAAATAAAGTGTAATATTGTACTTACGTCATTATTCTACTCATATTCTACATACATTTCAAATTTTTTAACTAATAAATCTATTAATATACAATCATTGTTTTATTGATTTATTCATCTACTTCGACTAAGGGAGTAGTCGAAGTAGCCTTCAGGTTTAGTAAAATCTACATAAAATTTCAGGTAAGACACTTGTTTTGTGATACTGCAAACAAATTTGAATATTAAAATTCCAGAATGAATCGTCCCAAAAAAATCGATGCAAAAAAATTCGTTTTTGAACCATACAACAAAGTCAATATTGGCGATGTGTGATGTGCGTTTGAATTTGATAACAATAAGCATGTCCTAGTTGTTTAAAATACTCACTGAATTAAAAATTTTCCATAATAAACCAGCAAAAAACACGCATTTGAAGCATAACCTCTCTTTCTGAAGTCACCTTTTAACATCATTTTGTATAATACTCACCGTAAAATATTCAAAAATTAGCTTCATAACTTATTCAATAAGGTTTACACACCAGGAAAAAAATCCAAGCTGAAGCATTTTCGTACCAAATGGTTTATTTTAAGGTGATTTAGAAAGCCAGAAATACATGATCTCTTATGGCGCTTTTGCTTTGTTTGCCCCCCAACGAAACTAAAGAGAGATGAAAGATGTCACTCTGTCTCTATTTCTGTCAAACGTGGAAATGATGGATAAAATACAAATCAATAATAAAGAAACAAAAACAAAGTACATTTTTTAATGGTTCAGGCCTTTTTTATTATTATATATAATGTAATCCAAAATTCGTATGTCCCTACATTAAACACATCTAGCTACAGGCCACAGAGATAGAACAAGAACATTTACGGAAGATGACCATGAATAAAAAAAAATCGATTGTGCCAATATCTGCATATCTGCTATCTTGTGTGAGCCATGCCAATAAAAATCCTTAAAAAAAATACTTATATTTCAGTTCGTTTTCTGGTATATTATTGACTGCCAAATAAAAAAGAGCTATGTTTGCTTTATATTACGCAATCTTTATTTTTATTTTAAGAATCAACGTGTTTGTTATGTAGTGTTTAATAAAATAAAAGTACTGATATTTTCTTGCGGTAACATTTAGTAAATAGTTTGCGAACATTACGATAATATGCTGTCATTCTCTTACCTTTTTCACAGTGACAATATAATTTACTCATTGTAGTACACAAGCTCATAACAAAACTATTCACGGGAACAGAGCTAATAAAACATTTGCGGTAACCTTTTGTTTGCTAAGTTATAAACTGGGGTATATTTTTAAATGTTCATAATGGAATTTTTATTGGTTTGTTACTGTTTTATTGTATTGAAGATTGTTCTTTCTTTTTTCTCTATTTGGATGTATTGGCTTGTTTTCTTACATATAGCAGAGAGTTTCTAAATAAAATATACTAGTATTATTATGATTACCTTCTTCGCCTTGGCGTCATCCATCTTCCTGACATCGGCATCACAAGTATCGACGTTCATCTCCGAATCTTGTATGTTTATCTTATCGATGGATATTCGGGCGGTAGTCGGCGACAGCAGTTTTAGCAGGATCGGATTGAGTATGCGCGGCATGTCGTTGCGGAGCAGCGAATGCGTCAGGAACGTCTCCGCCAGCAGTTTAACGTTAGCGTTGTCCGCGTTCGCCAAATTGTCTAAGACCTTCAGCAGGCATCTGAAAACGTAACATTTTCGCTATTTTCGCGCGCTCGCATTTAATATTCCGACGACGGTTCGCTACTTACTTGTCAAAGTTTCTAACCGTGCTCTGGTACGCCGGTAATTTGATGTTCAAATCTCTCCCTAGATGCAGCAGCAGCGTGAACTTCTTCAGATGGTCGGTGTTTAGATTTTCGTCGATCAGATAGTAGCCCATCACGTCCTCGACGATGGAATTTTTGTTGAAAATGTTATGCAGTTGATACAATAGGGTGACGCATAGCATGATCTTGGTCTGGTTCGATAAACTGCCCAATAACTTCCATAAAATTTCGCAGACGACCTGTAAACGAGAAACGGTAGTTACAAATTTAGTTAGAATCTTGTGTTTGGATTAATCTAGAAAAAATTGCTTTTTAATTTCTATTCTATCACTAAAATTACACATATGTATTTGCAACCAAATACGAACTGTAACAACCTCTACTTCCAGGCTTTTTTCTTGATTATATAAAGTTTAGATTATAGAAGTTTAGGAAAATAACACAAGATCTTAATTTTCAGAATAAAGTAAAGTAAAGTTTATTCTTATAACAATCTACACGTCAAGAAAAGTCAAAATAATTGTAATTGTAATTATAAAAAGAAAAGTTTGCCCCTGATATCACATATGACAACACATGTCACTTTTTTTATATAGCTTAGGGGAAAGTGAATTAATATGGAAATTTCAAACAAAAATACTACGAGAACACGATCCGTTCCTTCTCAAAACTCCTGGAGCTGGGCACTAGAAAACCCCTAGTTCACCAATGTGTTCACTAACTAACACTAACAAAAATTTTCGTTAGTGGGGTACACTTGCTTCTTAATAGTGGATTTGTAACTTGAACTGCTGAATAATATCCCGAAATTGCATTTGCAATTGACCCGTAATTGGAAAGTAAATTTGTGATTGCTTGAATGTCTGTTGAATGTCTTGAATTCCTAAATAGTGATGAAGACTATTTTACATAGTTTGACATTTATACAACAGGCATCAGTTTCATTTCAGCTTCCATCAACTTGGATAAGTTTGCAGACGCAGTACGTCAAAAAAAGGACGATTTTATCTGATTAGATTTTCTTCTAATAATGTTCTCAGATATTGTCTGTTCAGAGATATCGATCGCACCATACCCAACGATATTTAGCTAGGTTGATTGTAAATTAACATGAATATCTGTTCATACGATTGCTGAATGAAACTTTCATCATCTTCCAATGTGCTTTCGAAGCATGGTACAAAGTTATATCAAATATGAAGGTGTAATGTATGTTTTTAAACACAAGAAATAAAATAAGCAAATAATTTATAAATTAGTGTTAGTAATGTATCCTTAATCACCGATAGTAAACAAATAACAGCTACATCACATTCAAGCATTAGCTATTCCATGATTTTAATTATTTACAGGAAAAATGTACAATTTCAAACAAGATTACAAAGAATCTGTAGAATAAATGGTAGCTATCAATATTTATTTCAGAGACGTCATTAAAAAAAACACTTAAAAATTGTGTTTTTTCAAGCAGTGATTTAAAATTTGAGTTAAACTTTTATTTCTACCCAACCTTTTTCAGTAATATTAAAAATAAATGTACTTAACTCTTTTTCCAAGTCAAATTATTATATTCTGAACTGCCTGGTATACGGTACGTACTATCTGTTTATTTATCATCTATTGTCAAAACGGCACCCTACCTTCAACACCAGCGTATTCTCCTCCACAAAATCAACGTGGGCGCCCTCGAGGATTCCCGTAATTATAACGTCCGTATTCCCGTCGCCGAGCTTCTTACGGTAGTTCTGGCTCTTCGCCAGGCTGAACATCTCGAGGAGGGCGCTCATCGCAATCAGCTGATTATCGCGGCACGACCTATTGCTGCACGCCGCGGCGATCAGCACCTTCAGCCAGAACGGCACCGTTCCGCCGCCCTCCGATTCCAATTCGCTCGCGATGTTCGGGAAGGCGGCGAACTCGAGCAGGATGTTGCAAGCGACCGTCATCGCTTCGTCGTACTGTGACGTCGTGTTGTCCGCGTCGTCGTAGGTGCGTTCGATGTCGACGCGGGCGCTCGCAAAGTCGTCGCGGTTCATCGACGAGTACGAGTGCAGGCACCTGCAAATTCATTATACATTATTTATTTATTTATTCGTTCATAAACGGCACTTACACATGCCTTGTGTAACGATAGTATGTACAATTTCATTGGCGCAAAAATAAATCGAGCGATCAATCAGTAATAATATAAAATCTTAAAAGTTAAATACAATGTTAAAAAGCTACATATATGAACCGAAAAAAAAGAATTTCCATTAAATAACAAAACTAAACGAAAAACCATTTGCTAAACTATTGACACTAGTCTCTCTAGTCTCCAAGTAGTAAAAGTCATTATGGTAATATTATTCAAATATAATAGTATATTAATTATATTATAATATAATATAATAGTCGAGTCCATAATTTTCAAAGGTTGTATGTATAGTCAGTGGTGGAATTTAAAACCTCTTTGATCCTTTGAATAATTTTATTTCCTTAGGAACCGGTTTCGATCGTTAGATCATCATCAGCCTAAATCTAAAAACCCAGGAGCAATTATAAATTATTTAAGTTAAGGTTATGAACAGGGCCACCCTAACCACAGGGCTAAATGGGCTATAGCCCTGGGGCGCCAGCTTTTTGGGGCGGAAATTTTTATTGGTGTTATATTTTTTGTTATTATTAGTTATTTTTATGCAAAATCTCTTCATGACAAAATTAACCAAATAACCTGTTCTAAATGAAATAGAAAGTTGTATGTCTGCTCTTAGAATTTCCCAACTCATTTATACTAGTATAGAGTATCCATGAAATACATTCGGGTTTGGTTTGGTTAACGCCAGTTTTCCATGATATGCCAGCCTAGGGTTGCCATATTTTACTTATCAAAATATATGAGACATCTAGTAAACATGTATGAGATTATGAAAAAATATGCGATACTGATCTACTTGATCACAGTTTCACTTAAATGTTGAACAGTGTCGGCCTAATACTCAAATGGCTTAAATCCAAAATAATAACATTTGCAGTAGTAAAAAAGCGGTTCAGATTTCTATAGAACCAGACGGATGCCAGCTGCTTTACTTATTAGGGATGTAAATACTTATACTATAAATTATATATACTTATTGCATCCTATAATCGATGAGAAATTTGATTATCGAATTATGTAACACAAAAGCTATGTTGGTAAAATGTGAGCATTTGGACTATTTTCGTACAAACTAGGCTGACAATTTATTATATGAAGGAATGGTTTAAAAGCCAATTTGCTGATTTATGTTTTTCTAAGATTATTTTATATTTTATGGCAAATCTAATCAAATGTTTCAACATAAAGATGTTCCGCTTTTGGCATTTTTTAAAGATAATAATTGACTCAAAAATTGCGTCTACATTTCCTAACGTCGCCCCAGCACTACGCACTGCGCATTTTTGAAGTTATGCCACTACAATTTCCAGCAGCAAAAAACCTTTTGTAGCACTGAAAAGGATTACAAAAAGGATATATTATATTTTAGGGAAGAGCAAATTAAATGAGTATTTAATAACTTAAATACGTGTGATATCAACTTGGAAAAGAAAAAGGAAGGACAACAAATATATAAGTTACCTTTGTTTTTGTTTACTATAAACGTTGTTTTTCATTTCGTCTTTTTTTCTAATTTTGTGTAAATATTTTGTTTTTGTTTAGTATAATGGTAATGAATTGGCTGTTTGTAGTTCTGACACTTTTGTATAACTTTGTCGGTCACCTCGCATCCGCTAGCTATCTCGTGTATTTTCTTATGAAGAGGGGCACATTAATTTTAGTAGCCCACGAGCTTCGAATATCTTAGGACGGCCCTGGTTATGAAAGTTATGTACGAAGTTACATTTTAAAAACAATTATCACAAGATAAAGTTACAAGTAGGGTGTATATAACAAAAACTTACGGTCAGATATGAAGTAAAACAATTAAAATCTTCGTATATTAAAATGACATGCATGGGTTTTCAGAGTTGCAACGGAAATGAAAATGAAAAGTTTTAACAACAAATATATTGGGTACGCAACAAAAATCACAGATATTAAGCTTTTCTTCTTGTTCTTATTCTGTCGTAGGTGATAATATAATATAATTTGTTGTTTTTCCGTCGCAAGTCTTCTTTTTAATTCCACCATCGACAATATTATTAATACCAGCAGTACAGTACATTCAAATCAGTCGAAAAATGGGCTAGGCTATGAAGGCAAAGGAGAAGGGGCGCTTTCTGCATACTAGGACCTGGTATGTTCCAGAATAACCTATGGGATCATGTTTTGGCGAAACTCTACAAAAGCATTGCGAGTGTTCAGATTGCAAAAGTCCCGTCTCCGCAATATATATATATATATATATATATATATATATATATATACAATTGCAGAAAACAAAAGACATGCAGGGATATATTTCGGGGAAAAAAATAACGAAAAATAAACAAACAAAAAAAATATTAAAAAAAGAAATATATATACATATATGGAATAAATGAATTATCAAAAAATATCTATCTACCTCGCGAGGATCGCCTCGAGCCGTTTCGTCCTGTTGTTCTTGTCGCAGACGAGCGTCTCGAAGAACTGCCCGACGTCCAGGCCGTGCACGATCTTCGACTGGACGAACGTCACGAAGAAACGCCTGTAGACTTTCAGGCAGGAGCGGATGTGCTTATTCTCGAACTTGACCGCCGGCGATTCGTCGCCGCCGTTATCGTACCGGATCGTTATGATCTCGTCGATCGGAACTTCGGTGGCCGATTTCTCGAGGTTCAGATCGTTCAGGTCGTTGAGGTCGTCTTTCTTGAGGTCGTACAATTTCGAACTGGACTTGGACTTCTTATTTTTCGTCTTCTTTTCAATCTATTAATAAACAGAAATGAAAAAAAGTTAAATACTTCAATACAACTTCGATAACTTGTATCAAATTGGTTGTTAGCGTTAGCGTCAAGACTGTGAATTATGTGTGATTTTGACTTGATAACTTCTATTACGAACTTCTATTACTCGAATATCTTGATAACTGAAACATATTTGCCACCACCTTCTATAAATAAAATTTTCTTTGTATTGTTAGTTACACTTACTAATATAACTTTTCAATTTAATTTTACTTAAAAAATTGTATTAGTGTTTTTAATTTTATTATTTACAACTAAGTTCCTATTTTTAGAATAAGAATAAGATATATAGATATTTAGTATTTTAAAATATCGAACACAATAAATTTATATGCAAAATACAAATAGTTTACTATTAAATTAAATATCCGATAGTATTTTTTTCTCTATTTGTGACGTCCCCATTACTATAATTTGTCAGGAAAAAAATCACATGCGCAAAGTTGAAATGGAAAATATACCAGATAATGATATTTATTTGTGTGTTATTGACGAAATGCAAATGCATATCAATAAATTAACCATCCGTATTATAAGATTACTAATGAAAATTAAAATTAATAGCAATTACTAAGTATCGATCGAAATATCGATTGTTTTTTTTTTGTGTCCAGAGTGTTTAAATATATATTCTATTCTATTCTAAGTTATTGATTGATAATATCGTTGTTACATACCAGTATATCATTATTGAGTTACACGCAATTAATCAAAACTCAAAAACTTTTATTTTAACTTAACGGATAAAAGATAACAGGACAAATAAATAGTATTAAATTAAATGTTCAAACAGCAAATTAAAATAAATGTGTATGTATGTGGGAAAATATTCAGTTTCAAAGTTCAGGAGTTGTCTTATAAAAAATGGTTCGTACAGTAAATTCGTAAAAATAATCTTAGAATTAAAAAATTTATATATATGCAGTAAGTCCTATTTGAAAAAGGAAAAGGAATGTTACTATAATATTTTATTTATAACGCAATACCTGCAATAACCTAAGTGCAATAACTTTTATCGCACTTTGGGTCGCTTTTATTGTTAAAATATTCTTTCAAACAATGGATTTTGTCAGACATTATTCTTTACATGTCTTTATGCCGTTGAAGTCAATAAAAGAAAATCAGCTTAGATATAACCCCTTAAATAAATAAGGTGTTTGTTAGGTTATATTTTGGAATCTATTACCGTTATAGTTATTTTTAGTATTATTATTGTCTTTTATTATCTATATCTGAGTAATTACGTATGGCAGAGCGTCGTTAATTAAATAAATATACCATTATCATTACCTTCGGGCTCTTCTTCTGCATCTGATTGCTGTTCGAACGTTCCCTCGCCATCTCCTGCACGGTCAACTCGTGCGCGCTCAACGCCTCGTTTATCTTCGAGTCCGACTTGCTCTTCTCCAACGTCTTCACCTGCCCGTCTTCCGCCGCCTGTTCCGTTCTATCCGAGCACTCCTCGAACACGATAACATCCAGCCTATCGCCGCCGACGGGTTTCACCTTGATCGGCTGAATCTTCATCAGGATCTTCGACGTGAGCCGCAGGCTCTTCGTTATCTCGTTCCGATTGAGCTGGTCGACGTTCCTCGAGAGCGCGCCCATGATCCGCTTGAAGAGGCTCGGCAGGATGTCGTGCGTGTTGACGTCGAACGTCTCCGTCGGTATTATGTCGAGCATGAACTCGGTGAGGATGCATATCTCGGTCAGCGAAGGCTCGCCCGAGCCGATCTCGTTGACGGTCGTCCTGTTCCGAATGGTCTTCTTGACGTTCGTCACGGCCCTGTCGAAGCACTTCTCGATGTACGCCCAGATGTAGTACGGTTGGAGCGTCGCGAATAGAAGGTTGGCGTTCTTCACCAGCTCCTGGCAGTGCTTGGTGATGAACTGCTTCGTCAGGGCGCTCTCGTCGTCGGTTTTTAGGCTGGTCAGGTCGCCGTTGAACGATACGCACCTAATACAAAGAAAATAAATAATACGAAATAATATAGTTTCTTTTTATTAAAAAAAACACGCCGGCATGATTAAAAAACAAACAATCGTCGATTTTGCTAAACTTTAGCGTACAATAACATTTGTAATAACCGATTTTCATTATTTTTTGTGTGATGTGACCCCGTACGAGAGAATCGCCCTAACTGCCATCTCTCGTTTCGATAGTATTGACTGCTGTGTTTGAAGGCTCATAACTCTAAAACTACTGAACAGAAAAAATTTAAATAAAGTGTGTCGTACTCGTGAATCATTTCTACATAAGTTGTATGACTATAGGCAAAACCGGGAGAGCTGAAGATGACTCATCGCTTAAAATCATACGAACCAAGATATGGACGTACCGCGTGGATTGGTTATATTGCGGTGTATATTAGGTTGCCTACTAGGTAGTTCGTTAAAGAATAATATTTAATTACTAAAAATACTATCTATCATTGGTCATTTAATTGTCATAATATCCTATCTAATTTATATATCCATCATTACCATGTTTAATAGAAGCAAAGTGCAAACATACCAACTAGCCCATTTAAGACAGTGTATTTGTGCGGTTGGAATTAGCTCAGAAATAATCATTTTGTGACTGAGTGCTTAAACTTGGAGTTTCTTTTCTGTTTGTGTAGACATTATTAAATATGTTTTGAAATTCATTTCTGAATATTACACGATAAGTATTTCACAAAACGGTGGTAGTTTGTTATAAATGTGAGGTTATGTTTTGATAATGGATTCAGACGTGCGACGAAAATAATTTAACACGTTCATGACCATAACCATAGATTTCGTATTTAGGGGCTTTCCTTTCAACGAAAACATTTTGTTCACATTTTATTCACACGTTTGCGTTTTGTTATTATAATAATTGGCGGTTAGGTTGCAAGTACCGCCGTCATCTGTTCTAAGAACAGACGTACTTTCTTGTCTTCCCCATTTAAATTATATAGCAGACGTATGAAAAGGATGCTATTTCGTTTTAACACACGTCGATATTTTATACAATCGATCCCGACGGAAATATTATAATGAGTTACTCCTTCATTTTGTAATTTTGTTATGACTTTACTTTGTACAAAGTTTGAATAAATGATTTTGATTTTTTGATTTTGATTTTATTTAGAAATAATCTGTAACGTACAGTAGACTCTCCTATAACGCGGTTTATATTACGCGTTTTATGAAAACGCGTTATAGGAATTTGAGGATCGCAAATTTTGACACATGCGCGTTGTACGAGAATCGCGTTATATGAAGATGTAGTCGCAAAATTTCTAGCACGTTTGTAGTATTTCGCGTTGTAGGAACCGCGTTATAGGAGAGTCTACTGTATGTCGAAAATAACAGCTAAAATCTATGAGTAATTTTAGTCAAGAATATCTCCATTTTTCATCAATGTTAAATCAATAAATAAAAGGTCGTGGGAGTTGATGAATCTATTTATTTTAGTTTTTTTGCAATAGGCGACTTTCGAGATAATATTCTCGTCATCAGTTGCACACAGCTTTCGTTAATGAGTATTAGTGCACACCTGACGTTTGCAACTGATGACGAGAATACTTTTTATCTATGAGTAATCTTCACCTCTGGCGGATTATACTCTATCAACATCATTTGCCTCTCTGTATAAACATGAGCGCGATTATTGCATTTCTAAATTATTGCTCGTCTTTACGATTTTTTTCTTCTAAACCGCTTACCACAAAATATTTCGGTTACAGTTAGAGTTACAGTTAGCATACAATTCGGCGTTAATTGTTGTATTTTGCAGCTCTATTTTAAGATACCATGTGACCTCCATCTGCTACCCATTCTTATTTTCTATCATCCATCTTATTTCATGAGTTGCTTTTTTTTTCTTTGCAAATACAATGGATGTTTTTATAATTGTCGACAATTTAATTATAACTTAATTCGCAATTGCGTTTATTATAGTTAGGTTAATTTAACAGTAATTCTAGTCTTTTTATTGATTTCTATAACAAATTGTCTTTATCAAAAGATTTTTACAAAGTGTTATTTCTATCGGTACTGTTTTTATTTATAGAGTAGTCTGAAGATGCTGTAACAAGCGAAACCAGTTAATACGAAAATAAAAATATCTAACAGTGAAAAACGATTATATATTTTTTTGACTCGTCAATTCAAGACACCTCTTTCACAGAGTATACACAAATACTATATTTCAGTTCTTGTTGAGGTTGCATTTGATTGACATTTTTGTGGTAAGCGGTTTAGGAGAAAAAAAATCGGAAAGACAAGCGTTACTTTAAAAGTGACAGAAGCAAATAATGTTGATAGTCATATATCTTATGTAGAAATGATTCACGAGTATGGCACACTTTATTTAATTTCTTTCTGCTCGTAGTTTCAGTGTTATGGGCCTTAAAAGACAGGAGTCAATATTGTCAAAACGAGAGATGGCAGTTAGGGCAATTCTTTAGTATGGGGTCACATATATAGTTTGTTTTCACTAAAAAAACACACCACCATGATTAAAAAACACATAATCATCAATATTGCTAAACTTTGATGTACAGTAACATTTGTAATAACCGATTTCCATTTTTTTTGTGATATAATAATAATCATAATTCATGTATTAAACTGATAAACAATAACACATTTCAAACAAAACACTGATCAAATTAAGTAACTTCATTCTGCTCAAAAGTTGAAAGAATAGAAAAGGCAAAGGTCACTGATTTTACTTGCCCAATGGAAATAAACTAAATACAAAAAAATAATTTAATGAGTATAATACAATAAACACTGCAATCTAGATAATATAGTAACGAAATTCATCATATCGTCACATACCTTTGCAATTACAAATAACAAATAATTACAGAACCAGAATGATGCAATTTTTAAGTTTGAAATTGTGTTTGTCATTTTTGAATTGCTTGATTTGCAAGTATTACCTTTTTTCTTCGATTTGTTAATATTTGAAACGGCTGTAACTTTTGAAAGAATTGAAGAAACAAATAAGTGCCAAATAAGTGAAACAAATAAGTCTGCGCAACTACAGAAAACACACTACAATAATAAATAAATGTAATAAATTTCTGCAACAATGCTAAAATTACATGTCACACTAATTTTAATTGTAGGTAATTTTAATTTTCACGTTAAATTTACAACTTTTTACTCGGAATGATATTGACACAGTATAATACCAAATTTGTATATTTTTTTTTCAAAATTGTAGCATTTTACTATTCTTTGTGTCGAAAAAATCATAAAAATCAGCTTCGGAAGTTATTTAACGTCAAAATATTAATTACTTAGTAGCGTCTGGAATTTTTTATTCATATTTTGGAACCGTATACGCACCTGACGGCGCTCTGCTTGTGCTTCTGCTGCGTCAAGCAGGTGACGTACAACGCGCGGAAGACGTCGTGCAGCACGTGGTCCAAGATGGCCGGCCCTATTTGCGGCTTTTCGAAGAGGGACGTCAGCAGCCTGTACGGCATAGCGTTTATCGGCACCTCGACGCTCTTGTCTTTCAGTATTATCCGCAGCGCCTCCAAGATGAGATCGTACGCTATCGTACCATTATGCGAATCGGCGAAGTCCTTCTCATCATCGTCCAGTATGTTGCTGTGAGAGTTCACTTCTGTGTTCAACAGCCACGAATATAACCTCCTAAAGTTAAGAAGAACCGGTAAGAAAATTATGTATCGTCAGCCGGGCCAAAGTTAAAACAATGTGCAAAATTTTGGTGCGGTATTTGAAAGAGAAAAAACGGAGTACACTAAGTTTGCCCATTCACGAACTTGTCCTTACGTTTTACGAGATAAGCTTGTATACTAAATTTCAGATGTTGATCGAATTTTGGAACAGTTGTGCTCCAAAATTATGGTAGTTATTGAACAAGAAATTGTACAAGAAATTGGACAAGATATTGAAATAAAGACACAATATAGTCATCAAATCGTGTTCTTTTGTCGTTCATTCCATATGTTTTTTGGGGTGCTGAATCCGAATTTCAACTTTGCTACTTCCTAAACCTAAAAATATTCGACTTTTCTTCAGTTTTTTGTGAAAAATAAAAGCATGCACTTTTTGACTTAGACCACTATATACAAAAATAAAGTACACTAAATTTCACATCAAAAGCACCCTCAAGTGTATTTTTTGGTTGAATGGTTTGGCCGCTAGAGCGCGCTGAAAGAAGGCCAAATTTTCCTACTTTACGTAATGTACGTGTAATTACAAAACAGCTTAGATTCTGATAAAACTACATTAAATTCCCTACAAATTGGATAACTTAATCGGTTATTTTGGCCAAACTGTGTAGCCGCTAGAGCGCGTTGAATATTTACGTCACATTGCGCGAAACCGCTAAGTCAAGAGCCCTTCACCAGAAATTCAGTAGATACCTATATTATTCCTATTTATTTATTAAAAACTACATATATATATATATATATATATATATATATATATATATACATATATGCTCTTTTTAATTGATACTTAATGTATTATTTAATTTTTTGTAAAAAAAAAACATAAACATACACATTGGGGGTTCTTACTTAGCGGCTTCGCTTAGCTTAATGACCAGTTCTCGCAGCTACACGGTTTGGCCAAAATAAATGATTAACATATGCAATTTGTAGGGGAATTAATGTACACTGAAAAAAATGGCTTTAAAATTACACATAAATCATTGTGAAAATTACAATAGAAATGTGGTAAGTATAAAAATTGCACGTAATTCCAATTATTTTTACAACACTGATTGTCGCAGGGCAAAAAAACCTACTATTCCTACTGTAAATTCACAGCAAAATTTTTTTCAGTGTAGTTTAGCACAATCCTAGCCTTTTAAACTTTTTTTCACAAAAAACTGGAAAAACATCGAACATTTTTAGTATTTTTAGTACATTTAGAAATAGAGAAAAAAAACTTCTATATTTTTTTCATGGAACAGGCAGCCTTGGAAACGATTTGATTGGACTAATAAATAAATAAATATTTTTTGTTATTTCAGGCAGTTATCGTGTGAATATGAAAAAAAAAAGCTGCAAGTTTCTAATTAAACGAAACAGTTACAAAAATCGAATAATCGTTTCAGCTTTTACGTTGACATAAATTTTAGGTGGCCTGATTTCTTTGCACGCAAGTGTATAATCAATCGTACCATACCTATTCAGAGACATGTCTCTTCGTAAAATCGTCGCCAGAGCGGCCGTGACCAAACGAACCATGTCCGCGTACAGCAGCTGCGTGTTATTCATCGGGAAGCACACCATCAGCAAATCCAAGGCCGACCTTTGAACCAGAATATTAGAGTCGTAAACTGCAGCGCACAGGCCGCAAACCTACAACGCGTAACAATAGTTTTACGACCGCGCTCGACGCATTATTAAATCTGTATGTAAAAAGTAAAATTACTATACCATAACGTCGATGTCGTTTCCCATTAAATACTGTTGAATTTCCATCGAGACTTTTCTATTGTAGTGAGACAGCACGTAGCTTATAGCGGGCAATCTGACCGGACTGTTGCTCTTTACGCACTGCCATATGCACGTGTAGAACCATGCGGATCCAACACCGTCGCACACGTTTTCGAGAAGTGCATTTGTCCTACGGAAAGATAATAATCAAAACACACTCGACGACAAAAGTGATATAATACAAAAAAAATTGATAATTTTTTTCGTGAATCCGACATTTTTTTATTATTAATTAACAGCACCTCATAGGTACTTGTCTGATGACTATCTAGCTATATTAATCTAACCTAAATTGCTACGTATAAAAAGTGTTCGATATTAAGTGTTCCCCATTGGTGTAACTTAAATTTAGTTTGGATGCTGACGCTTTAAACTTCACACACTGCACGTTGCTCTGCTTTGTTCACCTATCACTCACATAACACTGTGCTCTGCTTTTTTAACATCACTTCACCAACACAAAAGGTTTAGTTCTTTTGAGTCTTTGCACACTGTCACAATTGTCAAGAAGCTGGATTGCCTCAACATTCGTGTGCTGGAGAAGTCTGTTCCGATGATTCTCTGCAAACTTTCTAATTTCGTTGGTTGCTAATTCCATCTTCAGATCCCTGTGGAGATTTCTGTTTCTTATATACCAAGGTGCACCCACGATGTCTCTTAGCACCTTATTTTGGAAGCGTTGAATGATGGCAATATTGCCTGGCTTAGTGCAGCCCCACAGTTGGATACCATAGGTCCAGTAGTGTTTAAGTATCTGCTTGTAAAGTAGGAGTTTATTATATGTCGACAAAGCCTACTTCCTACCAATAAGCCAGTAGATTTTCTTGTATCTTATGCCCAATTCTTCTCGTTTCTTTTTAACGTGTGCTTTCCAGCAAAGCTTGGTGTCCAGCGTCATACCGAAGTATTTTGCGGTGTTCGTTGTTAATTCCAACAAGTTTATATTTTGTTCCGAAATCAGACACTTGTGGTAGGTACATTATTCCGAGAAATAAAAACACTCAAGTAAATATTAAGTTTTATAAATATTGCTAATAAGACTGATTATTAAGAAATGTTAAACGTTTGTGTTTTACCGCTTTAAAATAAACAACGTATAAAGTAAGTCTAAAAATGAAGTAAATTTCCGCGTAAAACGCACCTCTCGAAATAGTCAGATCCAGTTTCCAAGCCGGGTAAGACTCCGCTTAAAAATCCACTTAACGCAGGTCGCAGCCTCTCCCTGAGCGGGACAAAATGTGTCTCGTACACCGTCAATAGAGGCGGCCTTATGTTCATGGCGGCATGACCCAAAAGCGGAAACAAACCTAAACATGAGAGATAGAATAGAATAGAATAGAATAAGTTTAATGTTTACTGTACAGTAAAAGGTCAAATTACATAACGAGTGAGATAAATTGCATTTCATTTATGTCATAGTATGCATGAATAACGAGGTGTTAAGTTCTTCGCTGTTCTTATGGGCCACCGTAATTGTGGTATAGTCTGCATACAACACTGTGTGAGCTTTCAGCTATAATGGTAGATCGTTAACGTAGAGAATAAAAAATAATGGTCCAAGGATTGAGCCTTGTGGTATTCCTTTCGTTACTACTCGACGTCCACTTACTTTCCCATCAAAGTAGACCACCTGTTTTCGGTTTGGATAGAGATATGTTATGAGAAGATATGTCATAGAGAATATGTTGAAATAATCAGCAACATTGGATGTAATGAAACGCCCTTCTACGGCGAAATCGCAGCACTCTTCCGGCAAAATTGCATAAATATTATGTAAAATTAAGGCGACAATGCTGTATTTTCACAGGAATATGTTAGCGGAATATGTGAGTTCCGTAAAAAAAAATAGGTACAACGTTACAGCTGGGTCCAAAAAACCAGCGATATTAATTTTTCTTTTACAGCATTTTTTGTTGTAGTTAATTACATTCATACATAAGCCCATCGAGATAGTATAGAAAGGAGGACGCTATGACGACGTTTTTCTTATACCAAAAACGGCGTCAGTAGGTGTGGCCGACGAGTGACAATACAGACAATTAATTGTAGAGTAGAAGAGTGAATTGAAGTTCTTTAGTAGAACTTTGTCTATTTTTAGATGTTTGCAATGGAGTTTTTATTGTTTTATTATATTGAAGATTATTCTCTTTTTCTCCATTTGGATATATATTAGCTTGTTGTTTAGCTATAAATAGAGAATTTATTTATTTTATTTATTATTTAAATTCGTAAGATGGCGTAAAGTGATGGAGATGAAGGTATTCGCCGAATATGCGACATAAACTGACCTGCGCTATAGATGAACAGTTCCAACGACAGCCGATTGGTCCCCATCGACTTGAAAATGATGTCGTACGTTTCGAGCGCCTTCAAATGCACGCCAGACGGTAACGCTGGGTGCATGCATTGCGCCAGCCGTTTGCTTATCTTTATCCTACGAGGGATAACCGGATATTTGGTGTACGTCAGGAGAACCTATGGGAAAATTCAAACAATCACATTTCAATAGAAATTTCTTACCTAATAACTCAGTTTTCGGTATAAAAATTAGAGAAGTTTGACTGTACAGAATAGTTATTTATGTATCAAGGGCCGATGGTGACAGTTTAAAAAGCGCGATTTTGCGTGGTTTAGTTCCTCAGTTTGAATAATATTAATAAATATTTTGACGTTATCAAGTGACGGCGTATCTACGGAGTTGAATAACCATACAAACAATTCGGAGTTGAGTGACAATACAGACAATTAATTGTCAAACTTATAACCTTAACCGCCAATAATTGACATTGACGATTTAAAATTTACTATTTGAATGGCAAATATTTGATATATTTGACATATAACCATGGCAATCCTTTATGCCCTAGGGCGCATAAAGAATCTTTATCGCCCTAGGGCGCAAAAAGTAGCTGTTTTCGTCCCGGTAACTAAGATGTCATGTGTCACTTTATGATCATTTAGGACATAAAAAATATTACAGTATGCAGCAGGATTTACATACCTTATTCAACTTTCCCAAGGCGGCTATGAGATCGGCCCATTCCGAAGATAGTTCGAAATTCTTTAGAGCTTTGTCGACGGCAGCCACGTACATTCGGTACTTTGAATCTTTCATGAGCTCGTATTCTTCCATGGTAATTGTTGTCATTATGCCACCTCGTAAATTATTTCCACACAATACTGGATAAAATCAAACAATTCTCGACGCAATAGAACTTACGGTGAGTACCAAAATCCCTTCCAAGAACTGTCCTCTATCACAAATAATGTTCCCGGCATCATCATAGAGATCAAATAGAAAATATTGTATATTAATCTACCTACTATAATAGTCGCTATTTGGATCTATTGTTGGTTGCAAATGTTTCTTATTCTCCATTACTTTCTTCAATACGTATGTACGGCGTTTTTACCGATACTAGCGCTTTGGCGCACTGGCCGTGTGTTGCACCATATTATAACGCTAGTTTATATAAAACGCCGTTCCCTGTATGTATTATGTATTTGCATTTATCGAATTTATTAATCACTTTCAGGACAAGTGACCAGATTTCTTGTTTTGACGTTTCGTATATGGTTATGAGTTAAGGGTCGTTCACAACTTGGAACTCTATGGAAGGTCATCCGTTCCGTCCGAGATAACCCTGAAAACAAGCCCAACTTGACCAATCAATTAGAGATTTGCGATAATCGTACCCCGTTAATTGTATGAAGAAAGACTCATTTGAGAAAATAATTATTATGAACGATGTTATTGATGATGGTAACACCCACCATTACAGTATTTCTCAGAACAAATGATAACGACTCATGATGGTTCTTCCATACTTCCATACATGCTTCTATACGAAACATGAGTCGCTGTCACTTTTAGCGCGAAATACCATAACCTGAACGCGCGTTTATGAAACGATCATCTGCGTTTTCCAATAATATTATCAGTATTCTCAAGGACGTATAACGTGAAAACGTTATTATTTATTTATGTATTCTTTCAAAGTGCGCGATCAGCCAGGCTAGCGCTGTAACAACGCATTTATATTATGGTTTATGGGCCAATAGGCCATAACGTCTTAAGGTACCCTTACACGGCCTGTGGCGCGACGCGCCTGGAGTGTAAACCGTCGCGCCACACGCCGTGTGATTGGGTCGGCGCGTCGATTTTCGCGCGGCGTGTCGGGACTCGTGGACTGGCGAGCAAACGCGCCGCGCGGAGTGGGGTGGCGTGCTATACAGTCACACGGCGTGACGTGCGTGTACGTAAATTTTAGATTTAGTTGATATTTAGCTCTTGAAGGGACAACATGTCGTGGTCGAACGAAGCAATTTCAGAATTTCTATGCCTATACGAGCTGCTGTCTCCAGTAGCTAGAAATCTCAGTGTTACAGCCAGTCTTTCTTGTACAGGGATGCACTTTCTCATATTAGTGTCCGTTTTCGCTATGCGATGACCAATTTCGTTGATGAAAAATTCAAAGTCTGTTGCGGACATTCTACAGAAATTAAAGAATTTACCAGAAGGTTCCTTTTTTAAATTGCATAGCATATCGGTGGCGTTGTATCTAAAAATAGTATATTACATTACAAGAGCAGTAACTCGCATATTACGTACGAGTGGAAATTTAACATACGAGCCGCGAAGCGGCGAGTTTTGTTATTTTCCACGAGTATGTAATATGCGTTACAGCTCGAGTATTGTACATAATTTTACCTACGACCGACAATTTCAATAAATTGTATCAAAAATGACAAACACATACAGGTAAGAATATTTGACGGTTAACCAATCAATGTATTCGCGCGACATCTATTGCAACTACGGAGAACTTTGTCTGAAGTGTCGATCGAAAATTTCAGTACAAATTCAACATAAATTATCACGTGCAAGTAATAATATGTTACAGCTCGAGTATTGCACTTACTTACGACCGAAAATTTCAATAAATATAAATTGTATCAAAAATTACAAATAAATAATCAAAATATTCGCGCGACATCTGTCATTATGACATTAGGTCGTGCGTTAAAAACACAAACGCACAGCCAAAGGCACACGTATGTTATAAGCGATATACGAGCTAAGTAGTCCGTGACGTAAGGGACATTTACACATACGGTCGTAGGTAAAATACATTATTGTAAAAAATATTCTCTATAGTGTGGAATTTTCTAACTTACTCTGATCGACTTTTGTTGTGCGACCCCATCCACCACCGTTTTCTTTTTTTCTTTATTATCAAATCATCGCTGTCCAACAAAATTGTGAACAAAATATAGCACGCTGCTGCGCAACCGAGCATCCGTTTTCGGCGAACGGACATGTTGAAATGCCGACACTTGCCACTCCGCAGGTCGTGCGATCGCTATCGCCAACTTGCGTGGCGGAGTGTCCAGGCGTGGCACTCCACAGGCGGCGCGACACTCCACACGCCGTGTAACGGTACCTTTATACAGAGAGATCTAAAGTGGCGAACGACAGGTTGAATTTCCCGCCATATTGAATAATGGGCGCGTTCTGCCAGTGTAAGCGCTTGAGCTCAGCGGATGGCAGCAACAACTACGCGATTGCTTATTAGTGAAAGCGCTAGAAGCTTGAAATAGAAATACATGTGATTTGATCTGACGGGTCAGTCTCGGCGCCGGAAGCGCAAGCAGCTTTGGCTGGAACTGGCAGAACGCGCCCTGACTATAAATAGGTATATTAAATTGAAACAATGAAGGTTTGAAGGTCTTGGTTAGTCCTGGTTAGCCGCTACGGTAGTATGTTGCAGGTCGCGATCAGACAGGACTGATCGCGGTCAATTTATACCATACTGACATCCTAAACCATGTATGCGCCGCCGGAGCTCGAACTAGTTGTACGCCCCCATCGGTTTCTGTGCCCCGCGCTGTCAAACAGCTGTGCACGTTTGAGTTTGTTGACCAACGAAGAGCTGTCAGTTCTTAATTTCAATTTTCGGTTTTGATCTGTTTGGATCAGTTTACATGATTCCGCATTCCTATTTACTGAACCACTCCGATAAGACGCCTATAGATAAGATGCTGAAAGTGAAATGACCTCATTTTTGTCACACGAAGAGGGCCGTATCAGTATGAAGATTATTGTTTTAAGTATTATATTTAAGTTAGTTGATATTGGATAAATAATACACGCGATCTAAAATGAAGAAACGTATCAAGTAAAAGTGTCAACAAGCTAAACTACGTGTAAGTCTATTAATTAATTGATGCTTTTAGATATATTGTGAGGAATCGAAATTTCTTAATAGCTCTGTTATTAGCCTTGCTATATTACAGCGGTGAAGTGTTTGTTTACACTGTAACTGCATGGAGTTTCAACAGTATCAAGTGCCAAGACGGTAACGAGTGTACAAGAATTTTATTCGTAGCCGATTCGCAACTCATTGGTGTGCGCAATGAAATTTTTCATCCGATTACGCCATTCTCAATCTTTGATATTGACCGGTAAGTTCTTATTTTCAAAATTCTTAACTTTTTTGTTGTAATTTTGTAATTTCCTTCTGTATAAATCATTGTTACGTATCCGATTCTAGGTACTTATTGAAAACATACCAGAAAGCATTCAAGTTTGCTAAACCCGATGTGATTGTATTTTTGGGCGATTTATTTGACGAGGGTTCCACTGGCACCGACGGAGAGTTTGCGGGATATGTTGAAAG
This sequence comes from Aphodius sticticus, assembly GCA_963966075.1. NCBI lineage: Eukaryota > Metazoa > Arthropoda > Insecta > Coleoptera > Scarabaeidae > Aphodius > Aphodius sticticus. The sequence goes on along the minus strand of OZ014506.1, from coordinate 85,703 downwards.
ATTTTGGAAAATATACAAAAAACCTACGACACCCAGTCAAGTAAGATAACTTTTTTCTTTTGATCGGAATTCCTAATTCCGTGCAGACTTGATCAAAATATGCAGGATAAACATTTGAGTTTTACATATCCATTATTGTAATTTCAGCAAATATGGATACCCGGAGATAATGATATTGGCGGAGAAGGGGCAGATTTTGTTACTACGGATAAAGTTAAAAGATTCGCCCAAGCGTTCGACCAGTCGGATGTTATTCGAGTGAAAAGTGCCACATTTTATAAAATAAATAGACTTACGCATACCATAGGAATAATAAATGGGACCGGTGAAAATTTACCACGAAGAAATAACAAGAATATTGGGTTAAGTCACATACCTATTTTATATCGAGACAGTACGTATACAAAGACGGTAAGTAAAGTAAAAAAATCTCGATTATCTAGTCAATATCTTTCATCTAAAATCTTATACTTTTTTTCTACTTATACTCTTTTGTTCTGTTTTTTTTTAATAATGTTTATAAATACCTAATTTAACCCTAGATTACCAGACTATTTTGATATCACGTCAATACCAGACGTTCACAGTGAAAAATTTACGAATATTTGGTTTTGTAGGGTTAATGATAAAATTAAAATAATAGTATATTTTTGTTTGAAGTGTTCAGCGCATAAAAATCTACTGGATTATAATAGCTTTTAGTATTAGTTTATTAAGAATTCTTCCTAAGTAGCTAATCTTTCGGCTCACCTTTTTAACTATATAATCCGTATTACTAGTAAATTTCAACGTATTGTCTAATATGACACCTAGATTTGTCCACTATCCCTGTGTTATCCCTGTGATGATTATTTCTTGTGTAGGGTTTAAAGAATTGCAATTTCTCAATATCATAGTTCATTTTCAATTTATTCAACCATAATTTATTTTCTTTATACCGATTTGATATCGATACGAGTTCAGAGTTCAGTGACGCGATTATATCAGGTACGTTATCTCCTGCAATTGATTATAGTGTATCGTCTGCAAATAGGTGCACATCACAAGATTTAACTAGTGAAACTACATCGTCTATGTACAAATTAAAAAAAAACCTGTCCCAAAAATAATAAACATATAGCAAAAGAAAATATATTGACATCTCGTACTTGTAAATTGTTTGAAAAACCGTCCCAAAGTTGAGCTACTTTTTAGGTCTCGTCATGAGAACCTCCCCGTAAACTGGCATTGAGAAACGGAGCTATAAAATTGCTAATATCAAAAAATCTTTAAGCCAACACAGGCCCTGGGGAAAAGTACGTGCGATACAGACTCATAAAATACAACAAATCCTGGCGTCATGTAGATTGCTGCTCAAAAAGTAAGAAATAAAAATAATCTTGTTACGTCGTTTTTCGTAGGTACTGTCCGCTATAGAGCCCCACGTTATATTCACCGGTCACGAACACCATGCGGCCATCATCGAAAAGGATAAACTGTCGGATACCCAACGCACCACCAATATAATTCCGGCCGATAACAAAATTTACGAATTCTTATTGAGTGAACAAAAGTTGTATGAAATTATGGTGCCAACGGCTTCGTACCGAATGGGGACGACGTATATAGGACACGGTTTTGCTGTCCTAGGTAAGAGATATGTTAAGGCAGGGGTTCTCAACCTTTTAGGTTCCGTGTACCACCTAAAAAATATCCAAGTTTCTTCGTACCACCACCCTTTATACAAAAATGCATATTAATACAGGCAAAGAAATAATCCTACTTATTTATTTTGTAATAAAATAATAACGTTTTTAACAAAAGTTCACTTGGTAAAAACTTATTCTCATCGAAACCAATAACAATAAAAATTATATACCTAACAAAATTTCATTTGGTATACAAAAGTAAAATAAAAAACCCTTGGGGTTGTTTTGCTAAACCAATTTTTTTTAAAAATGGTCTGTGTCAATTAGTTTCAAGCTCATATTTGGCTCAATCATTAATTTTGGCTTATGTTTGGTGTCTAAATATAACATTGATGAAGACCCATACCTACATAAATTTCACATAAATTGTGCATTAAAGGCATTAAAACTCTAATATCTTAATCTCCAGTTTCTTTAAAATAATTCTTCCTCTAGATCCAAAAAACGGTGATTGTAATAATTTTAAATTCTTCTTTCAGCGCTGTGTGTGAGGAAATGTCTATCAAATGTTCTTTTTCTATTAGATTGTGAAGTTTGATATTTACATACCTTTTAGATTTCTGATCCAATTTTCATTGTCGTAGATTTGGCACTATTGTTTTTTTAAAGAGGTGCAATCAATAATTTTTTTATATCCGACTAATTCATCATTTATGGTTCCCATCTTTCTTCAAGGGAGCCTTCGAATGCTGGCAATAAACTACATTTATTTTTATTAGCTTCTTTTATGATTAAGTCGATTTATTTATTGGCAATTTTATCTTCAACGATATAATTAAATGAACTTTTGATCCCTGCAAAACTAAATTTAATTCATACAGCTTTCCAAAAATATCAGCTAAATATGCTAACCGGTCCATTCCCAATTCGTTAAAGAAAGAATTTTTGAATTCGAAATTAGCATTTTCAAGGAAAACTTAAACTTCTGATTTAAGTTCGAAGAGACGATTCAAAACTTTTACCTCTCGAGAGCCATCTATCATCGGAATGTAACTTCTGTTGCTACCCATCTCTTGACATAATATTAAAAACATTCGTGAACTGAGTGTTCGACTTTTAATAATATTGACTGCAAGTATTTTTTTGTTAAAGCCCGAGTTCCATCAGTGCAGACCCAAGTGCATTTGGCTCATGGAATGGAATTGTTAAACATAAAATTATTAAGAAATTTGAATATTTCAGCAGTTGTTCTTTCGAGCAGAGGTTTACAAAATAAGTATTCCTCTGCAATTTTCTCTTCCACCTCGAAGAGAAGTCACTTCGAGGAAAACGTACCTTTAATAGTAAATATAACTAGAAATGAATATACGGACATACCGTATCATACGGACTTCTATCTCCTGACATAATATTGAAAACATTCGTGAACTGAATGCTCGACTTTTAATAATATTGACAGCTATTTGTTTTGGTTAAAGCCCGAGCTCCATCAGTGCAGACACCAGTGCATTTCGCTCATGGAATGGAATTGTTAAACATAAAATCATTAAGAAATTTTAATATTTCACCAATTGTTCTTTCGAGCAGAGGTTTACAAAATAATTATTCCTCTGCAATTTTCTCTTCCACCTCGAATCAGATAAAGATTAATAATTGATAAAAATTAATTATGTCAGTATTTCATCTAACTGTAGCGCAAAATATTAACTTTGATTTATCTTTTTAACTACACTTCCTTTTACACAATGTGCCATTTGAAATATGTCTGCGTACGGTAATGGGTATTATCTGATTTGACCGCTATAATTTTGGGTCAAACGATTTAACAATATGATCTGAATAAATATGATTTTAAGTTTGGTAACTTTTGCGTACCACCTAGAAGTCCTTCGCGTACCACCAGTGGTACGTGTACCACCGGTGGAGAACCCCTGTGTTAAGGGGTTATGTCTAAGCTGAAGCAAAAAAATAAAACGAAATTTTTTGTGAATTTAACTTTAACTTTGTGAACATATTTTTGTTGCAGAAAACGACAGACTTAATTATACAGTTCTATGGTCCCCGTCGAGATTTCCCATCTTGTTGTTTTATGGACTGTTGGCATTATCTGTTGCGTGTTATTCTCTTTTCAAGTTATGCTATAGGCTTAGTTGTGGCCGGAAAAAGCCTAAGGTTTATCTGGTGTGAAAAGTGATATTGTTATATTCTTCGACTTAATGTAATGTACAGTACAAACCAGAAACGAGAACAAATCGATTATACGTCAGACCAATGTTATAACTAAACGTCCGTCCTAATAATATGTATTATTTTCTTTCTTGAATAGAATCTACAATGCCCGTATACAGCAATTACTGATTATTGTTGATTTGTTGCGTAATTAACACACCAGCACAATTAACACAATTGAAAATACCTGTCTTAACTAAACTTTGATGTTGAATAAAAAAATATTGTAACAGGATAGTCTAGTCATTCTAGATTTTTTATATATGTTGTATACAGAAGATTATCAATGAAACTGACACCAATTGATAGCTTATGGTTTCAGTAGTAAAATGATTCTGGAACCTATACGAGAAAATAAACGGTAATTTAGTATGATCAGTTATAATTACTTCGACTAATTTTTGGCGATTACACGTCTAACGATCGTTTGACATTAGAACAGACATTTCTAATGCCATCTGACCGGTTGACGTGAAATCGCAAAAAAATACTTCACTAAATTATACAATTTAACCGTTCATTTTCTCATATACGTTCCTGAATCCTTTTGATGGTAAATTTTTCATAGACTGCATTTGAATTTCCGAATCAAAATCTAGAGTGACTCGACTGAGACGGGAGGAGCATCAATTTATGTTCTTAATTGCAATAGTATGTGATATAATCTTGAGCCCAGCAAAATAGGTAGTAGGTGGTTAATTGTGCGGGGGTCATATTTGTTCATTTTGAGCCTACTGTGATGAATGATGATTCAATAAATATTTTGACCAACATGCAATGTCTTATTTATCTTTTATCCTCATGATAGGATTTCGATTTTGTCCATTGTTCTCTCTATAAATTCACAGCATAGATCAAGGTAAGGGTAACGGTAAATTTTCAATCGCAATCGGTTCCAACAACGCATCGCTAACTATTTTAAAAACTCGTTTTACGACGGAAATTGATGGAATGGACTTTGGTCAATCCACAAAGTCTTCTCGTGCTTTTTAAAAAGGTATTGGTATTGCGTGTCCACAACACGGACTAGGTACGTTCTTCATCACGTAATATAACAAATTCCTATATCTCAGATATTCATGCTGATGTATATATTCCATGGTATACAACACCTATTGAACACACAACATGAAGCAAAATATTACTACCAAAAAAATAATGTACACTCTAAGTTTCAAAAATCCTCCCGAACAAACTAAAATAGATAGAGGCTGTACTTCACAGAATTAATTATCCAATGTATCTGTGACCAAAACGTGTATAATAATAATTTTTAATAACCGATAACCGTGTTTATATTCCAATCTGACGGATGGATGACAACTAGATTTGGTGATAATCGCGGTGCCAACCTAAATCAGCTGTCAATTGACGGGGTACGTTCATTAACTTTCGGCGAAATTGGTCCGACTGGTGCCGATTTCAACTCGCGAATTAATTGGCCAAAGTTCGCGATCCGGTTAATTATTGCAATTGAAGACTATTGAGGTGAGTCCTCCCGATATTTACGGTAGAAACTCTGACCGATTGCACTTCAGAACGGTTCCTCGATTACAGTTTCCTATACCGGTTGGTCCGAAGCTGAGAGTATAGATGTCGCTACGGTCGCGCGGTGCGACCGGCGCGCTATCTGGGACGAATTTTTCTACTTTGGAACTAAAATTCAAAATTGTAATTGTAGGTTAGATTAAACTTTTGATCATCAAACGTGTCAGCTCTTACAATTAACTGGGGTCCGCGACTGCCATCCATAAGGACGAGAAGTTGTCATGGACAGATTATATGCAAATATTGAACAAAAAGCTGTTATCTGCATTGGGTGCTCTCAGACGAGGTGCTTATTAAATTGAGGACTGTCAGCGTAGACTGACTTACTATGCCCTGTTAGGGTGTGTGTTGAGATATCTCATTCTTTGTTCGGGGAATGCCGCTCGAAATCTGATTCACTCTGCCCGGAGAGTTCAAAATAGGTGCAGAACATCTCAAATAAGGTTATCGGACCTCCATTGTCGGCAAAGCAACTTAACAAGAAAGCAAAACTTGTCGTCAGGGAGAATAGGTACTATGGGTTCAACGAGCATGAATATTACGTTCCGGAAACAGGTATATGCCTGTTACTGCGGAAGAAAAGAAGGAAGTGACCTATCTGCAGATAGAAACAGGGAAATAGTTACTTTTATGGCTGACTGACATCTGGTAGGTTGATCTTACCTAGTCAAATTTTACACCAACACTCTGTTCTCTTTAGCTGCTTTCGATTTGACGACAGGAGCAGTGTAAGTTGCACCTGCGCCTTGTAACAGGCGTTTGATTTGCCGAGTGCAAAACGCTCCGAGGTGCTTCTTACACCAACTTTATACAACTACACTTCAAAGAGTTCGATTTGTTGTACTCCGAGAAAAATGCACCAGTGGGGTGTTGTAGAGTTAGGGGGTCATTTTTCAATTAGTTTTTCGATGCGGGCCTTAGTTTAGGAGATGCAGTGCTTTTTTGGCAATTTCTGCAACGCCTTCGTATTCGTAGTTGTCATAGCTGATAGGGGTGTTGTAGAGTTAGGGGGTAATTTTTCAATTAGTTTTTCGATGCGGGCCTTAGTTTAGGAGATACAGTGCTTTTTTGGCAATTTCTGCAACGCCTTCGTATTCGTAGTTGTCAAAGCTGACAGGGGTGTTGTAGAGTTAGGGGGTCATTTTTCAATTAGTTTTTCGATGCGGGCCTTAGTTTAGGAGATACAGTGCTTTTTTGGCAATTTCTGCAACGCCTTCGTATTCGTAGTTGTCATAGCTGATAGGGGTGTTGTAGAGTTAGGGGGTCATTTTTCAATTAGTTTTTCGATGCGGGCCTTAGTTTAGGAGATACAGTGCTTTTTTGGCAATTTCTGCAACGCCTTCGTATTCGTAGTTGTCATAGCTGATAGGGGTGTTGTAGAGTTAGGGGGTAATTTTTCAATTAGTTTCTCGATGCGGGCCTTAGTTTAGGAGATATAGTGCTTTTTTGGCAATTTCTGCAACGCCTTCGTATTCGTAGTTGTCAAAGCTGACAGGGGTGTTGTAGAGTTAGGGGGTCATTTTTCAATTAGTTTTTCGATGCGGGCCTTAGTTTAGGAGATACAGTGCTTTTTTGGCAATTTCTGCAACGCCTTCGTATTCGTAGTTGTCAAAGCTGACAGGGGTGTTGTAGAGTTAGGGGGTCATTTTTCAATTAGTTTTTCGATGCGGGCCTTAGTTTAGGAGATGCAGTGCTTTTTTGGCAATTTCTGCAACGCCTTCGTATTCGTAGTTGTCATAGCTGATAGGGGTGTTGTAGAGTTAGGGGGTAATTTTTCAATTAGTTTTTCGATGCGGGCCTTAGTTTAGGAGATACAGTGCTTTTTTGGCAATTTCTGCAACGCCTTCGTATTCGTAGTTGTCATAGCTGATAGGGGTGTTGTAGAGTTAGGGGGTAATTTTTCAATTAGTTTTTCGATGCGGGCCTTAGTTTAGGAGATACAGTGCTTTTTTGGCAATTTCTGCAACGCCTTCGTATTCGTAGTTGTCAAAGCTGACAGGGGTGTTGTAGAGTTAGGGGGTCATTTTTCAATTAGTTTTTCGATGCGGGCCTTAGTTTAGGAGATACAGTGCTTTTTTGGCAATTTCTGCAACGCCTTCGTATTCGTAGTTGTCATAGCTGATAGGGGTGTTGTAGAGTTAGTGGGTCATTTTTCAATTAGTTTTTCGATGCGGGCCTTAGTTTAGGAGATACAGTGCTTTTTTGGCAATTTCTGCAACGCCTTCGTATTCGTAGTTGTCATAGCTGATAGGGGTGTTGTAGAGTTAGGGGGTCATTTTTCAATTAGTTTTTCGATGCGGGCCTTAGTTTAGGAGATACAGTGCTTTTTTGTCATAGCTGATAGGGGTGTTGTAGAGTTAGGGGGTAATTTTTCAATTAGTTTTTCGATGCGGGCCTTAGTTTAGGAGATACAGTGCTTTTTTGGCAATTTCTGCAACGCCTTCGTATTCGTAGTTGTCAAAGCTGACAGGGGTGTTGTAGAGTTAGGGGGTCATTTTTCAATTAGTTTTTCGATGCGGGCCTTAGTTTAGGAGATACAGTGCTTTTTTGGCAATTTCTGCAACGCCTTCGTATTCGTAGTTGTCATAGCTGATAGGGGTGTTGTAGAGTTAGTGGGTCATTTTTCAATTAGTTTTTCGATGCGGGCCTTAGTTTAGGAGATACAGTGCTTTTTTGGCAATTTCTGCAACGCCTTCGTATTCGTAGTTGTCATAGCTGATAGGGGTGTTGTAGAGTTAGGGGGTCATTTTTCAATTAGTTTTTCGATGCGGGCCTTAGTTTAGGAGATACAGTGCTTTTTTGGCAATTTCTGCAACGCCTTCGTATTCGTAGTTGTCAAAGCTGACAGGGGTGTTGTAGAGTTAGGGGGTCATTTTTCAATTAGTTTTTCGATGCGGGCCTTAGTTTAGGAGATACAGTGCTTTTTTGGCAATTTCTGCAACGCCTTCGTATTCGTAGTTGTCATAGCTGATAGGGGTGTTGTAGAGTTAGGGGGTCATTTTTCAATTAGTTTTTCGATGCGGGCCTTAGTTTAGGAGATACAGTGCTTTTTTGTCATAGCTGATAGGGGTGTTGTAGAGTTAGGGGGTCATTTTTCAATTAGTTTTTCGATGCGGGCCTTAGTTTAGGAGATACAGTGCTTTTTTGGCAATTTCTGCAACGCCTTCGTATTCGTAGTTGTCAAAGCTGACAGGGGTGTTGTAGAGCTAGGGGGTCATTTTTCAATTAGTTTTTCGATGCGGGCCTTAGTTTAGGAGATACAGTGCTTTTTTGGCAATTTCTGCAACGCCTTCGTATTCGTAGTTGTCATAGCTGATAGGGGTGTTGTAGAGTTAGGGGGTCATTTTTCAATTAGTTTTTCGATGCGGGCCTTAGTTTAGGAGATACAGTGCTTTTTTGTCATAGCTGATAGGGGTGTTGTAGAGTTAGGGGGTCATTTTTCAATTAGTTTTTCGATGCGGGCCTTAGTTTAGGAGATACAGTGCTTTTTTGGCAATTTCTGCAACGCCTTCGTATTCGTAGTTGTCAAAGCTGACAGGGGTGTTGTAGAGCTAGGGGGTCATTTTTCAATTAGTTTTTCGATGCGGGCCTTAGTTTAGGAGATATAGTGCTTTTTTGGCAATTTCTGCAACGCCTTCGTATTCGTAGTTGTCAAAGCTGACAGGGGTGTTGTAGAGTTAGGGGGTCATTTTTCAATTAGTTTTTCGATGCGGGCCTTAGTTTAGGAGATACAGTGCTTTTTTGGCAATTTCTGCAACGCCTTCGTATTCGTAGTTGTCATAGCTGATAGGGGTGTTGTAGAGTTAGGGGGTCATTTTTCAATTAGTTTTTCGATGCGGGCCTTAGTTTAGGAGATACAGTGCTTTTTTGTCATAGCTGATAGGGGTGTTGTAGAGTTAGGGGGTCATTTTTCAATTAGTTTTTCGATGCGGGCCTTAGTTTAGGAGATACAGTGCTTTTTTGGCAATTTCTGCAACGCCTTCGTATTCGTAGTTGTCAAAGCTGACAGGGATGTTGTAGAGCTAGGGGGTCATTTTTCAATTAGTTTTTCGATGCGGGCCTTAGTTTAGGAGATACAGTGCTTTTTTGGCAATTTCTGCAACGCCTTCGTATTCGTAGTTGTCAAAGCTGACAGGGGTGTTGTAGAGTTAGGGGGTCATTTTTCAATTAGTTTTTCGATGCGGGCCTTAGTTTAGGAGATACAGTGCTTTTTTGGCAATTTCTGCAACGCCTTCGTATTCGTAGTTGTCATAGCTGATAGGGGTGTTGTAGAGTTAGGGGGTCATTTTTCAATTAGTTTTTCGATGCGGGCCTTAGTTTAGGAGATACAGTGCTTTTTTGGCAATTTCTGCAACGCCTTCGTATTCGTAGTTGTCAAAGCTGACAGGGGTGTTGTAGAGTTAGGGGGTCATTTTTCAATTAGTTTTTCGATGCGGGCCTTAGTTTAGGAGATACAGTGCTTTTTTGGCAATTTCTGCAACGCCTTCGTATTCGTAGTTGTCATAGCTGATAGGGGTGTTGTAGAGTTAGGGGGTCATTTTTCAATTAGTTTTTCGATGCGGGCCTTAGTTTAGGAGATACAGTGCTTTTTTGGCAATTTCTGCAACGCCTTCGTATTCGTAGTTGTCATAGCTGATAGGGGTGTTGTAGAGTTAGGGGGTCATTTTTCAATTAGTTTTTCGATGCGGGCCTTAGTTTAGGAGATACAGTGCTTTTTTGTCATAGCTGATAGGCCCGCATCGAAAAACTAATTGAAAAATGACCCCCTAACTCTACAACACCCCTATCAGCTATGACAACTACGAATACGAAGGCGTTGCAGAAATTGCCAAAAAAGCACTGTATCTCCTAAACTAAGGCCCGCATCGAAAAACTAATTGAAAAATGACCCCCTAACTCTACAACACCCCTATCAGCTATGACAACTACGAATACGAAGGCGTTGCAGAAATTGCCAAAAAAGCACTGTATCTCCTAAACTAAGGCCCGCATCGAAAAACTAATTGAAAAATGACCCCCTAACTCTACAACACCCCTGTCAGCTTTGACAACTACGAATACGAAGGCGTTGCAGAAATTGCCAAAAAAGCACTGTATCTCCTAAACTAAGGCCCGCATCGAAAAACTAATTGAAAAATGACCCCCTAACTCTACAACACCCCTATCAGCTATGACAACTACGAATACGAAGGCGTTGCAGAAATTGCCAAAAAAGCACTGTATCTCCTAAACTAAGGCCCGCATCGAAAAACTAATTGAAAAATGACCCCCTAACTCTACAACACCCCTGTCAGCTTTGACAACTACGAATACGAAGGCGTTGCAGAAATTGCCAAAAAAGCACTGTATCTCCTAAACTAAGGCCCGCATCGAAAAACTAATTGAAAAATGACCCCCTAGCTCTACAACATCCCTGTCAGCTTTGACAACTACGAATACGAAGGCGTTGCAGAAATTGCCAAAAAAGCACTGTATCTCCTAAACTAAGGCCCGCATCGAAAAACTAATTGAAAAATGACCCCCTAACTCTACAACACCCCTATCAGCTATGACAAAAAAGCACTGTATCTCCTAAACTAAGGCCCGCATCGAAAAACTAATTGAAAAATGACCCCCTAACTCTACAACACCCCTATCAGCTATGACAACTACGAATACGAAGGCGTTGCAGAAATTGCCAAAAAAGCACTGTATCTCCTAAACTAAGGCCCGCATCGAAAAACTAATTGAAAAATGACCCCCTAACTCTACAACACCCCTGTCAGCTTTGACAACTACGAATACGAAGGCGTTGCAGAAATTGCCAAAAAAGCACTATATCTCCTAAACTAAGGCCCGCATCGAAAAACTAATTGAAAAATGACCCCCTAGCTCTACAACACCCCTGTCAGCTTTGACAACTACGAATACGAAGGCGTTGCAGAAATTGCCAAAAAAGCACTGTATCTCCTAAACTAAGGCCCGCATCGAAAAACTAATTGAAAAATGACCCCCTAACTCTACAACACCCCTATCAGCTATGACAAAAAAGCACTGTATCTCCTAAACTAAGGCCCGCATCGAAAAACTAATTGAAAAATGACCCCCTAACTCTACAACACCCCTATCAGCTATGACAACTACGAATACGAAGGCGTTGCAGAAATTGCCAAAAAAGCACTGTATCTCCTAAACTAAGGCCCGCATCGAAAAACTAATTGAAAAATGACCCCCTAGCTCTACAACACCCCTGTCAGCTTTGACAACTACGAATACGAAGGCGTTGCAGAAATTGCCAAAAAAGCACTGTATCTCCTAAACTAAGGCCCGCATCGAAAAACTAATTGAAAAATGACCCCCTAACTCTACAACACCCCTATCAGCTATGACAAAAAAGCACTGTATCTCCTAAACTAAGGCCCGCATCGAAAAACTAATTGAAAAATGACCCCCTAACTCTACAACACCCCTATCAGCTATGACAACTACGAATACGAAGGCGTTGCAGAAATTGCCAAAAAAGCACTGTATCTCCTAAACTAAGGCCCGCATCGAAAAACTAATTGAAAAATGACCCCCTAACTCTACAACACCCCTGTCAGCTTTGACAACTACGAATACGAAGGCGTTGCAGAAATTGCCAAAAAAGCACTATATCTCCTAAACTAAGGCCCGCATCGAAAAACTAATTGAAAAATGACCCCCTAGCTCTACAACACCCCTGTCAGCTTTGACAACTACGAATACGAAGGCGTTGCAGAAATTGCCAAAAAAGCACTGTATCTCCTAAACTAAGGCCCGCATCGAAAAACTAATTGAAAAATGACCCCCTAACTCTACAACACCCCTATCAGCTATGACAAAAAAGCACTGTATCTCCTAAACTAAGGCCCGCATCGAAAAACTAATTGAAAAATGACCCCCTAACTCTACAACACCCCTATCAGCTATGACAACTACGAATACGAAGGCGTTGCAGAAATTGCCAAAAAAGCACTGTATCTCCTAAACTAAGGCCCGCATCGAAAAACTAATTGAAAAATGACCCCCTAGCTCTACAACACCCCTGTCAGCTTTGACAACTACGAATACGAAGGCGTTGCAGAAATTGCCAAAAAAGCACTGTATCTCCTAAACTAAGGCCCGCATCGAAAAACTAATTGAAAAATGACCCCCTAACTCTACAACACCCCTATCAGCTATGACAAAAAAGCACTGTATCTCCTAAACTAAGGCCCGCATCGAAAAACTAATTGAAAAATGACCCCCTAGCTCTACAACACCCCTGTCAGCTTTGACAACTACGAATACGAAGGCGTTGCAGAAATTGCCAAAAAAGCACTGTATCTCCTAAACTAAGGCCCGCATCGAAAAACTAATTGAAAAATGACCCACTAACTCTACAACACCCCTATCAGCTATGACAACTACGAATACGAAGGCGTTGCAGAAATTGCCAAAAAAGCACTGTATCTCCTAAACTAAGGCCCGCATCGAAAAACTAATTGAAAAATGACCCCCTAACTCTACAACACCCCCGTCAGCTTTGACAACTACGAATACGAAGGCGTTGCAGAAATTGCCAAAAAAGCACTGTATCTCCTAAACTAAGGCCCGCATCGAAAAACTAATTGAAAAATGACCCCCTAACTCTACAACACCCCTATCAGCTATGACAACTACGAATACGAAGGCGTTGCAGAAATTGCCAAAAAAGCACTTAGTTTAGGAGATGCAGTGCTTTTTTGGCAATTTCTGCAACGCCTTCGTATTCGTAGTTGTCATAGCTGATAGGGGTGTTGTAGAGTTAGGGGGTCATTTTTCAATTAGTTTTTCGATGCGGGCCTTAGTTTAGGAGATACAGTGCTTTTTTGGCAATTTCTGCAACGCCTTCGTATTCGTAGTTGTCAAAGCTGACAGGGGTGTTGTAGAGTTAGGGGGTCATTTTTCAATTAGTTTTTCGATGCGGGCCTTAGTTTAGGAGATACAGTGCTTTTTTGGCAATTTCTGCAACGCCTTCGTATTCGTAGTTGTCATAGCTGATAGGGGTGTTGTAGAGTTAGGGGGTCATTTTTCAATTAGTTTTTCGATGCGGGCCTTAGTTTAGGAGATACAGTGCTTTTTTGGCAATTTCTGCAACGCCTTCGTATTCGTAGTTGTCATAGCTGATAGGGGTGTTGTAGAGTTAGGGGGTCATTTTTCAATTAGTTTTTCGATGCGGGCCTTAGTTTAGGAGATACAGTGCTTTTTTGTCATAGCTGATAGGGGTGTTGTAGAGTTAGGGGGTCATTTTTCAATTAGTTTTTCGATGCGGGCCTTAGTTTAGGAGATACAGTGCTTTTTTGGCAATTTCTGCAACGCCTTCGTATTCGTAGTTGTCAGGGGCTGACAGGGGTGTTGTAGAGCTAGGGGGTCATTTTTCAATTAGTTTTTCGATGCGGGCCTTAGTTTAGGAGATACAGTGCTTTTTTGGCAATTTCTGCAACGCCTTCGTATTCGTAGTTGTCATAGCTGATAGGGGTGTTGTAGAGTTAGGGGGTCATTTTTCAATTAGTTTTTCGATGCGGGCCTTAGTTTAGGAGATACAGTGCTTTTTTGGCAATTTCTGCAACGCCTTCGTATTCGTAGTTGTCATAGCTGATAGGGGTGTTGTAGAGTTAGGGGGTCATTTTTCAATTGGTTTTTCGATGCGGGCCTTAGTTTAGGAGATACAGTGCTTTTTTGGCAATTTCTGCAACGCCTTCGTATTCGTAGTTGTCATAGCTGATAGGGGTGTTGTAGAGTTAGGGGGTCATTTTTCAATTAGTTTTTCGATGCGGGCCTTAGTTTAGGAGATACAGTGCTTTTTTGGCAATTTCTGCAACGCCTTCGTATTCGTAGTTGTCAAAGCTGACAGGGGTGTTGTAGAGTTAGGGGGTCATTTTTCAATTAGTTTTTCGATGCGGGCCTTAGTTTAGGAGATACAGTGCTTTTTTGGCAATTTCTGCAACGCCTTCGTATTCGTAGTTGTCATAGCTGATAGGGGTGTTGTAGAGTTAGTGGGTCATTTTTCAATTAGTTTTTCGATGCGGGCCTTAGTTTAGGAGATACAGTGCTTTTTTGGCAATTTCTGCAACGCCTTCGTATTCGTAGTTGTCATAGCTGATAGGGGTGTTGTAGAGTTAGGGGGTCATTTTTCAATTAGTTTTTCGATGCGGGCCTTAGTTTAGGAGATACAGTGCTTTTTTGTCATAGCTGATAGGGGTGTTGTAGAGTTAGGGGGTCATTTTTCAATTAGTTTTTCGATGCGGGCCTTAGTTTAGGAGATACAGTGCTTTTTTGGCAATTTCTGCAACGCCTTCGTATTCGTAGTTGTCATAGCTGATAGGGGTGTTGTAGAGTTAGGGGGTCATTTTTCAATTAGTTTTTCGATGCGGGCCTTAGTTTAGGAGATACAGTGCTTTTTTGGCAATTTCTGCAACGCCTTCGTATTCGTAGTTGTCAAAGCTGACAGGGGTGTTGTAGAGTTAGGGGGTCATTTTTCAATTAGTTTTTCGATGCGGGCCTTAGTTTAGGAGATGCAGTGCTTTTTTGGCAATTTCTGCAACGCCTTCGTATTCGTAGTTGTCATAGCTGATAGGGGTGTTGTAGAGTTAGGGGGTCATTTTTCAATTAGTTTTTCGATGCGGGCCTTAGTTTAGGAGATACAGTGCTTTTTTGGCAATTTCTGCAACGCCTTCGTATTCGTAGTTGTCAAAGCTGACAGGGGTGTTGTAGAGTTAGGGGGTCATTTTTCAATTAGTTTTTCGATGCGGGCCTTAGTTTAGGAGATACAGTGCTTTTTTGGCAATTTCTGCAACGCCTTCGTATTCGTAGTTGTCAAAGCTGATAGGGGTGTTGTAGAGTTAGGGGGTCATTTTTCAATTAGTTTTTCGATGCGGGCCTTAGTTTAGGAGATACAGTGCTTTTTTGGCAATTTCTGCAACGCCTTCGTATTCGTAGTTGTCATAGCTGATAGGGGTGTTGTAGAGTTAGGGGGTAATTTTTCAATTAGTTTCTCGATGCGGGCCTTAGTTTAGGAGATATAGTGTTTTTTTGGCAATTTCTGCAACGCCTTCGTATTCGTAGTTGTCAAAGCTGACAGGGGTGTTGTAGAGTTAGGGGGTCATTTTTCAATTAGTTTTTCGATGCGGGCCTTAGTTTAGGAGATACAGTGCTTTTTTGGCAATTTCTGCAACGCCTTCGTATTCGTAGTTGTCATAGCTGATAGGGGTGTTGTAGAGTTAGGGGGTAATTTTTCAATTAGTTTCTCGATGCGGGCCTTAGTTTAGGAGATATAGTGCTTTTTTGGCAATTTCTGCAACGCCTTCGTATTCGTAGTTGTCAAAGCTGACAGGGGTGTTGTAGAGTTAGGGGGTCATTTTTCAATTAGTTTTTCGATGCGGGCCTTAGTTTAGGAGATACAGTGCTTTTTTTGGCAATTTCTGCAACGCCTTCGTATTCGTAGTTGTCATAGCTGATAGGGGTGTTGTAGAGTTAGGGGGTCATTTTTCAATTAGTTTTTCGATGCGGGCCTTAGTTTAGGAGATACAGTGCTTTTTTGGCAATTTCTGCAACGCCTTCGTATTCGTAGTTGTCAAAGCTGACAGGGGTGTTGTAGAGTTAGGGGGTCATTTTTCAATTAGTTTTTCGATGCGGGCCTTAGTTTAGGAGATACAGTGCTTTTTTGTCATAGCTGATAGGGGTGTTGTAGAGTTAGGGGGTCATTTTTCAATTAGTTTTTCGATGCGGGCCTTAGTTTAGGAGATACAGTGCTTTTTTGGCAATTTCTGCAACGCCTTCGTATTCGTAGTTGTCATAGCTGATAGGGGTGTTGTAGAGTTAGGGGGTAATTTTTCAATTAGTTTTTCGATGCGGGCCTTAGTTTAGGAGATACAGTGCTTTTTTGGCAATTTCTGCAACGCCTTCGTATTCGTAGTTGTCAAAGCTGATAGGGGTGTTGTAGAGTTAGGGGGTCATTTTTCAATTAGTTTTTCGATGCGGGCCTTAGTTTAGGAGATACAGTGCTTTTTTGGCAATTTCTGCAACGCCTTCGTATTCGTAGTTGTCATAGCTGATAGGGGTGTTGTAGAGTTAGGGGGTCATTTTTCAATTAGTTTTTCGATGCGGGCCTTAGTTTAGGAGATACAGTGCTTTTTTGGCAATTTCTGCAACGCCTTCGTATTCGTAGTTGTCATAGCTGATAGGGGTGTTGTAGAGTTAGGGGGTAATTTTTCAATTAGTTTCTCGATGCGGGCATTAGTTTAGGAGATATAGTGCTTTTTTGGCAATTTCTGCAACGCCTTCGTATTCGTAGTTGTCAAAGCTGACAGGGGTGTTGTAGAGTTAGTGGGTCATTTTTCAATTAGTTTTTCGATGCGGGCCTTAGTTTAGGAGATACAGTGCTTTTTTGGCAATTTCTGCAACGCCTTCGTATTCGTAGTTGTCATAGCTGATAGGGGTGTTGTAGAGTTAGGGGGTCATTTTTCAATTAGTTTTTCGATGCGGGCCTTAGTTTAGGAGATACAGTGCTTTTTTGGCAATTTCTGCAACGCCTTCGTATTCGTAGTTGTCATAGCTGATAGGGGTGTTGTAGAGTTAGGGGGTCATTTTTCAATTAGTTTTTCGATGCGGGCCTTAGTTTAGGAGATACAGTGCTTTTTTGGCAATTTCTGCAACGCCTTCGTATTCGTAGTTGTCATAGCTGATAGGGGTGTTGTAGAGTTAGGGGGTAATTTTTCAATTAGTTTCTCGATGCGGGCCTTAGTTTAGGAGATATAGTGCTTTTTTGGCAATTTCTGCAACGCCTTCGTATTCGTAGTTGTCAAAGCTGACAGGGGTGTTGTAGAGTTAGGGGGTCATTTTTCAATTAGTTTTTCGATGCGGGCCTTAGTTTAGGAGATACAGTGCTTTTTTGGCAATTTCTGCAACGCCTTCGTATTCGTAGTTGTCATAGCTGACAGGGGTGTTGTATAGTTAGGGGGTAATTTTTCAATTAGTTTTTCGATGCGGGCCTTAGTTTAGGAGATACAGTGCTTTTTTGTCATAGCTGACAGGGGTGTTGTAGAGTTAGGGGGTCATTTTTCAATTAGTTTTTTGATGCGGGCCTTAGTTTAGGAGATACAGTGCTTTTTTGGCAATTTCTGCAACGCCTTCGTATTCGTAGTTGTCATAGCTGATAGGGGTGTTGTAGAGTTAGGGGGTAAAACACGACACACACGACACACACGACACACACGACACACACGACACACACGACACACACGACACACACGACACACACGACACACACGACACACACACCACACACGACACACCACACACGACACACCACACACGACACACACACGACACACCACACACGACACACACACGACACACACACGACACACACACGACACACACACGACACACACACGACACACACACGACACACACACGACACACACACGACACACACGACACACACACGACACACACACGACACACACACGACACACACGACACACGACACATATAGTGCTTTTTTGGCAATTTCTGCAACGCCTTCGTATTCGTAGTTGTCAAAGCTGACAGGGGTGTTGTAGAGTTAGGGGGTCATTTTTCAATTAGTTTTTCGATGCGGGCCTTAGTTTAGGAGATACAGTGCTTTTTTGGCAATTTCTGCAACGCCTTCGTATTCGTAGTTGTCATAGCTGATAGGGGTGTTGTAGAGTTAGGGGGTCATTTTTCAATTAGTTTTTCGATGCGGGCCTTAGTTTAGGAGATACAGTGCTTTTTTGGCAATTTCTGCAACGCCTTCGTATTCGTAGTTGTCAAAGCTGACAGGGGTGTTGTAGAGCTAGGGGGTCATTTTTCAATTAGTTTTTCGATGCGGGCCTTAGTTTAGGAGATATAGTGCTTTTTTGGCAATTTCTGCAACGCCTTCGTATTCGTAGTTGTCAAAGCTGACAGGGGTGTTGTAGAGTTAGGGGGTCATTTTTCAATTAGTTTTTCGATGCGGGCCTTAGTTTAGGAGATACAGT
Organism: Aphodius sticticus; assembly: GCA_963966075.1. Taxonomy (NCBI): domain Eukaryota; kingdom Metazoa; phylum Arthropoda; class Insecta; order Coleoptera; family Scarabaeidae; genus Aphodius; species Aphodius sticticus. The sequence continues at coordinate 67,276 of OZ014506.1, read as the reverse complement.
GCTTTTTTGGCAATTTCTGCAACGCCTTCGTATTCGTAGTTGTCATAGCTGATAGGGGTGTTGTAGAGTTAGGGGGTAATTTTTCAATTAGTTTCTCGATGCGGGCCTTAGTTTAGGAGATATAGTGCTTTTTTGGCAATTTCTGCAACGCCTTCGTATTCGTAGTTGTCAAAGCTGACAGGGGTGTTGTAGAGTTAGGGGGTCATTTTTCAATTAGTTTTTCGATGCGGGCCTTAGTTTAGGAGATACAGTGCTTTTTTGGCAATTTCTGCAACGCCTTCGTATTCGTAGTTGTCATAGCTGATAGGGGTGTTGTAGAGTTAGGGGGTAATTTTTCAATTAGTTTCTCGATGCGGGCCTTAGTTTAGGAGATATAGTGCTTTTTTGGCAATTTCTGCAACGCCTTCGTATTCGTAGTTGTCAAAGCTGACAGGGGTGTTGTAGAGTTAGGGGGTCATTTTTCAATTAGTTTTTCGATGCGGGCCTTAGTTTAGGAGATACAGTGCTTTTTTGGCAATTTCTGCAACGCCTTCGTATTCGTAGTTGTCATAGCTGATAGGGGTGTTGTAGAGTTAGGGGGTCATTTTTCAATTAGTTTTTCGATGCGGGCCTTAGTTTAGGAGATACAGTGCTTTTTTGGCAATTTCTGCAACGCCTTCGTATTCGTAGTTGTCATAGCTGATAGGGGTGTTGTAGAGTTAGGGGGTAATTTTTCAATTAGTTTCTCGATGCGGGCATTAGTTTAGGAGATATAGTGCTTTTTTGGCAATTTCTGCAACGCCTTCGTATTCGTAGTTGTCAAAGCTGACAGGGGTGTTGTAGAGTTAGTGGGTCATTTTTCAATTAGTTTTTCGATGCGGGCCTTAGTTTAGGAGATACAGTGCTTTTTTGGCAATTTCTGCAACGCCTTCGTATTCGTAGTTGTCATAGCTGATAGGGGTGTTGTAGAGTTAGGGGGTCATTTTTCAATTAGTTTTTCGATGCGGGCCTTAGTTTAGGAGATACAGTGCTTTTTTGGCAATTTCTGCAACGCCTTCGTATTCGTAGTTGTCATAGCTGATAGGGGTGTTGTAGAGTTAGGGGGTAATTTTTCAATTAGTTTCTCGATGCGGGCCTTAGTTTAGGAGATATAGTGCTTTTTTGGCAATTTCTGCAACGCCTTCGTATTCGTAGTTGTCAAAGCTGACAGGGGTGTTGTAGAGTTAGGGGGTCATTTTTCAATTAGTTTCTCGATGCGGGCCTTAGTTTAGGAGATACAGTGCTTTTTTGGCAATTTCTGCAACGCCTTCGTATTCGTAGTTGTCAAAGCTGACAGGGGTGTTGTAGAGTTAGGGGGTCATTTTTCAATTAGTTTTTCGATGCGGGCCTTAGTTTAGGAGATACAGTGCTTTTTTGGCAATTTCTGCAACGCCTTCGTATTCGTAGTTGTCATAGCTGACAGGGGTGTTGTAGAGTTAGGGGGTAATTTTTCAATTAGTTTTTCGATGCGGGCCTTAGTTTAGGAGATACAGTGCTTTTTTGTCATAGCTGACAGGGGTGTTGTAGAGTTAGGGGGTCATTTTTCAATTAGTTTTTTGATGCGGGCCTTAGTTTAGGAGATACAGTGCTTTTTTGGCAATTTCTGCAACGCCTTCGTATTCGTAGTTGTCATAGCTGATAGGGGTGTTGTAGAGTTAGGGGGTCATTTTTCAATTAGTTTTTCGATGCGGGCCTTAGTTTAGGAGATACAGTGCTTTTTTGGCAATTTCTGCAACGCCTTCGTATTCGTAGTTGTCAAAGCTGACAGGGGTGTTGTAGAGTTAGGGGGTTATTTTTCAATTAGTTTTTCGATGCGGGCCTTAGTTTAGGAGATACAGTGCTTTTTTGGCAATTTCTGCAACGCCTTCGTATTCGTAGTTGTCATAGCTGATAGGGGTGTTGTAGAGTTAGGGGGTCATTTTTCAATTAGTTTTTCGATGCGGGCCTTAGTTTAGGAGATACAGTGCTTTTTTGGCAATTTCTGCAACGCCTTCGTATTCGTAGTTGTCATAGCTGATAGGGGTGTTGTAGAGTTAGGGGGTAATTTTTCAATTAGTTTCTCGATGCGGGCATTAGTTTAGGAGATATAGTGCTTTTTTGGCAATTTCTGCAACGCCTTCGTATTCGTAGTTGTCAAAGCTGACAGGGGTGTTGTAGAGTTAGTGGGTCATTTTTCAATTAGTTTTTCGATGCGGGCCTTAGTTTAGGAGATACAGTGCTTTTTTGGCAATTTCTGCAACGCCTTCGTATTCGTAGTTGTCATAGCTGATAGGGGTGTTGTTGAGTTAGGGGGTCATTTTTCAATTAGTTTTTCGATGCGGGCCTTAGTTTAGGAGATACAGTGCTTTTTTGGCAATTTCTGCAACGCCTTCGTATTCGTAGTTGTCATAGCTGATAGGGGTGTTGTAGAGTTAGGGGGTCATTTTTCAATTAGTTTTTCGATGCGGGCCTTAGTTTAGGAGATACAGTGCTTTTTTGGCAATTTCTGCAACGCCTTCGTATTCGTAGTTGTCATAGCTGATAGGGGTGTTGTAGAGTTAGGGGGTCATTTTTCAATTAGTTTTTCGATGCGGGCCTTAGTTTAGGAGATACAGTGCTTTTTTGGCAATTTCTGCAACGCCTTCGTATTCGTAGTTGTCATAGCTGATAGGGGTGTTGTAGAGTTAGGGGGTCATTTTTCAATTAGTTTTTCGATGCGGGCCTTAGTTTAGGAGATACAGTGCTTTTTTGGCAATTTCTGCAACGCCTTCGTATTCGTAGTTGTCATAGCTGATAGGGGTGTTGTAGAGTTAGGGGGTAATTTTTCAATTAGTTTCTCGATGCGGGCATTAGTTTAGGAGATATAGTGCTTTTTTGGCAATTTCTGCAACGCCTTCGTATTCGTAGTTGTCAAAGCTGACAGGGGTGTTGTAGAGTTAGTGGGTCATTTTTCAATTAGTTTTTCGATGCGGGCCTTAGTTTAGGAGATACAGTGCTTTTTTGGCAATTTCTGCAACGCCTTCGTATTCGTAGTTGTCATAGCTGATAGGGGTGTTGTAGAGTTAGGGGGTCATTTTTCAATTAGTTTTTCGATGCGGGCCTTAGTTTAGGAGATACAGTGCTTTTTTGGCAATTTCTGCAACGCCTTCGTATTCGTAGTTGTCATAGCTGATAGGGGTGTTGTAGAGTTAGGGGGTAATTTTTCAATTAGTTTCTCGATGCGGGCCTTAGTTTAGGAGATATAGTGCTTTTTTGGCAATTTCTGCAACGCCTTCGTATTCGTAGTTGTCAAAGCTGACAGGGGTGTTGTAGAGTTAGGGGGTCATTTTTCAATTAGTTTCTCGATGCGGGCCTTAGTTTAGGAGATACAGTGCTTTTTTGGCAATTTCTGCAACGCCTTCGTATTCGTAGTTGTCAAAGCTGACAGGGGTGTTGTAGAGTTAGGGGGTCATTTTTCAATTAGTTTTTCGATGCGGGCCTTAGTTTAGGAGATACAGTGCTTTTTTGGCAATTTCTGCAACGCCTTCGTATTCGTAGTTGTCATAGCTGACAGGGGTGTTGTAGAGTTAGGGGGTAATTTTTCAATTAGTTTTTCGATGCGGGCCTTAGTTTAGGAGATACAGTGCTTTTTTGTCATAGCTGACAGGGGTGTTGTAGAGTTAGGGGGTCATTTTTCAATTAGTTTTTTGATGCGGGCCTTAGTTTAGGAGATACAGTGCTTTTTTGGCAATTTCTGCAACGCCTTCGTATTCGTAGTTGTCATAGCTGATAGGGGTGTTGTAGAGTTAGGGGGTCATTTTTCAATTAGTTTTTCGATGCGGGCCTTAGTTTAGGAGATACAGTGCTTTTTTGGCAATTTCTGCAACGCCTTCGTATTCGTAGTTGTCAAAGCTGACAGGGGTGTTGTAGAGTTAGGGGGTTATTTTTCAATTAGTTTTTCGATGCGGGCCTTAGTTTAGGAGATACAGTGCTTTTTTGGCAATTTCTGCAACGCCTTCGTATTCGTAGTTGTCATAGCTGATAGGGGTGTTGTAGAGTTAGGGGGTCATTTTTCAATTAGTTTTTCGATGCGGGCCTTAGTTTAGGAGATACAGTGCTTTTTTGGCAATTTCTGCAACGCCTTCGTATTCGTAGTTGTCATAGCTGATAGGGGTGTTGTAGAGTTAGGGGGTAATTTTTCAATTAGTTTCTCGATGCGGGCATTAGTTTAGGAGATATAGTGCTTTTTTGGCAATTTCTGCAACGCCTTCGTATTCGTAGTTGTCAAAGCTGACAGGGGTGTTGTAGAGTTAGTGGGTCATTTTTCAATTAGTTTTTCGATGCGGGCCTTAGTTTAGGAGATACAGTGCTTTTTTGGCAATTTCTGCAACGCCTTCGTATTCGTAGTTGTCATAGCTGATAGGGGTGTTGTTGAGTTAGGGGGTCATTTTTCAATTAGTTTTTCGATGCGGGCCTTAGTTTAGGAGATACAGTGCTTTTTTGGCAATTTCTGCAACGCCTTCGTATTCGTAGTTGTCATAGCTGATAGGGGTGTTGTAGAGTTAGGGGGTCATTTTTCAATTAGTTTTTCGATGCGGGCCTTAGTTTAGGAGATACAGTGCTTTTTTGGCAATTTCTGCAACGCCTTCGTATTCGTAGTTGTCATAGCTGATAGGGGTGTTGTAGAGTTAGGGGGTAATTTTTCAATTAGTTTCTCGATGCGGGCCTTAGTTTAGGAGATATAGTGCTTTTTTGGCAATTTCTGCAACGCCTTCGTATTCGTAGTTGTCAAAGCTGACAGGGGTGTTGTAGAGTTAGGGGGTCATTTTTCAATTAGTTTTTCGATGCGGGCCTTAGTTTAGGAGATACAGTGCTTTTTTGGCAATTTCTGCAACGCCTTCGTATTCGTAGTTGTCAAAGCTGACAGGGGTGTTGTAGAGTTAGGGGGTCATTTTTCAATTAGTTTTTCGATGCGGGCCTTAGTTTAGGAGATACAGTGCTTTTTTGGCAATTTCTGCAACGCCTTCGTATTCGTAGTTGTCATAGCTGACAGGGGTGTTGTAGAGTTAGGGGGTAATTTTTCAATTAGTTTTTCGATGCGGGCCTTAGTTTAGGAGATACAGTGCTTTTTTGTCATAGCTGACAGGGGTGTTGTAGAGTTAGGGGGTCATTTTTCAATTAGTTTTTTGATGCGGGCCTTAGTTTAGGAGATACAGTGCTTTTTTGGCAATTTCTGCAACGCCTTCGTATTCGTAGTTGTCATAGCTGATAGGGGTGTTGTAGAGTTAGGGGGTAAAACACGACACACACGACACACACGACACACACGACACACACGACACACACGACACACACGACACACACGACACACACGACACACACGACACACACCACACACGACACACCACACACGACACACCACACACGACACACACACGACACACCACACACGACACACACACGACACACACACGACACACACACGACACACACACGACACACACACGACACACACACGACACACACACGACACACACACGACACACACACGACACACACACGACACACACGACACACACACGACACACACACGACACACACACGACACACACACGACACACACACGACACACACACGACACACACACGACACACGACACATATAGTGCTTTTTTGGCAATTTCTGCAACGCCTTCGTATTCGTAGTTGTCAAAGCTGACAGGGGTGTTGTAGAGTTAGGGGGTCATTTTTCAATTAGTTTTTCGATGCGGGCCTTAGTTTAGGAGATACAGTGCTTTTTTGGCAATTTCTGCAACGCCTTCGTATTCGTAGTTGTCAAAGCTGACAGGGGTGTTGTAGAGTTAGGGGGTCATTTTTCAATTAGTTTTTCGATGCGGGCCTTAGTTTAGGAGATACAGTGCTTTTTTGGCAATTTCTGCAACGCCTTCGTATTCGTAGTTGTCATAGCTGATAGGGGTGTTGTAGAGTTAGGGGGTAATTTTTCAATTAGTTTCTCGATGCGGGCCTTAGTTTAGGAGATATAGTGCTTTTTTGGCAATTTCTGCAACGCCTTCGTATTCGTAGTTGTCAAAGCTGACAGGGGTGTTGTAGAGTTAGGGGGTCATTTTTCAATTAGTTTTTCGATGCGGGCCTTAGTTTAGGAGATACAGTGCCTTTTTGGCAATTTCTGCAACGCCTTCGTATTCGTAGTTGTCATAGCTGATAGGGGTGTTGTAGAGTTAGGGGGTCATTTTTCAATTAGTTTTTCGATGCGGGCCTTAGTTTAGGAGATACAGTGCTTTTTTGTCATAGCTGATAGGGGTGTTGTAGAGTTAGGGGGTCATTTTTCAATTAGTTTTTCGATGCGGGCCTTAGTTTAGGAGATACAGTGCTTTTTTGGCAATTTCTGCAACGCCTTCGTATTCGTAGTTGTCAAAGCTGACAGGGATGTTGTAGAGCTAGGGGGTCATTTTTCAATTAGTTTTTCGATGCGGGCCTTAGTTTAGGAGATACAGTGCTTTTTTGGCAATTTCTGCAACGCCTTCGTATTCGTAGTTGTCAAAGCTGACAGGGGTGTTGTAGAGTTAGGGGGTCATTTTTCAATTAGTTTTTCGATGCGGGCCTTAGTTTAGGAGATACAGTGCTTTTTTGGCAATTTCTGCAACGCCTTCGTATTCGTAGTTGTCATAGCTGATAGGGGTGTTGTAGAGTTAGGGGGTAATTTTTCAATTAGTTTTTCGATGCGGGCCTTAGTTTAGGAGATACAGTGCTTTTTTGGCAATTTCTGCAACGCCTTCGTATTCGTAGTTGTCAAAGCTGACAGGGGTGTTGTAGAGTTAGGGGGTCATTTTTCAATTAGTTTTTCGATGCGGGCCTTAGTTTAGGAGATACAGTGCTTTTTTGGCAATTTCTGCAACGCCTTCGTATTCGTAGTTGTCATAGCTGATAGCGGTGTTGTAGAGTTAGGGGGTAATTTTTCAATTAGTTTCTCGATGCGGGCCTTAGTTTAGGAGATACAGTGCTTTTTTGGCAATTTCTGCAACGCCTTCGTATTCGTAGTTGTCATAGCTGATAGGGGTGTTGTAGAGTTAGGGGGTAATTTTTCAATTAGTTTCTCGATGCGGGCCTTAGTTTAGGAGATATAGTGCTTTTTTGGCAATTTCTGCAACGCCTTCGTATTCGTAGTTGTCAAAGCTGACAGGGGTGTTGTAGAGTTAGGGGGTCATTTTTCAATTAGTTTTTCGATGCGGGCCTTAGTTTAGGAGATACAGTGCTTTTTTGGCAATTTCTGCAACGCCTTCGTATTCGTAGTTGTCATAGCTGATAGGGGTGTTGTAGAGTTAGGGGGTAATTTTTCAATTAGTTTCTCGATGCGGGCCTTAGTTTAGGAGATATAGTGCTTTTTTGGCAATTTCTGCAACGCCTTCGTATTCGTAGTTGTCAAAGCTGACAGGGGTGTTGTAGAGTTAGGGGGTCATTTTTCAATTAGTTTTTCGATGCGGGCCTTAGTTTAGGAGATACAGTGCTTTTTTGGCAATTTCTGCAACGCCTTCGTATTCGTAGTTGTCATAGCTGATAGGGGTGTTGTGGAGTTAGGGAGTAATTTTTCAATTAGTTTCTCGATGCGGGCCTTAGTTTAGGAGATATAGTGCTTTTTTGGCAATTTCTGCAACGCCTTCGTATTCGTAGTTGTCAAAGCTGACAGGGGTGTTGTAGAGTTAGGGGGTCATTTTTCAATTAGTTTTTCGATGCGGGCCTTAGTTTAGGAGATACAGTGCTTTTTTGGCAATTTCTGCAACGCCTTCGTATTCGTAGTTGTCATAGCTGATAGGGGTGTTGTAGAGTTAGGGGGTAATTTTTCAATTAGTTTCTCGATGCGGGCCTTAGTTTAGGAGATACAGTGCTTTTTTGGCAATTTCTGCAACGCCTTCGTATTCGTAGTTGTCATAGCTGATAGGGGTGTTGTGGAGTTAGGGGGTAATTTTTCAATTAGTTTCTCGATGCGGGCCTTAGTTTAGGAGATATAGTGCTTTTTTGGCAATTTCTGCAACGCCTTCGTATTCGTAGTTGTCAAAGCTGACAGGGGTGTTGTAGAGTTAGGGGGTCATTTTTCAATTAGTTTTTCGATGCGGGCCTTAGTTTAGGAGATACAGTGCTTTTTTGGCAATTTCTGCAACGCCTTCGTATTCGTAGTTGTCATAGCTGATAGGGGTGTTGTAGAGTTAGGGGGTCATTTTTCAATTAGTTTTTCGATGCGGGCCTTAGTTTAGGAGATACAGTGCTTTTTTGGCAATTTCTGCAACGCCTTCGTATTCGTAGTTGTCATAGCTGATAGGGGTGTTGTAGAGTTAGGGGGTAATTTTTCAATTAGTTTCTCGATGCGGGCCTTAGTTTAGGAGATATAGTGCTTTTTTGGCAATTTCTGCAACGCCTTCGTATTCGTAGTTGTCAAAGCTGACAGGGGTGTTGTAGAGTTAGGGGGTCATTTTTCAATTAGTTTTTCGATGCGGGCCTTAGTTTAGGAGATACAGTGCTTTTTTGGCAATTTCTGCAACGCCTTCGTATTCGTAGTTGTCATAGCTGATAGGGGTGTTGTGGAGTTAGGGGGTAATTTTTCAATTAGTTTCTCGATGCGGGCCTTAGTTTAGGAGATATAGTGCTTTTTTGGCAATTTCTGCAACGCCTTCGTATTCGTAGTTGTCAAAGCTGACAGGGGTGTTGTAGAGTTAGGGGGTCATTTTTCAATTAGTTTTTCGATGCGGGCCTTAGTTTAGGAGATACAGTGCTTTTTTGGCAATTTCTGCAACGCCTTCGTATTCGTAGTTGTCATAGCTGATAGGGGTGTTGTAGAGTTAGGGGGTAATTTTTCAATTAGTTTCTCGATGCGGGCCTTAGTTTAGGAGATACAGTGCTTTTTTGGCAATTTCTGCAACGCCTTCGTATTCGTAGTTGTCATAGCTGATAGGGGTGTTGTAGAGTTAGGGGGTAATTTTTCAATTAGTTTCTCGATGCGGGCCTTAGTTTAGGAGATATAGTGCTTTTTTGGCAATTTCTGCAACGCCTTCGTATTCGTAGTTGTCAAAGCTGACAGGGGTGTTGTAGAGTTAGGGGGTCATTTTTCAATTAGTTTTTCGATGCGGGCCTTAGTTTAGGAGATATAGTGCTTTTTTGGCAATTTCTGCAACGCCTTCGTATTCGTAGTTGTCAAAGCTGACAGGGGTGTTGTAGAGTTAGGGGGTCATTTTTCAATTAGTTTTTCGATGCGGGCCTTAGTTTAGGAGATACAGTGCTTTTTTGGCAATTTCTGCAACGCCTTCGTATTCGTAGTTGTCATAGCTGATAGGGGTGTTGTGGAGTTAGGGGGTAATTTTTCAATTAGTTTCTCGATGCGGGCCTTAGTTTAGGAGATATAGTGCTTTTTTGGCAATTTCTGCAACGCCTTCGTATTCGTAGTTGTCAAAGCTGACAGGGGTGTTGTAGAGTTAGGGGGTCATTTTTCAATTAGTTTTTCGATGCGGGCCTTAGTTTAGGAGATACAGTGCTTTTTTGGCAATTTCTGCAACGCCTTCGTATTCGTAGTTGTCATAGCTGATAGGGGTGTTGTAGAGTTAGGGGGTAATTTTTCAATTAGTTTCTCGATGCGGGCCTTAGTTTAGGAGATATAGTGCTTTTTTGGCAATTTCTGCAACGCCTTCGTATTCGTAGTTGTCAAAGCTGACAGGGGTGTTGTAGAGTTAGGGGGTAATTTTTCAATTAGTTTTTCGATGCGGGCCTTAGTTTAGGAGATACAGTGCTTTTTTGGCAATTTCTGCAACGCCTTCGTATTCGTAGTTGTCATAGCTGATAGGGGTGTTGTAGAGTTAGGGGGTAATTTTTCAATTAGTTTCTCGATGCGGGCCTTAGTTTAGGAGATATAGTGCTTTTTTGGCAATTTCTGCAACGCCTTCGTATTCGTAGTTGTCAAAGCTGACAGGGGTGTTGTAGAGTTAGGGGGTCATTTTTCAATTAGTTTTTCGATGCGGGCCTTAGTTTAGGAGATACAGTGCTTTTTTGGCAATTTCTGCAACGCCTTCGTATTCGTAGTTGTCATAGCTGATAGGGGTGTTGTAGAGTTAGGGGGTAATTTTTCAATTAGTTTCTCGATGCGGGCCTTAGTTTAGGAGATATAGTGCTTTTTTGGCAATTTCTGCAACGCCTTCGTATTCGTAGTTGTCAAAGCTGACAGGGGTGTTGTAGAGTTAGGGGGTCATTTTTCAATTAGTTTTTCGATGCGGGCCTTAGTTTAGGAGATACAGTGCTTTTTTGGCAATTTCTGCAACGCCTTCGTATTCGTAGTTGTCATAGCTGATAGGGGTGTTGTAGAGTTAGGGGGTAATTTTTCAATTAGTTTCTCGATGCGGGCCTTAGTTTAGGAGATATAGTGCTTTTTTGGCAATTTCTGCAACGCCTTCGTATTCGTAGTTGTCAAAGCTGACAGGGGTGTTGTAGAGTTAGGGGGTCATTTTTCAATTAGTTTTTCGATGCGGGCCTTAGTTTAGGAGATACAGTGCTTTTTTTGGCAATTTCTGCAACGCCTTCGTATTCGTAGTTGTCATAGCTGATAGGGGTGTTGTATAGTTAGGGGGTCATTTTTCAATTAGTTTTTCGATGCGGGCCTTAGTTTAGGAGATACAGTGCTTTTTTGGCAATTTCTGCAACGCCTTCGTATTCGTAGTTGTCAAAGCTGACAGGGGTGTTGTAGAGTTAGGGGGTTATTTTTCAATTAGTTTTTCGATGCGGGCCTTAGTTTAGGAGATACAGTGCTTTTTTGGCAATTTCTGCAACGCCTTCGTATTCGTAGTTGTCATAGCTGATAGGGGTGTTGTAGAGTTAGGGGGTCATTTTTCAATTAGTTTTTCGATGCGGGCCTTAGTTTAGGAGATACAGTGCTTTTTTGGCAATTTCTGCAACGCCTTCGTATTCGTAGTTGTCATAGCTGATAGGGGTGTTGTAGAGTTAGGGGGTAATTTTTCAATTAGTTTCTCGATGCGGGCATTAGTTTAGGAGATATAGTGCTTTTTTGGCAATTTCTGCAACGCCTTCGTATTCGTAGTTGTCAAAGCTGACAGGGGTGTTGTAGAGTTAGTGGGTCATTTTTCAATTAGTTTTTCGATGCGGGCCTTAGTTTAGGAGATACAGTGCTTTTTTGGCAATTTCTGCAACGCCTTCGTATTCGTAGTTGTCATAGCTGATAGGGGTGTTGTTGAGTTAGGGGGTCATTTTTCAATTAGTTTTTCGATGCGGGCCTTAGTTTAGGAGATACAGTGCTTTTTTGGCAATTTCTGCAACGCCTTCGTATTCGTAGTTGTCATAGCTGATAGGGGTGTTGTAGAGTTAGGGGGTCATTTTTCAATTAGTTTTTCGATGCGGGCCTTAGTTTAGGAGATACAGTGCTTTTTTGGCAATTTCTGCAACGCCTTCGTATTCGTAGTTGTCATAGCTGATAGGGGTGTTGTAGAGTTAGGGGGTAATTTTTCAATTAGTTTCTCGATGCGGGCCTTAGTTTAGGAGATATAGTGCTTTTTTGGCAATTTCTGCAACGCCTTCGTATTCGTAGTTGTCAAAGCTGACAGGGGTGTTGTAGAGTTAGGGGGTCATTTTTCAATTAGTTTTTCGATGCGGGCCTTAGTTTAGGAGATACAGTGCTTTTTTGGCAATTTCTGCAACGCCTTCGTATTCGTAGTTGTCAAAGCTGACAGGGGTGTTGTAGAGTTAGGGGGTCATTTTTCAATTAGTTTTTCGATGCGGGCCTTAGTTTAGGAGATACAGTGCTTTTTTGGCAATTTCTGCAACGCCTTCGTATTCGTAGTTGTCATAGCTGACAGGGGTGTTGTAGAGTTAGGGGGTAATTTTTCAATTAGTTTTTCGATGCGGGCCTTAGTTTAGGAGATACAGTGCTTTTTTGTAATAGCTGACAGGGGTGTTGTAGAGTTAGGGGGTCATTTTTCAATTAGTTTTTTGATGCGGGCCTTAGTTTAGGAGATACAGTGCTTTTTTGGCAATTTCTGCAACGCCTTCGTATTCGTAGTTGTCATAGCTGATAGGGGTGTTGTAGAGTTAGGGGGTAAAACACGACACACACGACACACACGACACACACGACACACACGACACACACGACACACACGACACACACGACACACACGACACACACGACACACACACCACACACGACACACCACACACGACACACCACACACGACACACACACGACACACCACACACGACACACACACGACACACACACGACACACACACGACACACACACGACACACACACGACACACACACGACACACACACGACACACACACGACACACACACGACACACACACGACACACACGACACACACACGACACACACACGACACACACACGACACACACACGACACACACACGACACACACACGACACACACACGACACACACACGACACACGACACATATAGTGCTTTTTTGGCAATTTCTGCAACGCCTTCGTATTCGTAGTTGTCAAAGCTGACAGGGGTGTTGTAGAGTTAGGGGGTCATTTTTCAATTAGTTTTTCGATGCGGGCCTTAGTTTAGGAGATACAGTGCTTTTTTGGCAATTTCTGCAACGCCTTCGTATTCGTAGTTGTCATAGCTGACAGGGGTGTTGTAGAGTTAGGGGGTAATTTTTCAATTAGTTTTTCGATGCGGGCCTTAGTTTAGGAGATACAGTGCTTTTTTGTCATAGCTGACAGGGGTGTTGTAGAGTTAGGGGGTCATTTTTCAATTAGTTTTTTGATGCGGGCCTTAGTTTAGGAGATACAGTGCTTTTTTGGCAATTTCTGCAACGCCTTCGTATTCGTAGTTGTCATAGCTGATAGGGGTGTTGTAGAGTTAGGGGGTAAAACACGACACACACGACACACACGACACACACGACACACACGACACACACGACACACACGACACACACGACACACACGACACACACGACACACACACCACACACGACACACCACACACGACACACCACACACGACACACACACGACACACCACACACGACACACACACGACACACACACGACACACACACGACACACACACGACACACACACGACACACACACGACACACACACGACACACACACGACACACACACGACACACACACGACACACACGACACACACACGACACACACACGACACACACACGACACACACACGACACACACACGACACACACACGACACACACACGACACACACACGACACACGACACATATAGTGCTTTTTTGGCAATTTCTGCAACGCCTTCGTATTCGTAGTTGTCAAAGCTGACAGGGGTGTTGTAGAGTTAGGGGGTCATTTTTCAATTAGTTTTTCGATGCGGGCCTTAGTTTAGGAGATACAGTGCTTTTTTGGCAATTTCTGCAACGCCTTCGTATTCGTAGTTGTCATAGCTGATAGGGGTGTTGTAGAGTTAGGGGGTCATTTTTCAATTAGTTTTTCGATGCGGGCCTTAGTTTAGGAGATACAGTGCTTTTTTGGCAATTTCTGCAACGCCTTCGTATTCGTAGTTGTCAAAGCTGACAGGGGTGTTGTAGAGTTAGGGGGTCATTTTTCAATTAGTTTTTCGATGCGGGCCTTAGTTTAGGAGATACAGTGCTTTTTTGGCAATTTCTGCAACGCCTTCGTATTCGTAGTTGTCATAGCTGATAGGGGTGTTGTAGAGTTAGGGGGTAATTTTTCAATTAGTTTCTCGATGCGGGCCTTAGTTTAGGAGATATAGTGCTTTTTTGGCAATTTCTGCAACGCCTTCGTATTCGTAGTTGTCAAAGCTGACAGGGGTGTTGTAGAGTTAGGGGGTCATTTTTCAATTAGTTTTTCGATGCGGGCCTTAGTTTAGGAGATACAGTGCTTTTTTGGCAATTTCTGCAACGCCTTCGTATTCGTAGTTGTCATAGCTGATAGGGGTGTTGTAGAGTTAGGGGGTCATTTTTCAATTAGTTTTTCGATGCGGGCCTTAGTTTAGGAGATACAGTGCTTTTTTGGCAATTTCTGCAACGCCTTCGTATTCGTAGTTGTCATAGCTGATAGGGGTGTTGTAGAGTTAGGGGGTAATTTTTCAATTAGTTTCTCGATGCGGGCATTAGTTTAGGAGATATAGTGCTTTTTTGGCAATTTCTGCAACGCCTTCGTATTCGTAGTTGTCAAAGCTGACAGGGGTGTTGTAGAGTTAGTGGGTCATTTTTCAATTAGTTTTTCGATGCGGGCCTTAGTTTAGGAGATACAGTGCTTTTTTGGCAATTTCTGCAACGCCTTCGTATTCGTAGTTGTCATAGCTGATAGGGGTGTTGTAGAGTTAGGGGGTAAAACACGACACACACGACACACACGACACACACGACACACACGACACACACGACACACACGACACACACGACACACACGACACACACGACACACACGACACACACACCACACACGACACACCACACACGACACACCACACACGACACACACACGACACACCACACACGACACACACACGACACACACACGACACACACACGACACACACACGACACACACACGACACACACACGACACACACACGACACACACGACACACACACGACACACACACGACACACACACGACACACACACGACACACACACGACACACGACACATATAGTGCTTTTTTGGCAATTTCTGCAACGCCTTCGTATTCGTAGTTGTCAAAGCTGACAGGGGTGTTGTAGAGTTAGGGGGTCATTTTTCAATTAGTTTTTCGATGCGGGCCTTAGTTTAGGAGATACAGTGCTTTTTTGGCAATTTCTGCAACGCCTTCGTATTCGTAGTTGTCATAGCTGATAGGGGTGTTGTAGAGTTAGGGGGTCATTTTTCAATTAGTTTTTCGATGCGGGCCTTAGTTTAGGAGATACAGTGCTTTTTTGGCAATTTCTGCAACGCCTTCGTATTCGTAGTTGTCAAAGCTGACAGGGGTGTTGTAGAGTTAGGGGGTCATTTTTCAATTAGTTTTTCGATGCGGGCCTTAGTTTAGGAGATACAGTGCTTTTTTGGCAATTTCTGCAACGCCTTCGTATTCGTAGTTGTCATAGCTGATAGGGGTGTTGTAGAGTTAGGGGGTAAAACACGACACACACGACACACACGACACACACGACACACACGACACACACGACACACACGACACACACGACACACACGACACACACGACACACACGACACACACACCACACACGACACACCACACACGACACACCACACACGACACACACACGACACACCACACACGACACACGCACGACACACACACGACACACACACGACACACACACGACACACACACGACACACACACGACACACACACGACACACACACGACACACACACGACACACACACGACACACACGACACACACACACGACACACACACGACACACACACGACACACACACGACACACACACGACACACACACGACACACACACGACACACGACACATATAGTGCTTTTTTGGCAATTTCTGCAACGCCTTCGTATTCGTAGTTGTCAAAGCTGACAGGGGTGTTGTAGAGTTAGTGGGTCATTTTTCAATTAGTTTTTCGATGCGGGCCTTAGTTTAGGAGATACAGTGCTTTTTTGGCAATTTCTGCAACGCCTTCGTATTCGTAGTTGTCATAGCTGATAGGGGTGTTGTAGAGTTAGGGGGTAAAACACGACACACACGACACACACGACACACACGACACACACGACACACACGACACACACGACACACACGACACACACGACACACACGACACACACGACACACACACCACACACGACACACCACACACGACACACCACACACGACACACACACGACACACCACACACGACACACACACGACACACACACGACACACACACGACACACACACGACACACACACGACACACACACGACACACACACGACACACACACGACACACACACGACACACACGACACACACACGACACACACACGACACACACACGACACACACACGACACACACACGACACACGACACATATAGTGCTTTTTTGGCAATTTCTGCAACGCCTTCGTATTCGTAGTTGTCAAAGCTGACAGGGGTGTTGTAGAGTTAGGGGGTCATTTTTCAATTAGTTTTTCGATGCGGGCCTTAGTTTAGGAGATACAGTGCTTTTTTGGCAATTTCTGCAACGCCTTCGTATTCGTAGTTGTCATAGCTGATAGGGGTGTTGTAGAGTTAGGGGGTCATTTTTCAATTAGTTTTTCGATGCGGGCCTTAGTTTAGGAGATACAGTGCTTTTTTGGCAATTTCTGCAACGCCTTCGTATTCGTAGTTGTCATAGCTGATAGGGGTGTTGTAGAGTTAGGGGGTAATTTTTCAATTAGTTTCTCGATGCGGGCATTAGTTTAGGAGATACAGTGCTTTTTTGGCAATTTCTGCAACGCCTTCGTATTCGTAGTTGTCATAGCTGATAGGGGTGTTGTAGAGTTAGGGGGTAAAACACGACACACACGACACACACGACACACACGACACACACGACACACACGACACACACGACACACACACCACACACGACACACCACACACGACACACCACACACGACACACACACGACACACCACACACGACACACACACGACACACACACGACACACACACGACACACACACGACACACACACGACACACACACGACACACACACGACACACACACGACACACACGACACACACACGACACACACACGACAAACACACGACACACACACGACACACACACGACACACGACACATATAGTGCTTTTTTGGCAATTTCTGCAACGCCTTCGTATTCGTAGTTGTCATAGCTGATAGGGGTGTTGTAGAGTTAGGGGGTCATTTTTCAATTAGTTTTTCGATGCGGGCCTTAGTTTAGGAGATACAGTGCTTTTTTGGCAATTTCTGCAACGCCTTCGTATTCGTAGTTGTCAAAGCTGACAGGGGTGTTGTAGAGTTAGGGGGTCATTTTTCAATTAGTTTTTCGATGCGGGCCTTAGTTTAGGAGATACAGTGCTTTTTTGGCAATTTCTGCAACGCCTTCGTATTCGTAGTTGTCAAAGCTGACAGGGGTGTTGTAGAGTTAGGGGGTCATTTTTCAATTAGTTTTTCGATGCGGGCCTTAGTTTAGGAGATACAGTGCTTTTTTGGCAATTTCTGCAACGCCTTCGTATTCGTAGTTGTCATAGCTGATAGGGGTGTTGTAGAGTTAGGGGGTAATTTTTCAATTAGTTTCTCGATGCGGGCATTAGTTTAGGAGATACAGTGCTTTTTTGGCAATTTCTGCAACGCCTTCGTATTCGTAGTTGTCATAGCTGATAGGGGTGTTGTAGAGTTAGGGGGTAAAACACGACACACACGACACACACGACACACACGACACACACGACACACACGACACACACGACACACACACCACACACGACACACCACACACGACACACCACACACGACACACACACGACACACCACACACGACACACACACGACACACACACGACACACACACGACACACACACGACACACACACGACACACACACGACACACACACGACACACACACGACACACACGACACACACACGACACACACACGACAAACACACGACACACACACGACACACACACGACACACGACACATATAGTGCTTTTTTGGCAATTTCTGCAACGCCTTCGTATTCGTAGTTGTCATAGCTGATAGGGGTGTTGTAGAGTTAGGGGGTCATTTTTCAATTAGTTTTTCGATGCGGGCCTTAGTTTAGGAGATACAGTGCTTTTTTGGCAATTTCTGCAACGCCTTCGTATTCGTAGTTGTCAAAGCTGACAGGGGTGTTGTAGAGTTAGGGGGTCATTTTTCAATTAGTTTTTCGATGCGGGCCTTAGTTTAGGAGATACAGTGCTTTTTTGGCAATTTCTGCAACGCCTTCGTATTCGTAGTTGTCAAAGCTGACAGGGGTGTTGTAGAGTTAGGGGGTCATTTTTCAATTAGTTTTTCGATGCGGGCCTTAGTTTAGGAGATACAGTGCTTTTTTGGCAATTTCTGCAACGCCTTCGTATTCGTAGTTGTCATAGCTGATAGGGGTGTTGTAGACTTAGGGGGTAATTTTTCAATTAGTTTCTCGATGCGGGCCTTAGTTTAGGAGATATAGTGCTTTTTTGGCAATTTCTGCAACGCCTTCGTATTCGTAGTTGTCAAAGCTGACAGGGGTGTTGTAGAGTTAGGGGGTCATTTTTCAATTAGTTTTTCGATGCGGGCCTTAGTTTAGGAGATACAGTGCTTTTTTGGCAATTTCTGCAACGCCTTCGTATTCGTAGTTGTCATAGCTGATAGGGGTGTTGTAGAGTTAGGGGGTCATTTTTCAATTAGTTTTTCGATGCGGGCCTTAGTTTAGGAGATACAGTGCTTTTTTGGCAATTTCTGCAACGCCTTCGTATTCGTAGTTGTCAAAGCTGATAGGGGTGTTGTAGAGTTAGGGGGTCATTTTTCAATTAGTTTTTCGATGCGGGCCTTAGTTTAGGAGATACAGTGCTTTTTTGGCAATTTCTGCAACGCCTTCGTATTCGTAGTTGTCAAAGCTGACAGGGGTGTTGTAGAGTTAGGGGGTCATTTTTCAATTAGTTTTTCGATGCGGGCCTTAGTTTAGGAGATACAGTGCTTTTTTGGCAATTTCTGCAACGCCTTCGTATTCGTAGTTGTCAAAGCTGACAGGGGTGCTGTAGAGTTAGGGGGTAATTTTTCAATTAGTTTCTCGATGCGGGCCTTAGTTTAGGAGATACAGTGCTTTTTTGGCAATTTCTGCAACGCCTTCGTATTCGTAGTTGTCATAGCTGATAGGGGTGTTGTAGAGTTAGGGGGTCATTTTTCAATTAGTTTTTCGATGCGGGCCTTAGTTTAGGAGATACAGTGCTTTTTTGGCAATTTCTGCAACGCCTTCGTATTCGTAGTTGTCAAAGCTGACAGGGGTGTTGTAGAGTTAGGGGGTCATTTTTCAATTAGTATTTCGATGCGGGCCTTAGTTTAGGAGATACAGTGCTTTTTTGGCAATTTCTGCAACGCCTTCGTATTCGTAGTTGTCATAGCTGATAGGGGTGTTGTAGAGTTAGGGGGTCATTTTTCAATTAGTTTTTCGATGCGGGCCTTAGTTTAGGAGATACAGTGCTTTTTTGGCAATTTCTGCAACGCCTTCGTATTCGTAGTTGTCATAGCTGATAGCTGTGTTGTAGAGGTAGGGGGTCATTTTTCAATTAGTTTTTCGATGCGGGCCTTAGTTTAGGAGATACAGTGCTTTTTTGGCAATTTCTGCAACGCCTTCGTATTCGTAGTTGTCAAAGCTGACAGGGGTGTTGTAGAGTTAGGGGGTCATTTTTCAATTAGTTTTTCGATGCGGGCCTTAGTTTAGGAGATACAGTGCTTTTTTGGCAATTTCTGCAACGCCTTCGTATTCGTAGTTGTCAAAGCTGACAGGGGTGTTGTAGAGTTAGGGGGTCATTTTTCAATTAGTTTTTCGATGCGGGCCTTAGTTTAGGAGATACAGTGCTTTTTTGGCAATTTCTGCAACGCCTTCGTATTCGTAGTTGTCATAGCTGATAGGGGTGTTGTAGAGTTAGGGGGTCATTTTTCAATTAGTTTTTCGATGCGGGCCTTAGTTTAGGAGATACAGTGCTTTTTTGGCAATTTCTGCAACGCCTTCGTATTCGTAGTTGTCATAGCTGACAGGGGTGTTGTAGAGTTAGGGGGTAATTTTTCAATTAGTTTCTCGATGCGGGCCTTAGTTTAGGAGATATAGTGCTTTTTTGGCAATTTCTGCAACGCCTTCGTATTCGTAGTTGTCAAAGCTGACAGGGGTGTTGTAGAGTTAGGGGGTCATTTTTCAATTAGTTTTTCGATGCGGGCCTTAGTTTAGGAGATACAGTGCTTTTTTGGCAATTTCTGCAACGCCTTCGTATTCGTAGTTGTCAAAGCTGACAGGGGTGTTGTAGAGTTAGGGGGTCATTTTTCAATTAGTTTTTCGATGCGGGCCTTAGTTTAGGAGATACAGTGCTTTTTTGGCAATTTCTGCAACGCCTTCGTATTCGTAGTTGTCATAGCTGATAGGGGTGTTGTGGAGTTAGGGGGTAATTTTTCAATTAGTTTCTCGATGCGGGCCTTAGTTTAGGAGATATAGTGCTTTTTTGGCAATTTCTGCAACGCCTTCGTATTCGTAGTTGTCAAAGCTGACAGGGGTGTTGTAGAGTTAGGGGGTCATTTTTCAATTAGTTTTTCGATGCGGGCCTTAGTTTAGGAGATACAGTGCTTTTTTGGCAATTTCTGCAACGCCTTCGTATTCGTAGTTGTCATAGCTGATAGGGGTGTTGTAGAGTTAGGGGGTAATTTTTCAATTAGTTTCTCGATGCGGGCCTTAGTTTAGGAGATATAGTGCTTTTTTGGCAATTTCTGCAACGCCTTCGTATTCGTAGTTGTCAAAGCTGACAGGGGTGTTGTAGAGTTAGGGGGTAATTTTTCAATTAGTTTTTCGATGCGGGCCTTAGTTTAGGAGATACAGTGCTTTTTTGGCAATTTCTGCAACGCCTTCGTATTCGTAGTTGTCATAGCTGATAGGGGTGTTGTAGAGTTAGGGGGTAATTTTTCAATTAGTTTCTCGATGCGGGCCTTAGTTTAGGAGATATAGTGCTTTTTTGGCAATTTCTGCAACGCCTTCGTATTCGTAGTTGTCAAAGCTGACAGGGGTGTTGTAGAGTTAGGGGGTCATTTTTCAATTAGTTTTTCGATGCGGGCCTTAGTTTAGGAGATACAGTGCTTTTTTGGCAATTTCTGCAACGCCTTCGTATTCGTAGTTGTCATAGCTGATAGGGGTGTTGTAGAGTTAGGGGGTAATTTTTCAATTAGTTTCTCGATGCGGGCCTTAGTTTAGGAGATATAGTGCTTTTTTGGCAATTTCTGCAACGCCTTCGTATTCGTAGTTGTCAAAGCTGACAGGGGTGTTGTAGAGTTAGGGGGTCATTTTTCAATTAGTTTTTCGATGCGGGCCTTAGTTTAGGAGATACAGTGCTTTTTTGGCAATTTCTGCAACGCCTTCGTATTCGTAGTTGTCATAGCTGATAGGGGTGTTGTAGAGTTAGGGGGTAATTTTTCAATTAGTTTCTCGATGCGGGCCTTAGTTTAGGAGATATAGTGCTTTTTTGGCAATTTCTGCAACGCCTTCGTATTCGTAGTTGTCAAAGCTGACAGGGGTGTTGTAGAGTTAGGGGGTCATTTTTCAATTAGTTTTTCGATGCGGGCCTTAGTTTAGGAGATACAGTGCTTTTTTTGGCAATTTCTGCAACGCCTTCGTATTCGTAGTTGTCATAGCTGATAGGGGTGTTGTATAGTTAGGGGGTCATTTTTCAATTAGTTTTTCGATGCGGGCCTTAGTTTAGGAGATACAGTGCTTTTTTGGCAATTTCTGCAACGCCTTCGTATTCGTAGTTGTCAAAGCTGACAGGGGTGTTGTAGAGTTAGGGGGTTATTTTTCAATTAGTTTTTCGATGCGGGCCTTAGTTTAGGAGATACAGTGCTTTTTTGGCAATTTCTGCAACGCCTTCGTATTCGTAGTTGTCATAGCTGATAGGGGTGTTGTAGAGTTAGGGGGTCATTTTTCAATTAGTTTTTCGATGCGGGCCTTAGTTTAGGAGATACAGTGCTTTTTTGGCAATTTCTGCAACGCCTTCGTATTCGTAGTTGTCATAGCTGATAGGGGTGTTGTAGAGTTAGGGGGTAATTTTTCAATTAGTTTCTCGATGCGGGCATTAGTTTAGGAGATATAGTGCTTTTTTGGCAATTTCTGCAACGCCTTCGTATTCGTAGTTGTCAAAGCTGACAGGGGTGTTGTAGAGTTAGTGGGTCATTTTTCAATTAGTTTTTCGATGCGGGCCTTAGTTTAGGAGATACAGTGCTTTTTTGGCAATTTCTGCAACGCCTTCGTATTCGTAGTTGTCATAGCTGATAGGGGTGTTGTTGAGTTAGGGGGTCATTTTTCAATTAGTTTTTCGATGCGGGCCTTAGTTTAGGAGATACAGTGCTTTTTTGGCAATTTCTGCAACGCCTTCGTATTCGTAGTTGTCATAGCTGATAGGGGTGTTGTAGAGTTAGGGGGTCATTTTTCAATTAGTTTTTCGATGCGGGCCTTAGTTTAGGAGATACAGTGCTTTTTTGGCAATTTCTGCAACGCCTTCGTATTCGTAGTTGTCATAGCTGATAGGGGTGTTGTAGAGTTAGGGGGTAATTTTTCAATTAGTTTCTCGATGCGGGCCTTAGTTTAGGAGATATAGTGCTTTTTTGGCAATTTCTGCAACGCCTTCGTATTCGTAGTTGTCAAAGCTGACAGGGGTGTTGTAGAGTTAGGGGGTCATTTTTCAATTAGTTTTTCGATGCGGGCCTTAGTTTAGGAGATACAGTGCTTTTTTGGCAATTTCTGCAACGCCTTCGTATTCGTAGTTGTCAAAGCTGACAGGGGTGTTGTAGAGTTAGGGGGTCATTTTTCAATTAGTTTTTCGATGCGGGCCTTAGTTTAGGAGATACAGTGCTTTTTTGGCAATTTCTGCAACGCCTTCGTATTCGTAGTTGTCATAGCTGACAGGGGTGTTGTAGAGTTAGGGGGTAATTTTTCAATTAGTTTTTCGATGCGGGCCTTAGTTTAGGAGATACAGTGCTTTTTTGTAATAGCTGACAGGGGTGTTGTAGAGTTAGGGGGTCATTTTTCAATTAGTTTTTTGATGCGGGCCTTAGTTTAGGAGATACAGTGCTTTTTTGGCAATTTCTGCAACGCCTTCGTATTCGTAGTTGTCATAGCTGATAGGGGTGTTGTAGAGTTAGGGGGTAAAACACGACACACACGACACACACGACACACACGACACACACGACACACACGACACACACGACACACACGACACACACGACACACACGACACACACACCACACACGACACACACACGACACACCACACACGACACACACACGACACACACACGACACACACACGACACACACACGACACACACACGACACACACACGACACACACACGACACACACACGACACACACACGACACACACACGACACACACGACGACACACACACGACACACACGACACACACACGACACACACACGACACACACACGACACACACACGACACACACACGACACACACACGACACACGACACATATAGTGCTTTTTTGGCAATTTCTGCAACGCCTTCGTATTCGTAGTTGTCAAAGCTGACAGGGGTGTTGTAGAGTTAGGGGGTCATTTTTCAATTAGTTTTTCGATGCGGGCCTTAGTTTAGGAGATACAGTGCTTTTTTGGCAATTTCTGCAACGCCTTCGTATTCGTAGTTGTCATAGCTGACAGGGGTGTTGTAGAGTTAGGGGGTAATTTTTCAATTAGTTTTTCGATGCGGGCCTTAGTTTAGGAGATACAGTGCTTTTTTGTCATAGCTGACAGGGGTGTTGTAGAGTTAGGGGGTCATTTTTCAATTAGTTTTTTGATGCGGGCCTTAGTTTAGGAGATACAGTGCTTTTTTGGCAATTTCTGCAACGCCTTCGTATTCGTAGTTGTCATAGCTGATAGGGGTGTTGTAGAGTTAGGGGGTAAAACACGACACACACGACACACACGACACACACGACACACACGACACACACGACACACACGACACACACGACACACACGACACACACGACACACACACCACACACGACACACCACACACGACACACCACACACGACACACACACGACACACCACACACGACACACACACGACACACACACGACACACACACGACACACACACGACACACACACGACACACACACGACACACACACGACACACACACGACACACACACGACACACACACGACACACACGACACACACACGACACACACACGACACACACACGACACACACACGACACACACACGACACACACACGACACACACACGACACACACACGACACACGACACATATAGTGCTTTTTTGGCAATTTCTGCAACGCCTTCGTATTCGTAGTTGTCAAAGCTGACAGGGGTGTTGTAGAGTTAGGGGGTCATTTTTCAATTAGTTTTTCGATGCGGGCCTTAGTTTAGGAGATACAGTGCTTTTTTGGCAATTTCTGCAACGCCTTCGTATTCGTAGTTGTCATAGCTGATAGGGGTGTTGTAGAGTTAGGGGGTCATTTTTCAATTA
Source organism: Aphodius sticticus (assembly GCA_963966075.1). Taxonomy (NCBI): domain Eukaryota; kingdom Metazoa; phylum Arthropoda; class Insecta; order Coleoptera; family Scarabaeidae; genus Aphodius; species Aphodius sticticus. Next base: position 42,964 of record OZ014506.1, on the reverse strand, counting down.
GTTTTTCGATGCGGGCCTTAGTTTAGGAGATACAGTGCTTTTTTGGCAATTTCTGCAACGCCTTCGTATTCGTAGTTGTCAAAGCTGACAGGGGTGTTGTAGAGTTAGGGGGTCATTTTTCAATTAGTTTTTCGATGCGGGCCTTAGTTTAGGAGATACAGTGCTTTTTTGGCAATTTCTGCAACGCCTTCGTATTCGTAGTTGTCATAGCTGATAGGGGTGTTGTAGAGTTAGGGGGTAATTTTTCAATTAGTTTCTCGATGCGGGCCTTAGTTTAGGAGATATAGTGCTTTTTTGGCAATTTCTGCAACGCCTTCGTATTCGTAGTTGTCAAAGCTGACAGGGGTGTTGTAGAGTTAGGGGGTCATTTTTCAATTAGTTTTTCGATGCGGGCCTTAGTTTAGGAGATACAGTGCTTTTTTGGCAATTTCTGCAACGCCTTCGTATTCGTAGTTGTCATAGCTGATAGGGGTGTTGTAGAGTTAGGGGGTCATTTTTCAATTAGTTTTTCGATGCGGGCCTTAGTTTAGGAGATACAGTGCTTTTTTGGCAATTTCTGCAACGCCTTCGTATTCGTAGTTGTCATAGCTGATAGGGGTGTTGTAGAGTTAGGGGGTAATTTTTCAATTAGTTTCTCGATGCGGGCATTAGTTTAGGAGATATAGTGCTTTTTTGGCAATTTCTGCAACGCCTTCGTATTCGTAGTTGTCAAAGCTGACAGGGGTGTTGTAGAGTTAGTGGGTCATTTTTCAATTAGTTTTTCGATGCGGGCCTTAGTTTAGGAGATACAGTGCTTTTTTGGCAATTTCTGCAACGCCTTCGTATTCGTAGTTGTCATAGCTGATAGGGGTGTTGTAGAGTTAGGGGGTAAAACACGACACACACGACACACACGACACACACGACACACACGACACACACGACACACACGACACACACGACACACACGACACACACGACACACACGACACACACACCACACACGACACACCACACACGACACACCACACACGACACACACACGACACACCACACACGACACACACACGACACACACACGACACACACACGACACACACACGACACACACACGACACACACACGACACACACACGACACACACGACACACACACGACACACACACGACACACACACGACACACACACGACACACACACGACACACGACACATATAGTGCTTTTTTGGCAATTTCTGCAACGCCTTCGTATTCGTAGTTGTCAAAGCTGACAGGGGTGTTGTAGAGTTAGGGGGTCATTTTTCAATTAGTTTTTCGATGCGGGCCTTAGTTTAGGAGATACAGTGCTTTTTTGGCAATTTCTGCAACGCCTTCGTATTCGTAGTTGTCATAGCTGATAGGGGTGTTGTAGAGTTAGGGGGTCATTTTTCAATTAGTTTTTCGATGCGGGCCTTAGTTTAGGAGATACAGTGCTTTTTTGGCAATTTCTGCAACGCCTTCGTATTCGTAGTTGTCAAAGCTGACAGGGGTGTTGTAGAGTTAGGGGGTCATTTTTCAATTAGTTTTTCGATGCGGGCCTTAGTTTAGGAGATACAGTGCTTTTTTGGCAATTTCTGCAACGCCTTCGTATTCGTAGTTGTCATAGCTGATAGGGGTGTTGTAGAGTTAGGGGGTAAAACACGACACACACGACACACACGACACACACGACACACACGACACACACGACACACACGACACACACGACACACACGACACACACGACACACACGACACACACACCACACACGACACACCACACACGACACACCACACACGACACACACACGACACACCACACACGACACACGCACGACACACACACGACACACACACGACACACACACGACACACACACGACACACACACGACACACACACGACACACACACGACACACACACGACACACACACGACACACACGACACACACACACGACACACACACGACACACACACGACACACACACGACACACACACGACACACACACGACACACACACGACACACGACACATATAGTGCTTTTTTGGCAATTTCTGCAACGCCTTCGTATTCGTAGTTGTCAAAGCTGACAGGGGTGTTGTAGAGTTAGTGGGTCATTTTTCAATTAGTTTTTCGATGCGGGCCTTAGTTTAGGAGATACAGTGCTTTTTTGGCAATTTCTGCAACGCCTTCGTATTCGTAGTTGTCATAGCTGATAGGGGTGTTGTAGAGTTAGGGGGTAAAACACGACACACACGACACACACGACACACACGACACACACGACACACACGACACACACGACACACACGACACACACGACACACACGACACACACGACACACACACCACACACGACACACCACACACGACACACCACACACGACACACACACGACACACCACACACGACACACACACGACACACACACGACACACACACGACACACACACGACACACACACGACACACACACGACACACACACGACACACACACGACACACACACGACACACACGACACACACACGACACACACACGACACACACACGACACACACACGACACACACACGACACACGACACATATAGTGCTTTTTTGGCAATTTCTGCAACGCCTTCGTATTCGTAGTTGTCAAAGCTGACAGGGGTGTTGTAGAGTTAGGGGGTCATTTTTCAATTAGTTTTTCGATGCGGGCCTTAGTTTAGGAGATACAGTGCTTTTTTGGCAATTTCTGCAACGCCTTCGTATTCGTAGTTGTCATAGCTGATAGGGGTGTTGTAGAGTTAGGGGGTCATTTTTCAATTAGTTTTTCGATGCGGGCCTTAGTTTAGGAGATACAGTGCTTTTTTGGCAATTTCTGCAACGCCTTCGTATTCGTAGTTGTCATAGCTGATAGGGGTGTTGTAGAGTTAGGGGGTAATTTTTCAATTAGTTTCTCGATGCGGGCATTAGTTTAGGAGATACAGTGCTTTTTTGGCAATTTCTGCAACGCCTTCGTATTCGTAGTTGTCATAGCTGATAGGGGTGTTGTAGAGTTAGGGGGTAAAACACGACACACACGACACACACGACACACACGACACACACGACACACACGACACACACGACACACACACCACACACGACACACCACACACGACACACCACACACGACACACACACGACACACCACACACGACACACACACGACACACACACGACACACACACGACACACACACGACACACACACGACACACACACGACACACACACGACACACACACGACACACACGACACACACACGACACACACACGACAAACACACGACACACACACGACACACACACGACACACGACACATATAGTGCTTTTTTGGCAATTTCTGCAACGCCTTCGTATTCGTAGTTGTCATAGCTGATAGGGGTGTTGTAGAGTTAGGGGGTCATTTTTCAATTAGTTTTTCGATGCGGGCCTTAGTTTAGGAGATACAGTGCTTTTTTGGCAATTTCTGCAACGCCTTCGTATTCGTAGTTGTCAAAGCTGACAGGGGTGTTGTAGAGTTAGGGGGTCATTTTTCAATTAGTTTTTCGATGCGGGCCTTAGTTTAGGAGATACAGTGCTTTTTTGGCAATTTCTGCAACGCCTTCGTATTCGTAGTTGTCAAAGCTGACAGGGGTGTTGTAGAGTTAGGGGGTCATTTTTCAATTAGTTTTTCGATGCGGGCCTTAGTTTAGGAGATACAGTGCTTTTTTGGCAATTTCTGCAACGCCTTCGTATTCGTAGTTGTCATAGCTGATAGGGGTGTTGTAGACTTAGGGGGTAATTTTTCAATTAGTTTCTCGATGCGGGCCTTAGTTTAGGAGATATAGTGCTTTTTTGGCAATTTCTGCAACGCCTTCGTATTCGTAGTTGTCAAAGCTGACAGGGGTGTTGTAGAGTTAGGGGGTCATTTTTCAATTAGTTTTTCGATGCGGGCCTTAGTTTAGGAGATACAGTGCTTTTTTGGCAATTTCTGCAACGCCTTCGTATTCGTAGTTGTCATAGCTGATAGGGGTGTTGTAGAGTTAGGGGGTCATTTTTCAATTAGTTTTTCGATGCGGGCCTTAGTTTAGGAGATACAGTGCTTTTTTGGCAATTTCTGCAACGCCTTCGTATTCGTAGTTGTCAAAGCTGATAGGGGTGTTGTAGAGTTAGGGGGTCATTTTTCAATTAGTTTTTCGATGCGGGCCTTAGTTTAGGAGATACAGTGCTTTTTTGGCAATTTCTGCAACGCCTTCGTATTCGTAGTTGTCAAAGCTGACAGGGGTGTTGTAGAGTTAGGGGGTCATTTTTCAATTAGTTTTTCGATGCGGGCCTTAGTTTAGGAGATACAGTGCTTTTTTGGCAATTTCTGCAACGCCTTCGTATTCGTAGTTGTCAAAGCTGACAGGGGTGCTGTAGAGTTAGGGGGTAATTTTTCAATTAGTTTCTCGATGCGGGCCTTAGTTTAGGAGATACAGTGCTTTTTTGGCAATTTCTGCAACGCCTTCGTATTCGTAGTTGTCATAGCTGATAGGGGTGTTGTAGAGTTAGGGGGTCATTTTTCAATTAGTTTTTCGATGCGGGCCTTAGTTTAGGAGATACAGTGCTTTTTTGGCAATTTCTGCAACGCCTTCGTATTCGTAGTTGTCAAAGCTGACAGGGGTGTTGTAGAGTTAGGGGGTCATTTTTCAATTAGTATTTCGATGCGGGCCTTAGTTTAGGAGATACAGTGCTTTTTTGGCAATTTCTGCAACGCCTTCGTATTCGTAGTTGTCATAGCTGATAGGGGTGTTGTAGAGTTAGGGGGTCATTTTTCAATTAGTTTTTCGATGCGGGCCTTAGTTTAGGAGATACAGTGCTTTTTTGGCAATTTCTGCAACGCCTTCGTATTCGTAGTTGTCATAGCTGATAGCTGTGTTGTAGAGGTAGGGGGTCATTTTTCAATTAGTTTTTCGATGCGGGCCTTAGTTTAGGAGATACAGTGCTTTTTTGGCAATTTCTGCAACGCCTTCGTATTCGTAGTTGTCAAAGCTGACAGGGGTGTTGTAGAGTTAGGGGGTCATTTTTCAATTAGTTTTTCGATGCGGGCCTTAGTTTAGGAGATACAGTGCTTTTTTGGCAATTTCTGCAACGCCTTCGTATTCGTAGTTGTCAAAGCTGACAGGGGTGTTGTAGAGTTAGGGGGTCATTTTTCAATTAGTTTTTCGATGCGGGCCTTAGTTTAGGAGATACAGTGCTTTTTTGGCAATTTCTGCAACGCCTTCGTATTCGTAGTTGTCATAGCTGATAGGGGTGTTGTAGAGTTAGGGGGTCATTTTTCAATTAGTTTTTCGATGCGGGCCTTAGTTTAGGAGATACAGTGCTTTTTTGGCAATTTCTGCAACGCCTTCGTATTCGTAGTTGTCATAGCTGACAGGGGTGTTGTAGAGTTAGGGGGTAATTTTTCAATTAGTTTCTCGATGCGGGCCTTAGTTTAGGAGATATAGTGCTTTTTTGGCAATTTCTGCAACGCCTTCGTATTCGTAGTTGTCAAAGCTGACAGGGGTGTTGTAGAGTTAGGGGGTCATTTTTCAATTAGTTTTTCGATGCGGGCCTTAGTTTAGGAGATACAGTGCTTTTTTGGCAATTTCTGCAACGCCTTCGTATTCGTAGTTGTCATAGCTGATAGGGGTGTTGTAGAGTTAGGGGGTCATTTTTCAATTAGTTTTTCGATGCGGGCCTTAGTTTAGGAGATACAGTGCTTTTTTGGCAATTTCTGCAACGTCTTCGTATTCGTAGTTGTCATAGCTGATAGGGGTGTTGTAGAGTTAGGGGGTCATTTTTCAATTAGTTTTTCGATGCGGGCCTTAGTTTAGGAGATACAGTGCTTTTTTGGCAATTTCTGCAACGCCTTCGTATTCGTAGTTGTCAAAGCTGATAGGGGTGTTGTAGAGTTAGGGGGTCATTTTTCAATTAGTTTTTCGATGCGGGCCTTAGTTTAGGAGATACAGTGCTTTTTTGGCAATTTCTGCAACGCCTTCGTATTCGTAGTTGTCATAGCTGATAGGGGTGTTGTAGAGTTAGGGGGTCATTTTTCAATTAGTTTTTCGATGCGGGCCTTAGTTTAGGAGATACAGTGCTTTTTTGGCAATTTCTGCAACGCCTTCGTATTCGTAGTTGTCAAAGCTGACAGGGGTGTTGTAGAGTTAGGGGGTAATTTTTCAATTAGTTTCTCGATGCGGGCCTTAGTTTAGGAGATATAGTGCTTTTTTGGCAATTTCTGCAACGCCTTCGTATTCGTAGTTGTCAAAGCTGACAGGGGTGTTGTAGAGTTAGGGGGTCATTTTTCAATTAGTTTTTCGATGCGGGCCTTAGTTTAGGAGATACAGTGCTTTTTTGGCAATTTCTGCAACGCCTTCGTATTCGTAGTTGTCATAGCTGATAGGGGTGTTGTAGAGTTAGGGGGTCATTTTTCAATTAGTTTTTCGATGCGGGCCTTAGTTTAGGAGATACAGTGCTTTTTTGGCAATTTCTGCAACGCCTTCGTATTCGTAGTTGTCAAAGCTGATAGGGGTGTTGTAGAGTTAGGGGGTCATTTTTCAATTAGTTTTTCGATGCGGGCCTTAGTTTAGGAGATATAGTGCTTTTTTGGCAATTTCTGCAACGCCTTCGTATTCGTAGTTGTCAAAGCTGACAGGGGTGTTGTAGAGTTAGGGGGTCATTTTTCAATTAGTTTTTCGATGCGGGCCTTAGTTTAGGAGATACAGTGCTTTTTTGGCAATTTCTGCAACGCCTTCGTATTCGTAGTTGTCATAGCTGATAGGGGTGTTGTAGAGTTAGGGGGTCATTTTTCAATTAGTTTTTCGATGCGGGCCTTAGTTTAGGAGATATAGTGCTTTTTTGGCAATTTCTGCAACGCCTTCGTATTCGTAGTTGTCAAAGCTGACAGGGGTGTTGTAGAGTTAGGGGGTCATTTTTCAATTAGTTTTTCGATGCGGGCCTTAGTTTAGGAGATACAGTGCTTTTTTGGCAATTTCTGCAACGCCTTCGTATTCGTAGTTGTCATAGCTGATAGGGGTGTTGTAGAGTTAGGGGGTAAAACACGACACACACGACACACACGACACACACGACACACACGACACACACGACACACACGACACACACGACACACACGACACACACACCACACACGACACACCACACACGACACACACACGACACACACACGACACACACACGACACACACACGACACACACACGGCACACACACGACACACACACGACACACACACGACACACACACGACACACACACGACACACACACGACACACACACGACACACACACGACACACACACGACACACACGACACACACACGACACACACACGACACACACACGACACACACACGACACACACACGACACACACACGACACACACGACACATATAGTGCTTTTTTGGCAATTTCTGCAACGCCTTCGTATTCGTAGTTGTCAAAGCTGACAGGGGTGTTGTAGAGTTAGGGGGTCATTTTTCAATTAGTTTTTCGATGCGGGCCTTAGTTTAGGAGATACAGTGCTTTTTTGGCAATTTCTGCAACGCCTTCGTATTCGTAGTTGTCAAAGCTGACAGGGGTGTTGTAGAGTTAGGGGGTCATTTTTCAATTAGTTTTTCGATGCGGGCCTTAGTTTAGGAGATATAGTGCTTTTTTGGCAATTTCTGCAACGCCTTCGTATTCGTAGTTGTCAAAGCTGACAGGGGTGTTGTAGAGTTAGGGGGTCATTTTTCAATTAGTTTTTCGATGCGGGCCTTAGTTTAGGAGATACAGTGCTTTTTTGGCAATTTCTGCAACGCCTTCGTATTCGTAGTTGTCATAGCTGATAGGGGTGTTGTAGAGTTAGGGGGTAATTTTTCAATTAGTTTCTCGATGCGGGCCTTAGTTTAGGAGATATAGTGCTTTTTTGGCAATTTCTGCAACGCCTTCGTATTCGTAGTTGTCAAAGCTGACAGGGGTGTTGTGGAGTTAGGGGGTCATTTTTCAATTAGTTTTTCGATGCGGGCCTTAGTTTAGGAGATACAGTGCTTTTTTGGCAATTTCTGCAACGCCTTCGTATTCGTAGTTGTCATAGCTGATAGGGGTGTTGTAGAGTTAGGGGGTCATTTTTCAATTAGTTTTTCGATGCGGGCCTTAGTTTAGGAGATACAGTGCTTTTTTGTCATAGCTGATAGGGGTGTTGTAGAGTTAGGGGGTCATTTTTCAATTAGTTTTTCGATGCGGGCCTTAGTTTAGGAGATACAGTGCTTTTTTGGCAATTTCTGCAACGCCTTCGTATTCGTAGTTGTCAAAGCTGACAGGGGTGTTGTAGAGTTAGGGGGTCATTTTTCAATTAGTTTTTCGATGCGGGCCTTAGTTTAGGAGATATAGTGCTTTTTTGGCAATTTCTGCAACGCCTTCGTATTCGTAGTTGTCAAAGCTGACAGGGGTGTTGTAGAGTGAGGGGGTCATTTTTCAATTAGTTTTTCGATGCGGGCCTTAGTTTAGGAGATACAGTGCTTTTTTGGCAATTTCTGCAACGCCTTCGTATTCGTAGTTGTCATAGCTGATAGGGGTGTTGTAGAGTTAGGGGGTAAAACACGACACACACGACACACACGACACACACGACACACACGACACACACGACACACACGACACACACGACACACACGACACACACGACACACACGACACGCACGACGCACGACGCACGACGCACGACGCACGACACACGACACACGACACACGACACACGACACACGACACACGACACACGACACACGACGCACGACGCACGACACACGACACACGACACACGACACACGACACACGACACACGACACACGACACACGACACACCACACACCACACACCACACACGACACACGACACACCACACACCACACACGACACACCACACACGACACACCACACACGACACACACACGACACACACACGACACACACACGACACACACACGACACACACACGACACACACACGACACACACACGACACACACACGACACACACACGACACACACGACACACACACGACACACACACGACACACACACGACACACACACGACACACACACGACACACACGACACATATAGTGCTTTTTTGGCAATTTCTGCAACGCCTTCGTATTCGTAGTTGTCAAAGCTGACAGGGGTGTTGTAGAGTTAGGGGGTCATTTTTCAATTAGTTTTTCGATGCGGGCCTTAGTTTAGGAGATACAGTGTTTTTTTGGCAATTTCTGCAACGCCTTCGTATTCGTAGTTGTCATAGCTGACAGGGGTGTTGTAGAGTTAGGGGGTAATTTTTCAATTAGTTTCTCGATGCGGGCCTTAGTTTAGGAGATATAGTGCTTTTTTGGCAATTTCTGCAACGCCTTCGTATTCGTAGTTGTCAAAGCTGACAGGGGTGTTGTGGAGTTAGGGGGTCATTTTTCAATTAGTTTTTCGATGCGGGCCTTAGTTTAGGAGATACAGTGCTTTTTTGGCAATTTCTGCAACGCCTTCGTATTCGTAGTTGTCATAGCTGATAGGGGTGTTGTAGAGTTAGGGGGTCATTTTTCAATTAGTTTTTCGATGCGGGCCTTAGTTTAGGAGATACAGTGCTTTTTTGTCATAGCTGATAGGGGTGTTGTAGAGTTAGGGGGTCATTTTTCAATTAGTTTTTCGATGCGGGCCTTAGTTTAGGAGATACAGTGCTTTTTTGGCAATTTCTGCAACGCCTTCGTATTCGTAGTTGTCAAAGCTGACAGGGGTGTTGTAGAGTTAGGGGGTCATTTTTCAATTAGTTTTTCGATGCGGGCCTTAGTTTAGGAGATATAGTGCTTTTTTGGCAATTTCTGCAACGCCTTCGTATTCGTAGTTGTCAAAGCTGACAGGGGTGTTGTAGAGTGAGGGGGTCATTTTTCAATTAGTTTTTCGATGCGGGCCTTAGTTTAGGAGATACAGTGCTTTTTTGGCAATTTCTGCAACGCCTTCGTATTCGTAGTTGTCATAGCTGATAGGGGTGTTGTAGAGTTAGGGGGTAAAACACGACACACACGACACACACGACACACACGACACACACGACACACACGACACACACGACACACACGACACACACGACACACACGACACACACGACACGCACGACGCACGACGCACGACGCACGACGCACGACACACGACACACGACACACGACACACGACACACGACACACGACACACGACACACGACGCACGACGCACGACACACGACACACGACACACGACACACGACACACGACACACGACACACCACACACCACACACCACACACGACACACGACACACCACACACCACACACGACACACCACACACGACACACCACACACGACACACACACGACACACACACGACACACACACGACACACACACGACACACACACGACACACACACGACACACACACGACACACACACGACACACACACGACACACACACGACACACACGACACACACACGACACACACACGACACACACACGACACACACACGACACACACACGACACACACGACACATATAGTGCTTTTTTGGCAATTTCTGCAACGCCTTCGTATTCGTAGTTGTCAAAGCTGACAGGGGTGTTGTAGAGTTAGGGGGTCATTTTTCAATTAGTTTTTCGATGCGGGCCTTAGTTTAGGAGATACAGTGTTTTTTTGGCAATTTCTGCAACGCCTTCGTATTCGTAGTTGTCATAGCTGACAGGGGTGTTGTAGAGTTAGGGGGTAATTTTTCAATTAGTTTCTCGATGCGGGCCTTAGTTTAGGAGATATAGTGCTTTTTTGGCAATTTCTGCAACGCCTTCGTATTCGTAGTTGTCAAAGCTGACAGGGGTGTTGTAGAGTTAGGGGGTCATTTTTCAATTAGTTTTTCGATGCGGGCCTTAGTTTAGGAGATACAGTGCTTTTTTGGCAATTTCTGCAACGCCTTCGTATTCGTAGTTGTCATAGCTGATAGGGGTGTTGTAGAGTTAGGGGGTAATTTTTCAATTAGTTTCTCGATGCGGGCCTTAGTTTAGGAGATATAGTGCTTTTTTGGCAATTTCTGCAACGCCTTCGTATTCGTAGTTGTCATAGCTGATAGGGGTGTTGTAGAGTTAGGGGGTCATTTTTCAATTAGTTTTTCGATGCGGGCCTTAGTTTAGGAGATACAGTGCTTTTTTGGCAATTTCTGCAACGCCTTCGTATTCGTAGTTGTCAAAGCTGACAGGGGTGTTGTAGAGTTAGGGGGTCATTTTTCAATTAGTTTCTCGATGCGGGCCTTAGTTTAGGAGATATAGTGCTTTTTTGGCAATTTCTGCAACGCCTTCGTATTCGTAGTTGTCAAAGCTGACAGGGGTGTTGTAGAGTTAGGGGGTCATTTTTCAATTAGTTTTTCGATGCGGGCCTTAGTTTAGGAGATACAGTGCTTTTTTGGCAATTTCTGCAACGCCTTCGTATTCGTAGTTGTCAAAGCTGACAGGGGTGTTGTAGAGTTAGGGGGTCATTTTTCAATTAGTTTTTCGATGCGGGCCTTAGTTTAGGAGATATAGTGCTTTTTTGGCAATTTCTGCAACGCCTTCGTATTCGTAGTTGTCAAAGCTGACAGGGGTGTTGTAGAGTTAGGGGGTCATTTTTCAATTAGTTTTTCGATGCGGGCCTTAGTTTAGGAGATACAGTGCTTTTTTGGCAATTTCTGCAACGCCTTCGTATTCGTAGTTGTCATAGCTGATAGGGGTGTTGTAGAGTTAGGGGGTAAAACACGACACACACGACACACACGACACACACGACACACACGACACACACGACACACACGACACACACGACACACACGACACACACGACACACACGACACGCACGACGCACGACGCACGACGCACGACGCACGACACACGACACACGACACACGACACACGACACACGACACACGACACACGACACACGACACACGACGCACGACGCACGACACACGACACACGACACACGACGCACGACGCACGACACACGACACACGACACACGACACACGACACACGACACACGACACACGACACACCACACACCACACACGACACACGACACACCACACACCACACACGACACACCACACACGACACACCACACACGACACACACACGACACACACACGACACACACACGACACACACACGACACACACACGACACACACACGACACACACACGACACACACACGACACACACGACACACACACGACACACACACGACACACACACGACACACACACGACACACACGACACATATAGTGCTTTTTTGGCAATTTCTGCAACGCCTTCGTATTCGTAGTTGTCAAAGCTGACAGGGGTTTTGTAGAGTTAGGGGGTCATTTTTCAATTAGCTTTTCGATGCGGGCCTTAGTTTAGGAGATACAGTGCTTTTTTGGCAATTTCTGCAACGCCTTCGTATTCGTAGTTGTCATAGCTGACAGGGGTGTTGTAGAGTTAGGGGGTAATTTTTCAATTAGTTTCTCGATGCGGGCCTTGGTTTAGGAGATATAGTGCTTTTTTGGCAATTTCTGCAACGCCTTCGTATTCGTAGTTGTCAAAGCTGACAGGGGTGTTGTAGAGTTAGGGGGTCATTTTTCAATTAGTTTTTCGATGCGGGCCTTAGTTTAGGAGATACAGTGCTTTTTTGGCAATTTCTGCAACGCCTTCGTATTCGTAGTTGTCATAGCTGATAGGGGTGTTGTAGAGTTAGGGGGTAATTTTTCAATTAGTTTCTCGATGCGGGCCTTAGTTTAGGAGATATAGTGCTTTTTTGGCAATTTCTGCAACGCCTTCGTATTCGTAGTTGTCATAGCTGATAGGGGTGTTGTAGAGTTAGGGGGTCATTTTTCAATTAGTTTTTCGATGCGGGCCTTAGTTTAGGAGATACAGTGCTTTTTTGGCAATTTCTGCAACGCCTTCGTATTCGTAGTTGTCAAAGCTGACAGGGGTGTTGTAGAGTTAGGGGGTCATTTTTCAATTAGTTTCTCGATGCGGGCCTTAGTTTAGGAGATATAGTGCTTTTTTGGCAATTTCTGCAACGCCTTCGTATTCGTAGTTGTCAAAGCTGACAGGGGTGTTGTAGAGTTAGGGGGTAAAACACGACACACACGACACACACGACACACACGACACACACGACACACACGACACACACGACACACACACCACACACGACACACCACACACGACACACCACACACGACACACACACGACACACACACGACACACACACGACACACACACGACACACACACGACACACACACGACACACACACGACACACACACGACACACACACGACACACACACGACACACACACGACACACACACGACACACACACGACACACACACGACACACACGACACACACACGACACACACACGACACACACACGACACATATAGTGCTTTTTTGGCAATTTCTGCAACGCCTTCGTATTCGTAGTTGTCAAAGCTGACAGGGGTGTTGTAGAGTTAGGGGGTAAAACACGACACACACGACACACACGACACACACGACACACACGACACACACGACACACACGACACACACACCACACACGACACACCACACACACACACCACACACGACACACACACGACACACACACGACACACACACGACACACACACGACACACACACGACACACACACGACACACACACGACACACACACGACACACACACGACACACACACGACACACACACGACACACACACGACACACACACGACACACACACGACACACACGACACACACACGACACACACACGACACACACACGACACACAAACGACACACACACGACACACACACGACACACACACGACACATATAGTGCTTTTTTGGCAATTTCTGCAACGCCTTCGTATTCGTAGTTGTCAAAGCTGACAGGGGTGTTGTAGAGTTAGGGGGTCATTTTTCAATTAGTTTTTCGATGCGGGCCTTAGTTTAGGAGATACAGTGCTTTTTTGGCAATTTCTGCAACGCCTTCGTATTCGTTGTTGTCATAGCTGATAGGGGTGTTGTAGAGTTAGGGGGTCATTTTTCAATTAGTTTTTCGATGCGGGCCTTAGTTTAGGAGATACAGTGCTTTTTTGGCAATTTCTGCAACGCCTTCGTATTCGTAGTTGTCAAAGCTGATAGGGGTGTTGTAGAGTTAGGGGGTCATTTTTCAATTAGTTTTTCGATGCGGGCCTTAGTTTAGGAGATACAGTGCTTTTTTGGCAATTTCTGCAACGCCTTCGTATTCGTAGTTGTCATAGCTGATAGGGGTGTTGTAGAGTTAGGGGGTCATTTTTCAATTAGTTTTTCGATGCGGGCCTTAGTTTAGGAGATACAGTGCTTTTTTGGCAATTTCTGCAACGCCTTCGTATTCGTAGTTGTCATAGCTGATAGGGGTGTTGTAGAGTTAGGGGGTCATTTTTCAATTAGTTTTTCGATGCGGGCCTTAGTTTAGGAGATACAGTGCTTTTTTGGCAATTTCTGCAACGCCTTCGTATTCGTAGTTGTCAAAGCTGACAGGGGTGTTGTAGAGTTAGGGGGTCATTTTTCAATTAGTTTTTCGATGCGGGCCTTAGTTTAGGAGATACAGTGCTTTTTTGGCAATTTCTGCAACGCCTTCGTATTCGTAGTTGTCATAGCTGACAGGGGTGTTGTAGAGTTAGGGGGTAATTTTTCAATTAGTTTCTCGATGCGGGCCTTAGTTTAGGAGATATAGTGCTTTTTTGGCAATTTCTGCAACGCCTTCGTATTCGTAGTTGTCAAAGCTGACAGGGGTGTTGTAGAGTTAGGGGGTCATTTTTCAATTAGTTTTTCGATGCGGGCCTTAGTTTAGGAGATACAGTGCTTTTTTGGCAATTTCTGCAACGCCTTCGTATTCGTAGTTGTCATAGCTGATAGGGGTGTTGTAGAGTTAGGGGGTCATTTTTCAATTAGTTTTTCGATGCGGGCCTTAGTTTAGGAGATACAGTGCTTTTTTGGCAATTTCTGCAACGCCTTCGTATTCGTAGTTGTCAAAGCTGATAGGGGTGTTGTAGAGTTAGGGGGTCATTTTTCAATTAGTTTTTCGATGCGGGCCTTAGTTTAGGAGATATAGTGCTTTTTTGGCAATTTCTGCAACGCCTTCGTATTCGTAGTTGTCAAAGCTGACAGGGGTGTTGTAGAGTTAGGGGGTCATTTTTCAATTAGTTTTTCGATGCGGGCCTTAGTTTAGGAGATACAGTGCTTTTTTGGCAATTTCTGCAACGCCTTCGTATTCGTAGTTGTCATAGCTGATAGGGGTGTTGTAGAGTTAGGGGGTAAAACACGACACACACGACACACACGACACACACGACACACACGACACACACGACACACACGACACACACGACACACACGACACACACGACACACACGACACACACGACACACACGACACGCACGACGCACGACGCACGACGCACGACGCACGACACACGACACACGACACACGACACACGACACACGACACACGACACACGACACACGACGCACGACGCACGACACACGACACACGACACACGACACACGACACACGACACACGACACACGACACACGACACACCACACACCACACACCACACACGACACACGACACACCACACACCACACACGACACACCACACACGACACACCACACACGACACACCACACACGACACACACACGACACACACACGACACACACACGACACACACACGACACACACACGACACACACACGACACACACACGACACACACGACACACACACGACACACACACGACACACACACGACACACACACGACACACACACGACACACACACGACACACACGACACATATAGTGCTTTTTTGGCAATTTCTGCAACGCCTTCGTATTCGTAGTTGTCAAAGCTGACAGGGGTGTTGTAGAGTTAGGGGGTCATTTTTCAATTAGTTTTTCGATGCGGGCCTTAGTTTAGGAGATACAGTGCTTTTTTGGCAATTTCTGCAACGCCTTCGTATTCGTAGTTGTCATAGCTGACAGGGGTGTTGTAGAGTTAGGGGGTAATTTTTCAATTAGTTTCTCGATGCGGGCCTTAGTTTAGGAGATATAGTGCTTTTTTGGCAATTTCTGCAACGCCTTCGTATTCGTAGTTGTCAAAGCTGACAGGGGTGTTGTAGAGTTAGGGGGTCATTTTTCAATTAGTTTTTCGATGCGGGCCTTAGTTTAGGAGATACAGTGCTTTTTTGGCAATTTCTGCAACGCCTTCGTATTCGTAGTTGTCATAGCTGACAGGGGTGTTGTAGAGTTAGGGGGTAAAACACGACACACACGACACACACGACACACACGACACACACGACACACACGACACACACGACACACACGACACACACGACACACACGACACACACGACACACACGACACACACGACACACACGACACGCACGACGCACGACGCACGACGCACGACGCACGACACACGACACACGACACACGACACACGACACACGACACACGACACACGACACACGACGCACGACGCACGACACACGACACACGACACACGACACACGACACACGACACACGACACACGACACACGACACACCACACACCACACACCACACACGACACACGACACACCACACACCACACACGACACACCACACACGACACACCACACACGACACACCACACACGACACACACACGACACACACACGACACACACACGACACACACACGACACACACACGACACACACACGACACACACGACACACACACGACACACACACGACACACACACGACACACACACGACACACACACGACACACACACGACACACACGACACATATAGTGCTTTTTTGGCAATTTCTGCAACGCCTTCGTATTCGTAGTTGTCAAAGCTGACAGGGGTGTTGTAGAGTTAGGGGGTCATTTTTCAATTAGTTTTTCGATGCGGGCCTTAGTTTAGGAGATACAGTGCTTTTTTGGCAATTTCTGCAACGCCTTCGTATTCGTAGTTGTCATAGCTGACAGGGGTGTTGTAGAGTTAGGGGGTAATTTTTCAATTAGTTTCTCGATGCGGGCCTTAGTTTAGGAGATATAGTGCTTTTTTGGCAATTTCTGCAACGCCTTCGTATTCGTAGTTGTCAAAGCTGACAGGGGTGTTGTAGAGTTAGGGGGTCATTTTTCAATTAGTTTTTCGATGCGGGCCTTAGTTTAGGAGATACAGTGCTTTTTTGGCAATTTCTGCAACGCCTTCGTATTCGTAGTTGTCATAGCTGACAGGGGTGTTGTAGAGTTAGGGGGTAATTTTTCAATTAGTTTCTCGATGCGGGCCTTAGTTTAGGAGATATAGTGCTTTTTTGGCAATTTCTGCAACGCCTTCGTATTCGTAGTTGTCAAAGCTGACAGGGGTGTTGTAGAGTTAGGGGGTCATTTTTCAATTAGTTTTTCGATGCGGGCCTTAGTTTAGGAGATACAGTGCTTTTTTGGCAATTTCTGCAACGCCTTCGTATTCGTAGTTGTCATAGCTGATAGGGGTGTTGTAGAGTTAGGGGGTAATTTTTCAATTAGTTTCTCGATGCGGGCCTTAGTTTAGGAGATATAGTGCTTTTTTGGCAATTTCTGCAACGCCTTCGTATTCGTAGTTGTCATAGCTGATAGGGGTGTTGTAGAGTTAGGGGGTCATTTTTCAATTAGTTTTTCGATGCGGGCCTTAGTTTAGGAGATACAGTGCTTTTTTGGCAATTTCTGCAACGCCTTCGTATTCGTAGTTGTCAAAGCTGACAGGGGTGTTGTAGAGTTAGGGGGTCATTTTTCAATTAGTTTCTCGATGCGGGCCTTAGTTTAGGAGATACAGTGCTTTTTTGGCAATTTCTGCAACGCCTTCGTATTCGTAGTTGTCAAAGCTGACAGGGGTGTTGTAGAGTTAGGGGGTCATTTTTCAATTAGTTTTTCGATGCGGGCCTTAGTTTAGGAGATACAGTGCTTTTTTGGCAATTTCTGCAACGCCTTCGTATTCGTAGTTGTCATAGCTGATAGGGGTGTTGTAGAGTTAGGGGGTAAAACACGACACACACGACACACACGACACACACGACACACACGACACACACGACACACACGACACACACGACACACACGACACACACGACACACACGACACACACGACACACACGACACGCACGACGCACGACGCACGACGCACGACGCACGACACACGACACACGACACACGACACACGACACACGACACACGACACACGACGCACGACGCACGACACACGACACACGACACACGACACACGACACACGACACACGACACACGACACACGACACACCACACACCACACACCACACACGACACACGACACACCACACACCACACACGACACACCACACACGACACACCACACACGACACACACACGACACACACACGACACACACACGACACACACACGACACACACACGACACACACACGACACACACACGACACACACACGACACACACACGACACACACACGACACACACGACACATATAGTGCTTTTTTGGCAATTTCTGCAACGCCTTCGTATTCGTAGTTGTCAAAGCTGACAGGGGTTTTGTAGAGTTAGGGGGTCATTTTTCAATTAGTTTTTCGATGCGGGCCTTAGTTTAGGAGATACAGTGCTTTTTTGGCAATTTCTGCAACGCCTTCGTATTCGTAGTTGTCATAGCTGACAGGGGTGTTGTAGAGTTAGGGGGTAATTTTTCAATTAGTTTCTCGATGCGGGCCTTGGTTTAGGAGATATAGTGCTTTTTTGGCAATTTCTGCAACGCCTTCGTATTCGTAGTTGTCAAAGCTGGCAGGGGTGTTGTAGAGTTAGGGGGTCATTTTTCAATTAGTTTTTCGATGCGGGCCTTAGTTTAGGAGATACAGTGCTTTTTTGGCAATTTCTGCAACGCCTTCGTATTCGTAGTTGTCATAGCTGATAGGGGTGTTGTAGAGTTAGGGGGTAATTTTTCAATTAGTTTCTCGATGCGGGCCTTAGTTTAGGAGATATAGTGCTTTTTTGGCAATTTCTGCAACGCCTTCGTATTCGTAGTTGTCAAAGCTGACAGGGGTGTTGTAGAGTTAGGGGGTCATTTTTCAATTAGTTTTTCGATGCGGGCCTTAGTTTAGGAGATACAGTGCTTTTTTGGCAATTTCTGCAACGCCTTCGTATTCGTAGTTGTCATAGCTGATAGGGGTGTTGTAGAGTTAGGGGGTAAAACACGACACACACGACACACACGACACACACGACACACACGACACACACGACACACACGACACACACGACACACACCACACACGACACACCACACACGACACACCACACACGACACACACACGACACACACACGACACACTCACGACACACACACGACACACACACGACACACACACGACACACACACGACACACACACGACACACACACGACACACACACGACACACACACGACACACACACGACACACACACGACACAAACGACACACACACGACACACACACGACACACACACGACACATATAGTGCTTTTTTGGCAATTTCTGCAACGCCTTCGTATTCGTAGTTGTCAAAGCTGACAGGGGTGTTGTAGAGTTAGGGGGTCATTTTTCAATTAGTTTTTCGATGCGGGCCTTAGTTTAGGAGATACAGTGCTTTTTTGGCAATTTCTGCAACGCCTTCGTATTCGTAGTTGTCAAAGCTGACAGGGGTGTTGTAGAGTTAGGGGGTCATTTTTCAATTAGTTTTTCGATGCGGGCCTTAGTTTAGGAGATACAGTGCTTTTTTGGCAATTTAATTCGTATTCGTAGTTGTCAAAGCTGACAGGGGTGTTGTAGAGTTAGGGGGTAATTTTTCAATTAGTTTTTCGATGCGGGCCTTAGTTTAGGAGATACAGTGCTTTTTTGGCAATTTCTGCAACGCCTTCGTATTCGTAGTTGTCAAAGCTGACAGGAGTGTTGTGGAGTTAGGGGGTCATTTTTCAATTAGTTTTTCGATGCGGGCCTTAGTTTAGGAGATACAGTGCTTTTTTGGCAATTTCTGCAACGCCTTCGTATTCGTAGTTGTTATAGCTGATAGGGGTGTTGTAGAGTTAGGGGGTAATTTTTCAATTAGTTTTTCGATGCGGGCCTTAGTTTAGGAGATACAGTGCTTTTTTGGCAATTTCTGCAACGCCTTCGTATTCGTAGTTGTCAAAGCTGACAGGGGTGTTGTACAGTTAGGGGGTCATTTCTCAATTAGTTTTTCGATGCGGGCCTTAGTTTAGGAGATACAGTGCTTTTTTGGCAATTTCTGCAACGCCTTCGTATTCGTAGTTGTCATAGCTGATAGGGGTGTTGTAGAGTTAGGGGGTAATTTTTCAATTAGTTTCTCGATGCGGGCCTTAGTTTAGGAGATATAGTGCTTTTTTGGCAATTTCTGCAACGCCTTCGTATTCGTAGTTGTCATAGCTGATAGGGGTGTTGTAGAGTTAGGGGGTCATTTTTCAATTAGTTTTTCGATGCGGGCCTTAGTTTAGGAGATACAGTGCTTTTTTGGCAATTTCTGCAACGCCTTCGTATTCGTAGTTGTCAAAGCTGACAGGGGTGTTGTAGAGTTAGGGGGTCATTTTTCAATTAGTTTTTCGATGCGGGCCTTAGTTTAGGAGATACAGTGCTTTTTTGGCAATTTCTGCAACGCCTTCGTATTCGTAGTTGTCATAGCTGATAGGGGTGTTGTAGAGTTAGGGGGTAAAACACGACACACACGACACACACGACACACACGACACACACGACACACACGACACACACGACACACACGACACACACGACACACACGACACACACGACACGCACGACGCACGACGCACGACGCACGACGCACGACACACGACACACGACACACGACACACGACACACGACACACGACACACGACACACGACACACGACACACGACGCACGACGCACGACACACGACACACGACACACGACACACGACACACGACACACGACACACGACACACGACACACCACACACCACACACGACACACGACACACCACACACCACACACGACACACCACACACGACACACACACGACACACACACGACACACACACGACACACACACGACACACACACGACACACACACGCCACACACACGACACACACACGACACACACACGACACACACACGACACACACACGACACACACACGACACACACGACACATATAGTGCTTTTTTGGCAATTTCTGCAACGCCTTCGTATTCGTAGTTGTCAAAGCTGACAGGGGTTTTGTAGAGTTAGGGGGTCATTTTTCAATTAGTTTTTCGATGCGGGCCTTAGTTTAGGAGATACAGTGCTTTTTTGGCAATTTCTGCAACGCCTTCGTATTCGTAGTTGTCATAGCTGACAGGGGTGTTGTAGAGTTAGGGGGTAATTTTTCAATTAGTTTCTCGATGCGGGCCTTGGTTTAGGAGATATAGTGCTTTTTTGGCAATTTCTGCAACGCCTTCGTATTCGTAGTTGTCAAAGCTGGCAGGGGTGTTGTAGAGTTAGGGGGTCATTTTTCAATTAGTTTTTCGATGCGGGCCTTAGTTTAGGAGATACAGTGCTTTTTTGGCAATTTCTGCAACGCCTTCGTATTCGTAGTTGTCATAGCTGATAGGGGTGTTGTAGAGTTAGGGGGTAATTTTTCAATTAGTTTCTCGATGCGGGCCTTAGTTTAGGAGATATAGTGCTTTTTTGGCAATTTCTGCAACGCCTTCGTATTCGTAGTTGTCAAAGCTGACAGGGGTGTTGTAGAGTTAGGGGGTCATTTTTCAATTAGTTTTTCGATGCGGGCCTTAGTTTAGGAGATACAGTGCTTTTTTGTCATAGCTGATAGGGGTGTTGTAGAGTTAGGGGGTCATTTTAGTTAGTTTTTCGATGCTGGCCTTAGTTTAGGAGATGCAGTGCTTTTTTGTCATAGCTGATAGGGGTGTTGTAGAGTTAGGGGGTCATTTTTCAATTAGTTTTTCGATGCGGGCCTTAGTTTAGGAGATACAGTGCTTTTTTGGCAATTGCTGCAACGCCTTCGTATTCGTAGTTGTCAAAGCTGACAGGGGTGTTGTAGAGTTAGGGGGTCATTTTTCAATTAGTTTTTCGATGCGGGCCTTAGTTTAGGAGATACAGTGCTTTTTTGGCAATTTCTGCAACGCCTTCGTATTCGTAGTTGTCATAGCTGATAGGGGTGTTGTAGAGTTAGGGGGTCATTTTTCAATTAGTTTTTCGATGCGGGCCTTAGTTTAGGAGATACAGTGCTTTTTTGGCAATTTCTGCAACGCCTTCGTATTCGTAGTTGTCATAGCTGACAGGGGTGTTGTAGAGTTAGGGGGTAATTTTTCAATTAGTTTCTCGATGCGGGCCTTAGTTTAGGAGATATAGTGCTTTTTTGGCAATTTCTGCAACGCCTTCGTATTCGTAGTTGTCAAAGCTGACAGGGGTGTTGTAGAGTTAGGGGGTCATTTTTCAATTAGTTTTTCGATGCGGGCCTTAGTTTAGGAGATATAGTGCTTTTTTGGCAATTTCTGCAACGCCTTCGTATTCGTAGTTGTCAAAGCTGACAGGGGTGTTGTAGAGTTAGGGGGTCATTTTTCAATTAGTTTTTCGATGCGGGCCTTAGTTTAGGAGATACAGTGCTTTTTGGCAATTTCTGCAACGCCTTCGTATTCGTAGTTGTCATAGCTGATAGGGGTGTTGTAGAGTTAGGGGGTCATTTTCAATTAGTTTTTCGATGCGGGCCTTAGTTTAGGAGATATAGTGCTTTTTTGGCAATTTCTGCAACGCCTTCGTATTCGTAGTTGTCAAAGCTGACAGGGGTGTTGTAGAGTTAGGGGGTCATTTTTCAATTAGTTTTTCGATGCGGGCCTTAGTTTAGGAGATACAGTGCTTTTTTGGCAATTTCTGCAACGCCTTCGTATTCGTAGTTGTCATAGCTGATAGGGGTGTTGTAGAGTTAGGGGGTAAAACACGACACACACGACACACACGACACACACGACACACACGACACACACGACACACACGACACACACGACACACACGACACACACGACACACACGACACACACACCACACACGACACACCACACACGACACACACACGACACACACACGACACACACACGACACACACACGACACACACACGACACACACACGACACACACACGACACACACACGACACACACACGACACACACACGACACACACACGACACACACACGACACACACACGACACACACACGACACACACACGACACACACGACACACACACGACACACACACGACACACACACGACACACACACGACACACACACGACACACACGACACACACGACACATATAGTGCTTTTTTGGCAATTTCTGCAACGCCTTCGTATTCGTAGTTGTCAAAGCTGACAGGGGTGTTGTAGAGTTAGGGGGTCATTTTTCAATTAGTTTTTCGATGCGGGCCTTAGTTTAGGAGATACAGTGCTTTTTTGGCAATTTCTGCAACGCCTTCGTATTCGTAGTTGTCAAAGCTGACAGGGGTGTTGTAGAGTTAGGGGGTCATTTTTCAATTAGTTTTTCGATGCGGGCCTTAGTTTAGGAGATACAGTGCTTTTTTGGCAATTTCTGCAACGCCTTCGTATTCGTAGTTGTCATAGCTGACAGGGGTGTTGTAGAGTTAGGGGGTAATTTTTCAATTAGTTTCTCGATGCAGGCCTTAGTTTAGGAGATATAGTGCTTTTTTGGCAATTTCTGCAACGCCTTCGTATTCGTAGTTGTCAAAGCTGACAGGGGTGTTGTAGAGTTAGGGGGTCATTTTTCAATTAGTTTTTCGATGCGGGCCTTAGTTTAGGAGATACAGTGCTTTTTTGGCAATTTCTGCAACGCCTTCGTATTCGTAGTTGTCATAGCTGATAGGGGTGTTGTAGAGTTAGGGGGTAAAACACGACACACACGACACACACGACACACACGACACACACGACACACACGACACACACGACACACACGACACACACGACACACACGACACACACGACACGCACGACGCACGACGCACGACGCACGACGCACGACGCACGACGCACGACACACGACACACGACACACGACACACGACACACGACACACGACACACGACGCACGACGTACGACACACGACACACGACACACGACACACGACACACGACACACGACACACGACACACGACACACGACACACCACACACCACACACGACACACGACACACCACACACCACACACGACACACCACACACGACACACCACACACGACACACCACACACGACACACACACGACACACACACGACACACACACGACACACACACGACACACACACGACACACACACGACACACACACGACACACACACGACACACACACGACACACACGACACACACACGACACACACACGACACACACACGACACACACACGACACACACACGACACACACACGACACACACGACACATATAGTGCTTTTTTGGCAATTTCTGCAACGCCTTCGTATTCGTAGTTGTCAAAGCTGACAGGGGTGTTGTAGAGTTAGGGGGTCATTTTTCAATTAGTTTTTCGATGCGGGCCTTAGTTTAGGAGATACAGTGCTTTTTTGGCAATTTCTGCAACGCCTTCGTATTCGTAGTTGTCATAGCTGACAGGGGTGTTGTAGAGTTAAGGGGTAATTTTTCAATTAGTTTCTCGATGCGGGCCTTAGTTTAGGAGATATAGTGCTTTTTTGGCAATTTCTGCAACGCCTTCGTATTCGTAGTTGTCAAAGCTGACAGGGGTGTTGTAGAGTTAGGGGGTCATTTTTCAATTAGTTTTTCGATGCGGGCCTTAGTTTAGGAGATACAGTGCTTTTTTGGCAATTTCTGCAACGCCTTCGTATTCGTAGTTGTCATAGCTGATAGGGGTGTTGTAGAGTTAGGGGGTAATTTTTCAATTAGTTTCTCGATGCGGGCCTTAGTTTAGGAGATATGGTGCTTTTTTGGCAATTTCTGCAACGCCTTCGTATTCGTAGTTGTCATAGCTGATAGGGGTGTTGTAGAGTTAGGGGGTCATTTTTCAATTAGTTTTTCGATGCGGGCCTTAGTTTAGGAGATACAGTGCTTTTTTGGCAATTTCTGCAACGCCTTCGTATTCGTAGTTGTCAAAGCTGACAGGGGTGTTGTAGAGTTAGGGGGTCATTTTTCAATTAGTTTCTCGATGCGGGCCTTAGTTTAGGAGATACAGTGCTTTTTTGGCAATTTCTGCAACGCCTTCGTATTCGTAGTTGTCAAAGCTGACAGGGGTGTTGTAGAGTTAGGGGGTCATTTTTCAATTAGTTTTTCGATGCGGGCCTTAGTTTAGGAGATATAGTGCTTTTTTGGCAATTTCTGCAACGCCTTCGTATTCGTAGTTGTCAAAGCTGATAGGGGTGTTGTAGAGTTAGGGGGTCATTTTTCAATTAGTTTTTCGATGCGGGCCTTAGTTTAGGAGATACAGTGCTTTTTTGGCAATTTCTGCAACGCCTTCGTATTCGTAGTTGTCATAGCTGATAGGGGTGTTGTAGAGTTAGGGGGTAATTTTTCAATTAGTTTCTCGATGCGGGCCTTAGTTTAGGAGATATAGTGCTTTTTTGGCAATTTCTGCAACGCCTTCGTATTCGTAGTTGTCAAAGCTGACAGGGGTGTTGTGGAGTTAGGGGGTCATTTTTCAATTAGTTTTTCGATGCGGGCCTTAGTTTAGGAGATACAGTGCTTTTTTGGCAATTTCTGCAACGCCTTCGTATTCGTAGTTGTCATAGCTGATAGGGGTGTTGTAGAGTTAGGGGGTCATTTTTCAATTAGTTTTTCGATGCGGGCCTTAGTTTAGGAGATACAGTGCTTTTTTGTCATAGCTGATAGGGGTGTTGTAGAGTTAGGGGGTCATTTTTCAATTAGTTTTTCGATGCGGGCCTTAGTTTAGGAGATACAGTGCTTTTTTGGCAATTTCTGCAACGCCTTCGTATTCGTAGTTGTCAAAGCTGACAGGGGTGTTGTAGAGTTAGGGGGTCATTTTTCAATTAGTTTCTCGATGCGGGCCTTAGTTTAGGAGATATAGTGCTTTTTTGGCAATTTCTGCAACGCCTTCGTATTCGTAGTTGTCAAAGCTGACAGGGGTGTTGTAGAGTTAGGGGGTCATTTTTCAATTAGTTTTTCGATGCGGGCCTTAGTTTAGGAGATACAGTGCTTTTTTGGCAATTTCTGCAACGCCTTCGTATTCGTAGTTGTCATAGCTGATAGGGGTGTTGTAGAGTTAGGGGGTAAAACACGACACACACGACACACACGACACACACGACACACACGACACACACGACACACACGACACACACGACACACACGACACACACGACACACACGACACACACGACACACACGACACACACGACACACACGACACGCACGACGCACGACGCACGACGCACGACGCACGACACACGACACACGACACACGACACACGACACACGACACACGACACACGACACACGACGCACGACGCACGACACACGACACACGACACACGACACACGACACACGACACACGACACACGACACACGACACACGACACACCACACACCACACACCACACACGACACACGACACACCACACACCACACACGACACACCACACACGACACACCACACACGACACACACACGACACACACACGACACACACACGACACACACACGACACACACACGACACACACACGACACACACACGACACACACACGACACACACACGACACACACACGACACACACACGACACACACACGACACACACACGACACACACGACACATATAGTGCTTTTTTGGCAATTTCTGCAACGCCTTCGTATTCGTAGTTGTCAAAGCTGACAGGGGTGTTGTAGAGTTAGGGGGTCATTTTTCAATTAGTTTTTCGATGCGGGCCTTAGTTTAGGAGATACAGTGCTTTTTTGGCAATTTCTGCAACGCCTTCGTATTCGTAGTTGTCATAGCTGACAGGGGTGTTGTAGAGTTAGGGGTTGTAGAGTTAGGGGGTAATTTTTCAATTAGTTTCTCGATGCGGGCCTTAGTTTAGGAGATATAGTGCTTTTTTGGCAATTTCTGCAACGCCTTCGTATTCGTAGTTGTCAAAGCTGACAGGGGTGTTGTAGAGTTAGGGGGTCATTTTTCAATTAGTTTTTCGATGCGGGCCTTAGTTTAGGAGATACAGTGCTTTTTTGGCAATTTCTGCAACGCCTTCGTATTCGTAGTTGTCAAAGCTGACAGGGGTGTTGTAGAGTTAGGGGGTCATTTTTCAATTAGTTTTTCGATGCGGGCCTTAGTTTAGGAGATACAGTGCTTTTTTGGCAATTTCTGCAACGCCTTCGTATTCGTAGTTGTCATAGCTGATAGGGGTGTTGTAGAGTTAGGGGGTAATTTTTCAATTAGTTTCTCGATGCGGGCCTTAGTTTAGGAGATATGGTGCTTTTTTGGCAATTTCTGCAACGCCTTCGTATTCGTAGTTGTCATAGCTGATAGGGGTGTTGTAGAGT
The DNA here is from genome assembly GCA_963966075.1 of Aphodius sticticus. NCBI lineage: Eukaryota > Metazoa > Arthropoda > Insecta > Coleoptera > Scarabaeidae > Aphodius > Aphodius sticticus. The sequence goes on along the minus strand of OZ014506.1, from coordinate 15,244 downwards.
TAGGGGGTCATTTTTCAATTAGTTTTTCGATGCGGGCCTTAGTTTAGGAGATACAGTGCTTTTTTGGCAATTTCTGCAACGCCTTCGTATTCGTAGTTGTCAAAGCTGACAGGGGTGTTGTAGAGTTAGGGGGTCATTTTTCAATTAGTTTCTCGATGCGGGCCTTAGTTTAGGAGATACAGTGCTTTTTTGGCAATTTCTGCAACGCCTTCGTATTCGTAGTTGTCAAAGCTGACAGGGGTGTTGTAGAGTTAGGGGGTCATTTTTCAATTAGTTTTTCGATGCGGGCCTTAGTTTAGGAGATACAGTGCTTTTTTGGCAATTTCTGCAACGCCTTCGTATTCGTAGTTGTCATAGCTGATAGGGGTGTTGTAGAGTTAGGGGGTAAAACACGACACACACGACACACACGACACACACGACACACACGACACACACGACACACACGACACACACGACACACACGACACACACGACACACACGACACACACGACACACACGACACGCACGACGCACGACGCACGACGCACGACGCACGACACACGACACACGACACACGACACACGACACACGACACACGACACACGACACACGACGCACGACGCACGACACACGACACACGACACACGACACACGACACACGACACACGACACACGACACACGACACACCACACACCACACACCACACACGACACACGACACACCACACACCACACACGACACACCACACACGACACACACACGACACACACACGACACACACACGACACACACACGACACACACACGACACACACACGACACACACACGACACACACACGACACACACACGACACACACACGACACACACACGACACACACGACACATATAGTGCTTTTTTGGCAATTTCTGCAACGCCTTCGTATTCGTAGTTGTCAAAGCTGACAGGGGTGTTGTAGAGTTAGGGGGTCATTTTTCAATTAGTTTTTCGATGCGGGCCTTAGTTTAGGAGATACAGTGCTTTTTTGGCAATTTCTGCAACGCCTTCGTATTCGTAGTTGTCAAAGCTGACAGGGGTGTTGTAGAGTTAGGGGGTCATTTTTCAATTAGTTTTTCGATGCGGGCCTTAGTTTAGGAGATATAGTGCTTTTTTGGCAATTTCTGCAACGCCTTCGTATTCGTAGTTGTCAAAGCTGACAGGGGTGTTGTAGAGTTAGGGGGTCATTTTTCAATTAGTTTTTCGATGCGGGCCTTAGTTTAGGAGATACAGTGCTTTTTTGGCAATTTCTGCAACGCCTTCGTATTCGTAGTTGTCATAGCTGATAGGGGTGTTGTAGAGTTAGGGGGTAAAACACGACACACACGACACACACGACACACACGACACACACGACACACACGACACACACGACACACACGACACACACGACACACACGACACACACGACACACACGACACACACGACACGCACGACGCACGACGCACGACGCACGACGCACGACACACGACACACGACACACGACACACGACACACGACACACGACACACGACACACGACACACGACACACGACGCACGACGCACGACACACGACACACGACACACGACACACGACACACGACACACGACACACCACACACCACACACGACACACGACACACCACACACCACACACGACACACCACACACGACACACCACACACGACACACACACGACACACACACGACACACACACGACACACACACGACACACACACGACACACACACGACACACACACGACACACACACGACACACACACGACACACACACGACACACACACGACACACACGACACACACACGACACACACACGACACACACGACACATATAGTGCTTTTTTGGCAATTTCTGCAACGCCTTCGTATTCGTAGTTGTCAAAGCTGACAGGGGTTTTGTAGAGTTAGGGGGTCATTTTTCAATTAGTTTTTCGATGCGGGCCTTAGTTTAGGAGATACAGTGCTTTTTTGGCAATTTCTGCAACGCCTTCGTATTCGTAGTTGTCATAGCTGACAGGGGTGTTGTAGAGTTAGGGGGTAATTTTTCAATTAGTTTCTCGATGCGGGCCTTGGTTTAGGAGATATAGTGCTTTTTTGGCAATTTCTGCAACGCCTTCGTATTCGTAGTTGTCAAAGCTGGCAGGGGTGTTGTAGAGTTAGGGGGTCATTTTTCAATTAGTTTTTCGATGCGGGCCTTAGTTTAGGAGATACAGTGCTTTTTTGGCAATTTCTGCAACGCCTTCGTATTCGTAGTTGTCATAGCTGATAGGGGTGTTGTAGAGTTAGGGGGTAATTTTTCAATTAGTTTTTCGATGCGGGCCTTAGTTTAGGAGATATAGTGCTTTTTTGGCAATTTCTGCAACGCCTTCGTATTCGTAGTTGTCAAAGCTGACAGGGGTGTTGTAGAGTTAGGGGGTCATTTTTCAATTAGTTTTTCGATGCGGGCCTTAGTTTAGGAGATACAGTGCTTTTTTGTCATAGCTGATAGGGGTGTTGTAGAGTTAGGGGGTCATTTTAGTTAGTTTTTCGATGCTGGCCTTAGTTTAGGAGATGCAGTGCTTTTTTGTCATAGCTGATAGGGGTGTTGTAGAGTTAGGGGGTCATTTTTCAATTAGTTTTTCGATGCGGGCCTTAGTTTAGGAGATACAGTGCTTTTTTGGCAATTGCTGCAACGCCTTCGTATTCGTAGTTGTCAAAGCTGACAGGGGTGTTGTAGAGTTAGGGGGTCATTTTTCAATTAGTTTTTCGATGCGGGCCTTAGTTTAGGAGATACAGTGCTTTTTTGGCAATTTCTGCAACGCCTTCGTATTCGTAGTTGTCATAGCTGATAGGGGTGTTGTAGAGTTAGGGGGTCATTTTTCAATTAGTTTTTCGATGCGGGCCTTAGTTTAGGAGATACAGTGCTTTTTTGGCAATTTCTGCAACGCCTTCGTATTCGTAGTTGTCATAGCTGATAGGGGTGTTGTAGAGTTAGGGGGTCATTTTTCAATTAGTTTTTCGATGCGGGCCTTAGTTTAGGAGATACAGTGCTTTTTTGGCAATTTCTGCAACGTCTTCGTATTCGTAGTTGTCATAGCTGATAGGGGTGTTGTAGAGTTAGGGGGTCATTTTTCAATTAGTTTTTCGATGCGGGCCTTAGTTTAGGAGATACAGTGCTTTTTTGGCAATTTCTGCAACGCCTTCGTATTCGTAGTTGTCAAAGCTGATAGGGGTGTTGTAGAGTTAGGGGGTCATTTTTCAATTAGTTTTTCGATGCGGGCCTTAGTTTAGGAGATACAGTGCTTTTTTGGCAATTTCTGCAACGCCTTCGTATTCGTAGTTGTCATAGCTGATAGGGGTGTTGAAGAGTTAGGGGGTCATTTTTCAATTAGTTTTTCGATGCGGGCCTTAGTTTAGGAGATACAGTGCTTTTTTGGCAATTTCTGCAACGCCTTCGTATTCGTAGTTGTCATAGCTGATAGGGGTGTTGTAGAGTTAGGGGGTCATTTTTCAATTAGTTTTTCGATGCGGGCCTTAGTTTAGGAGATACAGTGCTTTTTTGGCAATTTCTGCAACGCCTTCGTATTCGTAGTTGTCAAAGCTGACAGGGGTGTTGTAGAGTTAGGGGGTCATTTTTCAATTAGTTTTTCGATGCGGGCCTTAGTTTAGGAGATACAGTGCTTTTTTGTCATAGCTGATAGGGGTGTTGTAGAGTTAGGGGGTCATTTTAGTTAGTTTTTCGATGCTGGCCTTAGTTTAGGAGATGCAGTGCTTTTTTGTCATAGCTGATAGGGGTGTTGTAGAGTTAGGGGGTCATTTTTCAATTAGTTTTTCGATGCGGGCCTTAGTTTAGGAGATACAGTGCTTTTTTGGCAATTGCTGCAACGCCTTCGTATTCGTAGTTGTCAAAGCTGACAGGGGTGTTGTAGAGTTAGGGGGTCATTTTTCAATTAGTTTTTCGATGCGGGCCTTAGTTTAGGAGATACAGTGCTTTTTTGGCAATTTCTGCAACGCCTTCGTATTCGTAGTTGTCATAGCTGATAGGGGTGTTGTAGAGTTAGGGGGTCATTTTTCAATTAGTTTTTCGATGCGGGCCTTAGTTTAGGAGATACAGTGCTTTTTTGGCAATTTCTGCAACGCCTTCGTATTCGTAGTTGTCATAGCTGATAGGGGTGTTGTAGAGTTAGGGGGTAATTTTTCAATTAGTTTCTCGATGCGGGCCTTAGTTTAGGAGATATAGTGCTTTTTTGGCAATTTCTGCAACGCCTTCGTATTCGTAGTTGTCAAAGCTGACAGGGGTGTTGTAGAGTTAGGGGGTCATTTTTCAATTAGTTTTTCGATGCGGGCCTTAGTTTAGGAGATACAGTGCTTTTTTGGCAATTTCTGCAACGCCTTCGTATTCGTAGTTGTCATAGCTGATAGGGGTGTTGTAGAGTTAGGGGGTCATTTTTCAATTAGTTTTTCGATGCGGGCCTTAGTTTAGGAGATACAGTGCTTTTTTGGCAATTTCTGCAACGTCTTCGTATTCGTAGTTGTCATAGCTGATAGGGGTGTTGTAGAGTTAGGGGGTCATTTTTCAATTAGTTTTTCGATGCGGGCCTTAGTTTAGGAGATACAGTGCTTTTTTGGCAATTTCTGCAACGCCTTCGTATTCGTAGTTGTCAAAGCTGATAGGGGTGTTGTAGAGTTAGGGGGTCATTTTTCAATTAGTTTTTCGATGCGGGCCTTAGTTTAGGAGATACAGTGCTTTTTTGGCAATTTCTGCAACGCCTTCGTATTCGTATTTGTCATAGCTGATAGGGGTGTTGTAGAGTTAGGGGGTCATTTTTCAATTAGTTTTTCGATGCGGGCCTTAGTTTAGGAGATACAGTGCTTTTTTGGCAATTTCTGCAACGCCTTCGTATTCGTAGTTGTCATAGCTGATAGGGGTGTTGTAGAGTTAGGGGGTCATTTTTCAATTAGTTTTTCGATGCGGGCCTTAGTTTAGGAGATACAGTGCTTTTTTGGCAATTTCTGCAACGCCTTCGTATTCGTAGTTGTCAAAGCTGACAGGGGTGTTGTAGAGTTAGGGGGTCATTTTTCAATTAGTTTTTCGATGCGGGCCTTAGTTTAGGAGATACAGTGCTTTTTTGGCAATTTCTGCAACGCCTTCGTATTCGTAGTTGTCATAGCTGACAGGGGTGTTGTAGAGTTAGGGGGTAATTTTTCAATTAGTTTCTCGATGCGGGCCTTAGTTTAGGAGATATAGTGCTTTTTTGGCAATTTCTGCAACGCCTTCGTATTCGTAGTTGTCAAAGCTGACAGGGGTGTTGTAGAGTTAGGGGGTCATTTTTCAATTAGTTTTTCGATGCGGGCCTTAGTTTAGGAGATACAGTGCTTTTTTGGCAATTTCTGCAACGCCTTCGTATTCGTAGTTGTCATAGCTGATAGGGGTGTTGTAGAGTTAGGGGGTCATTTTTCAATTAGTTTTTCGATGCGGGCCTTAGTTTAGGAGATACAGTGCTTTTTTGGCAATTTCTGCAACGCCTTCGTATTCGTAGTTGTCAAAGCTGATAGGGGTGTTGTAGAGTTAGGGGGTAATTTTTCAATTAGTTTTTCGATGCGGGCCTTAGTTTAGGAGATATAGTGCTTTTTTGGCAATTTCTGCAACGCCTTCGTATTCGTAGTTGTCAAAGCTGACAGGGGTGTTGTAGAGTTAGGGGGTCATTTTTCAATTAGTTTTTCGATGCGGGCCTTAGTTTAGGAGATACAGTGCTTTTTTGGCAATTTCTGCAACGCCTTCGTATTCGTAGTTGTCATAGCTGATAGGGGTGTTGTAGAGTTAGGGGGTCATTTTTCAATTAGTTTTTCGATGCGGGCCTTAGTTTAGGAGATATAGTGCTTTTTTGGCAATTTCTGCAACGCCTTCGTATTCGTAGTTGTCAAAGCTGACAGGGGTGTTGTAGAGTTAGGGGGTCATTTTTCAATTAGTTTTTCGATGCGGGCCTTAGTTTAGGAGATACAGTGCTTTTTTGGCAATTTCTGCAACGCCTTCGTATTCGTAGTTGTCATAGCTGATAGGGGTGTTGTAGAGTTAGGGGGTCATTTTTCAATTAGTTTTTCGATGCGGGCCTTAGTTTAGGAGATACAGTGCTTTTTTGGCAATTTCTGCAACGCCTTCGTATTCGTAGTTGTCAAAGCTGACAGGGGTGTTGTAGAGTTAGGGGGTCATTTTTCAATTAGTTTTTCGATGCGGGCCTTAGTTTAGGAGATACAGTGCTTTTTGGCAATTTCTGCAACGCCTTCGTATTCGTAGTTGTCATAGCTGATAGGGGTGTTGTAGAGTTAGGGGGTCATTTTTCAATTAGTTTTTCGATGCTGGCCTTAGTTTAGGAGGTACAGTGCTTTTTTGGCAATTTCTGCAACGCCTTCGTATTCGTAGTTGTCAAAGCTGACAGGGGTGTTGTAGAGTTAGGGGGTCATTTTTCCATTAGTTTTTCGATGCGGGCCTTAGTTTAGGAGATACAGTGCTTTTTTGGCAATTTCTGCAACGCCTTCGTATTCGTAGTTGTCATAGCTGATAGGGGTGTTGTAGAGTTAGGGGGTCATTTTTCAATTAGTTTTTCGATGCGGGCCTTAGTTTAGGAGATACAGTGCTTTTTGGCAATTTCTGCAACGCCTTCGTATTCGTAGTTGTCATAGCTGATAGGGGTGTTGTAGAGTTAGGGGGTCATTTTTCAATTAGTTTTTCGATGCGGGCCTTAGTTTAGGAGATACAGTGCTTTTTGGCAATTTCTGCAACGCCTTCGTATTCGTAGTTGTCATAGCTGATAGGGGTGTTGTAGAGTTAGGGGGTAATTTTTCAATTAGTTTTTCGATGCGGGCCTTAGTTTAGGAGATATAGTGCTTTTTTGGCAATTTCTGCAACGCCTTCGTATTCGTAGTTGTCAAAGCTGACAGGGGTGTTGTAGAGTTAGGGGGTAATTTTTCAATTAGTTTCTCGATGCGGGCCTTAGTTTAGGAGATATAGTGCTTTTTTGGCAATTTCTGCAACGCCTTCGTATTCGTAGTTGTCAAAGCTGACAGGGGTGTTGTAGAGTTAGGGGGTCATTTTTCAATTAGTTTTTCGATGCGGGCCTTAGTTTAGGAGATATAGTGCTTTTTTGGCAATTTCTGCAACGCCTTCGTATTCGTAGTTGTCAAAGCTGACAGGGGTGTTGTAGAGTTAGGGGGTCATTTTTCAATTAGTTTTTCGATGCGGGCCTTAGTTTAGGAGATACAGTGCTTTTTTGGCAATTTCTGCAACGCCTTCGTATTCGTAGTTGTCATAGCTGATAGGGGTGTTGTAGAGTTAGGGGGTCATTTTTCAATTAGTTTTTCGATGCGGGCCTTAGTTTAGGAGATACAGTGCTTTTTTGTCATAGCTGATAGGGGTGTTGTAGAGTTAGGGGGTCATTTTTCAATTAGTTTTTCGATGCGGGCCTTAGTTTAGGAGATACAGTGCTTTTTTGGCAATTTCTGCAACGCCTTCGTATTCGTAGTTGTCAAAGCTGACAGGGGTGTTGTAGAGTTAGGGGGTCATTTTTCAATTAGTTTTTCGATGCGGGCCTTAGTTTAGGAGATACAGTGCTTTTTTGGCAATTTCTGCAACGCCTTCGTATTCGTAGTTGTCATAGCTGATAGGGGTGTTGTAGAGTTAGGGGGTCATTTTTCAATTAGTTTTTCGATGCGGGCCTTAGTTTAGGAGATACAGTGCTTTTTTGTCATAGCTGATAGGGGTGTTGTAGAGTTAGGGGGTCATTTTTCAATTAGTTTTTCGATGCGGGCCTTAGTTTAGGAGATACAGTGCTTTTTTGGCAATTTCTGCAACGCCTTCGTATTCGTAGTTGTCAAAGCTGACAGGGGTGTTGTAGAGTTAGGGGGTCATTTTTCAATTAGTTTTTCGATGCGGGCCTTAGTTTAGGAGATACAGTGCTTTTTTGGCAATTTCTGCAACGCCTTCGTATTCGTAGTTGTCAAAGCTGACAGGGGTGTTGTAGAGTTAGGGGGTCATTTTTCAATTAGTTTTTCGATGCGGGCCTTAGTTTAGGAGATACAGTGCTTTTTTGGCAATTTCTGCAACGCCTTCGTATTCGTAGTTGTCATAGCTGATAGGGGTGTTGTAGAGTTAGGGGGTAATTTTTCAATTAGTTTTTCGATGCGGGCCTTAGTTTAGGAGATACAGTGCTTTTTTGGCAATTTCTGCAACGCCTTCGTATTCGTAGTTGTCAAAGCTGACAGGGGTGTTGTAGAGTTAGGGGGTCATTTTTCAATTAGTTTTTCGATGCGGGCCTTAGTTTAGGAGATACAGTGCTTTTTTGGCAATTTCTGCAACGCCTTCGTATTCGTAGTTGTCAAAGCTGACAGGGGTGTTGTAGAGTTAGGGGGTCATTTTTCAATTAGTTTTTCGATGCGGGCCTTAGTTTAGGAGATACAGTGCTTTTTGGCAATTTCTGCAACGCCTTCGTATTCGTAGTTGTCATAGCTGATAGGGGTGTTGTAGAGTTAGGGGGTAATTTTTCAATTAGTTTTTCGATGCGGGCCTTAGTTTAGGAGATATAGTGCTTTTTTGGCAATTTCTGCAACGCCTTCGTATTCGTAGTTGTCAAAGCTGACAGGGGTGTTGTAGAGTTAGGGGGTAATTTTTCAATTAGTTTCTCGATGCGGGCCTTAGTTTAGGAGATATAGGAGGTTTTTAGTGGGTAACCGACGATGTGAGTCCCACACTACCACCGACATTGCACCGTCGTCGGTGGTGTGCATAAAGCATTTTCCTCTCCTTCAACAAAAAAAAAAAAAAAGGGTTGGGTTGGGTTGGGTTGGGTTCTCCATGAATTCGATGGCCTGTCCTCTCTACAGAGGGGCGGTAAAGAAAATGACTAGCGAATCAAACACAAACCGAGTAAGGCGAGGATCAACAGCATCAAACGCAGCTCAAAACAAAGAAAAGGAAAAAGAGGCAACAACACAGAACAACGAAAAAGACAAAAAACAGACCTGAAAAAAAAAAAAAAAAAAAAAAGCAACCGAGACCAACCAGAGGATGAGCAGGCATGGCAAATAGCCGAGAGAAAAAGAAAGACACGACAGAGAAACGACCAAATGGACAGAGACAAAAACATAACACAACACAAACCCATTAATGGATAGTACGAGAGGAAGAGCAATACAAACAGCACAAAAAAAAAAAAAAAAAAAAGATAAGGAAAGGACACTAAGAAAATGGTAAAAGAAAGGAAAAGAAAGAGGAAAGAAAGAACCCGGTCGGCATTCTGATTGCGGCGTCTCCCTCAGAGGCGTAGCGAGCAGAACTGCCACTACTAACACCTAACATTTTGTTACGCCTACGTCCGCTAGATGGTCAAAACCCCTTACGGGTAGTTCCTAGCGGAGATACACTGAGGCATAGAGGAGTAGGTTTTTAGTGAGTAAGAGTCTCACACTACCATCAAGAACCGGCTTGGTGGTGCCCATGACGGGTTCCCCTCCTCTCGAAAAAAAGGGTTGGGTTGGGTTGGGTTGGGTTGGGTTGGGTTGGGTTGGGTTGGGTTGGGTTGGGTTGGGTTGGGTTGGGTTGGGTTGGGTTGGGTTGGGTTGGGTTGGGTTGGGTTGGGTTGGGTTGGGTTGGGTTGGGTTGGGTTGGGTTGGGTTGGGTTGGGTTGGGTTGGGTTGGGTTGGGTTGGGTTGGGTTGGGTTGGGTTGGGTTGGGTTGGGTTGGGTTGGGTTGGGTTGGGTTGGGTTGGGTTGGGTTGGGTTGGGTTGGGTTGGGTTGGGTTGGGTTGGGTTGGGTTGGGTTGGGTTGGGTTGGGTTGGGTTGGGTTGGGTTGGGTTGGGTTGGGTTGGGTTGGGTTGGGTTGGGTTGGGTTGGGTTGGGTTGGGTTGGGTTGGGTTGGGTTGGGTTGGGTTGGGTTGGGTTGGGTTGGGTTGGGTTGGGTTGGGTTGGGTTGGGTTGGGTTGGGTTGGGTTGGGTTGGGTTGGGTTGGGTTGGGTTGGGTTGGGTTGGGTTGGGTTGGGTTGGGTTGGGTTGGGTTGGGTTGGGTTGGGTTGGGTTGGGTTGGGTTGGGTTGGGTTGGGTTGGGTTGGGTTGGGTTGGGTTGGGTTGGGTTGGGTTGGGTTGGGTTGGGTTGGGTTGGGTTGGGTTGGGTTGGGTTGGGTTGGGTTGGGTTGGGTTGGGTTGGGTTGGGTTGGGTTGGGTTGGGTTGGGTTGGGTTGGGTTGGGTTGGGTTGGGTTGGGTTGGGTTGGGTTGGGTTGGGTTGGGTTGGGTTGGGTTGGGTTGGGTTGGGTTGGGTTGGGTTGGGTTGGGTTGGGTTGGGTTGGGTTGGGTTGGGTTGGGTTGGGTTGGGTTGGGTTGGGTTGGGTTGGGTTGGGTTGGGTTCATAGACTCACCTATACCAGGCCATGCTAGCCATGGCAGCGGGGACGCTGTTTTCAGCGCGAGGAGCACAAAAACCCCCCGCTCCCCAACAAGCAAGAGCATCCTGCAAACAAACCTTGCGTCTGACGGCGGAAGCGAAGAGGACGGAGCCTCGTCCGCTATAAAAAAAAAATCAAGGAGGTTCGTAATCCCTATGGCAGGACTGGATATCTCCCTGCTCGGAAGTTCTTCCGACGAAAGCCCTGAGAAAAGAGAAGGACCAAGCAGCGGCAGCGAGGACACTACTGGAAGAAGGTCTTCGGATGGGAGCTACCAGGATGATTTTGGAGACTTCAACAGCACAGTGTATGACCTCACAGAGGATAGGGAGACAACAATGCTGGCATGTAGCACCCCCACCCAGGAAATAAAGCGTACTGAGCAGGAGTCGCTGAAAAGAAAGCTAGAAACATCGGCCGATCAGATCAGCCCGGACCAGAGGAAAAAGACAATTGAAGTCACAAAGGACCTGGACAGCATCCTGGCCGAAATCTTTAAGAAAGCTAGCCAGCTGCAGGGAACCATAATTCAAAACACGCCAAAACCGACGAAAGACGCGATATACGATCTCAGCTACCTGGTGAAGAAAGCGGAAAAGCTACACAAAGAGGTGAGCTACCAACAGCTCAAGCAGCGAGATTCAAAGTTGACCGAGGACCAAACAACACGAGCCCCTAACCAACAACAACACACGATAACCAACCCAAAGACAACTGTCCGGCGTTCCCAAGGGCCGGGGGAAATCCCGACAGCAAACCTAGGAGATGGAGCAAAAACGGTCCCAACAACAACTAAAGAGACAAGCATGCTTACAAAACCAAGCATGCGCACCATGGCCACGCAGACCGATGACAACCTCAAGACAGATGACACGGTACTCATCACTAATGCCAACCAAAACAAACAAAAATCGTACGAGGTTTTCAGTACTATAGAAGGGCTGCAATGGGAGGACAAACTCTTCCCCAGCACGGGGACCAAGCGGGGTAACCCACTAAAGATCGAGGAAGAAACCCTCATTGTCATCCTCTGCGATAACGAGAGCCTCAGCGAAAACACGATAGTGCGGGCATTTGCGGAGGAAAACCCGCACATCGGACAATGCCTACTAAAGAAAGCATTAAAAGAGGGACAAACTATTGAAGTCTCGAGCACCACAAATATCCACCAAGGAGAGACAGACGTGGATAACATCTCCAGAACGGTGATCGCAGTCGGCGCCGGGAAACTGTCTCCCGACAACAAAAGAGACCACAAAACCATAGCATACAACACTATACACATGCTAATGGAGCAGAAAACGGTTAAAAAACCGGAAAACACCCGCGTGGCCATAGTGGCCCCCCCAACAACAAACATTGACCTCATAAGGAAAGCTATTGAGTACCTAGGAAACGGAACAGAGAAGAGATTTACGATCTACACTAAAAACAAGCCATCGTATGCGAACGCCATCGGGGCAGCACAACCGGAAGTTAAGACGTTCGTACCCACACAAAGCAAGAAGAAGGCAATAAATATCAAGCTTACCAAAACATCCGAGGAAAATGGGCAAATCATACAAAGACTGAAGAAGGAGATCAACACAAAAGAGCTGGGTGTGAAGATCACCAATATCAGAAGAAATACAAGTATGAACATACTAACCTTCGATATACTTGAACTCAAGGATGGAGGGGCCCAGAAATTTAAGAACACGGTAGGAAATGTTATCGGCACAGAAAACCAAGTAGAAGAAAAAAGAAGTCCAAGCGCAACGATCTTGATAAGAAACCTAAACTTCCTCACTGACGCCGAGGACGTCAAAACGGGCATTGAGCGAACGATCAGCACAACCCTTAAAGACGGCGAGTGCCGCGTCAACCTGGTCAAGGAAAAATTTAGGCAAGACAGATACACGGCCATCGTAGACCTCCCGAAAGACATGGCATCCTACCTTACCCAGGCGAAAAACACCATCCAGATAGGATGGCAACAGAGGATCGCTATCCCCCTCTACACGCCAAAAAGATGCTTCAGATGCAACGAGCTAGGGCATATCAAGACGGAGTGCAAAAAGGAACCAGAGCAGCACGAAAGAGAGATCCTCTGCCAAAAATGCGGAGACTACGGCCATAAAGCTAAACTCTGCGATAAAGAGAGGAATTGCTATGATTGCAAGGCGACGGGGCACTCGATGAGCACCATGTCATGCCCCAGATACAGGGAACTAGTGAGAAGTATGGCCAAACAAGACAAGGAGAAAAGAACGGGAGAAAAAGCAAAAGGTGCTGCTGAGGAAAAAGTCAGACCAGAAGAGGCAGGGATAGAGGAGAACGTCCAAACAAAGCCAGCAACACGACATACCGGCAATCAATTAGACATGGATGGCTTCATTACTCCAAATAATAGGAGACATCGCGGTCGAAAGGAAGACAATTTGAAACCACACTAATGTCTACAAGGAACCACAGAACACCACACAACAAGAGAGATAACACAGAGCTACGGATTCTGCAGACTAACATGAATGGGAGCTACGAAGCAATGACATTACTAAATAAGACGCTAGTGGAGAACAATATTGATATAGCCATGATCACAGAGCCGCATGTAAGAAGTATAGACAAGCAAAGATGGTTCACGAGTAATAATCTGAACTCAGTAATCCGAGTCCAGCATCAGGAGAGACCCACGAGCAACGGGCAGGGGGCGGATTATGTCTTTGTCAGATGGAGGGACATCGTAATGATCGTCTGCTACTGCTCACCCAATAAAGGACTCGAAGACCTAAACAGCACCCTCCACGAGGTAAGCGGAGTACTGAGGCAGAGCATAAACAGGAAAGTTTTCCTCGCCGGCGATTTCAATGCCAAGTCCGTGGCCTGGGGCGAAACGCAGGACACACCGAGGGGTAGAATAATGGCGGACTTCGTCTCGGCTCACGACCTTCACATAGTGAACATTTTCGGAACACCGACGTGGCGAAGGGGAGCCAGCGCTTCTGTTCTGGACCTCGCCTTTTGCAACGGACACCTCAGAAGAAGCACCACGACATGGCAGATCATTGACAAAGAAAACCTTAGCGACCATGTGGATATTGTAATTACAATTAGTAACACGAAGTCCCCCGACAAGCCCCACCCCGAACCGAAATGGGCAATAACTGACAAAAAGCTCGAAAAGGCACCAGTCATTGTCAAGAAGAGCCTCCAGTATGTAAGCACGCTGACATTTAAGAAACTGCAAAACATCACACAAGACATCTGTGTCAAAACCTTCGGTGCGAAGAGAAAAATTACACCAACGCCTATGAAAATCTATTGGTGGAATGGGGAAGTGGCTGATAGCAGAACACTGTGCAACAACCTAAGAAGGAAGATCACTAGGCTTAAAACAAAAAACCAAGCGAATGCACCCGTACTTGTAGAGGCAGTGGACGACTACAAACAATCGCGCAAAGCACTGAGAAAGCGAATTAAGGAGTCCAAAAGTGCAGCCTGGAAACAACTACTCCTAGACATAAACCAGAACACCTGGGGGGACGCCTACAAGCTGGTGTGTAAAAGACTCAGGACCTTCCCGAAACTCCAGCTAGAACAAAAGCAGGCCGAGGCAATAATCCGCAGCCTTTTTCCGGAGGCTCCAACGACACACTGGGCAAAATCGACAAGGGACAGCAGGAGACATATCACTCATACCCAGGTTACGGAAGAGGAGATGAGAGGAGCCGCCAAGTGCCTTAAGCCTAAGAAGGCCACAGGTCCGGACGGGGTTCCACCGGAGATAATCAAAATTATGATTGATGAGAAACCGGGTCTCTTCGCTGACTTTTTTGACACGCTCATAAAAAATGGAGAATTTCCGGCCGAGTGGAGGAGAGCTAAGCTCGCGCTCATAGAGAAACCGAAGCCTGCCGGAACTGAAGAACAAGTCACCAAATACAGGCCGATTTGCCTAATAAACACATGGGCCAAGGTACTAGAAATTGTGATACGCAACAGGCTGGGGCAGGACCTGGAGGACGGAAAGCTTGCCGACCAGCAATATGGCTTCCGGAAAGGGCGCTCGACAACAGACGCTCTGGAAAAGCTAAACGAAATTAATAAAGAGTGTGACAAACTCTACCAGGGAAAGCGACGGTTCTGCCTTCTGGTGACTATTGATGTCAAGAATGCCTTCAACGCGGTGGGCTGGGAAACAGTCATCAACGCAATGATAGCTAAGAAGATCCCAGAGGAACTCATAAACTGCACCAAAAGCTACCTTAGCGATAGATCTGTAAGCTACGAGGGAGTTTCTTATAAAATGAGCTGTGGTGTCCCACAGGGCTCAATCCTGGGGCCGACCCTGTGGAATATCACCTACGACAGCGTCCTCGACCTTCCCCGTAGGCCGAATGTGCACCTAATTGCATACGCCGATGACTTGGCGGTCGTAGTGCAGGGTTGGAGCGGCGAGCAGCTGGTCAGAGATACAGAGGAGGCGCTCGCGGACGTCCAAGAGTGGTTCCTGGAAAACGGCCTGGAGATCGCCTTCCATAAAACGGAAGCCACACTAACCAGGGGTAGAAACACTGTCCGGGAGCTCGCCTTCAGGTTCGGCCCACACACGATCAGCACCCGCCCTTCTCTGAAGTACCTCGGAGTGGTTGTGGACCGAAACCTACGATATACGGCGCATGTGACGCACACGGTATTAAAAGCAGAAAGATCGATCACGGCCCTCAAACGTCTAATGCCAAACATCAGCGGTCCCATAACACGTAAGAGGAAGCTATTAGCGGCGACAGCAGAGTCAATCATTATGTACGCGTGCACAGCGTGGGCC